>OX352772.1:100175920-100881999 GCA_947095535.1 Poecilobothrus nobilitatus
AATCCAAATTCGGTTATAGAAATCTAGATATTTTTGCGAATGAATTAGCTAATTTATTTGCTATTTTTGTTTTTTCAGATACAATTCGGTTTTCAGTCATTATTGTAGATATGTCTTGAGATCTTTCTCGGCCATGTATAGCCCTAATTTTATGGAATACAACACTGGATGGAGTATTACTTGAAATGGAAGACACGAAGTCCATCCATGATTTCGTTTTATAGTACCGTACCAACTCTCGTGCTTTATATTTTTCCCGTATAAGATTTTTGTAATCGTCTAGATTACTGGTTCGAAGAAATTTTCTAAAAAATTTTTTGCGGGCTTTTATGCCCTCTCGTATTTCCGGATTCTACCAAGGTACCTTTTTCTTTAAATGTCCGAAGTTTTTCGTGAGAATAGATTTATTGGCGGCACTCAAAATTACAGAAGTTATATAGTTTTCATATTGGTTAATGTCTTTATGTTGCATTATTTGAAGGTTTAATTATTCTCTGAATCGATTCCAGTTCGCTCGTTTAATGCACCAATTGTCTCTTACTTGACTATTAATATCTGTTGAAAGAAGTTTAAGAATAATTGGGAAGTGGTTACTGCCGTGTAGATCGTCCTCTACTGTCCATTCAAATAGGTTTTGAAGAACAGCGCTGCCTAAAGTCACATCAATAGAACTGAATGATTTATATGAAAAGCTAAATTGAGTTGGTTTACCATTATTAAAAAGATTCAAAGAATTAGCGTCATTCAGATTTTCAATGGATTTCCCTCTTTTATCTGTTTTAGTAGAGCCCCAGATAATATTGTGACAATTAAAATCTCCAAGGAGAAGAAATGGGCAATCGAATTTATTAATTATATTTTGTAGATCGTTAGTATTAATTGAAGTGTTACAGGGAAGATATATATTACATATAACAAATTTTATGGGAAAAAGAACTTTTACTGCTACTGCCTGTAAATTAGAATTTAGATCAATTTGTTCACATGAGATATTCGATTTAACCAAGATGGCGACACCGCCGTGTGCTACTGCATTTGAGTCTACATTAACATTATATGTTTCAAAATTTTTAAAATTAGGATTTTCATTACTTTTAAATTTTGTCTCTTGTATACAGACCATATATGGATCATATTTATTCACAATAAGTTGAAATTCTTTATAATGGCTAAAGAGACCGTCAGTGTTCCATTGAATAATACTAGTCATTTATAAACTATCTTTAAAAGGTTCAATATCACTAATTGAGCCAATGCTATCGTCTACCTCAATAGAATCTATATTATTTTGATCTTCAAAATGCATAAATGATTTAGTCTTTTTTGATTTTTTCTTCTCAATTTTTTTAAGTTCACGCTTTTTCTTTGGATTAATATTCCTAGAAACTAAGATTTTATTCTTACCAATTAATTTTGTTTTGAAATTTGCATTAGAAGGTTTAATGTCTGACAAAACGCTATGAGAAACTTCATTTTCAATGTTATGATTAATAGCGGCTGAGCTTGTTGAAGGACCAAAATTTTCACGATCACAAACACTTTTGACTTTTTGATTATTGATCGTAACTGATGTAATGTTTGCAAAAGACTCCTTCAACGGAAATCTAAGTTTATAGCGCCTAACAGCTTCTCTGATGTCTACATTTTCTTTTATTTTAATCGATTTAATTTCCTTTTCTTTTATAAATTGTGGACATTGTTTAAAAAAAGCATTATGTGGGCCTGCACAACTGAACATTTTTGTGTTCGTTCACATTTTTCATTTTCTCCTAGGTGATATTCGTCACTACAATTAGAGCAGATTCTTTTGCAGATATCAGTCCGGTGGTTAAATCTTAGACAATTATAACAATAAGAGGTGGTGGGATATAGGCTCGAACATCATATTTTTGATATCCTACTTTGATTTCTTTTGGAAGATTTGTTGATTTGAATGTTAACACATATAAACCGGTTTCTTCTTCCACTTGATTATTATTTTTCTTTTTAAAACGCTTAATGGCGATCACTTGTTGTTTCTCCATTTCTGCTAAAATTTCACTATCACTTATATATTTAAACTCTGGGCAGTATACTACTCCTCGAGTTTGATTTAATGTGGCACGTTCTTCAACTGACACTTTAATATCTTTAAATTGAACCAGTTTAAATAGTTTTTGAGCTTGAAAAGTATCCTTTGTTTTAATCAATACAGTGCCATCTCGCAACTTAACACAGCTATTAATTTCATCTGATACACAGCTTAGAATAACTCGTTCAAGTAAAAATTCAGAAACCGATGTCATATTTTTATTTATTTCATTTCTTCGCATTACGAGAAATTTTCACTTGGTGTTACATTTTTTAGTGTTTTGGATTGATCGAATTTCAAATTACTGTTCGTAAAAACTGTAGGGCCAGAATTATCTGGCGGGGGGTTATTCTCCCCCATTCTTAATTATAACTTTTCTATTACTATTTGTTTTGTTATTATTGCTTATAAATTTATTAATATTATCAACGTTTTTTTTTTTTTTTTTTTTTTTTTTTTTTTTTTTTTTTATTAAATAAATTTACTTGTTTTTAATTTTATTTTTATTGTCTAGTTTTGATATTACTAAGCAGATGTTTAATAAAAATCGGTTTTATATATATTTTTTTTTGTTAAATAATTTTTTTTTTTGTTTTTAAATTAATTATTTATTTGCCTTCACTAAAAATAGAGAAAAAAGAAGTTTTCGGTTTGACCTCTTTATGAAGACTGTAAAATTAACAATAATAGTAATAATAATAATAGTGATAATAATAATAAAAATTATTATTATTATTTATTAATAATATTAATTTTATTTTTCTAAAGACACATATTTATTTTAATATATTTTTTCTAATATTTATTTTTTTTTTCCTTGCTATTGAAATTAGGCGTTCCCAATCAGTAGGAGTAAAAATATCTTTATAGAATCGTTTTTGCTTTTCTAATATAACAAAATCTTGCTCACAGGGTAAAAACAAATGTCCATATACCAAGAATTTATGGTCAATAACAGTCACAGAAAATTTTGGACACAAAACAATATAATTGCATATTGCACTCATACGAATATTTCTATTTTAAGCACCGCACTGGTCACTGTACATAATTAATTTTTTGCAAGTGACGTAATTTTTTACATAGTGCATAATGCAGGATCCTATTTCCTGAGGCCCACGTGAAGGCCCACGTGCAAAGTGTACATAAAAGAATTGCCTGTAATTAAATCATGAATACCCAAACAGTATGTCCATATTTGTCTTTTATAATAACAGATTCCTGTAGAAATAACCGGTGTAGGCAAGGTTTTCATGAGATCGAAGGCAATTACAACAACTTCATTATTGTTGTTTTTAGAATCAATCGTCATTCCTTTTCTAGCTTTGCGAAGATGTAAATCTTTTTCTGTTTTTAAGATTTGTTTCTGTTCTAAATTTTCTGCGGGATCTATTTTTATTTTGAGCGCGTCACACTTCTTGCAACTATTAGAAATCGGTGCACGAAAATGTAGATTAAAATTTTTTGAAAAAGCTTTGGTAAAAACATATTTTGAAACAGGTTTCGAAGAAGATTCAACATATAAATTGTAGAGTTTTATTATGTTTAAATCTGGCGCTAAATATTCCCTATTTAAGTTTTTATTTCTTGAGTAATGAGAATTATATTTTGGGATTTTTTTCTATAAACGCGTTTATTAAATCAACATCTGCGGTACTGATTTTATTGGATGGAACATCATATCCCCGCTTGTCTATATTGGGTGTAGTCAAAGTATCCTGATTGCCTTTACATTTTAATGCGCGAGTTATTCTTCCATCGGAAACTTGTAAAATATTTTTGAAGAAATTTTTGCAAATAATACGATCAATGTTATTTTCTCTGGGAGTGTATAAAGTCTGGTTTTATTTCTTCTACTTTCCCCATCTGATTTTTTATAAGTTCTTTTATTTTCAATTACTTTAATTTGCCCACATAAGTATGATGTTTGCAAATTATGATTATTTAATTCATACAAGTTTATCTTCGTTAAAATATGTATGGCACTTCAAAGAACATGGGCACACTGCTAACTTCAGTAATTTTTCAGGCAGTATAACATTTTTTGTGTTAATATAGGTTTTTGCAGACACTTTTCGAATTTTATTTACATTTCCTTTCCACATTGCTTCATTCCGAATACGCTTTCTAGATTTCGGCTTTTGCAGTTCATTTTATTCTACAGTTAAATTGAAAGTCGATGGCTCAGGCTGAGATACTGACTGAAAATATGATATTTCCAAAAATGGTTGTTTCTTCGTATTACATACTTATATTCCTCGTGTTAGTTCGGTATCATTTGAACTTACAGAAGTACTTGGACAACCCTCTGGTCCTGAACATACAAAAGGTTCTTCTTCATCGCTATTAAACATATGTATTTAGTTTTTCTAAAAATATGTTTACCACTTAATAGTTTTCATTAATAAAATAATTATATACCTACAGCTTATCCGTAAAACAAAACTTAAGTGTTTAAAAAAAAAATGTTTAACGAAAATTACTTAAAAAATTTTTTTATTACACTATGTTAAAAAATTTCTATGCAATAAAATTCAACATTGAAAGTCTACATATGGCTAAAATATTTATTTCATAAAAAATTACCAATACATATTTGTTTTACGAGGAACGTGCTAATTCATGTTCTAAGTTAGAACTTTAATATCGTATTCTAACGGTTGCAAAATTTGAAAACAGAACAAAACACAAACAAAAACGAGGAAGAATACAGTTGCCTTTGTCAACTCTTAGATACACGTACGATCCGTTAGTATGTTCATACCCTGTCACTCTGCTTATAATATTATTTTTTTAATTTTTTAGTATTTTAAAGTATTTTAGTATTTTAATAATTTAGTATTTGGGTGAATTTTATAATTTCTAGAACTATGGGTTGTACATATGTATATTCAAACTATATGTTTTACATTACCATACAGTACCATTTAATACTAAGCGGCAAATGTGTATTAAATTACAAAATAGTAAATATAATTTTAATTATTACATTATATTAATGCGCACATAGTATATTTATATTGTTATAAGTATATCGCCATACACTGCAATACTTCTTTTCATCAAAATATTTCCATTCATACAATAATTTCTATAAGAACCATAAAATACATATATGTATGTAAATACTGCGCTATATAATATACATCTATACTCTTATCATTCATTCATCAGTGACATATACAATATGTAAGTAAACATGATATTATATAAGTATGTATGTATATCAATATCATATAAATAAAAATTCTTCAAGCAACCATTATGTTGTTTATTTATTTACATTTTTTGTACTACGCATTATATCCTCAACAATTTCAAATTATCGAGTAAAACAAAATGCAAAAAATTCGTTAAAGAAATTTGTTAGAAAATTCAACACTTTCGTCAATTATAACACTTTCATCAATTATAAAGTAACCCTATATTATTCAAAAAAGTTGTTAACAGAAATAAGAGTATAATGTTGAAGCTTTAGTTTTTATGTATTACTTCAAAAAAAATTTAACAGGTGTTCAAGTTACAGGTGTTTAAAAATAGCAAAGTTTCAGTTTTTGACCCCTTACAGCTTCTAAACGGAGGGTGGTAGAAAAAAAATTCTGAATTGACTCATACTTATTTTCAAAGATCTAACTTCTGTCAAAATGTCCAACTTAAATCGTTTAAAAGATAGAAGGGTTAAAGGATTTTCCAATAATTCAGTTTCGCATAACGGTAAATTAAGTCACCGTATAGCACAAGTGTATATTTATTATATACATGTTTGTAAAGATCATAATAGCACCTATCGTTTGGAGTTTTCAGATTGAAGATATACCTTATAGAGCTTGCGTTATATTAAATATAGAGATTTTTCGAACTTTGGGGGGCTGTAGCTCTTTAACGGGTGGGGCTACAGAAAAATTAATATTGTCATAAAATTAATATTTTTATGATATCTATCAGCAGTTAAAATTTCATGGCTCTATTTCAAAAAAATTGTGGAGATCTAAAAGTTAGTTGTTTGGGAGCTATCCGAAGTTTCGGTCGGAACTCAACCAAAAGAAATAGGGAGCCTACAAATTGTTGTAGGAATATTTTGTGAAAATTTCCAGATTCTAGCTGCCTTAGTTTTTGAGTTACCGTGCTGACGGACAGACGGACGGACATGACTTAATCGACTCAGAACTTGATTTTGATCCGATCCATATCTTTCAAGGTATTTCTAGCTCGCTTATTTCGAAGTGTTACAAACGGAGGAGTAATTTTATTATACCCGATACTTATCGTACGGTATAAACAGAAACGGCCTAGCCAAATTGCAAAATTTTTGTATGTTTAGGTTTGAATTTATATGCCAAACGCATTGTGGCCTTCGATGCATAGGCCAGTTTTGCATTAACATTTTTATTATACCATACACCTAAAGTATAGGGTATATTAACTTTGGTATGGTGTTTGTAACCACCAAAAGGAATCGAGTTAAAACTAATGAAGCTATCTTGATGAAATTTATATAGTAGGTTACTAATTACGAAAGAAAGGTTCGAATCTGGACAAACTCGGTTTATGGGTTCGGATTCTGGAAGCTTCCGAATGATTCCGGAGCAAACGAGATTATCTTCAAAACCAACAAAGATACAACCTCTAAATTTTGGACAATGATGTTCCTTCCCATTCCATTTAAGTCTCTGAAATTTGAGAGGATTTAGTTCATGGGTTTGGATTTTGGAAACTTCCGAACAAGCACCAGAGCAAATGAGATTATCTTCAACACCAATAAATATATAACCTTCAAATTTGACAGAGTGGTGTTCTTTCATGTTTAATTTAAGTCTCTAAAGTTTGAGAGGATTTGGTCCATGGGTTTGGATTTTGGAAACTTCCGAACGACCACTAGAGCAAATGAGATTATCTCCAAAACCAATAAATATATAACCTTCAAATTTGACAGAGTGGTGTTCTTTCATGTTTAATTTAAGTCTCTAAAATTTGAGAGGATTTGGTCCATGGGTTTGGATCTTGGAAGCTTCCGAACGAGCCCCAGAGCAAACGAGATTATTTTCAAAACCAACAAAGATAGAACCTTTAAATTTTGTACAATGATGTTCTTTGCCGTTCGATTTATGTCTCATTTGTTCTGTTATGTTTCCTGTTCTGTAAAATTGGAAACTGACATTTGAAAGAATTTGAACCATGGGTTCGTATTTTGGAAACTTCTGGACGAGCACAAGAGCAACGAGCATATCTCCAAAACCAACAAAAGTAGAACCTTTAAATTTAGTACAATGGTGTTCTGGCATGTTTTCTTTATGTTCCTGAGATCGATTCGATGAATTGGAGTGGCAATTCGGGTACCTGACACACACCTCCCAAGGACTAACAATCTTCGAAATTAATAAAGATAGAAACTTAAAGTGTTTTACAAAGGTGTCAAGCATATCCCAAGAGGATGCTTCTTTTACGTTCCTGAAATTCGAGTTGAATAAGACACAAAAGGGAAGAAGTTCAAGCAGCGGCCAAAAAAACTTATGGATTTTTAATTTAATTCGAATTATTCAGGTGTAGGGTATTAATAAGTCGGTTGCATCGACTTACTGTTACATTTACTTGGTTTTTAAACTAAAAAGTAAAAACAAATTTTTAAAACACTGCAAAAAAAATGATGAGGTGTGAAATAATTTAAAAAACATAGTGAATGATTGTAACGGCAATATAGGTCAATCAGTGTCATTTGCTGATATTCTAAATAGCAAAAACGATAGTGTAAATGAACTTTGAATTGAAATGAAAAAAGATCTACCTTTATTAATTAAACCAAAGCAAAAGCAAAAAAGTGTAATAACAAAAAAAAAATTAAATATGAAGGTAGATCCAAAATATTTAAAAATAAAAAATATTGTAAGTAGAATTAACGGTGATATTTTAATAGAAACGGACTCAAAAGAATATCGTAAAAAAATTAAAACCGAACTCGAAAATAAAATGAAAGAGATCTATGATATCAAAATTCCAGTTTAAATAAAACCGAAATTTGAATTTGTGCATATGAACAATAAATTTACTGCAAATGAGATAATAGATAAGCTAAAAAAACAAAATAGCTTTATGGAAATGAGTGAGTTAAAAGTAATTAAATTGAACTCGTTAACGAAATATAACAAGGATATAAAATGCAATAATTGAAGTGGATAGAGAATCTTTCTCTAAAATAATGGCCGCCGGGAAACTATGTATTGGTTCCGAAAGATGCAAAGTGTTTGATGCTATCACTGTAATGAGAGGGTATAAATGTAAACGTCTCAATCATAAATCGGCTGACTGTACAAATGTCTCAAATACAAAGACACTCAGGAAATTAATGAGTGTATTAATTGCAAGTCAGCCAATAATCAATTTAAACTGGGTTTAGAGATAAATCATAAAACCTTCAGCAAATTGTGCCCTGTGTATGTAAAAAAACTAAGCGAAAGAAAACAAAAAATGGTCATTGCGTGCTTGCGTGCAGAACAAAAATAAGCGGGGATAATGGTATTCGTTGTCAAGGATTTTGCGGTAAAAGGTATCATTTGACGGTTAAATGTTCCGGTTTAGATAAATACTCCAGGAGTGTCTTGGATACTTCTCAGTTAGTGAGGTTCATGTGCAACGATTGTCTTTTACACATTAACAATGTAGATTCGGTATTAGAAAGAATGGATGGCGCGGTAATAAAGAATACGCAATATTTAATTGAATACAAAAATAATTTCCAGAACGCTATAAAAAAAATGAAAATAAAATTATGCAACTATTAAAAGCAATTGAAGTGCGTTATATAGACAAATTAAACCAAATTAAAAGTGACGAAAAAAAAAAGAAATGGACAAAATGCAAGAAATATGTGAATCTTTGAAAGTGGAAAGTGGAAAACTGAATGTGTCTCTAAATAAACAAACGGTAGAATTGAACGATTCAATGTGATGATTGCGTTCTATACATTAAAAATGTCGATATGGTGGTTGATAAATATTGAATGTTCTGTTAAAAAAAGTAGTGACTAAAGGGTACAAGATTGAATTCGAATGTGCATTAAAGAAAAATGAGCAAGAGGTCATTCAGTTATTAAAAGCTATTGAAGGAAGATATTTATAGAGGCAAACAAATTAAAAATTAACAAAAAATTGAGAAATTGAGAAAATGTACCACCAACAGAGATAGTTATATCGGAGAGTGAAAATATTAATGCTAAAATGAAAAATACTATATCTAAGAACTATGAACTATGTACTGAATTAAAAATTTTAAGCAGTGAAAACAAAAAAAATGAAAATTTGGTTCAAAATATTTCATTTGCTGCAAGCGTAAACAATAAAACTATACCTCCAATAAAAAAGGTGTACCACTGGTTATTAAACCTAAACAAAAACAAAAATGCCAAATAATCAAAATGGAATTAAATAAAAAAGTTGATCCAATAAACTTAAAAATAAAAAATGTGGAAAATAAAAAAAATGGAATTGTTCTTATTGAAATTGAAAATGAAGAAAAATGTGATAAAATAATAAATTAACTTGTAAATAAAATGGATGATTATGATATTAAGCTGCCAGAAAAGAAATTAAGACAAAATTGAAATTGTTCATATGGGTATTTATTAAATATGTATAATGAAGATGACCTAATAAACAAGCTGAAGGTACAGAATTCCAATTTAGAACACAGTACTATGAAGGTGTTGAAAATTTATCAAGCAAAAAATATTAATAATGTAAAACATAATGCTACTATTGAAATTGATAAAGAATCTTTCCGTAAGGTGATTGCAAACGGAAAAGGGTCAATAGGATGGGAGCGTTGGAAAGTTTTCGATGCTTTGTGAGTTCTACGGTGTTACAAATGAAAGGGCTTTAATCATAAAGCTGTGAATTGTAGAAAAGAAGAAACGTGCAGCAAGTGGCATCAAAATCACAAAAGTAGAGATTGCGATAAAGATGAAGTTAGTAAATGCATTAATTGTTTGAAGGTAAATTAAACTTTAAAACTTGATTTAAATGAAGATCATAAAACGTTTAGCGTATCATGTCCAGTTTACCTGAAAAAGTTAAGTAACCTAAGACAAAAAATTGGATATTAGCAATCAAAGTTAATTGAGGAAGAATACAAAATCTCAATTGTATTGGCATATCCAGTGAAAACAATAAAAAGGATAACAACAAATCTAATAATAATAACAATAATAATAATAATAGTAATAGTAATAATAATAATAAAATTTATAATAATAGTAATATTAATAATAGTGATAATAATAATAAAAATTATTATTATTTATTAATAATATTAATTTTATTTTTCTAAAGACAATTAAAATAACAGATAATATATAATTTAAATCATATTCCAATATTTTTAATTGAAATTGAGGCGTTCAGCGGCAGATCGGCCTACGCCCAAATTTATTGAATGGAGATACGCAAAGTTTTTAAAACTCGAAATCAGGATCCTATTTCCTGAGGCCCACGAGAAGGCCCACGTGCCAAGTGTACATAAAAGCATTGCCTGTAATTAAATCATGAATACCCAAACAGTATGTCCATATTTGTCTTTTATAATAACAGATTCCTGTAGAAATAACCGGTGTAGGCAAAATTTACAAAAAAATACATGAGATCGAACGCAATTACAACAACTTCACTATTGTTGTTTTTAGAATCAATCGTCATTCCTTTTCTAGCTTTGCGGCATCTATTTTTATTTTGAGCGCGTCACACTTTTTGCAACTATTAGAAAACGGTGCACGAAAACTCCTTGGCAACGAATACCATTATAACCGCTTATTTTTGTTCTGCACGTTTCACGATCCGACATACTTATGATTGACCGTTAAAATTATATATACCGGCAATATAATTGCACAATTGAGATGCTCAGCGGCACAGATCGGCCTAAACCACTATTTCGTCTAATTGTTGAAACAAAATACGTAAAGTTAAAGGAATTTGCAATTTCAAGCTATCACATGTTCTTATTGCATTACTTTTTATTTTTTTCATAACCTTGCTAGACTCCGTTGATTTTTTCAGGATGTGATTTTTTAGTACTTTCAAAATTTTGTTTGGCCACCTTAAGCTGATTGTAATTTACCTTTAAAATCATTCTGTTTTGGCTTAAGTTATTTCATAGGTAACCTTGTTTTTTGCATTTTTAACTTTTGTTTGAATTTCTACATTGTAAGGCTGCTTTTTTAATTTTTAAACAGGTTATTCCTCTTTTTGATCATATTCAATAATTCGTTTGTCATCCAATGGTTGTTATTTCTCACTCTTCTGTGCTTTTTAACTGTAGAATTCACCTTTGCTTTTTGTAATATTTTAAAAAGAGTTATCCACATAATGACATTTATTTGTTCATGAACACTTTAGAAATAACTAATGTTTTAAAATGTAACAAATTTACAAACAAATATTTTAAGGAAATTAGAAAAAATTCCAAAAATAATAGAAAAACCAATTTTTTAATTGTAAACACTGACAATATAAAAGATCTGGGAACACATTGGTTTGCTCTTTATAAGCATGTTTCCACAGAATATTTTAATTCGTATGGAGGAGTTCCAGATAAACCGGAAATTTTGAAATACTTGAAAAATCAGTGCATAGTTTTTAATATTAGGCAGATACAGAGTATTCTTTAATATTAAGCAGATACAGAGTATGTGGGCAATACTGTTGCGTTTTTGGCTGGTATAGATGTTTTGATTTAAGTATGAAAACTTTTTTGAATGAATTTCACAAAGATAATCATATAGAAAACGACAATCTGATTATTAATATGTTTTACAACTTATTTGAAAATTTAAATTTTTCACAATCTTTTGTACCTCAGCAATATAATTAATATTAAAAAGCTTTAGTTAAAATGTAGTAATGGAAGATCAAGGTTCGAACACAAATT
The DNA here is from genome assembly GCA_947095535.1 of Poecilobothrus nobilitatus. Taxonomy (NCBI): domain Eukaryota; kingdom Metazoa; phylum Arthropoda; class Insecta; order Diptera; family Dolichopodidae; genus Poecilobothrus; species Poecilobothrus nobilitatus. The sequence continues at coordinate 100,187,907 of OX352772.1, forward strand.
TGAAGTTGTGCTATATATATTTTCTCAACAGAAATCAGGCACTAAAAGTTATTGTTGGTTTTGATACATAATCTTTTGTAGTAACTTGCAATTTTTGCCGTATTGGAAAAAATCCAGCTATTTTAAAATATCATGATTTGTGTAAGTTCTATCAGCCATTTTATGAAAGGTACTCGAAACAATCAATAAAGAATACCAAATTATGTTTACAATATGGGTTAAGAATGGTTATTGGCCGATGTCTTAGTATTAACAAGGAGGAAGCTGACACATTTTACAACTTAATTGACTTTTTTTAAGCTGTAATGATACACAATAAAAATGCGAATTAAATGTACGGGAATATGTAATTAAATATATAAAAACATGTCAAGAAAAACATGTTATGAAATTGCACGAAGAAATATATATTCCAATACAACGTTATAGCGTTGAATGCAATTATTCTATGTAGATTGTTTTTTGAAATACCTGTACTACTACATAGAAAATAGAATTTGTAATATTTTATTCAAGAACAACAATAAATGAAAAATTTGTAAAATTTATTTAATTTGTCTTTATTATGAAATACGTATAGATACATATACATGTATACAAATATTCTTATATATTATTTTAGGCTATAAATTATTTCTAAAAAATTCTGCAAAATAGTCAGGATCTCCTTCTTGGTTATTTATTTCCCAAATTTGTTGATCATCTGTATCTTCATCTAAGACTTGAAACGGTGGTATGAATTCTTCAGTTGCCATTAATTCCTCCTCATCTACAGTAGATGTAATTTCATCAACTTGAACCTCAGTTTGTATACTGACTATTGCAGTACCCTCAGTATATGGAAATATTGTTGATTAGGTTCCATTTTTTTTTTGTAAAATATCTTAGCAAAATTGAATTAAAAATGATTTGCAGTAAAATTGAACCGCGTTATATACTGTAGAACCCAGTCAAAATTCAAAAGTTTTCAGAGTATAAAAATAAAGAAATGTAAAATTTAATTTTTAAAACTAGTTAGATGGTGTAAAAATCATGTCAAGATATCAAATAAAAAAAAAAATATTCATAGACCACATAGAAAAAGGTATCTTAAAAGGAAAGTCAAGCAAAATGGAGTAAATGATACGTGGCAAATTGATCTAGTGGAAATGATTCCTTATCGAATATTCAACAAAGGTTTTAAGTATATGTTTACCGTTATAGATATATTTTCTAAATATGCTTATGCTGAACCAGTTAAAACTAAAACCGGTAGTAATGTTTTAAATGCTTTAAAGAAAATTATAAAACGAGCTAAAAACTTACCTAAAAACATTCATTCAGATGGTAAAGAATTTTTCAATTCGATGTTCCAAAATTTTGTTGTAAAGAAGGGTATTAATCACTATCATACTTACTCTGAAACGAAAGCATCTATTGTAGAACGCTTTAATCGAAATTTGAAAAATTTAATGTCGAAAATATTTAGTTTACAACGAAACTACAAATGGATTAATGCACTGCAATCTTTATTAAACACCTATAATTCCACTAAACATAGAACAACTAAATTACCCCCTAAAAAAATTTCTAAGAAAAACGAAAAATTTTTTTAAAAAAATGTTTACATGCAACCTAAAATTTCTCTAAAACCTAAAGATAAAGTTGGAGACTTTTTAGAATAAGTAAATACAAAAAACCTTTTGAAGAAGGTTATCAGCCGAATTGGTCTACTGAAATTTTTAAAATTATCAAAGTAAACAGTACATATCAGCTGATTGATTATAAAAATAATTCAATATCTGGTGGATTTTAAGAGGAGGAACTCACATCTGTTAAACACCCAAACGTATATCTTCGAAGAAATTTTAAAGAAAAAGGCAATAACGTTTTTGTTACACGGCTTGGGTTTGACGAAAAACATAACACATTAATAAATTCAACAAATATTGTTTAATATCTGTCAAATAAAACTCTAATAGGGGTCTGAAAAAATTTGATAACATCTGAAAAAAATAAAATCTTAACATCTGAAAAATTGGATAAAATCCTAACATCTGAAAAAATGAAAATAAATTTAGGCAGTACAAAATTTATTTGAAATAAAATTTTTTATTGAACAAATTCTTAATTTAAAATTCTTAATATAGAACAAATTCTATAATATAAATACTTAAACTATAATTATTGTTATGTGGCGAATTGAAAATCACGACGTTCTTCTTTTAAAACTAACATATTTTCCTCGTTTACGATGAAATAAGTATTTTTTTCGATTTCCTCACGGAAATCATTATCTTCAAATACCGCAACTTTCTGGTGTGGTATAAATATAATATTATTCAGAGTCTCTAAGACCCATTTTTCACCTGTGCTTATTTTTTTAATTTTATTTATTTTATTTATTTTAATTTTATTTATTACAATTTTGCTAATATTTTTTATGCATAAATGGAACAATTTATTAAATTGCAGTTTGATTACAATGTTGTAATACTGTTTTCTATTATCTAAGATGATAATTTAATTATTAATGAAATATAATTTATTATAGTGTCATTTGATTACAATTTATATAGACCACTCAACAATTGAAATATTAAATGTGAATTCAAATATTAAATTTATATGTGATGATTGCGTTCTATACATTAAAAATGTCGATATGGTGGTTGATAAATATTGAATGTTCTGTTAAAAAAAGTAGTGACTAAAGGGTACAAGATTGAATTCGAATGTGCATTAAAGAAAAATGAGCAAGAGGTCATTCAGTTATTAAAAGCTATTGAAGGAAGATATTTATAGAGGCAAACAAATTAAAAATTAACAAAAAATTGAGAAATTGAGAAAATGTACCACCAACAGAGATATTTAAATCGGAGAGTGAAAATATTAATGCTAAAATGAAAAATACTATATCTAAGAACTATGAACTATGTACTGAATTAAAAATTTTAAGCATTGAAAACAAAAAAAATGAAAATTTGGTTCAAAATATTTCATTTGCTGAAATATTAAAAAGTGCAAGCGTAAACAATAAAACTATACCTCCAATAAAAAAGGTGTACCACTGGTTATTAAACCTAAACAAAAACAAAAATGCCAAATAATCAAAATGGAATTAATTTAAAAAAGTTGATCCAATAAACTTAAAAATAAAAAATGTGGAAAATAAAACAATGGAATTGTTCTTATTGAAATTGAAAATAAAGAAAAATGTGATAAAATAATAAATGAACTTGTAAATAAAATGGATGATTATGATATTAAGCTGCCAGCTGAAATTAAGACAAAATTGAAATTGTTCATATGGGTATTTATTAAATATGTATACTGAAGATGACCTAATAAACAAGCTGAAGGTGCAGAATTCCAATTTAGAACACAGTACTATGAAGGTGTTGAAAATTTATCAAGCAAAAAATATTAATAATGTAAAACATAATGCTACTATTGAAATTGATAAAGAATATTTCCGTAAGGTGATTGCAAACGAAAAAGTATAAATAGGATGGGAGCGTTGTAAAGTTTTCGATGCTTTGCGAGTTCTACGGTGCTACAAATGAAAGGGCTTTAATCATAAAGCTGTGAATTGTAGAAAAGAAGAAACGTGCAGCAAGTGGCGTCAAAATCACAAAAGTAGAGATTGCGATAAAGATGAAGTTAGTAAATGCATTAATTGTTTGAAGGTAAATTAAACTTTAAAACTTGATTTAAATGAAGATCATAAAACGTTTAGCGTATCATGTCCAGTTTACCTGAAAAAGTTAAGTAACCTAAGACAAAAAATTGGATATTAGCAATCAAAGTTAATTGAGGAAGAATACAAAATCTCAATTGTATTGGCATATCCAGTGAAAACAATAAAAAGGATAAAAACAAATCTAATAATAATAATAATAATAATTATAATAATAATAATAATAATAATAATAATAATAATAATAATAATAATAATAACAATAACAATAATAATAATAGTAATGGTAATAATAATAAAATTAATAACAATAGTAATAATAATAATAGTGATAATAATAATAAAAATTATTATTATTATTTATTAATAATATTAATTTTATTTTTCTAAAGACACATATTTATTATACCAGTACGATAGGATCGGGTATAATAAAATTACTCCTCCGTTTGTAACACCTCGAAATAAGCGAGATATACCTTCAAAGGTATGGATCGGATCAGAAAAAAATTCTAAGACTTTTGAGCCATGTCAAAAAATAAAATATACTGGGGGTAATTTGTAGGTTCCTTATTTTTTTGGTTGAGTTTGGACCAAGCCTTAGGGTAGCTCTCGAACACCTAACTTTTGGATCCCTACATTTTTTTTGAAATAGAGCTATGAAATTTTAACCACTGATAGATCTCACAAAAATACTAATTTAATTTTTAATAACTTTTTTTTGTAGCCCCACCCGTTACGGAGCTACCGCTCCCCAAAGGTTCAACAAAGCTCTATATTTAAATTGTTATAGCACAAGTTGTATAAGGTATATCTTCATTTTGAAAACGCCAAACGATTACTACTTTTATTAGCTTTAAAAGTATATATACAATAAATATATATTTGTGACATACAGTGTCTTAATTTACCGTTATGCGAAACTCAAATTTTGCAAAATCCTTTAACCCTTCTATCTTCTAAACGGTTTAAGTTGGAAACTTGAAATTTTGACAGAAGTTAGATCTTTGACAACAAATATTGTTTAATATCTGTCAAATAAAACTCTAATAGGGGTCTGAAAAAATTTGATAACATCTGAAAAAAATAAAATCTTAACATCTGAAAAATTGGATAAAATCCTAACATCTGAAAAAATGAAAATAAATTTAGGCAGTACAAAATTTATTTGAAATAAAATTTTTTATTGAACAAATTCTTAATTTAAAATTCTTAATATAAAAAGCATAATTCATAATATAGAACAAATTCTATAATATAAATACTTAAACTATAATTATTGTTATGTGGCGAATTGAAAATCACGACGTTCTTCTTTTAAAACTAACATATTTTCCTCGTTTACGATGAAATAAGTATTTTTTTCGATTTCCTCACGGAAATCATTATCTTCAAATACCGCAACTTTCTGGTGTGGTATAAATATAATATTATTCAGAGTCTCTAAGACCCATTTTTCACCTGTGCTTATTTTTTTAATTTTATTTATTTTATTTATTTTAATTTTATTTATTACAATTTTGCTAATATTTTTTATGCATAAATGGAACAATTTATTAAATTGCAGTTTGATTACAATGTTGTAATACTGTTTTCTATTATCTAAGATGATAATTTAATTATTAATGAAATATAATTTATTATAGTGTCATTTGATTACAATTTATATAGACCACTCAACAATTGAAATATTAAATGTGAATTCAAATATTAAATTTATATGTGATGATTGCGTTCTATACATTAAAAATGTCGATATGGTGGTTGATAAATATTGAATGTTCTGTTAAAAAAAGTAGTGACTAAAGGGTACAAGATTGAATTCGAATGTGCATTAAAGAAAAATGAGCAAGAGGTCATTCAGTTATTAAAAGCTATTGAAGGAAGATATTTATAGAGGCAAACAAATTAAAAATTAACAAAAAATTGAGAAATTGAGAAAATGTACCACCAACAGAGATATTTAAATCGGAGAGTGAAAATATTAATGCTAAAATGAAAAATACTATATCTAAGAACTATGAACTATGTACTGAATTAAAAATTTTAAGCATTGAAAACAAAAAAAATGAAAATTTGGTTCAAAATATTTCATTTGCTGAAATATTAAAAAGTGCAAGCGTAAACAATAAAACTATACCTCCAATAAAAAAGGTGTACCACTGGTTATTAAACCTAAACAAAAACAAAAATGCCAAATAATCAAAATGGAATTAATTTAAAAAAGTTGATCCAATAAACTTAAAAATAAAAAATGTGGAAAATAAAACAATGGAATTGTTCTTATTGAAATTGAAAATAAAGAAAAATGTGATAAAATAATAAATGAACTTGTAAATAAAATGGATGATTATGATATTAAGCTGCCAGCTGAAATTAAGACAAAATTGAAATTGTTCATATGGGTATTTATTAAATATGTATACTGAAGATGACCTAATAAACAAGCTGAAGGTGCAGAATTCCAATTTAGAACACAGTACTATGAAGGTGTTGAAAATTTATCAAGCAAAAAATATTAATAATGTAAAACATAATGCTACTATTGAAATTGATAAAGAATATTTCCGTAAGGTGATTGCAAACGAAAAAGTATCAATAGGATGGGAGCGTTGTAAAGTTTTCGATGCTTTGCGAGTTCTACGGTGCTACAAATGAAAGGGCTTTAATCATAAAGCTGTGAATTGTAGAAAAGAAGAAACGTGCAGCAAGTGGCGTCAAAATCACAAAAGTAGAGATTGCGATAAAGATGAAGTTAGTAAATGCATTAATTGTTTGAAGGTAAATTAAACTTTAAAACTTGATTTAAATGAAGATCATAAAACGTTTAGCGTATCATGTCCAGTTTACCTGAAAAAGTTAAGTAACCTAAGACAAAAAATTGGATATTAGCAATCAAAGTTAATTGAGGAAGAATACAAAATCTCAATTGTATTGGCATATCCAGTGAAAACAATAAAAAGGATAAAAACAAATCTAATAATAATAATAATAATAATTATAATAATAATAATAATAATAATAATAATAATAATAATAATAACAATAACAATAATAATAATAGTAATGGTAATAATAATAAAATTAATAACAATAGTAATAATAATAATAGTGATAATAATAATAAAAATTATTATTATTATTTATTAATAATATTAATTTTATTTTTCTAAAGACACATATTTATTATACCAGTACGATAGGATCGGGTATAATAAAATTACTCCTCCGTTTGTAACACCTCGAAATAAGCGAGATATACCTTCAAAGGTATGGATCGGATCAGAAAAAAATTCTAAGACTTTTGAGCCATGTCAAAAAATAAAATATACTGGGGGTAATTTGTAGGTTCCTTATTTTTTTGGTTGAGTTTGGACCAAGCCTTAGGGTAGCTCTCGAACACCTAACTTTTGGATCCCTACATTTTTTTTGAAATAGAGCTATGAAATTTTAACCACTGATAGATCTCACAAAAATACTAATTTAATTTTTAATAACTTTTTTTTGTAGCCCCACCCGTTACGGAGCTACCGCTCCCCAAAGGTTCAACAAAGCTCTATATTTAAATTGTTATAGCACAAGTTGTATAAGGTATATCTTCATTTTGAAAACGCCAAACGATTACTACTTTTATTAGCTTTAAAAGTATATATACAATAAATATATATTTGTGACATACAGTGTCTTAATTTACCGTTATGCGAAACTCAAATTTTGCAAAATCCTTTAACCCTTCTATCTTCTAAACGGTTTAAGTTGGAAACTTGAAATTTTGACAGAAGTTAGATCTTTGAAAATAAGTATGAGTCATTTCAGAAATTTTTTTCGTATCACCCTCCGTTTAGGAGCTGTAAGGGGTCAAAAACTGAAAATATCCTATTTTTAAACAACTGTAACTTGAACACCTGTTAACATTTTTTTGAAGTAATACACAAAAATTAAAGCTTCAACATTATACTCTTATTTCTGTTAACAACTTTTTTTAATAATATAGGGTTACTTTATAATTGACGAAAGTGTTACTTGAATTTTTCAAATTTTCTAACAAATTTCTTTAAAACGAATTTTTTCCATTTTGTTTTACTCGATAATTTGAAATTGTTGAGGATATAATGCGTAGTATAAAAAAATGTAAATAAATAAACAACATAACGGTTGCTTGAAGAATTTGTATTATTATTTATATGATATTGATATATATACATACTTATATAATATCATGTTTATTTACATATCGTATATGTCACTAGTGAATGAATGATAAGAGTATAGATGTATATTATATAGCGCCGTATTTACATACATATATGTATTTTATTGTACTTATAAGAAATTATTTTGTCAATGGAATATTTAAATATAATATAATATAATATAATATTTAAAATTATATTTATTATTTTGTAATAAGTAAATTTAATATACATTTACCGCTTAGTATTAAATGGTACTATAGAATATTTGAAACAGTTTTGGATTGATAATCGTTTTGTGGAAGGTTAGAATCTGCCTTTGAAGAATGTACATATAAACATATAGTTTGAATATATGTACAACCCATAAGTTCTAGAAATTATAAAATTCACCCAAATTATTTTAAAATACTAAAATATTAAAAAAATAATATTGTAGGCAGAGTGGCTGTGAACATACTAACGGTTCGTACGGGTATCTAAGAGTTGACAAAGTCAACTGTATTCTTCCTCGTTTTAATATATTTTTTCTAATTTTTTTTTTTTCCCTTGCTATTGAAATTAGGCGTTCCCAATCAGTAGGAGTAAAAGTATCTTTATAGAAACGTTTTTGCTTTTCTATTATACGAAAATCTTCCACACAGGGTAAGAACAAATGTCCAGATACCAAGAAGTTATGGTCAATAACAGTCACAGAAAATTTTGGACACAAAACAATATAATTGCACATTGCACTCATACGAATATTTCTATTTTGAGCACCGCACTGGTCACTGTACATAATTAATTTTTTGCAAGTGACGTAATTTTTTACATAGTGCATAATGCAGGATCCTATTTCCTGAGGTCCACGTGAAGCTATTCCTTCATCCCAAGTGTACATAAAAGCATTGCCTGTAATTAAATCATGAATACCCAAACAATATGTCCATATTTGTCTTTTATAATAACAGATTCCTGTAGAAATAACCGGTGTGGGCAAAATTTTCATGAGATTGAAGGCAATTACAACAACTTCACTATTGTTGTTTTTAGAATCAATCGTCATTCCTTTTCTAGCTTTGCGAAGATGTAAATCTTTTTCTGTTTCTAAGATTTGTTTCTGTTCTAAATTTTCTGCGGCATCTATTTTTATTCTGAGCGCGTCACACTTCTTGCAACTATTAGAAATCGGTGCACGAAAATGTAGATTAAAATTTTTTGAAAAAACTTTGGTAAAAACATATTTTGAAACGGGTTTCGAAGAAGATTCAACATATAAATTGTAGAGTTTTATTATGTTTAAATCTGGCGCTAAATATTCCCTATTTAAGTTTTTATTTCTTGAGTAATGAGAATTATATTTTGGGATTTTTTTCTATAAACGCGTTTATTAAATCAACATCTGCGGTACTGATTTTATTGGATGGAACATGATATCCCCGCTTGTCTATATAGGGTGTAGTCAAAGTATCCTGATTGCCTTTACATTTTAATGCGCGAGTTATTCTTCCATCGGAAACTTGTAAAATATTTTTGAAGAAATTTTTGCAAATAATACGATCAATGTTATTTTCTCTGGGAGTGTATAAAGTCTGGTTTTATTTCTTCTATTTTCCCCATCTGATTTTTTATAAGTTCTTTTATTTTCAATTACTTTAATTTGCCCACATAAGTATGATGTTTGCAAATTATGATTATTTAATTCATACAAGTTTATCTTCGTTAAAATATGTATGGCACTTCAAAGAACATGGGCACACTGCTAACTTCAGTAATTTTTCAGGCAGTATAACATTTTTTGTGTTAATATAGGTTTTTCCAGACACTCTTCGAATTTTATTTACATTTCCTTTCCACATTGCTTCATTCCGAATACGCTTTCTAGATTTCGGCTTTTGTAGTTCATTTTATTCTACAGTTAAATTGAAAGTCGATGGCTCAGGCTGAGATACTGACTGAAAATATGATATTTCCAAAAATGGTTGTTTCTTCGTATTACATACTTATATTCCTCGTGTTAGTTCGGTATCATTTGAACTTACAGAAGTACTTGGACAACCCTCTGGTCCTGAACATACAAAAGGTTCTTCTTCATCGCTATTAAACATATGTATTTAGTTTTTCTAAAAATATGTTTACTACTTAATAGTTTTCATTAATAAAATAGTTATATACCTACAGCTTATCCGTAAAACAAAACTTAAGTGTTTAAAAAAAAAATGTTTAACGAAAATTACTTAAAAAATATTTTTATTACACTATGTTAAAAAATTTCTATGCAATAAAATTCAACATTGAAAGTCTACTTATAACTAAAATATTTATTTCATAAAAAATTACCAATACATATTTGTTTTACGAGGAACGTGCTAATTCATGTTCTAAGTTAGAACTTTAATATCGTATTCTAACGGTTGCAAAATTTGAAAACAGAACAAAACACAAACAAAAACGAGGAAGAATACAGTTGCCTTTGTCAACTCTTAGATACCCGTACCATCCGTTAGTATGTTCATAGCCTTTCACTCTGCTTATAATATTATTTTTTTAATTTTTTAGTATTTTAAAATAATATGGGTGAATTTTATAATTTCTAGAACTATGGGTTGTACATATGTATATTCAAACTATATGTTTTACATTACCATACAGTACCATTTAATACTAAGCGGCAAATGTATATTAAATTACAAAATAGCAAATATAATTTTAATTATTACATTATATTAATGCGCACATAGTATATTTATATTGTTATAAGTATATCGCCATACACTGCAATGTTTCTTTTCATCAAAATATTTCCATTCATACAATAATTTCTATAAGAACCATAAAATACATATATGTATGTAAATACAGCGCAATATAATATACATCTATACTCTTAGCATTCATTTAACAGTGACATTTATACGATATGTAAATAAACATGATATTATATAAGTATAAATGTATATCAATATCATATAAATAAAATTCTTCAAACAGTTACGTTGTTTATTTATTTACATTTTTTTGTACTACGCATTATATCCTCAACAATTTCAAATTATCGAGTAAAACAAAATGCAAAAAATTCGTTAAAGAAATTTGTTAGAAAATTCAACACTTTCGTCAATTATAACACTTTCATCAATTATAAAGTAACCCTATATTATTCAAAAAAGTTGTTAACAGAAATAAGAGTATTATGTTGAAGCTTTAGTTTTTATGTATTACTTCAAAAAAAATTTAACAGGTGTTCAAGTTACAGGTGTTTAAAAATAGCAAAGTTTCAGTTTTTGACCCCTTACAGCTTCTAAACGGAGGGTGGTAGAAAAAAAATTCTGAATTGACTCATACTTATTTTCAAAGATCTAACTTCTGTCAAAATGTCCAACTTAAATCGTTTAAAAGATAGAAGGGTTAAAGGATTTTCCAATAATTCAGTTTCGCATAACGGTAAATTAAGACACCGTATAGCACAAGTATATATTTATTATATACATGTTTGTAAAGATCATAATAGCACCTATCGTTTGGAATTTTCAGATTGACGATATACCTTATAAAGCTTGTGTTATAATAATTTAAATATAGAGATTTTTCGAACTTTGGGGGGCTGTAGTTCCTTAACGGGTGGAGCTACAGAAAAATTAATATTGTCATAAAATTAATATTTTTATGATATCTATCAGCAGTTAAAATTTCATGGCTCTATTTCAAAAAAATTGTGGAGATCTAAAAGTTAGTTGTTCGGAAGCTACCCGAAGTTTTGGTCGGAGGTCAACCAAAAAAAATAGGGAACCTACAAATTGTTGTAAGAATATTTTGTGTAAATTTCAAAATTCTAGTTTCCTTAGTTTTTGAGTTAGCATGCTGACAGGCGGACGGACGGACGGACATGGCTTAATCTACTCAGAATTTGATTCTGATCAGAACCATACCTTTGAAGGTATACCTAGCTCGCTTATTTCGGGGTGTTAAAAACGGAGGAGTAATTTTATTATACCCGATACTTATTGTAAAATTGCAAAATATTTGTATGTTTAGGTTTGAATTTATATGCCAAACGAATTGTGGCCTACGATGCATAGGCCAGTTTCGCATTGACATTTTTATTATACCCTACACCTAAAGTATAGGGTATATTAACTTTGGTATGGTGTTTGTAACCACCAAAAGGAAGCGAGTTAGATATGGACATGTATATATATTCTGAATCAGGATCACCTCCTGAGTCGATTTAACGATGTCCGTTCGTCCGTCCGTCCGTTCGCACGATAACTCAAAAACTAAGAAAGCTATCTTGATGAAATTTATATAGTAGGTTACTAATTACAAAAGGAAGGCTAAGTTGAAATCTGGACAAAATCGGTCCATGGGTTCGGATTCTGGAAGCTTCGGAATGATTGAGCAAACGACATTATCTCCAAAACCAACAAAGATAGAATCTTTAAATTTTATATAATGATGTTCCTTCCTATTCAATTTATGTCTCTGAAATTTAAGAGGATTTGGTCCATGGGTTTGGATTTTGGAAAATTCCGAATGAGCACCAGAGCAAATGAGATTACTTCCAAAACCAATAAAAATATAACCTTCAAATTTGGCAGAGTGGTGTTCTTTCATGTTTAATTTAAGTCTCTAAAGTTTGAAAGGATTTGGTCCATGGGTTCGGATATTGGAAGCTTCCAAACGAGCGCCAGAGCAAATGAGATGATCTCCAAAACCAACAAAGATAGAACCTTTAAATTTTGTACAATCATGTTCCTTACCGTTCGATTTATGTCTCTGAAATTTAAGAGGATTTGGATTTTGGAAGCTTCCGAACGAACACCAGAGCAAACGAGATTATCTCCAAAACTAACAAAGATAGAACCTTTAAATTTTTTACAATGATGTTTTTTCCGTTTGATTTATATCTCTGAAATTTAAGAGGATATGGTCCATGGGTTTGGATTTTGGAAGCTTCCTAACGAGCCCCAGAGCAAATGAGATTATCTCCAAAAACAACAAAGATATAACCTTCAAATTTGACAGAGTGGTGTTCTTTCATGTTTTATTTAAGTCTCTAAAATTTGAGAGGATTTGGTCCATGGGTTCGGATATTGGAAGCTTCCGAACGAGCGCCAGAGCAAATGAGATGATCTCCAAAACCAACAAAGATAGAACCTTTAAATTTTGTACAATCATGTTCCTTACCGTTCGATTTATGTCTCTGAAATTTAAGAGGATTTGGATTTTGGAAGCTTCCGAACGAACACCAGAGCAAACGAGATTATCTCCAAAACTAACAAAGATAGAACCTTTAAATTTTTTACAATGATGTTTTTTCCGTTTGATTTATATCTCTGAAATTTAAGAGGATATGGTCCATGCGTTTGGATTTTGGGAGCTTCCGAACCAGCGCCAGAGCAAATGAGATTATCTCCAAAATAACAAAGATATAACTTTTAAATTTGGCAGAATGGTGTTATTTCATGTTTGATTTATGTTTCTGAAATTTGTGAGGATTTGGTCCATGTGTTCGGATTTTGGAAGCTTCCGAACGAGCCCCAGAGCAAATAAGATTATCTCCAAAACCAACAAAGATAGAACCTTTAAATTTTTTACAATCATGTTCCTTGCCGTTCGATTTATGTCTCTGAAATTTAAGAGGATTTGGTATATGGGTTTGGATTTTGGAAACTTCCGGACGAGCCCCAGAGGAAACGAGTATATCTCTATAACCAACAAAGATAGAAGTTTTATTTTTGGTACAAAGGTGTTCTGTTATGTTTCCTTTTCTGTAAAATTGGAAACTGACATTTGAAAGAATTTGAACCATGGGTTCGTATTTTGGAAACTTCCGGACGAGCACAAGAGGAACGAGCATATCTCCAAAACCAACAAAAGTAGAACCTTTAAATTTATTACAATGGTGTTCTGGCATGTTTTCTTTATGTTCCTGAGAGGGATTCGATGAATTGGAGTGGCAATTCGGGTACCTGACACACACCTCCAAAGGACTAACAATCTTCGATATTAATAAAGATAGAAACTTAAAGTTTTTTACAAAAGTGTCAAGCATATCCCAAGAGGATGCTTCTTTTACGTTCCTGAAATTCGAGTTGAATAAGACACAAAAGGGAAGAAGTTCAAACAGCTGCCAAAAAAACTTATGGATTTTTAATTTAATTCGAATTATTCAGGAATTAATAAGTCGGTTGCATCGACTTACTGTTACATTTACTTGGTTTTTAAACTAAAAAGTAAAAACAAATTTTTAAAACACTGCAAAAAAAATGATGAGGTGTGAAATAATTTAAAAAACATACTGAATGAATGTAACGGAAATATAGGTCAATCAGTGTCATTTGCTGATATTTTAGAAAGCAAAAACGATAGTGTGAATGAACTTTCAATTGAAATGAAAAAAGATCTACCTTTATTAATTAAACCAAAGCAAAAGCAAAAAAGTGTATTAACAAAAAAAATTAAATATGAAGGTAGATCCAAAATATTTAAAAATAAAAAATATTGTAAGTAGAATTAACGGCGATATTTTAATAGAAACGGACTCAAAAGAATATCGTGAAAAAATTAAAACTGAACTCGAAAATAAAATGAAAGAGATCTATGATATCAAAATTCCAGTTTAAATAAAACCGAAATTTGAATTTGTGCATATGAACAATAAATTTACTGCAAATGAGATAATAGATAAGCTAAAAAAACAAAATAGCTTTATGGAAATGAGTGAGTTAAAAGTAATTAAATTGAACTCGTTAACGAAATATAACAAGAATGCAAAATGCAATAATTGAAGTGGATAGAGAATCTTTTTCTAAAATAATGGCCGGCGGGAAACTATGTATTGGTTGGGAAAGATGCAAAGTGTGTGATGCTATCACTGTAATGAGATGGTATAAATGTAAAGGTCTCAATCATAAATCGGCCGACTGTACAAATACAGAAAAGTGTCTCAAATGTCACAAAGACTATAAGACAACCGATTGTGATAAGCAGCAGGAAATTAATAAGTGTATTAATTGCAAATCAGCCAATGATCAATTTAAACTGGGTTTAGAGATAAATCATAAAACTTTTAGCAAATTGTGCCCTGTGTATGTGAAAAAACTAAGCGAAAGAAAACAAAAAATTGAGTTACTAGCAAAGAAAAGTCAAAGAAAGTCAAAGGTGTTGGAAAAATACCAAAAGGTGGTGCCGAGCATGGCTGAGCAGTGCATAGCAGTTATTGCTAATAGCTATGATATTAGATATGGTGAAAAAAATATTAATAGTATAATGGAAGCTAAAAAAAATAATAATGACAATGACAATAACAATAATAATAATAATAAAAAAAGTTTATTTTCAAAATTAATGCAGTTGAGTAGAAATAAATCTGGCAAAACTAATAATTTCAAAGATAATGGTAATAGAAGTTCTCATAGTATGAAGCATCAAGAAAGCATGTCTGCCAATGAAAAAAAATAGATCAAAAGGGTTTATAAATAATGATTACCCAAATTGGGTTAAAGCAGAAACTATTAACATACAAAACAATTCTAAACCAGACAAAATATTTGATAAAGATAAAAGATAAGTTTTTAAGTACAGAAGATAGCAGGACAAGTTTTGTCGACTTCTTGGTTCCACCAATTGTTGGATTAATCAAAAATGCGGTTGAGACTGGTGAAAACACATATGCCTTATCTAGATTAAGCACAGAATTTATAACAATGTGGGATTATTTTTGTCATACTTTCATGATCAAGATGATATTTGTTACAATGGAACTACTCAAACTAGTCTGAAAGTATTTATTCATCAAGAAGGGCTGCCAAATAACTTTAAAGAACTTTGCAAGCTGTACTTTACTTATCATGAATTCACTGGGATACCTAAAAAGGAAGTACATATTTTAGGAGACATATTGATAATAAATACAGAGAGCATCTACAAAAAATTAGAGAGTCTTGGCAAAATTATATGATTAGCAAATGATGATGATGATAAATATGATAATGATGGTAAATAGTAATAAATATAGTGCATTTTAATGCTAGAAGTTTAAGAAAAAATATGACGGAAATCGAACTTTTTGTTAAAGACATGATAAATATTGATATCATGATTGGTGAAACATGGCTTTATTCAGATGAAGAAAAATGTTTTAATATTCCTGGATATTCAGTATATTTTAATTCTAATAATGAATCTAGAAGAGGTGTAACTGCAATTTTTATTAAGATGAATATTCAGTATACGGTTTTAGAAGTCTCTGAACAATTCAATACTATAATTGTTTCATTAAATAACACTTCTCCATCCGTAAAAATTGCAGTTTGCTACAAAAAACCAAGTGATAGCAATAGTGATGTTTTGGTAATCTGGATTTGATTTTTGATGAACATAAAAATATAGTGCTGATAAATGATATTAATATCGACTTATTGACAGACACAGAGCTCTCCAGATCGTAAGAATTTATGTAAGAATCTAATGGAGTTACTATAAGAAACAAATTAAGTTATGAAACTGCTTCTAGAGTGACTGAAAATTCTTCTACGATTATTACTCATATTCTATCAGACCTAGAAAAGTTTGACTTCGATATTAAGCTTCAGGATATAGTGAATCTAGATCATAAAGCTATTTGTATTAAATTAAATGAAGTTTTAAACAAAGTTGAACCTATTTTTAAAAAAGATATCTATGTCACAAATTATAGAAAATACAAAGAGAATGTAAGAAAGCTGCTTGAAACAAATAAATGTGATTATGTGGATGACTCTTTTAAAAATATTACAAAAAGCAAAGGTGAACTCTACAGTTAAAAAGCACAGAAGAGTGAGAAATAACAATCATTGGATGACAAACGAATTATTGAATATGATCAAAAAGAGGGATAACCTGTTTAAAAAATTAAAAAAGCAGCCTTACAATGTAGAAATTCAAACAAAAGTTAAAATGCAAAAAAACAAGGTTACCTATGAAATAACTAAAGCCAAACAGAATGATTTTAATGATAAATTACAATCAGCTGGGGGTGACCAAAGGAAAACTTAGAAAGTACTAAATTCTAGTTATACTGGATTTCTTGGTGAAAGTTGTAGGATTTGATCAGAATCAATTTGGTTTTCAAAAAAAATGTGCACAGACTCTGCAGTCCTAGAATCCACTAACTCAATTGTAAATAAATTGGATCAGGGAAATTAGGTATGCTCTGTATTTGTTGATCTAAAGAAGGCCTTTGATACAGTGAATCATAATATTTTACTTAACAGATTACACGAAATTGGAATAAGGGGTACAGCTAATAAATTACTCTACTCATATCTTAATAATAGGAAAACTATTGAAAAAATTAATGGGATTTTTAGTAATGAGAATTATATAAATATTGGTGTTCCTCAAGGATCGGTACTAGGTCCTACACTATACTTACTTTATATTCATAATGTCCAGTATGCAACTTTGTGGGTTGACTATAAGATATTTGCGGATAATACTCTACTAATTTACAACGCCAGAACATGTGACGAACTAGAAAGTTCTATAAATACTGATTTGAGGACATATGAAAATTAGCTTATAGGTAATAAATTAACTACAAATGCGGCAAAAACAAAATATTTAGTACATAAAATAAGAAATAAAATTGATATAAATCCAAATTTGTTGGTAAATAAAATTTAAATTGAAAGCGTTACTGCATATAAATACCTTGGGGTTGTAATTGATGTAAAACTGAAGTGTGAAGACCATATTAATAGGTTAGCAAAAAAAATTTTGCCTCTGCTGGGTGCCTTCAAAAGAAGTGGAATTATAATGAATAAACAAACTGCAGACAAAATATATTACTCTCATATTATCTCACACATCAGATATAATTTATGTAATTGGTTCAGCTGTTCATCATGGTTGAAAGATAAAATTTGTGTTTTAATAAGTATAGCCATAAAATTCTTACATAAATACAACTGGCTTACTCCAATTCAAAAAATTTTTAAGCGTACAGGCTACCTGAGGCTACCCGATCTCATCATCTTGGAAAAATATAAACTAATTTTTAAATTGGAAAAAGGGGTGTACAAAAAAAATATCTTAATAACTAAAATAAATAATATTCATAATTACAATACGAGAAGGTTGATCACCAATTTCGTCATCAATAAGAATTTATAATAAACTGCCGATGGATTTAAAGAGAAGTATTAAATTGGATGTGTTTGTCAAAAAACTAAAGTATTTATTAAACAATAATTCTTCTTTTGGACAGTATACTGCAGGAGTGATGTTCAAAACATGTATAAGGTTATGAACTATTATAATATTATTTAAGAAAAAACATTGTTGTATACCTAAGTATATTTTAATAAATAATAAAAAATAATAATACTATTAATAATAATAATAATCATAAAAGTAATAATAATAATAAAATTAATTATAATAGTAATAATAATAATAATAATAATAATAATAATAATAATAATGATAATTATATTAATAATAGTAATGTTGATAATATTAATATTAATAATATGCAAAATAAATTGGAGATAAAAAAATTGAAACGAAAACAGAAATCTAATATAAAACCTATTAACGGTAAAAAAAGCAGTGTTATACTTAAATTATTAACTTTCAAAAAAAAGAAAAATATTAACAAGAAAATTTGCACAGTTCAATAACAGTTATAGGTAATAATAAATTAATTTCTGATAAAAAATTCCAAGATATAGTGTCAACAGATATCAGCAATGAAAATTATCAAAGTGAAAATAATAGCAATAATCAAAATAATAATAATATCAACAAGAACAAAAATGCTAATAATAATAATATGAAGATTCATGAAGATAATGCTGAAGATGAAAGCCAATTAGAAGTTCCAACATCTAAATATGCTAATTGGATTATGGGTGAAACGATAAATCTGGGAAGCAGTGATATTGAAATGTCTAATAGAAAAAGCTTTATAAATCACTAACTCCACCGATTGTCAGATTAACAAGAAATGCAATTATATTATGGTGACAATGTTTATGCTACTTCTCGATTAAGAGAACACGGAATGTACAACAATGTTAGATTGTTTTTATCGTATTTTCATGATCATGAGGATATCTGTTATGAGGGTATGACGCAAACTAGTCTAAAAGTGCTTATACATCAAGAAGGATTGCCAAATAACTATCAAGAACTTTCTAAGTTTTACTTTAGTTATCATGAAACTATAGGAATATCTCGAAAGGAAGTGTTCTACCTCATCTTAGGAGACATGTAGATAATAAATACAGAGAACATCTGCAGAGAATTAGAGAATCATGGCAAAATTATATGATTGGAATACCATTATGCTGGGTAACCTAATGAATATGAGGATGGTGCATTTTAATGCTAGAAGTTTGAGAAAAAATATGTACGAGATAGAAACATTTATAAAAATTAAAGCTGGTTTTGATATAATCATGATTGGAGAAACTTGGATATATTCCGAAGAAGAAAAATACTCTAATATTCCTGGATATACAGCATGCTTTATCTCTAATAATTCTCGCAGAGAAGGCGGGCCTGCAATATATGTAAAGCGAAATATTAGTCATAAAATTTTAGAAGTATCTAACTCCTTCAATACTATTGCAATTTCTTTAGAAGATACCAAGCCTACTATTAATGTCACCGTGTGTTACAAAAGCTCGAATGAAAACAATAAGGCATTGATAGCACATCTAGATCAGCTGTTTGTTAAGTATAAAAAGATAATTGTGATTGGTGATACTAACATTGATTTACTCTTTGAAACGGATGTAAGCAGGATGTATATGGATATGCAGGATGTTAGCTCGGGTAATATAAAATATATAAATGATGTTAGTAATGCTACAAGAATTACATCAGACTTAGCTACATTAACAGATCATGTTCTTTCAGATCTAAAGACTGATCGATTTGGTTTTGATATCACTGTATATCATAAAGCAGTCTGTGTTGAAGTTAAAGAAGTTCTCAGAAAACTTGAAACGATGGTGTACAAGCAAATAACTCATACAAACTATGATAAATGAGACATTGTACAAGTGTGAAGAACAGTAGAATTAGAAAAAATAATCATTGGATGTCGAAAGAAATCTTAAAGCTAATTGAATCCAGAAATAACTTATATAAGAAATATAAGAAGTATCCTAATAATGTGAAGTAAAAGCTAAATTACAATGGTGTAAAAAATAAGGTTAATGCAGAGATAAAAAAAGCAAAGCAAACATATTTTAATAGAAAATTCCAAGCAGCTGACTCAAATACTAAAAAGATATGAAATGTCTTGAATTCTCAGATTGTAAACCAAGAATCAGATTGTAACAAAATAATTAAAGAAATACTAAAAGAAATAATTAAAGAAATAAAATAGTGAAATGTTAAATAATAAAAAAGATATAGACAACAGCTTTAATGAGTATTTTAGTAATGGTGGTAAAAAAGTAGCAGATAAAATTCAAACTAAAAAGTAAATATAATAGAAAACACAATAAATGAACTTTCCATGTTCCTGGTACATACTAATGATCAAGAAGTGTATAATGTTATTATGAATCTAAAATATAATTCACCTCGGTCTGATAACATAGCAGCAAAAGATTTCCAAGCTGGGATTTGGTATCAATCAATTTGGATTCCAAAAATCGCATTGTACTGATCTAGATATCAACGATTCTGTAAGATCTATTATTGATAATCTAGATAAAGGAAACTATGTATGCTCAGTCTTTGTTGACCTAAGTAAAGTATTCGATACAGTCCATCAAATATTTTTGAATAGAGTATATGAAATCGGAATAAGAGGGCTACCTCATGAATTACTGAGAGCTTATTTGCAAAACAGATTTATCAAAACCAAAGTTATTGGTATTTACAGTAATGAACGTGCCATAAATATAGGAGTGCCACAAGGGTCGGTTCTTGGTCCTACATTATATATATTGTATGTACATAATATGCAATTTGCTAATATAAAAGCTGATTATAAAATATTTGCTGATGATACATTGCTTATCTATTAAGCAAAAAATGCAGAGTTGTTAAAATAATTGGTCAATGAGGATTTGAAAAAATATATGAAATAAGTAAATGGAAATAAATTAACAGTGAACATTGAAAAAACAAAGAACATGATTTTTAAATGATTAAATAAGCCGGGTATCAATTCCAAAATTTGTATTGATAGCAGAGAAATTATAAGAGAACAAAGTTATAAATATCTCGGTATTGTAATAGATGATAAATTATCCTGGAATGATCATGTTGATTGTATATTAAAAACGAGGAAGAATACAGTTGCCTTTGTCAACTCTTACATACCCGTACGAACCGTTAGTATGTTCACAGCCTGTCACTCTGCTTACAATATTATTTTTTTAATATTTTAGTATTTTAAAATAATTTGGGTGAATTTTATAATTCTTAGAACTATGGGTTGTACATATATGCAAACTATATGTTCATATGTAAATTCTTCAAAAGCAGATTCTAACCTTCCATATAACGATTATCAATCCAAAACTTTTTCAAATATTCTATAGTACCATTTAGTACTAAGCGGTATATGTATATTAAATTACAAAATAGTAAATATAATTTTAAATATTATATTATATTATATTGAAACATTCCATTGACAGAATAATTTCTTATAAGTACAATAAAATACATATATGTATGTAAATACGGCGCTATATAATATACATATATACTCTTATCATTCATTCACTAGTGACATATACGATATGTAAATAAACATGATATTATATAAGTATGTATATATATCAATATCATATAAATAAAAATTATTCAAGCAACCGTTATGTTATTTATTTATTTACATTTTTTTGTACTACGCATTATATCCTCAACAATTTCAAATTATCGAAATTTGTTAGAGAATTTGAAAAAATCAAGTAACACTTTCGTCAATTATAAAGTAACTCTATATTATTGAAAAAAGTTGTTAACAGAAATAAGAGCATAATGTTGAAGCTTTAATTTGTGTGTATTACTTCAAAAATATTTTAACAGGTGTTCAAGTTAAAGGTGTTTAAAAATAGGAAATTTTCAGTTTTTGACCCCTTACAGCTCCTAAACGGGGGGTGATACAAAACAATTTTTGAAATGACTCATACTTATTTTCAAAGATGTAACTTCTGTCAAAATTTCAATTTTCCAACTTAAACCGTTTAGAAGATAGAAGGGTTAAAGGATTTTGCAAAATTTGAGTTTCGCATAACGGTAAATTAAGACGCCGTATGCCACAAATATACATTTTTTGTATATATACTTTTAAAGCTAATAAAAGTAGTAATCGTTTGGCGTTTTCAAAATGAAGATATACTTTATACAACTTGTGCTATAACAATTTAAATATAGAGCTTTTTTGAACCTTTTGGGAGCTGTAGCTCCGTAACGGGTGGGGCTACAAAAAAAAGTTATAAAAAAGAAATTAAATATTTTTGTGAGATCTATTCGCAGTTAAAATTTCATAGCTCTATTTCAAAAAAAAGGGGGGTCTAAAAGTTAGGTGTTCGAGAGCTATCCTACGTTTTGGTCCAAACTCAACCAAAAAAAATGGGGAACCTGTAAATTACTCCCAGAATATTTTGTGTAAATTTCAAGATTCTAGCTTACTTAGTTTTTGAGTTAGCGTGCTGACGGACGGACGGACATGGCTCAATCGTCTTAGAATTTTTTTCTGATCCGATCCATACCTTTAAAGGTATATCTAGCTCGCTATTTCGAGATGTTACAAATGGAGGAGTAATTTTATTATACCCGATCCTATCGTACGGGTATAAAGATAATGCAATTACTAGGTGGCATCATATTAGATGATAAATCATCTAAATTATTATTTCATGCACAAATTATTACAATTAATTTGGTTTTGTCACTTATAAGAAGCTTATGGCATGAAATCCAATTTTTAAGTAAGTTTACTTCATATTCCAGAGATTGTTTAAGCAAATCATCGAATTCTTGTAAAATGTTCAGAAAATCCTATTAATACTAAATCAGGAATATTTTTATTAAAGTTTAGGAAGGGATGAACTAATTCATAACTAGTATTATTGCCTACTTTTAATATTATTTGGTTGCGGAAACTATGCATAAGTCCTTCTACAAATTGAATGCAAATATGGGATCAACTATTTGTGGTCCTAGTCAATGGCTTCTTTTCTGTTTCTGGAACTATTCTTGATAAAGCATCAGCCACTGTAATAGTGTAACCTGGCTAATACTTGAGCTCATAATTATATTCTTCAATTATTGCCTGCCACCTTTTTATCTTACTATTGCTATTCTTATTGCTCAATGCATAGGTAAAAGGTTGGTGGTCTGTATAAATAAGAACTTTCTTTGATCCGTAAAGTACATTTCTGAAAGATGTCAGTGCCCATACGATTGCCAATATTTCTTTCCCGTTGGTGGCGTATGACTCTTCAGGTTTTGTTAAAGTCCTAGATAGGAAAGGAATTGGCTTGTCTGCTTGCGACAATACCCCGCGTATCATTGCGACAATACCCCGCGACAATACCCCCCGACAATACCCCGCGTATCAATAGCGTAGTTGGATACATCCGTAGTAAGTTCAAAATGTTTGTTAAAATCAGGATAAGACAACAGCACTTCTTTTGATGTTAAAATGTTTTTTAATATTTCAAAATTTTTTTTGCTTCCTCGATAAGAGTTATAGAAATGTTTTTTGATTTATTTTGGACACTCGTCCACCTTCACTTCTTAAAAGTGATCTCAGGGGTTTGACAATTTTCGCATAGTCGAGATTAAAACGACTATAATACTCTGACATACCAAGCAACGATCTTAAACCTTTCAGTGTCCTAGGAATATCCCAAGGTGCTTCGACTTTCTTAGGATTTGCCTTAACCCCTTCTGAATTTATTATGAATCTTAGAAATTCAATTTCATTTTGAAGAAACTCGCATTTCTAGTTAAACTTCTAGTTAAACTTTATGGTTGGCCTCTTCTAACTTTTTGAAAATTATTTCAAAATTTTTTAAATGTTGCCCTCGTTCTTTGCATAAATAATTATACCGTGGATATAGACGTAACATCTTTTCCCTATATGCACTCATAATATATGCTCCATTAATGCACTTTGAAAAATAGCGGGTGCATTTTTCAGTCTAAAAAGAAGACGAGTAAACTTGTACTTCCCACTATTAACTGAAGAAGCAGTTTTCTCTATATCACATTCTCTTAAAGGGATTCGATGGAAGCTGCTTTTTAGATCCATTATCGAAAATAGCTTATTTTAACCAAAGTTTGCTATTACTTTATTAATTTCTGGTATGGGGTATTTATCTGTTATGATAATAGAATTTAATTTTCTATAATCTATTGCAATTCTATATTTTTTTTCTCCAGATGCATCTTCCTTTTTAAGGTTGTAGGGCGATCTAGACGGTCTTATTATACCGTGTCAAAGTAGTTATTTTATTTGCTTATCAATTTTTTGTTTTAAACACATTGGATATGGGTATGATTTGGAATAATAGGATATTGGGTAGAAGTTTTGATTTCATCTTTAATTATTCTAATATATGTAAGACTTTCTTTGGGATCAGAAAACAAATTTGGATTTTTTCCTATAATGAATTTTAATTTCTTTTCTAATTCGATATTAAGTTGAGACGTTCTTATACAAATATTGTGAACTAAATCTATTAGAAATTTTAACATTTTACCCTGTGTCTATTAGAAATTTTTTACATTTTTTTTAATCTGAATTAAAATTTAATTTTTGATTAAAATTTCTATAATGGCTGAATCCTTATATAATTCGAATTTGGTGCTATTTGAGCCCTATTTTGATAATTACAGCTCAGGAATATTGCGATTTAGCTTGGTTTACAGATGCTGGTTTAGATTGCGTGTAATTATATGCATTTTTATTAAAAGGATTATTAAAGTTCTTATTGGAATTATTATGAAAATTTTCTGTCGACCTTTATGAAATCTTAATTTTGGGTATTATTTTGAATATGAATTAAAATTTGCTTTCGGATATTGATCTGAATTAAAATTTATTTTTTGATTTAAATTTCTATAATGGCCGAATCCTTGGTTATATTATATTGGATTTTTTTCGAGGAGTTAAAGCAAATTGAATATGATAATTTGTGGTGTTTGGAAGATTATGGATATGGCTAATTCTATAGTTCAATGTAATCCGCTAAATCTTGTGATTCACAAATACTGAGTAGGCATGCAACATCCCCCTTGATACCTCTAACGAAATTATCTAAAGTCTATTCCTGTTTGTCTGTACCATAGCATCTATTTGGTCTTTATTACAACGGATTGTTGAGGAAAGCTTATTTAAAATTTGTGAAAGATGTTGCTATACTTCTTGATAAAAAATTTCAATTGTATTATTTTCTTGTATCATAGTGGCCATTTTGTACTCTAAGGTACCTAAATCACGCTTATCCGAATAATGCATGTTTAAACATTTAACAATTTTTTCCTAATTCAGGGGAGTATCATATGATTCTAATGCAGTGTCTGCATCACCTGTTATTTTATTCCGAATTACAGTGAGAATATCATAATATTTTGATGTTCCTTTTACATTTTCATAAATCTTGAGAATTCTCTCAACACTTTTTTCCATGATATAAATTCTCCCTTATCCCCTGAAAAATCACACAAACTCTTTATGAGTTCGAGTATCTTATCCATACGGCATAAGTTCACATCATCTTCTGCTGTTATAGTTTCATAAATATCAGCAGGTTCTTGATTTATCGAATGACCCTGAAATTTAAAAACCTTTTTTATTTCACTCTGAAAAATTTCAGAAATAGTTTTTTATACCCGTACGATAGGATCGGGTATAATAAAATTACTCCTCCGTTTGTAACACCTCGAAATAAGCGAGCTAGATATACCTTCAAAGGTATGGATCGGATCAGAAAAAAATTCTAAGACGATTGAGCCATGTCCGTCCGTCCGTCCGTCAGCACGCTAACTCAAAAATTAAGAAAGCTAGAACCTTAACATTTACACAAAATATTTTGGGAGTAATTTCTAGGTTCCCTATGTTTTTTGGTTGAGTTCCGACCAAAACTTAGGGTAGCTCTCGAACACCTAACTTTTAGATCCCCACATGTTTTTTGAAATAGAGCTGTCAAATTTTAACTGCTGATAGATCTCACGAAAATATTAAATTTATTTTTAATAACTTTTTTTTGTAGCCCCATCCGTTACGGAGCTACAGCTCCCCAAAGGTTCAAAAAAGCTCTATATTTAAATTGTTATAGCACAAGTTGTATAAAGTATATCTTCATTTTGAAAACGCCAAACGATTACTACATTTATTAGCTTTAAAAGTATATATACAATAAATATATATTGTGGCATAAGGTGTCTTAATTTACCGTTATGCAAAACTAAAATTTTGCAAAATCCTTTAACCCTTCTATATTCTAAACGGTTTAAGTTGGAAACTTGAAATTTTGACAGAAGTTAGAACTTTAAAAATAAGTATGAGTCATTTCAAAAATTTTTTTTGTATCACCCCCCGTTTAGGAGCTGTAAGGGGTCAAAAACTGAAAATTTCCTATTTTTAAACACCTGTAACTTGAACACCTGTTAACATTTTTTTGAAGTAATACACAAAAATTAAAGCTTCTACATTATACTCTAATTTCTGTTAACAACTTTTTTTAATAGTATAGGGTTACTTTATAATTGACGAAAGTGTTACTTGATTTTTTCAAATTTTCTAACAAATTTCTTCAACAAATTTTTTGCATTTGTTTTACTCGATAATTTGAAATTGTTCAGGATATAATGCGTAGTACAAAAAAATGTAAATAAATAAACAACATAACGGTTACTTGAAGAATTTTTATTTATATGATATTGATATACATACTTATATAATATCATGTTTATTTACATAGCGTATATGCCACTAGTGAGTGAATGATAAGAGTATATTTGTGTATATTATATAGTGCCGTATTTACATACATATATGTATTTTATTGTACTTATAAGAAATTATTCTGTCAATGGAATATTTAAATATAATATAATATAATATTTAAAATTATATTTACTGTTTTGTACTTACTAAATTTAATATACATTTACCGCTTAGTATTAAATAGTACTATAGAATATTTGAAAAAGTTTTGGATTGATAATCGTTATGTAGAAGGTTAAAATTTGCTTTAGAAGAATGTATAAACATATAGTTTGAATATATGTACAACCCATAGTTCTAGAAATTATAAAATTCACCCAAATTATTTTAAAATACTAAAATATTAAAAAAATAATATTGTAAGCAGAGTGACAGGCTGTGAACATACTAACGGTTCGTACGGGTATCTAAGAGTTGACAAAGTCAACTGTATTCTTCCTCGTTTTAATAATATAGGGTTACTTTATAATTAACGAAAGTGTTACTTGATTTTTTCCAATTTTTTTAACAAATTTATTTAACGAATTTTTTGCATTTTGTTTTACTCGATAATTTGAAATTGTTGAGGATATAATGCGTAGTACAAAAAAATGTAAATAAATAAACATCATAACGGTTGCTTGAAGAATTTTTATTTATATGATATTGGATATACATACATACTTATATAATATCATGTTTATTTACATATCGTATATGTCACTGATGAATGAATGATAACAGTATAGATGTATATTATATAGCGCCGTGTTTACATATATAAGTGTATTTTATTGTACTTATAAGAAATTATTCTGTCAATGGAATATTTAAATATAATATAATATGATATTTAAAATTATATTTACTGTTTTGTACTTAGTAAATTTAATATACATTTACCGCTTAGTATTAAATGGTACTATAGAATATTTGAAAAAGTTTTGAATTGATAATCGTTATGTGGAAGGTTAGAATCTGCTTTTGAAGAATGTATAAACATATAGTTTGAATATATGTACAACCCATAGTTCTAGAAATTATAAAATTCACTTAAATTATTTTAAAATACTAAAATATTAAAAAAATAATATTGTAAGCAGAGTGACAGGCTGTGAACATACTAACGGTTCGTACGGGTATCTAAGAGTTGACAAAGGCAACTTTATTCTTCCTCGTTTCTTTTTTCATTTTGCTTAAAAATTTCAAAATCTTATAAACACTCTCAATTCAGTACAAGTCGATTAACAATACATAGTTTATTTTAAAAGAATTAAAATTTTATTTGACCTAAAAATTTAAAAAAAAAAAAAAAAATAAATGTTGATGTTGATGTTTTTAAAGTTTATTTAAATTAAAACAAAAATATTATGTTGTATCTAGGGTTTTTTTTTTATTTCTCCTTAACGTTGACCAGAAACTAAAAAGGAAATATTTATTTTGTATAAAATAATAATATAATTTAGAAGACATAAATAATAATGAGCGGAAAGGGAAAAAAAAATTTCTTAAATAATAAAAAAAAAATATTTCCTTTAAAATAAAAATCTTTATTTATTTATAATTGTTTCTTAATTTTTACTTATTTTATTTTTTAAAACAAAATGGAATTATGAATCATAAAAAATTATAGTGCAAAATTGCGTAATACTTATTAATTTAATTTATTTAAAATAAATGATCATTCAATTTTCTTTCGAAATATATTTTTTATTAATTTCTTTTTTTTCTTTTAAATTTTCCTCCAGCCTTATGAAATATATAATTTTTCCTTTTTTGTATGTTTAATTTTTTTCAGATTTTTTTTTTTTTAAATGGGATATCTTTATGTGAAATTTAAATTGTTTTCTGCATACAGATATAGATACTTTGTTTTGAATTTAAATTTCACTTCTGATATAAGTTTAATTTTATCTTAGGTATCTTCATTAAATTATTGTCTTTAAATAATTTTGTTTTATTATTATTATTTTTTTTTTACTTGGCAACTTAAATATCAATTTAATTTCTTTAAAATTTTTATTTTTTTTTCAGTGCTTATTCTAAAGCCAAAATTATAAAATTTGTAAAAATATTAATATCCCA
Source organism: Poecilobothrus nobilitatus (assembly GCA_947095535.1). NCBI lineage: Eukaryota > Metazoa > Arthropoda > Insecta > Diptera > Dolichopodidae > Poecilobothrus > Poecilobothrus nobilitatus. Next base: position 100,216,804 of record OX352772.1, read on the forward strand.
TTTAAAAAAAAAAGAAAAAAAAAATTTTATAAAATTCTTTGCTTTTCTCAAGGATATTTATTTAAATTTTTTTATTTTTGTTTTGTGTTAAGGATAACTAGTGCCTAAGGCAGCCTCACCTTAGGTAATGACGAGCAGACTCAAGTCACAGCATTTCATAAAACAAAATACTTTTTCTTATTAATTATATTTTACTTTTTTCTCTGTTTTCTTATTGGTTTTCTTAAACCTTTTGATTTTTATACCTAAAAAAAATCAGCTGTCACCACCACAAGACCGACCGCTATTATACGAAAAGTATAAAGCCAAAACTCATAGATTTTTTACATAATAATTTATATCAAAGCAAAATAACCTCTAATAATTTAACATCATTTTTTTTATTCAATAACATTCATTATACTTTCAATATGTTCATTCATTCATACATCCCTTTACATATTACATATTACATTTCATTCAAAAATATTACAAGTAAAAAATAATAAAAACTGTAAGCAAATACAAAACGAACATAAGATTAATATTGAATCTGCTAACAAAAATTTTACAGTTTAAATTTTGCGTCGTCGACAAGAGAATAATATGCATAGATATACATATATAAATTTTTAAAGATATAAAAATTAAAACAAAAAATATTTGTTCATATAAATTCAAATAGTGTGTTAATAGGTATGAAATTTGGACTTAAAAAATAAAACATAACACTAGTAACCTACTACATACACACACACATACATCACGCTATTTTTGGTATGAAAACAATACCTACCTTGTACATAATTGTATGCGGTCGGTAAAAATAGATAAATACTGACTTACTTAAAAATGGCAACACGAAGTCCCATTACAGAACCACTCGTAGTCTTTTTTTCGGCCGAACAGGCGGTTGCCAAATCGCACTTGCTGTGTTTGATTTCACTGTACAGGGCTTTTTTTTGTCCTATAACTACTCGAAGGCCCCGTTTCCTTTTCCTGTTGTCGAACCAAATTCAGTAAGATTTTTCCTTACTTGTGGCACGCAGTGTGAAGTTTACCTTTTTAAAATGCACTTACTCTAGTTTTAATTTAGTTTTAGTTTGTTCATTTTATTCTTTAATTTATTTTTTTGTTATTGTTCTTATTATTTTTATTATTATTATATATTTTTTTTTTATTGTTTTTAAACAAGTTCTTTACAAATTATTATAATGTTATTAAAAATAAATTTATTTAATTTTTACTTTTAATAAAACTATATATTTTTCTTTATTTTCAGACAAGATTACACTTTTGACTCAGTGTTACAGTACTTAGTAGTCCCTGCTTGGGCGCCAATTAATTTTCAATAAGACACCGTATAAAAAAATTAAAAAAGACTTTGTTGATTTTTTCTTTAAATTTAAAATAATTTTATTTCTATAAATTTTTAATACTTATTACATTTGAAATCAATTAATAGAAAGAATTAATCTATAGTGTTCAAAATTGAGGTATCATTTTAATTTTAATAAAAAAAGACTTTTTTTTTGAAATATTAAATATATTTTTATTTTAATTTATTACAAATAGGTTCCGCTCTATTACTTCGGCAGGCTTCCAATCTTTTACCAAAATTCTGAATCACGTTGTTCAATAAACTGTTTTCAATGGTTGAAGTCTGCTCGATAATGTTGTTTTTAAGCTCTTGAATTGTTGTGGGATTATTGCTGTACACTTTCGATTTCACAAAACCCCACAAAAAAAAATCCAACGGTGTCAAATCGCACGATCTTGGTGGCAACATCACTCCTCCTCTACGAGAAATAATGCGATCTTCGAACTTTTCCTTCAAAATATCCATTGTTTCTCTTGCTGTGTGGCAAGTGGCACCATCCTGTTGAAACCACATATTCTCTACGTCGAAATCATCAATTTCCCGCCACAAAAAGCTTCGGATCATCTCCCTGTAGCGATTTCCATTGACCGTAATCGCATTTCCATTTGCGTTTTCAAAAAAATATGGTCCGATGATTCCTCCTGACCACAAACCACACCAAACCATAACTTTGTGTGGATGTACTGGTTGCCCTAAGATAACCCTTGGATTCTCTTCACCCCAAAAACGGCAATTCTGTTTATTGACATAGCCATTGAGCTGGAAATGAGCTTCGTCGGTGAAGATTATTTTGTTAAATTGCCGAATTAATGCATTACGAATTGCCGACGTAATTGTCAGTTAGTTTTAATTCTTGCGTCAGCTGGATCTTATAAGCCTTTAAATGGAGATCACGATGCAAAATGTTGAATAATGTGGATCGTTTGATGTTTAATTGCTGCGAACGATGACGAATGGAAGTTTTTGGATATTCTTCAACACTTCTGCTCACTGCTGCTACATTCTCGGTTGAACGGCAACTACGTTGATAAATGTTGCCTCTGTTATCAAGAACAGATCCAGTTTCTAGAAATTTATCAACCATCAGCTTGATGGCACGATTTGTTGGAGCATTTTCTCTACCAAATTTTGTTCGAAATTTCCTAATTACGTCTTGAAAACTTTTACCATTTTCAAAAATGTTGTAATAATAAAAACACGTTGTTCCTTCGTGTAACGTTCCATATTAACTAACCGGAATGTATTTAGAATATACTTAAAGAAACCTCGTATAAAAATTCCAGGTAGAAAAAAATGGCGGCAAAATCAAAATGATACCTCAATTTTGAAAATATAATAAGAATTTAAGGAACACATCAATCGCATATTTTGCTGAGTCATTGTTTGTTTTAAAACAAAAATAAAAACTGCAAACTGGTTAGAATTTTAATATTTTCTAGAATCGTTAATAATACAAAGTTGAATGATTCATGTTGGTAATAATAACAAAGTTGAATGAATTCGAAAGTAGTACAGAGTTAATGATGAATAAACAAAATAAGCATAATTTGGAGTTAATTTAAATAGTAGTGTTGGAGATTGGTGCAAAATCTGTAACTTATATAAGCTTCTTGGATTTAATTGTAGAAATAGCAATAAGCTGATATATCTGACAAAACTCAGACATCTAACAATGGGATGCGAACAATTTCAAGAACTACGTTGTTTTCAGTAACCCTGTCTTAACTTGCATTAAAGAATATAAATGTCAAAAGTTGGTTTTGATCTTCCGCTATTTTTATGTTATTTGGAATATGTTCTCGTAACACTTTAAATTTTGATTTTAATTTTTCAGCAGTTTTGATTGGTTTCAAGTTTAACAGCGTATTGCTTCGTTCATGACGTGTGTCAGTTAATACTGAAAGTATTGATTATTGAATGTGCCGCATAATACTTAGATCCAGTATTAGTAAATCAGTTAAATTGAACATCTAGAATGTCCTATGTGTTTGCTATGTTCGATTTATAAAATATAATGTTGCCTTTTCATATTGCTGATGCCAGTACAGTTGCTCAGGTTTAATTATATTAAGAGTTGAAACAGATATGAAAGTTTGTTTTGAAACAATATTTCTATATCCCTTATTCATTTCCAAATTGAGTGTTACCATAGAAATCTGATTGGGTTGTTGCTAGTGCCATTGTAAAGAGAAAACTAAAAATACTTGCTTATATGCTCTGTTTATATGTTAATTTGTAAGCAGACGATTTTATTTTTTATTTGTTGGAATGCGTGTGTTTTTTGGTAGACGATGTTTTTTATTTTTATTAAGAAACATCGTTGGGTTACTATTATTATTAGTATTACTAAACGTGTCTGGAGTTCTATTGTTGACCATTGTCACTTCATCATAGTTATAACTATCATCGTTGTCTATGAATGGCAACAGCGATAACTTGGTTACAGGTTGTTTCAAGATTTAAATTTTTGTTTTTAGAGTACAACTCTAACAAGCAACTGATAACGGTATCATCGCAACTTGTGTGAATAATTCTTCCAAGTGCCCATCCCGTCGGTGCTAAATTATCCTCCTTTATTAGCACTATGTTACCAACCTTTCAATTTGGTTGCTGTTGAGGACATTTAGGTCTTTGCTGTAATCTGTAATTGTAAAATAAAATTGCTGTAAAACAGGTATTCCTTAGATCATCTTTTACAAAACTTCTGATGTAAATGATTCAACAATTACCATCTAATTGGTAAATTAGGGTTTTCATTTACCACATTTTCTTCAGTAAATCAGTTGGATTACTTGGTGAGTTAACATGATACCAATTTTCACGACAAATTATTTCTTAAACCTCCATTGCTCGATTTACAACAAATGTTTTCCAACGGTGTGCAGCAGCTTGCAACTATCATACAATAGTTACAATATCCTTATTATTATTATTAATACTATATACAATAGTTGAATCTGTTCAGTCAAAATTTTCGATTCCTTGTCTGTTTCATGCATTCTTGACTTCCTTCATAAGTCTTGCTAATAATAAATCCGCTTAATACTAAACGTGGTAATGACAGTTTTTTTTATATTTATTTACTTATTATTAATTTCAGACAATTTACATAAAAAATTGTGTATAAGAAATTAAATTCTAAAACTAAATCTAAACTAATACTTAAAACTAAAAGTTTATATCTTATCTTTTGTTATAATCGCTAATGAAGATTTGATTTTCTTGTTTGTTATTTTATACACATATTTACATTTTTCGAAGTATATAAACTGGTTTATATCGAGTTCATTTGTGGTTATACACAATTCCCTTTAATTCAATCTAGGGTTCAATTTGTATAATGTTTACGAAATGTTAACGAATTTTTCATGATCATACCCATTTAATTGACATTGAATTTGTACTGTTACTTCAATTCCATACATTGTAACGAATTCTTGACAAGATGTACCCGTTGTAAATTCATTAAGCAGCATTGACACCAACTGCTCTTTTGATTGGCAATATGATCGATATGATGCTTTTCTTTAATTGTTTAATATGTTTATCCAATGGATATAACAAAAAACGTAAAAGCACGTGTTGATAAGTAAATCAAAGTAGGATTCATTCAAATTTGTACATTTTTATTTGTATTGTAAAAATATTTGTTTGAATATAATTTAAACAAAAAAAATTCTACATGTAAGAGTAGACATTATTTACATATACATATTAAGTATATACAGTTCTATACATTCGATTTCTTTTATGATCATTACATTTTTCAGAATCTTAAAAAATTCATAAAAAATTCCTAACATAAACTTGTTATTACTTGTATATTGTAATTTTTTAATACCAGCAACTATACTATTATAGAATCATTCAACTTTTACATTTTATTCTTTTTATATCAATTCCTTGCTTTGACTAGATAACTAGCGATTTGTATACTCGTATATTAGTTTAACAATAACAAAAACAAGCCTTAATTTTTTCCAGTTCCATATTTTTTATTTTCTGTTTGTTTTCTTTTTATTCATATTTTTTGAACATTTTTAATTAAAAATTAAAAAACAATAAAAATATCTTACACGACATGCAGTCAGTTAATTAATAATTTTCGTTTTCCCTTTTCTTCTATTAATTCTTAAAGTAGAAAAATACAAATATGTATCTATTCAGAAGAGACCACATTTTTATGTAAGCATGCCGTTAAGAAAGAACAAGTTGAATGTTAAAGATGCTCCGTAGATTTAAAAATAAAAAACATGTTTATGTTTTTTATTTTCATATAAAAAATATTTGGTAATACATTTACATTTGCGTATAAAACAAAAAAAAAACAAAAAAAAAAGTTTAATTTCTTTTTCGTTTATAACTAGAATATGTTAAAAAAAGTCTTACTTTTTTTTTTTACTGTACACATTATTAAAGGAAGATAGATAGGTACATTTGCTATTATAAAGAACGAGTTTTTTATTTTCGTTTCCTTTAAATGCATAATTTTTTTCTTTTCAATTTTAAAGATGCTTTGTAGATTTAAAAATAAAAAAAAATTTCTGGGTTTATTTTTATATAAGAAATTTTCATACTACATTTATATGTACGTCTAGTATTTACACCAGGTATACAATTTTGTTTATTAAGGGCCGAGTTACTTTAAATTGCTCAACACTTGACTTCCTACTATACAACCATTTGGAACTTATAAGTTAACAACCCACACATACAATCTAACTTTAAACCTAAACCAAAACAATCAAAACAAGTTCTTGACCTACTAACCAAGCATGACCTACTAACCAAGTATGACCTACATTAAACTACATTAAACTCAATCAAAATGTTAGTCAGCATGTCGTGCAATATGGGTTGATTTGTTCCCATCCCATAGTGCAGGGTTACCTACTTATAGCCCGTTTATAAAACTAGGATTCAGGTATCTTTTAAACATTGAAATTGTATCATCTGGATTGTAACTAGCTTTTATTATTATATGTCTGTGAAACGTTAGAAATAGTATTGTGAATTTATAGCTATTTTCTTGTCCTATTAAAAGTTTTATTTGGTTTTTAAATACGTTTATTGGAGTTTCTTCGGCGGGAATAAGACATAGAATTGTCATAGAATGGTCATAGAATTAATTTTTTCTGATTGTGATAACCTAGAAAGGGTATCTGCCATTTGATTTGTTTTACCGCGTTTATAATGTATTTCGTAATTATATTCCTCCAATATGGCCTTCCACCTTTTCATTTTGTTATTGTTGTTTTAATTGCTTAAGGCATTAGTGAGGGGTTGATGGTCAGTATCGATTTTTACTGGTTCAGATCCATATAAATAATTTCTTTAGGAATTTAATGCCCATATTATGGGGAGCATCTTTTTTTCGTTTGCCGCGAAATTTTCTTCGCTAGTGGTTAGGGTCAAGAAATGAAGGTAATTGGTCGATCGTCTTGACTTAATACTGCGCCTATGGCCAAGTTTGATGCGTCGGATGTTAATTGAATTGATGAAAATCTTTTGTAAAATCAGGGTATGTTAGGATCATTTCTCTGGAAGCTATTGATTCTATTGCTTTTTCGTTGAGTTCTATGAGTTTTTATTTGAATCTTTTTTGGACAATCGTCCTCCTTCACCCCTTAAGAGGGTTGAAAGAGGGTTCGCGAGTTTTGCATAATCTCTTACAAATCGGCGATAATATCCAGAAAGACCTAGAAATGGACGTACTGTAGGTACGTAGCGTACTGAACCTGATGAACGTACAAGTACTGAACGCATTTGCTTTAAGGTTTTTGGTTGTGTGAAGTTCAGTGTTGTTTCTACTTTAACGAGATTATTTGTGACTTCTTTTTCTGAAACAAGAAATCCTAACGCTCTACTTCTTTTTTGAAAAATTCTCATTTATCTAGCTGGACCTTCATGTTAGCGTCATGAAGAGTTCTGAAAATTTTTTCGATGTTTTTGTTCTGAGGGTTTTCGTCTTTACTAAAGATGATAACATCACCTATGTATACGAGACATATTCTTTCGATATATTCTCAAAGCATATCATCAAGAGTTCGTTGGAATATAGACGGTGCGTTTTTGAGACTGAATGGTAATCGCGTAATCTCATATTTTCTGTTGTTTATAGAGAAAGTGGTTTTTGCAATGTCAGATTCTTTTAATTTGATCTGGGGAAACCATTTGTTTTTTCCTAGCTGAGATAGTACCTTATTGATATCAGGCATAAGATATCGGTCTGCTATTATTAGTAATCGTGTTTAGTTTTCTGTAATTGATCACAAGTCTGTATTTTTTTTCACCGCTTGCGTCGATTTTTTTTGGTACAATCCTTATTCCTGAGTTGTACGGGGAACGTGATGGTCGAATTATGCAGTCTTCAAGCAATCTATTTGTTGCTATCTATAAATGTTGCCTCTGTTATCAAGAACAGATCCAGTTTCTAGAAATTTATCAACCATCAGCTTGATGGCACGATTTGTTGGAGCATTTTCTCTACCAAATTTTGTTCGAAATTTCCTAATTACGTCTTGAAAACTTTTACCATTTTCAAAAATGTTGTAATAACAAAAACACGTTGTTCCTTCGTGTAACGTTCCATATTAACTAACCGGAATGTATTTAGAATATACTTAAAGAAACCTCGTATAAAAATTCCAGGTAGAAAAAAATGGCGGCAAAATCAAAATGATACCTCAATTTTGAAAATATAATAAGAATTTAAGGAACACATCAATCGCATATTTTGCTGAGTCATTGTTTGTTTTAAAACAAAAATAAAAACTGCAAACTGGTTAGAATTTTAATATTTTCTAGAATCGTTAATAATACAAAGTTGAATGATTCATGTTGGTAATAATAACAAAGTTGAATGAATTCGAAAGTAGTACAGAGTTAATGATGAATAAACAAAATAAGCATAATTTGGAGTTAATTTAAATAGTAGTGTTGGAGATTGGTGCAAAATCTGTAACTTATATAAGCTTCTTGGATTTAATTGTAGAAATAGCAATAAGCTGATATATCTGACAAAACTCAGACATCTAACAATGGGATGCGAACAATTTCAAGAACTACGTTGTTTTCAGTAACCCGCTGTCTTAACTTGCATTAAAGAATATAAATGTCAAAAGTTGGTTTTGATCTTCCGCTATTTTTATGTTACTTGGAATATGTTCTCGTAACACTTTAAATTTTGATTTTAATTTTTCAGCAGTTTTGATTGGTTTTAAGTTTAACAGCGTATTGCTTCGTTCGTGACGTGTGTCAGTTAATACTGAAAGTATTGATTATTGAATGTGCCGCATAATACTTAGATCCAGTATTAGTAAACCAGTTAAATTGAACATCTAGAATGTCCTATGTGTTTGCTATGTTCGATTTATAAAATATAATGTTGCCTTTTCATATTGCTGATGCCAGTACAGTTGCTCAGGTTTAATTATATTAAGAGTTGAAACAGATATGAAAGTTTGTTTTGAAACAATATTTCTATATCCCTTATTTATTTCCAAATTGAGTGTTACCATAGAAATCTGATTGGGTTGTTGCTAGTGCCATTGTAAAGAGAAAACTAAAAATACTTGCTTATATGCTCTGTTTATATGTCAATTTGTAAGCAGACGATTTTATTTTTTATTTGTTGGAATGCGTGTGTTTTTTTGGTAGACGATGTTTTTTATTTTTATTAAGAAACATCGTTGGGTTACTATTATTATTAGTATTACTAAACGTGTCTGGAGTTCTATTGTTGACCATTGTCACTTCATCATAGTTATAACTATCATCGTTGTCTATGAATGGCAACAGCGATAACTTGGTTACAGGTTGTTTCAAGATTTAAATTTTTGTTTTTAGAGTACAACTCTAACAAGCAACTGATAACGGTATCATCGCAACTTGTGTGAATAATTCTTCCAAGTGCCCATCCCGTCGGTGCTAAATTATCCTCCTTTATTAGCACTATGTTACCAACCTTTCAATTTGGTTGCTGTTGAGGACATTTAGGTCTTTGCTGTAATCTGTAATTGTAAAATAAAATTGCTGTAAAACAGGTATTCCTTAGATCATCTTTTACAAAACTTCTGATGTAAATGATTCAACAATTACCATCTAATTGGTAAATTAGGGTTTTCATTTACCACATTTTCTTCAGTAAATCAGTTGGATTACTTGGTGAGTTAACATGATACCAATTTTCACGACAAATTATTTCTTAAACCTCCATTGCTCGATTTACAACAAATGTTTTCCAACGGTGTGCAGCAGCTTGCAACTATCATACAATAGTTACAATATCCTTATTATTATTATTAATACTATATACAATAGTTGAATCTGTTCAGTCAAAATTTTCGATTCCTTGTCTGTTTCATGCATTCTTGACTTCCTTCATAAGTCTTGCTAATAATAAATCCGCTTAATACTAAACGTGGTAATGACAGTTTTTTTTATATTTATTTACTTATTATTAATTTCAGACAATTTACATAAAAAATTGTGTATAAGAAATTAAATTCTAAAACTAAATCTAAACTAATACTTAAAACTAAAAGTTTATATCTTATCTTTTGTTATAATCGCTAATGAAGATTTGATTTTCTTGTTTGTTATTTTATACACATATTTACATTTTTCGAAGTATATAAACTGGTTTATATCGAGTTCATTTGTGGTTATACACAATTCCCTTTAATTCAATCTAGGGTTCAATTTGTATAATGTTTACGAAATGTTAACGAATTTTTCATGATCATACCCATTTAATTGACATTGAATTTGTACTGTTACTTCAATTCCATACATTGTAACGAATTCTTGACAAGATGTACCCGTTGAAAATTCATTAAGCAGCATTGACACCAACTGCTCTTTTGATTGGCAATATGATCGATATGATGCTTTTCTTTAATTGTTTAATATGTTTATCCAATGGATATAACAAAAAACGTAAAAGCACGTGTTGATAAGTAAATCAAAGTAGGATTCATTCAAATTTGTACATTTTTATTTGTATTGTAAAAATATTTGTTTGAATATAATTTAAACAAAAAAAATTCTACATGTAAGAGTAGACATTATTTACATATACATATTAAGTATATACAGTTCTATACATTCGATTTCTTTTATGATCATTACATTTTTCAGAATCTTAAAAAATTCATAAAAAATTCCTAACATAAACTTGTTATTACTTGTATATTGTAATTTTTTAATACCAGCAACTATACTATTATAGAATCATTCAACTTTTACATTTTATTCTTTTTATATCAATTCCTTGCTTTGACTAGATAACTAGCGATTTGTATACTCGTATATTAGTTTAACAATAACAAAAACAAGCCTTAATTTTTTCCAGTTCCATATTTTTTATTTTCTGTTTGTTTTCTTTTTATTCATATTTTTTGAACATTTTTAATTAAAAATTAAAAAACAATAAAAATATCTTACACGACATGCAGTCAGTTAATTAATAATTTTCGTTTTCCCTTTTCTTCTATTAATTCTTAAAGTAGAAAAATACAAATATGTATCTATTCAGAAGAGACCACATTTTTATGTAAGCATGCCGTTAAGAAAGAACAAGTTGAATGTTAAAGATGCTCCGTAGATTTAAAAATAAAAAACATGTTTATGTTTTTTATTTTCATATAAAAAATATTTGGTAATACATTTACATTTGCGTATAAAACAAAAAAAAAACAAAAAAAAAAGTTTAATTTCTTTTTCGTTTATAACTAGAATATGTTAAAAAAAGTCTTACTTTTTTTTTTTACTGTACACATTATTAAAGGAAGATAGATAGGTACATTTGCTATTATAAAGAACGAGTTTTTTATTTTCGTTTCCTTTAAATGCATAATTTTTTTCTTTTCAATTTTAAAGATGCTTTGTAGATTTAAAAATAAAAAAAAATTTCTGGGTTTATTTTTATATAAGAAATTTTCATACTACATTTATATGTACGTCTAGTATTTACACCAGGTATACAATTTTGTTTATTAAGGGCCGAGTTACTTTAAATTGCTCAACACTTGACTTCCTACTATACAACCATTTGGAACTTATAAGTTAACAACCCACACATACAATCTAACTTTAAACCTAAACCAAAACAATCAAAACAAGTTCTTGACCTACTAACCAAGCATGACCTACTAACCAAGTATGACCTACATTAAACTACATTAAACTCAATCAAAATGTTAGTCAGCATGTCGTGCAATATGGGTTGATTTGTTCCCATCCCATAGTGCAGGGTTACCTACTTATAGCCCGTTTATAAAACTAGGATTCAGGTATCTTTTAAACATTGAAATTGTATCATCTGGATTGTAACTAGCTTTTATTATTATATGTCTGTGAAACGTTAGAAATAGTATTGTGAATTTATAGCTATTTTCTTGTCCTATTAAAAGTTTTATTTGGTTTTTAAATACGTTTATTGGAGTTTCTTCGGCGGGAATAAGACATAGAATTGTCATAGAATGGTCATAGAATTAATTTTTTCTGATTGTGATAACCTAGAAAGGGTATCTGCCATTTGATTTGTTTTACCGCGTTTATAATGTATTTCGTAATTATATTCCTCCAATATGGCCTTCCACCTTTTCATTTTGTTATTGTTGTTTTAATTGCTTAAGGCATTAGTGAGGGGTTGATGGTCAGTATAGATTTTTACTGGTTCAGATCCATATAAATAATTTCTTTAGGAATTTAATGCCCATATTATGGGGAGCATCTTTTTTTCGTTTGCCGCGAAATTTTCTTCGCTAGTGGTTAGGGTCAAGAAATGAAGGTAATTGGTCGATCGTCTTGACTTAATACTGCGCCTATGGCCAAGTTTGATGCGTCGGATGTTAATTGAATTGATGAAAATCTTTTGTAAAATCAGGGTATGTTAGGATCATTTCTCTGGAAGCTATTGATTCTATTGCTTTTTCGTTGAGTTCTATGAGTTTTTATTTGAATCTTTTTTGGACAATCGTCCTCCTTCACCCCTTAAGAGGGTTGAAAGAGGGTTTGCGAGTTTTGCATAATCTCTTACAAATCGGCGATAATATCCAGAAAGACCTAGAAATGGACGTACTGTAGGTACGTAGCGTACTGAACCTGATGAACGTACAAGTACTGAACGCATTTGCTTTAAGGTTTTTGGTTGTGTGAAGTTCAGTGTTGTTTCTACTTTAACGAGATTATTTGTGACTTCTTTTTCTGAAACAAGAAATCCTAACGCTCTACTTCTTTTTTGAAAAATTCTCATTTATCTAGCTGGACCTTCATGTTAGCGTCATGAAGAGTTCTGAAAATTTTTTCGATGTTTTTGTTCTGAGGGTTTTCGTCTTTACTAAAGATGATAACATCACCTATGTATACGAGACATATTCTTTCGATATATTCTCAAAGCATATCATCAAGAGTTCGTTGGAATATAGACGGTGCGTTTTTGAGACTGAATGGTAATCGCGTAATCTCATATTTTCTGTTGTTTATAGAGAAAGTGGTTTTTGCAATGTCAGATTCTTTTAATTTGATCTGGGGAAACCATTTGTTTTTTCCTAGCTGAGATAGTACCTTATTGATATCAGGCATAAGATATCGGTCTGCTATTATTAGTAATCGTGTTTAGTTTTCTGTAATTGATCACAAGTCTGTATTTTTTTTCACCGCTTGCGTCGATTTTTTTTGGTACAATCCTTATTCCTGAGTTGTACGGGGAACGTGATGGTCGAATTATGCAGTCTTCAAGCAATCTATTTGTTGCTATCTATAAATGTTGCCTCTGTTATCAAGAACAGATCCAGTTTCTAGAAATTTATCAACCATCAGCTTGATGGCACGATTTGTTGGAGCATTTTCTCTACCAAATTTTGTTCGAAATTTCCTAATTACGTCTTGAAAACTTTTACCATTTTCAAAAATGTTGTAATAACAAAAACACGTTGTTCCTTCGTGTAACGTTCCATATTAACTAACCGGAATGTATTTAGAATATACTTAAAGAAACCTCGTATAAAAATTCCAGGTAGAAAAAAATGGCGGCAAAATCAAAATGATACCTCAATTTTGAAAATATAATAAGAATTTAAGGAACACATCAATCGCATATTTTGCTGAGTCATTGTTTGTTTTAAAACAAAAATAAAAACTGCAAACTGGTTAGAATTTTAATATTTTCTAGAATCGTTAATAATACAAAGTTGAATGATTCATGTTGGTAATAATAACAAAGTTGAATGAATTCGAAAGTAGTACAGAGTTAATGATGAATAAACAAAATAAGCATAATTTGGAGTTAATTTAAATAGTAGTGTTGGAGATTGGTGCAAAATCTGTAACTTATATAAGCTTCTTGGATTTAATTGTAGAAATAGCAATAAGCTGATATATCTGACAAAACTCAGACATCTAACAATGGGATGCGAACAATTTCAAGAACTACGTTGTTTTCAGTAACCCGCTGTCTTAACTTGCATTAAAGAATATAAATGTCAAAAGTTGGTTTTGATCTTCCGCTATTTTTATGTTACTTGGAATATGTTCTCGTAACACTTTAAATTTTGATTTTAATTTTTCAGCAGTTTTGATTGGTTTCAAGTTTAACAGCGTATTGCTTCGTTCATGACGTGTGTCAGTTAATACTGAAAGTATTGATTATTGAATGTGCCGCATAATACTTAGATCCAGTATTAGTAAACCAGTTAAATTGAACATCTAGAATGTCCTATGTGTTTGCTATGTTCGATTTATAAAATATAATGTTGCCTTTTCATATTGCTGATGCCAGTACAGTTGCTCAGGTTTAATTATATTAAGAGTTGAAACAGATATGAAAGTTTGTTTTGAAACAATATTTCTATATCCCTTATTCATTTCCAAATTGAGTGTTACCATAGAAATCTGATTGGGTTGTTGCTAGTGCCATTGTAAAGAGAAAACTAAAAATACTTGCTTATATGCTCTGTTTATATGTTAATTTGTAAGCAGACGATTTTATTTTTTATTTGTTGGAATGCGTGTGTTTTTTGGTAGACGATGTTTTTTATTTTTATTAAGAAACATCGTTGGGTTACTATTATTATTAGTATTACTAAACGTGTCTGGAGTTCTATTGTTGACCATTGTCACTTCATCATAGTTATAACTATCATCGTTGTCTATGAATGGCAACAGCGATAACTTGGTTACAGGTTGTTTCAAGATTTAAATTTTTGTTTTTAGAGTACAACTCTAACAAGCAACTGATAACGGTATCATCGCAACTTGTGTGAATAATTCTTCCAAGTGCCCATCCCGTCGGTGCTAAATTATCCTCCTTTATTAGCACTATGTTACCAACCTTTCAATTTGGTTGCTGTTGAGGACATTTAGGTCTTTGCTGTAATCTGTAATTGTAAAATAAAATTGCTGTAAAACAGGTATTCCTTAGATCATCTTTTACAAAACTTCTGATGTAAATGATTCAACAATTACCATCTAATTGGTAAATTAGGGTTTTCATTTACCACATTTTCTTCAGTAAATCAGTTGGATTACTTGGTGAGTTAACATGATACCAATTTTCACGACAAATTATTTCTTAAACCTCCATTGCTCGATTTACAACAAATGTTTTCCAACGGTGTGCAGCAGCTTGCAACTATCATACAATAGTTACAATATCCTTATTATTATTATTAATACTATATACAATAGTTGAATCTGTTCAGTCAAAATTTTCGATTCCTTGTCTGTTTCATGCATTCTTGACTTCCTTCATAAGTCTTGCTAATAATAAATCCGCTTAATACTAAACGTGGTAATGACAGTTTTTTTTATATTTATTTACTTATTATTAATTTCAGACAATTTACATAAAAAATTGTGTATAAGAAATTAAATTCTAAAACTAAATCTAAACTAATACTTAAAACTAAAAGTTTATATCTTATCTTTTGTTATAATCGCTAATGAAGATTTGATTTTCTTGTTTGTTATTTTATACACATATTTACATTTTTCGAAGTATATAAACTGGTTTATGTCGAGTTCATTTGTGGTTATACACAATTCTCTTTAATTCAATCTAGGGTTCAATTTGTATAATGTTTACGAAATATTAACGAATTTTTCATGATCATACCCATTTAATTGACATTGAATTTGTACTGTTACTTCAATTCCATACATTGTAACGAATTCTTGACAAGATGTACCCGTTGTAAATTCATTAAGCAGCATTGACACCAACTGCTCTTTTGATTGGCAATATGATCGATATGATGCTTTTCTTTAATTGTTTAATATGTTTATCCAATGGATATAACAAAAAACGTAAAAGCACGTGTTGATAAGTAAATCAAAGTAGGATTCATTCAAATTTGTACATTTTTATTTGTATTGTAAAAATATTTGTTTGAATATAATTTAAACAAAAAAAATTCTACATGTAAGAGTAGACATTATTTACATATACATATTAAGTATATACAGTTCTATACATTCGATTTCTTTTATGATCATTACATTTTTCAGAATCTTAAAAAATTCATAAAAAATTCCTAACATAAACTTGTTATTACTTGTATATTGTAATTTTTTAATACCAGCAACTATACTATTATAGAATCATTCAACTTTTACATTTTATTCTTTTTATATCAATTCCTTGCTTTGACTAGATAACTAGCGATTTGTATACTCGTATATTAGTTTAACAATAACAAAAACAAGCCTTAATTTTTTCCAGTTCCATATTTTTTATTTTCTGTTTGTTTTCTTTTTATTCATATTTTTTGAACATTTTTAATTAAAAATTAAAAAACAATAAAAAATATCTTACACGACATGCAGTCAGTTAATTAATAATTTTCGTTTTCCCTTTTCTTCTATTAATTCTTAAAGTAGAAAAATACAAATATGTATCTATTCAGAAGAAACCACATTTTTATGTAAGCATGCCGTTAAGAAAGAACAAGTTGAATGTTAAAGATGCTCCGTAGATTTAAAAATAAAAAACATGTTTATGTTTTTTATTTTCATATAAAAAATATTTGGTAATACATTTACATTTGCGTATAAAACAAAAAAAAACAAAAAAAAAAGTTTAATTTCTTTTTCGTTTATAACTAGAATATGTTAAAAAAAGTCTTACTTTTTTTTTTTTACTGTACACATTATTAAAGGAAGATAGATAGGTACATTTGCTATTATAAAGAACGAGTTTTTTATTTTCGTTTCCTTTAAATGCATAATTTTTTTCTTTTCAATTTTAAAGATGCTTTGTAGATTTAAAAATAAAAAAAAATTTCTGGGTTTATTTTTATATAAGAAATTTTCATACTACATTTATATGTACGTCTAGTATTTACACCAGGTATACAATTTTGTTTATTAAGGGCCGAGTTACTTTAAATTGCTCAACACTTGACTTCCTACTATGCAACCATTTGGAACTTATAAGTTAACAACCCACACATACAATCTAACTTTAAACCTAAACCAAAACAATCAAAACAAGTTCTTGACCTACTAACCAAGCATGACCTACTAACCTACAGTATGACCTACATTAAACTACATTAAACTCAATCAAAATGTTAGTCAGCATGTCGTGCAATATGGGTTGATTTGTTCCCATCCCATAGTGCAGGGTTACCTACTTATAGCCCGTTTATAAAACTGGGATTCAGGTATCTTTTAAACATTGAAATTGTATCATCTGGATTGTAACTAGCTTTTATTATTATATGTCTGTGAAACGTTAGAAATAGTATTGTGAATTTATAGCTATTTTCTTGTCCTATTAAAAGTTTTATTTGGTTTTTAAATACGTTTATTGGAGTTTCTTCGGCGGGAATAAGACATAGAATTGTCATAGAATGGTCATAGAATTATTTTTTTCTGATTGTGATAACCTAGAAAGGGCATCTGCCATTTGATTTGTTTTACCGCGTTTATAATGTATTTCGTAATTATATTCCTCCAATATGGCCTTCCACCTTTTCATTTTGTTATTGTTGTTTTAATTGCTTAAGTCATTAGTGAGGGGTTGATGGTCAGTATAGATTTTTACTGGTTCAGATCCATATAAATAATTTCTTTAGGAATTTAATGCCCATATTATGGGGAGCATCTTTTTTTCGTTTGCCGCGAAATTTTCTTCGCTAGTGGTTAGGGTCAAGAAATGAAGGTAATTGGTCGATCGTCTTGACTTAATACTGCGCCTATGGCCAAGTTTGATGCGTCGGATGTTAATTGAATTGAATTGATGAAAATCTTTTGTAAAATCAGGGTATGTTAGGATCATTTCTCTGGAAGCTATTGATTCTATTGCTTTTTCGTTGAGTTATATGAGTTTTTATTTGAATCTTTTTTGGACAATCGTCCTCCTTCACCCCTTAAGAGGGTTGAAAGAGGGTTTGCGAGTTTTGCATAATCTCTTACAAATCGGCGATAATATCCAGAAAGACCTAGAAATGGACGTACTGTAGGTACGTAGCGTACTGAACCTGATGAACGTACAAGTACTGAACGCATTTGCTTTAAGGTTTTTGGTTGTGTGAAGTTCAGTGTTGTTTCTACTTTAACGAGATTATTTGTGACTTCTTTTTCTGAAACAAGAAATCCTAACGCTCTACTTCTTTTTTGAAAAATTCTCATTTATCTAGCTGGACCTTCATGTTAGCGTCATGAAGAGTTCTGAAAATTTTTTCGATGTTTTTGTTCTGAGGGTTTTCGTCTTTACTAAAGATGATAACATCACCTATGTATACGAGACATATTCTTTCGATATATTCTCAAAGCATATCATCAAGAGTTCGTTGGAATATAGACGGTGCGTTTTTGAGACTGAATGGTAATCGCGTAATCTCATATTTTCTGTTGTTTATAGAGAAAGTGGTTTTTGCAATGTCAGATTCTTTTAATTTGATCTGGGGAAACCATTTGTTTTTTCCTAGCTGAGATAGTACCTTATTGATATCAGGCATAAGATATCGGTCTGCTATTATTAGTAATCGTGTTTAGTTTTCTGTAATTGATCACAAGTCTGTATTTTTTTTCACCGCTTGCGTCGATTTTTTTTGGTACAATCCTTACTCCTGAGTTGTACGGGGAACGTGATGGTCGAATTATGCAGTCTTCAAGCAATCTATTTGTTTTTCTACTTCGTTTTTACGAGACATTGGGTATGGATAATATTTTATGTAGACTGGAGATTCCGATATGGTGCGGATTTGTCCTACCACTTTGGCTGTATAGGTTAGTTTTTCATTTAAATCGGAAAATTATATTGGGAACTTTTGTATGCTTGAAATTAAACTATTTTTTTGATCAGTATCTTTATTATTGTCTTAATCTTTATGTAAGCCTTTATTAATGAGAATCACTGCAGTGTAGTATATCTTGACTTGTTTATAAATTAATTTCCATAACTGTAAATTCAACATGTAAATGTAAATGATTTTTATGTAAATGATTCATTTTTGTATTCAATTATATTTTGATAATATTTTGGTTAATTATCACACATTGAAATTACATTGTAGAACGGGTAGTTACTAGGTCAACATATATTGCGTTGCATTTTTGTCCCAAATTTTTATTTCTATGTAACAAAGCAATAAATTAGTATAATTTATTGTCTTTGATAAAATTTGTATAGATTTGGTAGAATTCAAAATAGTTCAAAAAGTAGCATCAAAAAGGATTGATTTTTTAAAATAAAAATTAGATATATTCATATCACAAAACAATATAGTCTATTAATTTAATATACTATTTAATCTGTACAAACCAGCAATTAACTTTGCAGGAACGTGCTATTTAATATAATTATAATATATATATATATATATATATATATATATATATATATATATATATATATATATATTAATATTTCATTGGCATGCTGTGCTTTAATTAGCTTTGCCACGTAATAGGCATTTCTGTTTGCCGTATAAATAAGAAAAGAAACTTTTTGCATCAAATATTTGGTGATCGATCATCTAAGTATGCTCATATCTATTTGATCAGAAAGTATTAGGGAAAATAAAAACTTAAGTATTAGGGAAAATATATGTTAGGGCAGACTATTATTGACCAAGACCAATTATATTACATGCACTTACCTTGAATATAGTGCAGTGAACGACAACAACAAGTTCACACCAAGTGCAAATCTAGGCCAAAATCTATGCATAGATGGATATATTAACTGAAGAAGAATTTCATAGACATTTTACTGAGTTGACAGCACAAATCGAGAAATTAGAAATAGTACAAATCGAGAAATTACAAGAAAACTACAAATCGAGAACTTCCAAAAAAGAAATTGAAGAGGAGCAACAAGCCAAGGTCATTACGATAGATGAATGCAAGTCAAGACCAAAACCAATAAAAAGGAAAAGAGGAGGTAAATAATTCAAAAGATTTTTAAGTAAGTTTTTAGATTTTTTTAAGTTAGATTAAATTTAAAAATAAATAAAACTATTTCTGAATTAAATTATTTTTTTTTATGAATGTAAGTATAAACAGATAAAAGTCTTTACTAAAAACTTTAAAAAAGAACCCAACAAGAACTTACTCTCAGACTTATATAGAAGAGGAACACAAAGAGATAAATGAGGTTTGGAAATATTATGATAAAAATATTAAAGGGGATTTTCCATTTGAAATAAATATAAAACTATCAAATCAAACATTATCAAACTATAAAATGTATCAAATTTCCTAGGTTTAATTGATTTCTATGCAGAGACAAGATGCAGTCGAAAGAACTAAATTAATAAAATTTATATTAGCCACAAAACTTTCAGATAAGGTTAAGAATAGGTTACTAACAGAAGAAGAAATCAATACAATAGTAAAATTTAAGAAAATAATAATCACAAATTTTAAACCAAATAAAAATGCAGCAAAAGTTCAAACTGAATTGACAAACATTATACAAGGTAACAGAGGTATAAATAAATATGCTACGAGCATAGAGACACTTACAGCTCAATTAAATGAGATACAAATATCGGAACAAGGAGATTTACATCGAGGCATATTAATTAAACTCAATGACCAATTGGGTCTAAATACTTTTAAAAACGGTCTAAATAAAAAATGTAGATCAGTAATTTTAGCAGCTAAACCAAATAGTTTCAATGAGGCAATACAGCTAGCAGCTGAAACAGACAACGACGTTCGTTCGAGCAACGTCATACATTTCATAACAAATAATTTTAGAGGTAGAAATAACTACCAAAATAATAGACGCTACAATAATAGAAATAATTTTAATAATAGTAATTACAATAATATAATATAAAAAAAAACAAATTCATATATCGCAATATATCATAATATCTCGTACACCCCACATTCCTACAAGGAAACAGGTCTTATAGCTACCTGGCACATTTATGTACTACAGTACCTGGATATAAATAAATAAATAATTACAATAATAATAGCAACAATAATTACAATACAACTATATAAATAATTATAGGTTTGCTAATAATAATCAAGGAAACTACAACGGCCCCAGCCGAAGAAATCCGGGGCATGCCAACAGAAGAAAATAAGCAGCATAAACAATGATAAAAGCTACACAAACATAATTAAAGTAAGATAAAAAACAGAAATGATCATCTAACACTGTTGATAGACACAGGAGCAAATATATCTATAATTAAAAACAACATAATAAATCAACAAATATCAGAAAACGAAGTGTGCTAAATAAATGGCATCTCAAATACAAATTTTATGATAAAGGGTGTAATAAATTTAGAACTAAAAATTGAAGAATATATTTAAATTAAACATAAATTTCACATGGTAGATGAAGAAATAAACATAATTACAAACGGTATTTTAGGTAGAGATTTTTTATTAACAAATGCAAAATAGATTATGGAACATGCACACTAATTATACCTAATCAAGATGAAGATATAATATTACCAATGAGTATAAATACTAGAACTCTATCAAATAACATGGTACAACCTCGATCAGAAACTATTATAAAAATAGATATATAAAAAAATACAGCTTAATTATAGGCAAAGAAATAGTAAAAAGCGTTTTCATAGCAAATACAATTATTCCAGCACAAGGATTAAAGCATGTGAAAATTTTAAACACTAGGGACACCCCAGTAACTATAATAATGACTGAGATAGAAGTTCAACCTTTAAAAGATCATCAAATATTATCTTTAAGAATGTGAATATTTCAAAAACAAGATTTGAAAAAATAAAGGAAGAAATAAATATAGATAGCTTGGATATAAAAGCAAAAATAGCAATTTTAGACATTTGTGAAAGATTTCAAAAGATTTTTCATTTGGAAAACGAAATCCTAACTATAAACAATTTCTACGAGCAACGAATTTCCACAATAGACAGCATTTTCTACAAATAAAGGAGATTACCAATTTTAAAGATTATCATTCGGACTAAAAATATCAACCAAAAGTTTTCAGCGTATGTTATCTGTAGCACTAAGCATTTTACAAGAAGCTGCATTTATATAGATGACATAATAGTATTCGGGTCAAATCTAAGAGATCACAATGCAAAATTTAGTCAGGGTATTAGAACGCTTACAAGAATACAATTTAAAACTTAACCCGTCAAAATGTGATTTTTTAAAAGCAGAAGTTGTATATGTGAGACACCTTATAACTTATGAAGGTATAAAAACAGGTCCTAACAAATTTCAAACTATAAAAAATTATCCAACACCCAAAGATGCTGATGAAGTAAGAAGATTCGTGGCATTCTGTAATTATTTAAAAAAAAAAAATTTATAAATAATTTCACAGAAATAGAAGAAATAGAACCTTTGGATCAGTTACTGAAGAAAAAGTAAATATTTGGTTGGAGTGGAGAATGCAATAATGCTTTTGAAAAACTAAAACAAAAATTAATAGAACCACCAATATTAAGTTATCCAAATTTTGCTGAGTCTTTTATACTAACAACAGATGCTTTTATACTAACAACTACGCGCTTAGACTAGTATTATTACAAGTAAAAATAGGTGACGATAAACCAATAGCTTTTTTTTACACGCTAACCAAATACTAGGAACTGGTTCCTGTATACATAATATGTAGGTTTAGTCAAATGGGAGAGAGGGAAATAGGATATTAAGGGGGAGTTAAGGGATAGATTGAAAATTAACCTATAAAGGTTTATTTTGAATTTTTGAAAATTATAGAATGGACGTTATTAACAGAGGGGAACACAGTAGATGGAAGCATGTTCCACATCTTAGTAGTTCTCTCAACAAATAAATTTCCATACCCAGTTTTAAACCATCTGAAGGTTTCCACTGTGTAGAAATAAGCACTTAAAGCATCCCTGGTGTTACGTTGGAATTGTTTGAGAGGAGGCATAATTGACTTAAGTTCAATTGAGCAAGTGTCATTACCTACAAGATAGCATAATAAAATAGAGAAATTGCTCCAATATTTCGACGATCCACTCGTCTCAATTTCTCCGACAGAATCGCCAATTAGAAGTAAGGCGCGGTTTTGGATTTTGTCGAGGTAACTCAAAGAAGTTTAGGATGCATCAGCCCAAATGTGGGAATTTTACTCCATCTTAGGTCGAATGTAAGCTTTATAGATATTAGACAGATCGTTTGGAGAGAAGTATTTTTTACAACGGGACAAAAAACCCAAACATATAGAAGCGGTTTTAGCAATATCAAAAATATGCTCATTGCATAGCATTTTTGATTTAGCTGCATGCCTAAAATATTTAGACTTTCTGATCGTTGTAAATTTTCCCCATGGAAACGCACAATTAGATCAAATTGATTTCTTTTACAAGAAATCAGACAGCTTTGAGTTTTTGAGGTGTTGAACTCAACTCTGTATGCTTTACCCCTGTCAGCAATTTTAGTAAAGTCGTGGTTAATCGGGTTGACCATCATATTTCTCTTTAGACTGATTGCCGCAGATGTGGCATTGGATTTTTTAAGGAAAATCGTAGGATGCCACCAGAGTGCTGTCATCGGCGAAACTATGGGTTGGATTGAGGGTAGAGAAAAGTAAGTCATTGATAAAAATCAGAAAAAGAGTTGGAGATAAGGCAAAACCTTGTGGAACGCCAGCATTTACTTTAAAAGAGTCGGACATGTAACAACGATTCGATACAAAATCCTCAATCCATTAGCAAAAGGGATTACCTAAACGAATAGCTTGACATTTGTTCAAAAGGACAGAATGCCATATTCGATCGAAGGCGTTAGAGATATCAAGACCTACAACTTCAGATTCGCCTGAGAAATGAATGCTGAAATTGAGCTTTTCGCTGAGGTTTGTTAAAAGGTCACATGTTGATCTTTTACTTCTAAAGCCGTATTGACGATCGTTTAAAATACCCCTATTTTTAAGATATCTCATCAACCTCCTATTTATTAAAATTTCCATAACTTTGGAAATGGCGGAAATAATAGCGATTGGGCGGTAATTGGACGGGGTGCTTTTGTCACCTTTTTTAGGTATTGGAGAAGCGTGTGCAATTTTCCATTGACTGCGATATCTATCTGTCGAAAATGATAAAGAGAAAAGATTGCGCAAAGGTTTCGAAATCGGAAAAGCAATATGTCGATGAACCATTGCAGAAATTCCATAAGACCCAGTTGACTTTTTTACATTCAGATTCTTCAGAACTTTCACTACAGTACGAGTCCGAGAGTATACCCTTTGGAGAACTTTACCCCTAGTGGGTTCAACAGAAGGTAGGTTAGGTTGAGGTGGCTGCCAAAAAGGCACACTTAGACCGTATTTGGTCCATTGTGATACCACATAGAAGCTTTTTTATCCCACTCGTTAAAACCAATTTGAACTTTTTGCAAAGCGAAGAATGCTCTTCAAATTTTTACCTGACAGATCGCTAAGGCTGTCGAAGAGATATTGTCCCAAATGGGTATTCCTTCTTGCCGACAAGGCCGGGCATGTGCATAGGAGATGGAGGGTAGTTTCCTCCTCTTCTTCATCCTTGCAGGTTCTACAATAGTCGTTTGCGGATAAGCCAAGTCTTCTGGCGTACTTCCCTATTAGACAGTGTGATTATTCCAATTGTCATTCCAATGTCTGCCCTTTTGAAGAAAAGCAGATCATTGGATCGTCCTAAATCGGTTTTGGGCTACATCAATCTTGTGATATTGCACGAGGTTAAGTTTGACCATTTGTAATTTACCATATCCGTTATTTCCTTTCGAAATAAAGTTTTGCTTGTGGATAGAGGTACCCCTAGTCCTGCCCTATCCGGCAGAACTTGTAAGGTTGTACCAATTCTTGCGAGTTCATCCGCTTTTGCATTTTCCAGAATACCTCGATGTGCTGGTACCCAACAAAGCTGAATGCTAAACTGCCTGGCCATCTTGTTAAGAAGTTTTCGGTAGTTTATTACAGTCTCCGAGGTTGGGCATGTTGATTACAGAGATTTTAACGCAGCTTGACTGTCTGACAGAATACGTACTTGCTTCGCAGTCAAAACGCTTCTATTCAGTGGAATCAAGGCTTCTTGAATTGCCATAATTTCCGCTTGGAAGACTCTACAATGGTCTGGTAATCGGAAATTATGACTCATATTCAGATTATCTGAGAAGACCCCGCATCCTAGACTGCTGTTCATTTTTGAACCGTCCGTGTAGAATTGTACTCCTTCGAAGGTCATCACTGCGTTCGAGCTAGAACTCTCACGGCTTGGTATGCTCGTCACATGAGATTTCCCGAAGAAGTAAGTGGGGGACGTGTAGTCCACCAAGGCGGGAGTGGACTTGAATTGGTTTATGATATCCGAGTGACCTTCTCGTGAATTGATCCACTGGGATGTAGCTTTTAATCTGACAGCTGTGTTTGCGGCTGCAAATTTACTATAATATTCTACAGGCATCAGATTAAGCATGATGTCTAATGCCGCAGAAGGAGTTGTTATTAAAGAGCCACTAATACATAGTGTGGCAGTTCTTTGGACCCTAGCGATTGCCTTGCGGTTGACCTCTTTATCGATTGATTCCACCATAGTAGGACTCCGTACATAAGAATGGGTCTTACTACGGATGTGTATAGCCAGTAAGTCATGTATGGCTGAACCCCTCATTTCCTAAGAATGGCATTTTTACACGAATAGAGTGCTATTGAGGCCTTCTTTACTCTTTCTGAGATGTTAGGCTTCCAGCTTAACTTCCTGTCTAGAGTTAGACCCAGAAATTTCGCTGTTTCGCTAAAGGTAAGAGTGCAGCCATTTAACGAAGGCGGTTTTATTTTAGGAATTTTATATTTCCTTGTAAAAAGGACTAGTTCTGTTTTTCTGTGGATTTACTGACAGTCCACAATCTGTAGCCCATGTTGTGATTTTGTTTAGTGCAAGTTGCAAAACGTCCCTGAGACTGTCTGGGAACTTTCCACTGACCACGACAGCAACATCTTCCGCATAGGCAATTGTTGTGCAGCCCGCCTCTTCCAGGATTTTAAGCAGTTTATTTACCACCATGTTCCAAAGAAGGGGAGATACCACCCCTGCTTGCGGAGTCCCTCTTTTCACAATCCTTTTTGCTGAAGCGTTGTCTAAGTTGGCACTGGTGGCCTTCTATTTAGCATATTAGCTATCAGTGCTCTTAGCTCCGGTTCAACTCCTAGGCTTATGAGTGCGTCCACAATTGCTACCTGATTGACATTTTTAAACGCTCCCTCAATGTCTATAAAAGCTGCAAGAGTATACTCTTTGCAATTTAAAAATCTTTCAATCGAGCTTGTCAAAGTGTGAAAAGCAGTATCCACTGACTTCCCTTTACAGTAAGCATGTTGAGAGGCTGACAACAGATTTTTATCCAAGTTGCAGCAGATATGGATGTCGATCAATCTTTCTAAGGTTTTTAGAACGAGGGATGACAGGCTTGTAGGCCGAAAGTCCTCCGCATGGACGTGACTACTTTTGCCAGCCTTGGGTATGAATACTACTATGACCTGTTTCCATTTATCCGGGATAAGCCCCCAATTAAGACAACCACAGAAAATGCTTTTAACCAAGCCAGGGTAGTAGATGCAGTTTGCTTGATCTCAGCGGGTATAATTCCATCCGGTCCGCTTGACTTGAATGGTTTGAAACTATCTATAGCCCATTGTAGTTTGTCCCCTGTAACCCCCACCTCTGAAATAGTAGGGAGAGCATTCAGAAGTTCTGTTGAGCTGTTATATGAGCACCCAGGAAAATGGGTTTTTTAAAAGTAATTCCAACGACTCCTCGCTTGTGGTAGCCCAGCTGCCATCCTCTTTTTTAAGAAGACTGGGTACCATGGGGTTTGTCGATATAATTTTTCTAAGTCTAGATGCCTCGGAGACGTTCTCTATACCTCCGCAGAATAGTCTCCAGGTGTCTCTTTTCGCCTTTTTAAGTGCTTTGTTGTACTGACTAAGAGCCGTTTTATAAGAGCTCCAGTTCTGTACCTCATTCGTTTTTTTGGCATTATTAAAAGCCCTCCTACTATCTTTCCTTAGAGCTTTGATTTTATCATTCCACCAAGGTGGTTTAGGTTTTTCCCTAGGTTTACTGATGGGACATGAATGCTCTAAGGACTTATTGCAGGCCTGGGACTTATTTAGATCCTGGATATTTTTAGGAATTCCAGGTGTTAAGAAGAGAAGCGCTAACTTTAAGTGCTCCCTATATTTGTTCCAGTCAGTTCTCTTAGGATTTCTATAGACTGACTTTGTTGGAGGACTTTCGTCCAGACAGAACTCAAGGTATCTGTGATCTGAAAAGGAATGCTCATCAGAAACTTTCCATGAGTTTATTTTAGAATAAATGAAGTTTGAGACTAAGGTTATGTCTAGGACTTCTTGCCTATTACTAGTAACAAAGGTAGGTTCCCTGCCGATGTTACGGATTAGAAATCAGTGTAATTATACATATAAGTTAAATTTAATGTATTTTTAGCAAGTATGCACGCTCTAGGTCTGCATAGCTCTTTATTATACAACAACGTGTATCTTGGTATCTTGAGTCCATGAAACTGTTTTTTTGTTACCCACGGCTCTTGGATCAAGATAATATCCTCAACCGCTTTTCTAAGGCGGATTTCAAGTGCGGCGGAAGCCGCTTTGGAGTGATGGAGATTTATTTGGAGTAGCTTCATTATAAGCCATCCTTAACTTCCAGTACCGTCGCGTTAGCTTCATCCTCGAAGTCCATTGAGAAACTTTTGGCATCATCAAAGCTGTCGAAATCAGATCTAAGTAGATCTTCTTCATCGTCAGCCTTGATGACATCATTCACTCTCTTTGGAGCCGAGGAGGATGCTCCGTCAACGACATCGGATCGGTCAGAGTCTGCCTCTTGGCCTTGACTTGGGCCGTCACCGATGCTCCTTGAGGCCTCCACTTCATCCTTTTTGTACACCTTTAGTGTAACCGCTGTGAAGCCGTAATTTATGACCCCTTTGGCTTTCGCTAGGGGTTGTAGGAAGTCCTTATTGACAATGACTAACGCCTGTCGGGATTCTCCTACTACTTACCCTAGTTTGGCAATCTTCCAATTGTGAGTTGGAAGTTGGGGATTTGACACTTTCATCATTTTGATGAACGTGTCTGCTTTGGCAGGTTCTCTCGGCAGCCATACCCTAGCTATTGGCCTGCTAGGGATTTCCTCCCTGCTTACGGTTTTGAGCTTGGCCCCCGGCCACAGACTACCCACCTTTCCTATTGCTTGCTTGTAGAGATCTGCCGATCTCTGATCAGCAGAAACAGTCAATTTGACGTGGCCCTGATGCCAGCCAGCGTCTCTACAGGAGGGTGGTGGTCCCGGATTTTTTTCCAGTACCTGGTAGAAAGTTGTGTTTAAAGCAACAACAACTTTCTTCCAGTTATTGGGATAAATACCCCAATCCTCTAATCCCTCATCAATAATTGGCAGAATTAAACTATCCTTTGCAATTTCATTGAAAGGCTTGGTTACCTGGTTGCTCCCTAGCAACCTAGCCTTTTTGGAACTACCCTGTAGCTCCTCTTGTGTCCTCTGTCTCTTGGACATAAGGCCCTTCGATGAACCTGGGATTTGTCTTTCTTGGGGCTTCACCTGGCCTACTACTGTTTTGGTCCCGGCCAAGGAGTTCTTTTGTGCCTCAGATAACTGACCAATATTGAGAGAGCTTAACTTCTCAATAATTTTATAGGCCGACCGTTTATCAAAGAAGGGTTGTTTCGACGGGCGCACTTTGAGTACCGTCTTTGGTTGTTCGCGACTTTCCTTAGCGCAGTGCTAAGGTCCTAGTGCCCGGTTCGGACTGGACTATTTTTAAGACTGGGCCCTTAGCCAGGCTGATCATCGGAACTGGTCGTATAACACCTTGAATCCTGCCCAGGTTTACCCCAATCCGATGGTTCCGGTAAAAACCGAGGTTTCAGTAATACGATACATAAAGACAGACTCAGTTTACCTTTCCCTTAGTACCTAACTACCTGGCTGGTGATTATTTCCGGTCGGCACCCACGAGGATTGTTTGGATTGAGGATTTTTGCCGACCAACAGAAGGTAATACTGGGAGAAATTGTACCGTAGGAGGAAGTGTGGAGTTTGCTACAAAAGATTTTGCAAACATTTGCTTTGCAAATTTGCTTTGTCAATTGAATCTGAAATTAAAACGTTATTGTTATCATTCAGCGGTGGAAAAGATAATGAAAAACCGGGTTAGAGTATTCTAAATCGTGAAGGGTGTTAAAAGTTACATTAGATCTTATATATAAAGCGACTCTTCGGCGCGGAATAAAAAGCGGAACTAGCATATAGCCATTAATACTATTATTAGTATCTTCACCTATAACCTGAGTTTCTCTTAAAGCAAGTATTGCTGGACTTTCGGAGTGGCGATGGGCTTCAACTGAGTCAAAATTACATGGTAAGCCTCTTATGTTACAAAAATGTAATAAAAAGTTAGTAACCATTAACTGCAATTTGCGAGCAGATTGGGAAGGGGCAAAAAAATTTAAATTTAAATTAAAAAAAATTAAAATATAATTTAATTTGAAACTTAAAACAAGAAAAACATATGCTATACATTGAACAAACTCAGATTGAAAAGAAATATTTTTAAATAATTAATATAACCAGAAGAAATAGCAAAAATAGGAAAAATTGTGACGGCACTAAAAACGTGTCGAACATGACAAACGAAAATTCTGGTACAACAGCTTTTAGTACCTTATTGTACGCAAAAATAGTATGCCATATTCACTAGTATGCCTCATTCAGTACAGTCACAAACCTATTCAAAACATAATTGTTTCTTTTCCCACTTATATTGTTAGAATATAATAAAATGAATAAGTAGATTAATGCAGCATTAATTGATCTGATTAAAGAAAAAATAAGAAAGAGAGAAAAAAAATTAATTAAATAAATAAAAATTGAATTCATCCATTGACTAGAACATCCAAATGCAGCAAAAAAACAGCTGGCATATAATACATATTTGGCATGGCATATTTGTTTGAAATAATTCACCCTTTATTGAAAAATTGTTAATTGTTTTGATTGTTAGTTTAGTTCAAATTACACCATTTGGCGTTTTACTTCTGTTTTTTTTTTCTTTTTTTTTTTTTTGCTTTCTTCCTTCTGTTTTTTTTTCTTCCTTCTGTTTTTTAATCTTAATTTATATGATTTTTAGCATTGTGTGATATTAAATTGTCAAGTTTTTAGTTAATTAGCAAAGTTATTTGTTTTAAAATTTATGATTTTCTTGAAAAATTGTTAATCTGCATTTATTGTAAAATTAATATTAGTGTTGTAACTATGTTTTATATTGAAATTACTGTTTTTATTATTAGTTTAGTTTAAATTAATTAATTAGAAATAATATAAAAAAAATGGCCTTTCTAAATATAAAAAAGCCATTTTTAAAAATACAAAAATATAAAAATATAAAAAATAGTTTGTGGCACTCGAAAAAAAAAAAACTAAATGTTATTTGTAAAATAAAATAAAATTTGATTAATTGTAGTATATTATGATAATTTATTAAAAAAAATAGAAAACGTAAACAATTTTTTTCTCTTCTTTTTTCCTTAGAACAACCTGTGAGTGTCAATGCAAGTATCCGAATGATTATGCAAGTAAATCCCTGAACAAGCATGAAAGTAAGCCAATAATCGAAAAAGAACTCTTGGTAATACATTGGGATATTAACTATTTACCATATATTTTTGGTAAAAAATGCATAGTTTATTCTGACCATAGAGCATTAGTAAGCTTATTGACCCATAAGAATGCTTCATCTAAGCTGACAAGAATACGTGTAGATCTGAAGGATTATGATTTTGAGATAGTATTCAAACAAGGTAAAATGAATACAAATGCTGATTCTCTGTCGAGAATACAAATTGACTTTACCCAATTAAAAGAAATGATACCAAAAAATTATATAAATGTAATCACAAGAAATATGAAAAAGAAAAAGAAAAAGGAGGAAGGAGGAAGGAATAAATAAAATTAATAATAAAAATGATAAAACTAAAAATAATAATATAGATCCACCACTAAAACCTTAAATACAAGTATGGAGACTGATCACCTTCACATTTGGAACGCAACATCAATATCAGACATAAGGTACATGACGAAATTGAAATTTAAAAATAAAGAAAATATGGAACTAACTGATATCAGAAATAAAAAGTATTATAAAAATAAAAATGAAAAGGAAATTAAAATTATAGCAGCAAAAAATGAAACAATTGCTGAATATAGCGAAAAATCTTTACCCGAGATAAAATTGGTTCTGAGGAAGCTATTATTCAAAACAAGTAATTTAAATATAAAGAATTTAGCCTTGGCAAATAATGATGAATAATTTGAAACTATGTTTAATGAGCTGCAAAACAATTCTGAAAATAGTACTATATATAATCATCCTATACAAATTAGAAATAAAGAAGAAATGCGCAAATTAATTAAATAGAATCATTCATTCAATGGTGGATACTGTGGCATAAGTAAATGCATCAGTAAATTAAAACAAAAATACGTTTGGAAAAATGTGAACAAAATGGTTAAAAAATATACATATAATTGCGAAATATGTAATAAAATAAAAATAACTAAATATACAGAAGAAAATTATGAGATTACATATACACATATAACATCCTTTGAAACAATTACAATGGATACAGTTGGTCCATTAAGGCCATGAAACAATAATAGATATTCTTACTTTACAATGCGAGCTAACTAAATATGTTGAAGCTTATCCAGCTTATATATTATAAAGACACTATAACCAGCGCAAAAACAATTGTAGAAAAATATATATTAAAATATGGATGTTTCAAAAAATTAAAAATTGATAAAGGTACAAAATTTACGAATGAACTTTTAAAGAACATTTGCAAATTTTTAAAAATTGAAAAAGTAACATCGATACCTTATCATCATGAAATGAACATTAGGTTCTATTGAACGTAATCACAGAGTTTAAATGACCATTTCATGAGTGTAAATTAAATGGACAAGACATGTGGGACGAATACTTACCTTACTATACGAACTTTTATAACTCAATACCACACAGTATAAAAGGATACTCACCTTTTGAATTGGTGTATGGAAAAATAAGTACACTTGCATGTGACATATTTAAAAATAAACATAGTAACTATAACGTAGATGACTACCTTAATGAATTATAAATAAAATTAAGATATGCTAATGAAAAAGCAAACAATTATTTAATTAAAGAAAAAGAAAACAAGAAAGTAAAACAAAAAAATGTAAATAAATCAAATTTCAAAGTAGATGATTATGCATAATGATAAAAGTAGGAAATAAGAAAAAATTAGATAATCCATTTAAAAGACCATTTAAAATTCTATCACAATAATATAGTAATAATTAACCATAAAGAAGTAGAATTACATAATAGCAATCTAATTAAATCTAGAAAAATTATAAATATCATAAACAGTTTTATAAATAAAAAACAATAAATTACAATTAAAGATTTTGATAATGTATAAGTAATTATAGATTGATAATTATTGTAACATAAAAATGAATTAAATGTAAATATGTAAGGATACTATAAGAAAATTTTTTTGATTAATATTTAAAAAATTAATTTAAATTTTAAGAAATATAAACTAAATTTTTTTTTTCATTGGGGGAAGGATATAGTATACCTTGATTTGTTCACAAGTTAATTTCCATAACTGTAAATTCAACATTACTAAAATAACTTTAAAAATTAAATAACATAAAATTGCTGACCTAACTTTTTGTGTGGTCACACTTTCAATTGCAAATGTCTGTTTATTTTGTATCATAGATACTATATATTTAATAAAGAAGGAGATCAAATTACATCTTTTGTTTAGATTTTTAAACGTTCTGATTTTTATGTAAATAATTCATTTTTGTATTCAATTATATTTTGTTAATATTTTGGTTAATTATCACACATGGCAATTACATTGTAGAACGGTAGGTACTAGATATATTGTATTGCATCTTTGTCCCAATTTTTATTTCTATGCAGCAAAGCAATAAATTAATATAATTTATTGTCATTGATAAAATTTGTTTAGATTTGGTAGAATCCAAAATAGTATATAAGGATTAATTTTTGAAAATAAAATTCAGATATATTCGTATCACAAAATAATATAGTCTAATAATTTAATATACTATTTAATCTGTACAAACCAGCAATTAACTCTGCAGGAACGTGCGATTAAATATAATTATAATATATATATATATATATTAATATTTCATTGGCATGCCGTGCCTTTAATTAGCTTTGTCACGTAATAGGCATTTCTGTGTTTGCCGTATAAATAAGAAAAGAAACTTTTTGCAGCAAACATTTGGTGATCATCTAAGTATGCTCATATCTATTTGATCAGAAAGTATTAGAGAAAATAAAAACTGATAAATATATGTTAGGGCAGACTATTGTTGACCAAGACCAATCATATTACAGCAGAAAGTTCTTTGAGACTGTCGTTGCCTAAGATTCCGTAAAAGGATTTTAGTGTTGAAAGAAGGAAGAATTTTAGTTTAATTTTTTTTTTTCCTAAAAGATTAATTAAGATGTGGTGAATAACTTTTATATCACCGGCTATAGAGTTGGCAAAAAATTCTTGATTATTTTTAATGAGTTTATGGTTTATGTTTATGTAAATGTTATTTTTAATTGGTTTTGACTAAACTGGGTTGTATGTAATTTTTGTTGCAGCCAGTGTCAACGAGAAATTTCTCCGCTATCGGTTTTACATTGAAAGTAAGATAGCCAAGAATTTTTTAAGCTAAAAAATGAATATCTGAAAATTCTAAATCTTCAATAGGGATTTAGTCGTTAGGTTTAGTGTTTCATAAGAAGCTACTCCTTTGTAATCGATATTTTCGTTTTCTATCACTTGATTATAAATATCTTCTGGACTTTCATGAACTGATTGGTTTTGAAGTTCAGGTTTTGCAGTATCTATGTGGAAATTTCTATGTTGTTTGACTCTGTTGAAATGGTGTTGTTTATAAGTCGATGGGAGTCTTTTTCCTATTAAGTCATTTTGTTTATTCATTGTCTATTCATTTAGTTTACTGCGTTGGATTGTCGGCTTTGATTTGTATCCATCTGCTCTGGCCTACGTTGTGGTTTAGGTGCGAAAGGCCGGGTGGTACATTGGCATTCAATTGAGTAACTGTTATGAAAATTTCGGTATGGTTGAATGAGAGCGTTGTTTGTTTGTGATATGAAAGCCAACTGTAAAATGGTTGTTATCGAAATGTTAGAATGTTTGATCTGCGGTTTGGAAGCGGAGGTTGGATTATTTCTTGTAGTTTCCTTCCGTAATTGCTTACAAAGCCACTTCGAAATTTTTGCCTTTTAATCCCCTTATAAAAGTTTCAAGAGCTTTGTCTTTTTCTTAATACTTTTTCTATTGTGTGATCTCTCAACTTTTTAAAATGAGTTGAGAAATCTTTCCTTATATCAGAATCTGAGTTCATTTATATTAATTTCAATATTTAATCTATTAAAAAAATTTCTTTTACCTTATTTTATACTTTGGAAAAATTTTTCTTTAATATTTGATAAAAAAAAATGTTTCTAATGTTTTAAAAATTACGTTAATATTTTTTTCCTTTTTTGTTTTTTTTTCTTCATAATTCATTTTTAGCACATTTCCAAAAAAATTTTGAAAAAATGTGCTTATTAGTTTCATTCTTTCCGTCCGTCCTTCTGTTTACAAAACTTCTATACCGTTACAGATAGAGAAAAAAATTTTTAACCATGCGTAGGCCTCATAAAAAAAATAATTTTGTGGAACAACTTTTTCATGTAGCCCTATCCATTACGGATGTACAGCTCCTCAAACTTGGAAAAAGCCCTATTTTTCAATGCATATATCTTATGTTCTGCTTAAGATTTTTTCAATCTGAAAACGTCATTCGACAGGTATTTTTTTTGCTTTGTAAATTAATATCAAAATTATACAATTTTTTTAAATTTAGTATTTAAATTTACCGTTATGTGAAAACCAAATTTTGCATGATTTTTCTACTTTCATAACTCCAGCACGCTTTTAGATAGAGGCTTGAAATTATGAGGCAAGAAAGAATTTTTAGAATTAGTATAAGTTTGCTCAGAAATTTTTTTTGGGCCACCCCCTGTTTATAAGCTATTAGGGCTCAAAAATTTAAAATTTACTATTTTTAAACACCTGTAACTTAGGAACCTGTACTCGTTTTACTTCGGCAAGATATAAAAATTAAAGCTACAGTACTATATTTTAACGTGTGTTAAAGGTTTATTTTAGTTAAAAGGGTTTTAAAGTTGCAGCTCTTCAAATTTGCGAAAAAGCCGAATTTTCAGATGTATATATCTCAGGCTCTGCGTAATAGTTTTGCAATCTAAAACCGCTAGAAGATCGAAAATTTTTTTATCTATATAAAACAATATCAAAATTATGAAATATTTTGTAATTTACTATATAAATTTACTGTTATGTGAAAACCACATTTTGCATGAAATTTCTTTTTTCATAACTCCGGCACGCCTTTAGATAGGAACCTGAAGTTTTGAGACACGAAAGAATTTTTAGAATTAGTATAAGTTTCCTCATAAAATTTTTTGGTAGCACCCCCTGTTTAAGAGTGTTTACGCCTCAAAAATTGAAAATTTGCTATTTTTAGACATTTATAACTTAGGCACCTGTAAAAATTTTTCTTCGGCAAGACATGAAAATTAATGATTCAATAATATATTTTTACGTGTGTTAACGGTTTTTCTTAGTTATATAGGATTCCGAACTTACGGCTCCTCAAAATTTCAGAAAAGTCATATTTTCACGTTTTTTCATATTACATGAAATTTTCAAATTTTTGTGCAAGTTACCATTCTAAACAGTTTGTGTTATGTTTTGGAAATGTGCGCTTTTAAAAACCGTTGGTTTACATTCTATCTTGTGTTAGTTACGATTACTAAATTTACTTTTTTTACAAATGACTAAATTACCCTTTTTTTTGTTTTATTACTATTTTTATTTTATTTTATTCAAATTTTAGAATTTTTGTTATTTAATTCAAAATATTTCTTTTTCATTTTATTTAAAAATTTTATTTTACTTTTATTTTATTATTATTTTTATTTTATTTAATTCAAATTTTAGAATTTTCGTTATTTTAATTTAATTCAAAATTTTTTATTTTTCATTTTATAAAAATTTATTTTATTTTATTTTATTATTAGTTTTATTATATTTAATTAAAATTTTAGAATTTTTCTTATTTCAATTACTTTAATGTAAAATACTTCTGATTTTAATCTAATATTTTTCTTGTTTATACCAGAATGAACTATGTTCAAGGGTATAATAAATTTGCCATTACGTTTGTGACACTCCAAAGGAGTCGAGCTAGGTATAGTGTCACAGGTATGAATCGGCTCAGAATCGAATTCTGAGTCGATTAAGCCATGTACGTCCGTCGGGCCGTCCTTCCGCACGATAACTCAAAAAATAAAGGAGCTAGGACGCAAAAAAAATGTGTACGTCACTTTTGCAAAATTGTTAGCTTTGCTATTTAAATCCAGCTTCTTTGCCGCCGGGTTCGAGTAGCTGCCATACAACTTCTTTCTTTATATGGAAATAACTCAGTATCTGTAGAAGCTAAGTATCTCAAATTTTACAAAATTGTGTCGAGTTACAGGCCAACAACACCTGTAAAATTTGGTTGTGCTGGGGCGACAGGTCCGGATAACTTTTGTAAACTTTCGTTGACCTACAGCAGCCGGTATCAGGTTTCTTGCACTTCTTGGAACTTAATGAAGCTAGGCGTCTGCAATCTTGAAAATGCTGATCAAGCTTTATGGCAACAACACCTGTAAAATTTAGTTGTGCTGGGGTGACAGGTTCAAGTAGCTGCCATACAACTTTTCTTTTTAAATGTCTATTAAAGCTACGTATCTGAAATGTTGTGAAAAGGTGTCGAGTTACATGCCAACAATTTTTGTAAAATTTCTTGCACCTCTTGGAACTTAATGAAGCTAGGCGCCTGCAATATTGCAAATGAAGATCAAGTTTTATGGGAACAACTTGTGTAAAATTTGGTTGTGGGTGCAATAGTTTTCGGTAGCTGCCATACAACTCCACAATTTACATAAATATATCTCGGTAGTTATAACATCGGTTCTTAAACATCTGAAATTGTTTAAAAGATGATCAAGTTATACAGAAACAGGATGTATTACTTTCATACGGGTATACCAGAGTTGACATAGTCAATTCTACTGCACTCTTCTTAGTTTTCTAATATTTTTTCAAAAAAAAATTGTTGACTTACGGACCTATGCTATTAAAAGCATGGTAATAATTAGCTACTAGCTGCTACTAACTCCGGTTTCTCTAATGTACGGCTACTAGGGGTCTTGCTCCCTTTTACCTTTTTTACAGGAGGTGATCTGCGGCGCACTGCTTGAGGGCGACTTATATAAGTGTTGTTGACTTTGTTGACAATCACTATTTCAGCTTTTTATCACTCTACTGATCACTATTTCAGCTATTTATCACTCTACTGGTCCCTGCTCGGGCGCCAACTAACACTTTTTATTATTTATTATTTTAAAAAAATTTATTAATTTATTCTAACTTCGTTACAAATTATTTACTAATGATCAAATTCAATTTTTGTCGGCTTATTTATACTAAATAATTTACTGGTATTTATATGTTACAATCTGTTGGTTGGGAACGAATTATTGGCTTGTGCGAATTGTAGACATGTTGTCAACAATTTTTTATGTAAAAACTAAATAATGTAATTTGAGTTGCTACTTATGTACCGTGGGAATCAATATAAATATTTTTTCTATTTAATAAAACAAATGTTGCGTTAACTTATATACATATATGTATGTATTTATATTATATACATTTGTAATTGATTTATGTTATAATTAATTTTTAGAAAAATTAAACAGTAATGTTTAATTGTATATTGGTTTAATATATTTAAAAAATTATGACATTGTAGTTGTTTTTTAGCAAATTTCCAAAAAAAATTTGAAAAATGTGCCTATAAGTTTCACTCTGTACGTCCGTCCATCTGTCTGTCTGTCCATCTGTCCATCTATTTACAAAAATTTCCACACCGTTAAAAATGAAGAAAAAAAATTTTAACCATGGGTAGGTCTCATAAAAAAATTAATGTTGTAGAACAACTTTTTCATGTAGCCCCGTCCATTACGGAAAAATTTTCAAACTTGAAAGTTTCAAAGTTTAAACTTTGAAAAAGCCCTATTTTTAGATGTATATATCATATGTTCTACTTAACTTTTTTTCAATCTAAATACAACATTCAACTGCAATTTTTTTACCTTTATAACTCAATATTAATATTACCTATACAAGTTTTTTTTAATTTTGTTTTTAAATTTACTGTTATGCGAAAATCAAATTTTGCATGATTTTTCAATCTTCATAACTCCGGCACGCTTTTAGATATAAAATTGAAATTTTGAGACAAGATAGAACTTTTAGAATTAGTGTAAGGTTTTTGAATTAGTAAACATTTTTTTGTACCACCCCCTGTTTAAGAGCTATTACGGTTCAAAAATTGGAAATATGCCATTTTTAGACACCTGTAACTTAAGCACCTGTACAAATTTATAAGAGTAAAATTTTTTATTTCAACCGAGGGTAAAAAAGAAAATAAAATTCTAAAAAAAACAGTTTTAATTTATAGTCGGACATCAGAATATGGGAAAATAAGAAAGACAAATAATTATTTTTTTAGAGATATGATTTTTTTTTAATTTTTTATATGTTGTTTCTCTTTACTTCACCTTCTAGACTACATTTGTACTTGATTTGTTTTTCTGGTATTTTTATTTTTGTGATTTTTGATTTTAGAATATTCAATATTTATTCCATGTAATTAGCATTATAATGTTATGTATGTAACTACTACGCAGCAAACTTACTTTTTCATATTATTTAAAATTTTTGTACTTGACTTGCCAATAATACTTTACATTTTACAACATATTATGTAAGTATACAATTTAATTTTATACGAAATGCGTAATGCAACAATGAAACTTTTTTTTGGATTTATAAATTTTTTTACTTCAAAAACTTATTTTGAAATACAAAATTCAAATAATTTAAAAAAAACAATTTTTTTTTGACAAATCCTTAAAAGAAACTTCAGAAAATAAATACATAATATTATAGATAATTATCTACTTAAGAAAAACAATATTATATTCTATATGCACATTTTTCAATTTTTAAGTCACATATATGGAATGAGTTATATGAGTGCAATTTTTGGTGGAGCATAATAAGAATAAGAGTAAATTCTAATTGACAATTAAAGGACAGATAAATTATGTACATAAGACAAAGTCTGTTCATTTTCTTTTTTGTTTCTTAACTACTCTCCAATATGAGTAATTTTGAGTTTTGAAATTTAACAAAAATTGTATTTGCCTAAACTTAGCTGTCGATTATATGAATTTGAATGCAACATAAGAATTAATAACACATTAACAGGGGCCCCTAGTTAAAATGTCTTTTAGTTTGTGATCCACATTTTTAACATAAATTTTAAAAATATGTTTTTAAAAACATGAATCATACAAAAATTTAAGTTTTTAATAATCTCTTTATTTTTATTATCTATATTTAATTTTTTTAGTCAAAAATGTTTGTAAATAATTTCAACACAAAATAATTTTTTATATATGTATCTTCTTGTAAGATTGTTGTTTAAATTTACTGAATAATAACCTTGAATACCTTAATAATACCTTGAATTCTCTGTGATAATAATTCTTTTTTATTTTACTTAATTTAACTATTTATAACTTATTAGTATTACTAACGCTACTAATACTTATCCATAATTAATTTAATATAATATAATATTATTTGATTCGTTTACAATACTAATAAAAATTAGGTTAAATAAAACAATAAAATTTGGTAATCAATACCCATTACATTCTTATCGCTAATTACTACAATAAAAATAATAAATATAATACGTATAATAAATTTGCCATTACGTTTGTGCCACCTTAAAGGAGTCGATCCAGATATGGTATCAAAGCTATGGATCGGCTCAGAATCGAATTCTAAGTCGATTAAGCCATGTACATCCATCCGTCCGTCCACACAATAACTCAAAAAATAAAGGAGGCTGAAATTTGTTTTACGTCACTTTTGCAAAATTATTAGTTAAATCCAGCATTTTCGGTCGGTTCCAGTAGCTGCAATAAAACTTCTTTCTTTATATGGAAATAACTCAGTATATATTCAAGCTAGGTATCTGAAATTTTGCAAGTGATGATCAAGTTATATGGCTTCTGTAAAATTATGGCTTCTGTCAACAGCTTCTGTAAAATTTGGTTGTGATGGAACAACATTTCCGGGTAGCTGCCATACAACTTCTCTTTTTAAATGAAAATAACTCAGTTTCTACTGAAGCTAGGAATCTGAAATTTGGTAAAGAGGTGTCAAGTTACATTCCAACAACTTTTGTACAAATTGGTTGGTCTAGAGTAGCCGGTTCAGCCTTCTAGCACTTCTTGAGCCTTAATGTAGTTGGGGGTCTGAAATGTTGCAAATGATGATCAAATTTTATGGCCACAACTTCTGTAAAATTTGCTTGTGCTGGTGTAGCAGCTTCGAATAGCCACCAACTTCTCTTTTTAAATTAAAATAACTCAGTGTCTATTGAAGCTAGTTATCTGAAATTTAATGAAAAGGTGTCGAGTTACATGCCAACAATTTTTGTAAAATTTGGTTCGTCTAAAGCAGCCGATTCAGGCTTCTTGCACCTCATGGAACTTAATGAAGCTAGGCGTCTAAAATCTTATAAATAATGATAAAGTTTTATGGCAACAACTTCTGTAAAATTTGGTTGTGCTTGTGCAATAGATTCGGGTAGCTGTCATACAATTTCACAATTTTCATAAATATATCTCTGTAGTTAACGTCGGTACTAAAACATCTGAACGTTTTTAAAAGATGGTCAAGTTTTATAGAAGCAGGGTATATAACGTTCATACGGTCATCCCAAAGTTGACACAGTCTACTCTACTGCACCCTTCCTCGTTTTTATTCGCTTTTTTTTCATTCAGTTTTATATGTTTGAAATATTAGACATTACTATCGTGAGGGTAAAAAGAAATTGTATTGTATCTTAATGCTGTTTACTATACTTTTGTTATTGTTTTGATATAAATAAATGGGTATAAAAAAACAAATTAAAATTTATTTGAATTTAAAAATAAAAGAGGAACAATACAGTTGCGCTGTTCAAATGGGGTCTCTAACTCTGCTGATAATATTATTAAAATAATTTTGGTGAGTTTTATAATTTCTGGAACTATGGTTTATGTATGATTCTTCCAAAGCAGATTCTAACCTACCACCTAACGATTATCAATCCAAATCTTTCGCAAATAATGCTTATAAGATGTAAATTGTATGCAATCTCGGAAGGAGTGGATTACGCTAATCAAAATATTGTAAATAAAAATATACTTATTTGTTGTGACTCCATTAGCGTATTGAAATCAATAGGAAAATTTATTCCGTCAAATTCAATTGTTTCTATACGGTCATTCAAATTGAGTTTTCAAAAGTAAATAACTAAAAGACTTTAAAACTGGAAAAGTTTTTATTTATTTTGTTTTTTGAAGTACAATGTTTGCCATTTATAATCTTAAAATGATATCTTCCATGTGACCATCTCTTGCATCTCTACAGTACCTGATTCTTTTATCAAAATTTTCGGTCACATTTTGGCGCATATGAGCCTCTATCTCACCAATAACTCGAATAATTTCTGTTTTCAATGCTTCAATGTTTTGAGGATTATCCTTGTAGACCTGTCCTTTCACATAGCTCCAGAGAAAGAAGTCTAACGGTGTTAAATCGCGGGATCTTGAAGGCCAATTCACGCCACCGAATGTGGAAATAACACGGTCTGGAAACTTTGTATGCAGTAATTACATTGTTTCTCTGCCTGTATGACACGTAGCTCCATCTTGTTGAAACCACAGCTCCTCAGTATCAATATTTTCTAGTTTTGGTTATAAAAAAGTTCATGATCATGTCGCGATATCTGGTACCGTTAACGGTTATGGCTCTTCCAGCATCATTTTCGAAAATGTATGGACCAAACACACCACCAGACCACAATGCACACTAAACATCCAAATTTCCTCTACCCAAATACGGCAATTTTGTTTATTAACGTAGCCACCGATCTCGAAATGTGCTTCGTCCGAAAAGATGATTTTTTTTTGAAAAATTGCCGTTTTCTTCCAGTATCCAATTGGCAAAGTCCCGACGCATGGAATGATCTTGTGGCAGCAATTCTTGTTTCAATTGAACTTTATAGGCCTTCAACGCTAAATCTTTGAGTAAAATGATATATAATATGGAAGTGTCAAGTGTCAATGTTTGAAGTGTTCAATGTTTGGAAACTCAATTTGAAAGATGCTTTAGTATTAATGAAAAGATTTATGACGCACATAATACTTTTTCTTTTTTGTGGGGATTCTCAAATATAAATATATTGGGGAATGACAAAGCGGATACAATTGCTATTGTTTATTTTTTCAGATTTAAAGCGTTCTTTAAATTAACTGCTTTTCAATGAATTTGTTACGGAATGGCATAATCATACTCACTCAAGCAACCTCAAAGAAATAGTTAATCATATACCAAAATGGCAACATCTTTATAAAATAACGCGTAAACATTCTATAATAATTACAAGGCTAAGACATGGTTATACCAAGTTAACACACGAACATCTGTTAAAGCGAGAGGAACATTCTATATATAAATGCAGTAGGTTATTAACAGTTTGCCATATGTTTGAGGATTGTCCTAATGCCTAAAGCAATGCCAGGATTATGTTTAACATCAAAGGACTTTCTAATTTAGCGATAGATGAAATTAAAGCATACAAAATATTATCGACTTTCATGGTAATATCGGAATACTTCAGCTTATTTTAAAAAAATTAAAATATAATAATAATAATAAACTTGGCAAGAAACTAAGTGTATCTATGTATAAATTAAGCAAACCAAAGGTACAAGCTAAAATATAAATATAAAAGATAGATATATAAGTTAAGAATTTACTATTTAAATCAATATAGATATCTCCTGAGAATTGGAAAAAAGGAGAAAAATTTATTTTATTTTGGCTTTGATTCTAATATAATAATATTATATTTACAATGAAAATCGATATTTTATTACGAAACTTTTGTTATAAAAACTTAAAAAATGGCATAAAAAAAAACACAAATAAATAAAAAAAATTATTAATAGTTTTATTGTTTAAACAATGTAAAAATAAAAAAAAAATAAAAATACATGTATCTATGTTGAGAAGACAACCTTAATTTAAAACTTTAACTTAAAAAAAAAACAAAAGAGAAGAAATTTTTTAAAAACATGAATCATACAAAAATTTAAGTTTTTAATAATCTCTTTATTTTTATTATCTATATTTAATTTTTTTAGTCAAAAATGTTTGTAAATAATTTCAACACAAAATAATTTTTTATATATGTATCTTCTTGTAAGATTGTTGTTTAAATTTACTGAATAATAACCTTGAATACCTTAATAATACCTTGAATTCTCTGTGATAATAATTCTTTTTTATTTTACTTAATTTAACTATTTATAACTTATTAGTATTACTAACGCTACTAATACTTATCCATAATTAATTTAATATAATATAATATTATTTGATTCGTTTACAATACTAATAAAAATTAGGTTAAATAAAACAATAAAATTTGGTAATCAATACCCATTACATTCTTATCGCTAATTACTACAATAAAAATAATAAATATAATACGTATAATAAATTTGCCATTACGTTTGTGCCACCTTAAAGGAGTCGATCCAGATATGGTATCAAAGCTATGGATCGGCTCAGAATCGAATTCTAAGTCGATTAAGCCATGTACATCCATCCGTCCGTCCACACAATAACTCAAAAAATAAAGGAGGCTGAAATTTGTTTTACGTCACTTTTGCAAAATTATTAGTTAAATCCAGCATTTTCGGTCTGTTCCAGTAGCTGCAATAAAACTTCTTTCTTTATATGGAAATAACTCAGTATATATTCAAGCTAGGTATCTGAAATTTTGCAAGTGATGATCAAGTTATATGGCTTCTGTAAAATTATGGCTT
This sequence comes from Poecilobothrus nobilitatus, assembly GCA_947095535.1. NCBI lineage: Eukaryota > Metazoa > Arthropoda > Insecta > Diptera > Dolichopodidae > Poecilobothrus > Poecilobothrus nobilitatus. Next base: position 100,260,893 of record OX352772.1, read on the forward strand.
CTGTCAACAGCTTCTGTAAAATTTGGTTGTGATGGAACAACATTTCCGGGTAGCTGCCATACAACTTCTCTTTTTAAATGAAAATAACTCAGTTTCTACTGAAGCTAGGAATCTGAAATTTGGTAAAGAGGTGTCAAGTTACATTCCAACAACTTTTGTACAAATTGGTTGGTCTAGAGTAGCCGGTTCAGCCTTCTAGCACTTCTTGAGCCTTAATGAAGTTGGGGGTCTGAAATGTTGCAAATGATGATCAAATTTTATGGCCACAACTTCTGTAAAATTTGCTTGTGCTGGTGTAGCAGCTTCGAATAGCCACCAACTTCTCTTTTTAAATTAAAATAACTCAGTGTCTATTGAAGCTAGTTATCTGAAATTTAATGAAAAGGTGTCGAGTTACATGCCAACAATTTTTGTAAAATTTGGTTCGTCTAAAGCAGCCGATTCAGGCTTCTTGCACCTCATGGAACTTAATGAAGCTAGGCGTCTAAAATCTTATAAATAATGATAAAGTTTTATGGCAACAACTTCTGTAAAATTTGGTTGTGCTTGTGCAATAGATTCGGGTAGCTGTCATACAATTTCACAATTTTCATAAATATATCTCTGTAGTTAACGTCGGTACTAAAACATCTGAACGTTTTTAAAAGATGGTCAAGTTTTATAGAAGCAGGGTATATAACGTTCATACGGTCATCCCAAAGTTGACACAGTCTACTCTACTGCACCCTTCCTCGTTTTTATTCGCTTTTTTTTCATTCAGTTTTATATGTTTGAAATATTAGACATTACTATAGTGAGGGTAAAAAGAAATTGTATTGTATCTTAATGCTGTTTACTATACTTTTGTTATTGTTTTGATATAAATAAATGGGTATAAAAAAACAAATTAAAATTTATTTGAATTTAAACATAAAAGAGGAACAATACAGTTGCGCTGTTCAAATGGGGTCTCTAACTCTGCTGATAATATTATTAAAATAATTTGGGTGAGTTTTATAATTTCTGGAACTATGGTTTATGTATGATTCTTCCAAAGCAGATTCTAACCTACCACCTAACGATTATCAATCCAAATCTTTCGCAAATAATGCTTATAAGATGTAAATTGTATGCAATCTCGGAGGGAGTGGATTACGCTAATCAAAATATTGTAAATAAAAATATACTTATTTGTTGTGACTCCATTAGCGTATTGAAATCAATAGGAAAATTTATTCCGTTCAATTCAATAGTTTCTATACGGTCATTCAAATTGAGTTTTCAAAAGTAAATAACTAAAAGACTTTAAAACTGGAAAAGTTTTTATTTATTTTGTTTTTTGAAGTACAATGTTTGCCATTTATAATCTTAAAATGATATCTTCCATGTGACCATCTCTTGCATCTCTACAGTACCTGATTCTTTTATCAAAATTTTCGGTCACATTTTGGCGCATATGAGCCTCTATCTCACCAATAACTCGAATAATTTCTGTTTTCAATGCTTCAATGTTTTGAGGATTATCCTTGTAGACCTGTCCTTTCACATAGCTCCAGAGAAAGAAGTCTAACGGTGTTAAATCGCGGGATCTTGAAGGCCAATTCACGCCACCGAATGTGGAAATAACACGGTCTGGAAACTTTGTATGCAGTAATTACATTGTTTCTCTGCCTGTATGACACGTAGCTCCATCTTGTTGAAACCACAGCTCCTCAGTATCAATATTTTCTAGTTTTGGTTATAAAAAAGTTCATGATCATGTCGCGATATCTGGTACCGTTAACGGTTATGGCTCTTCCAGCATCATTTTCGAAAATGTATGGACCAAACACACCACCAGACCACAATGCACACTAAACATCCAAATTTCCTCTACCCAAATACGGCAATTTTGTTTATTAACGTAGCCACCGATCTCGAAATGTGCTTCGTCCGAAAAGATGATTTTTTTTTTAAAAATTGCCGTTTTCTTCCAGTATCCAATTGGCAAAGTCCCGACGCATGGAATGATCTTGTGGCAGCAATTCTTGTTTCAATTGAACTTTATAGGCCTTCAACGCTAAATCTTTGAGTAAAATGATATATAATATGGAAGTGTCAAGTGTCAATGTTTGAAGTGTTCAATGTTTGGAAACTCAATTTGAAAGATGCTTTAGTATTAATGAAAAGATTTATGACGCACATAATACTTTTTCTTTTTTGTGGGGATTCTCAAATATAAATATATTGGGGAATGACAAAGCGGATACAATTGCTATTGTTTATTTTTTCAGATTTAAAGCGTTCTTTAAATTAACTGCTTTTCAATGAATTTGTTACGGAATGGCATAATCATACTCACTCAAGCAACCTCAAAGAAATAGTTAATCATATACCAAAATGGCAACATCTTTATAAAATAACGCGTAAACATTCTATAATAATTACAAGGCTAAGACAAGGTTATACCAAGTTAACACACGAACATCTGTTAAAGCGAGAGGAACATTCTATATATAAATGCAGTAGGTTATTAACAGTTTGCCATATGTTTGAGGATTGTCCTAATGCCTAAAGCAATGCCAGGATTATGTTTAACATCAAAGGACTTTCTAATTTAGCGATAGATGAAATTAAAGCATACAAAATATTATCGACTTTCATGGTAATATCGGAATACTTCAGCTTATTTTAAAAAAATTAAAATATAATAATAATAATAAACTTGGCAAGAAACTAAGTGTATCTATGTATAAATTAAGCAAACCAAAGGTACAAGCTAAAATATAAATATAAAAGATAGATATATAAGTTAAGAATTTACTATTTAAATCAATATAGATATCTCCTGAGAATTGGAAAAAAGGAGAAAAATTTATTTTATTTTGGCTTTGATTCTAATATAATAATATTATATTTACAATGAAAATCGATATTTTATTACGAAACTTTTGTTATAAAAACTTAAAAAATGGCATAAAAAAAAACACAAATAAATAAAAAAAATTATTAATAGTTTTATTGTTTAAACAATGTAAAAATAAAAAAAAAATAAAAATACATGTATCTATGTTGAGAAGACAACCTTAATTTAAAACTTTAACTTAAAAAAAAAACAAAAGAGAAGAAATTATATCTATTTATGTTATTATCTATATATGTATATATAATTAAATAATTTGTATATCTGGTATATTATGTATAATGTATATATCAGAGCCCTCAAAACCAATATTTGTGTTGGGGCTCCTAATTAAAAATAGTATTTGAAAAAAAAAAAATATAAGAAGCAAATTTACGTATATTAATTTATACTTACTTACTATAAAATAGCAAATATTATATACATAGTGGATATAGATTATAATATATAGTGGTATATTATAATCATCATAATATCACCATACATTGCAATATTTCTTTAAAAATATTTCATTCACAGAAAAATTTGCTCGAAGTATAATAAAATACGTATAATAATATTATATAAGCCGCTATATATACATACATATTACACTCTTTTTCTATTTATTAAAATAACATTTAATATACGATTTTATTGCAACAACAAAATTTGGTTGTGATGGTACAACAGACTCGGGTAGCTGCCATACAACTTCTTTTTTTAAATGAAAATAACTCAGTGTCTATGGAAGCTAGGTATCTGAAATTTTAGTGAGGAGATGTCGAGTTACATGCCAAAAACTTTTGCAAAATTTGTTTGGTCTAAAGTAGCCGGTTCAGGCTTCTTGCACCTCTTGGAACTTAATGAAGCTAGGCGCCTAAAATCTTACAAATGATGATCAAGTTTTATGGCAAAAACTTCTGTAAAATTTGGTTCTGCTGGTGCAACATGTTCTGGTAGCTGCCATACAACTTCTCTTTTTAAATGAAAATAACTCAGTGTCTATTGAAGCTAGGTATCTGAAATTTTAGTGAAGAGACGTCGAGTTACATGCAAAAACTTTTGTAAAATTTGATTGGTCTAAAGCAGCCGATTCAGACTTTTTGCACTGGAACTTAATGAAGCTAGGCATCTAAAATCTTATAAATGATGATCAAGTTTTATGGCAACAACTTCTGTAAAATTTAGTTGTGCTTGTGCAATAGATTCGGGTACCTGTCATACAACTCCACAATTTACATAAATGTATTTCTGTAGTTAACGTCGGTACTAAAACATCTGAACGTTTTTAAAAGATGGTCAAGTTTTATAGAAACAGGGTATATAATGTTCATACTTGTATCTCAGAGTGGACACACTACGTTGACTACTCTACGTTGACGCAACTACTCTAATATAAGTTCTGGTAATACTGGTGTTTTACCAAAAACTAATTCAAATAGAGTATATACCTCTTGAAAACAAGCTTTTGGTGTAGATTTATGACAGTAAGTAAAATATGGTATGTAACTGTCCCAGTTGTCTTTGTTTTCGTTAATGTATGAGCGTAAGTATTCGTTAAGAGCTTTGTGATTTCTTTCTATAGTTCCTAATGTTTCATGATGCTAAGCTGTTGAACATTTATGTTCAATATTTAGCAGACACAGAACTTCTCTCATAATTTGATTTTTACGATCAATTCTCCAATGTGTTAGAATACTTCTCATAGGGTCAAATGTTAAAACACAATTCTCAACAACTGTTTTAGCTTCTTTGTTGGGAATTGGAACTGTTATTAAAAACTTGGTCAAGTCACAAATAATTGTTACTGCGTATTGGTTGTTATTTATGGTTTTCGGTAAGGGAACAATTGTGTCAATTACTACTATTTTCAATGGTCTCTGAGGTAAATCTATTATTTGTAATAGTTCTTTATGTTTTATTTTCACTTTATTTATTTATCCCAATAAAAGTACAAAAGGCCTGGCCTTATAAGTGTACATAGGAAATCACAAATTTAGATTAAAAAATATAATTATTAAAAAAAAAAAAATAATATATATACAATTATTTACGTTAAATTAATATAATTTTACAGTTCAATAAAAAATAAGAAATTACAAAGCTAATGATTATATAATATGTAATCAACAAATACCTAATAACAATTGCAATACCCAAATTTCAGAATGACATTAACAACTAGATAATTTAATTTGAAGAGAAGGTGCAAATAAGAAGCTAGCAAGACAATACTATTAAGAAAATCCAGGTCACACAAAAAAATAAAAAGAGAGAATAACAATATTAGTAAGCAATGAAATGCCGAAGATAAAAATTAGATTGAACTTAAGAACACTTTGCAATCAATAATAAATTTACTAATAGAAACATGGACTTTAATTGAAGTTTGTAATAGGTTCCATAGCCTGATAACTCTTACAACAAAAGAGAGGTCCATAGGTCTAGTAGTAAATCGAGGGAACCGAATTTGATTAGTTCTTAAAGAATGTAATTGATTAAATTTAGAAAAAAGATAAACAGGGAGTGATGATCGAAGTATTTTAAACAGCATAATTAGACAGCGTAGATTATAGAAAGTTTTAAGTCAACCAATTACATTCTCGGTGAGATGACAAATATGATCATACCGGCCCAGTGAATAAATGAATCGAGTTGCGGAGTTTAATGATCTTTCTAGTTTCAAAAATGTACTGGCATCATAACCACTAATGATTTCAGATCTGTAGAGAAAGTGAGGAATTATCGAGCATTTGACAAGTTTAAGACGTACATCTTGCGGGAGGAAGTGTTTGAGGAAATGAAGTTTTTTAAGTATGAAATATATGCTTTTATTTATTACAGCAGCCTGTTTATCCCATTTCAAGTCTTCTGTTATATAAAGACCTAGACTTTTAACAAGGACAGAGAGAGGAACTACAACCCCATTAAGGTAAATATTAGGCATTAAGTGTTTGATGGGTTTTTTATAAATAGCTATGGCCTGGGTTTTAGAAACATTTAATTGAAGATGATTTAATTGTGCCCATTTGTACACTTCAATCAGATCACTGTTCATTTTGGAGACACCATTAAGAAGGTCGTTTATGCTACAATCCACCATGATCTGAACATCATCTGCAAAGATATGAGTTAATGAATGATTGATCACAGAAGGTAGATCATTGATATAAATAACAAACAAAAGAGGCCCAAGAATTAAGCTTTGGGGAATCCCTTTGTTCATTATGTTGAAATTAGAAAATAAATCACCAACACAAGTGCATTGAAATCTGTCTGATAGATAGGAGAATATGAGTTTGGTGGCCGGAAGCGAGAAGAAAAATTGGTTGGCAAGTTTTTTACAAAGGAGAATATGGTTTATGGTGTCAAAGGCTTTGCTAAAATCAAGAAGCAGAAAGATAGAAACAAATTTCTTATCAATGTTTTCCCTAATTTTTTCAGTTATCCCAAGCATAGTAGTGGTGGTGTTGTGGCAGGCTCTAAGTCCAGATTGATTTTGGTAAAGGTTTACACGAGGCTCACTTTCAATGAATTTTAAAATTTGGTCTTTAATAGCAGATTCACAAAGTTTGGAGAGACAAGAAAGAATAGTAATAGGTCTGAAATCCGAAGGTGCTTGAGGATTATTAGTTTTAGCAATGGGATTAATGCGTCCTTTCTTCCACTCAGAAGGAAAAGAAGAAGTAGTTAAATAGTAATAATAATATGAAGAATGCAAGAACCGAAAGCAGGAAAGATTAATTTAATAAATTTTAGATGAATACCATCAAGTCCAACAGCATTAGAAGTTTGCGAATTTAGTATTAGGTAAAGTTATGAAGAGAAATATTACGAAAAGAGAGAGCGTTAGACTTTTCTTCCAAGTCAGCTATATTAAATGACGTATCCCTATGCTCAGTGCTCTGAAAACCTGAAAAATAATTATTCAAGTGATCTATATCTTCAACAAAAGTTTCATGCGGGTTACTCTCCAGGGCTCCAAGATTTTTCGCTTTTTTCCAAAATTCTCTAGAGTTGGAGGTTTGGTTAAAAATATGTTCTCCGTAGTCTCTTCTTGCATTTCTATTAATTTCTGTAACCTTGTTTCTTAAAACTTTGTACTTTGACCAATTCTCATTAGAAGGGTTAGATTTATAGAGCTTAAACGCACTATCTCTCAAAGAAATTGCTCTTAGAATATTTCGGGATTCTTCCAAGGACACTCACGGCTTTTAACAAGTTTTGTTTTAACAGTATTTATATCCAAAATATTAAAGATGAAGGAAATGTCAATGCTAAAAGCTTCTGCGAAGAGTTCAGATTCATTTACATTATTATAATCTCGATAACTAAATGTATTCGGTGTTTTAATAAAAGGACAATCAATAAATAAATAAAGGCATGTTTAGAAATACTTGGTATTCAGAATTGATTCGAGAAGTCAACGAAGTCAGGTTTACTTAATACAAAGAAATCAATAAGAGAAACAGAATTATGAAAAACGTCAAAGTGAGTTGGTGAAGAAGCATTCGAATGAAGAGAAAGATTAAAATTTTCAAAGAATTCGACAGTGGCATTTCTAGTGGAGCTATTCAGTAAGTTTAAATTAAAATCACCCATGATCACAATATTTTTGAAGAGAGTTCAGAAAAAGCATCAGAAAGGTTATCAATATCTCCTGACGGTCTATAGAGAACGCCCAACAAATAAGAGGTTCCATTAAAAAATGTCTGGATAAAAATATACTCAATTAATGAATCGGCTGTTGAATTTTTTCTTAAAATAGAATTATCGCAAGCTTCAACACCCGATAAGATAATGTTATCTGACATTTTTATTTGACAAAATAAGGGAAGTTAAGACATTAAGAAAATTGGGTAATGCAAAAAAAATATTATATCTGTACATAATTAGTAAAAATAATGCAAAAATTCAATAAAATTGAGTTATAAACACAATCAATATAATTGGATTAGAATATTTGATTAAAGAACTTTTTATGAAAAAAAGAAAAAATCAAAAAAAAAAATAAAAAATGTTTAGCAAAATTTAGTTAAAGTAATTATTTAAAAAGCAAAAGTATGTAAAATATCGTATATAAAATTAAATTAATTAAATGAAGACTGCAGTAAATGATGTAAAACTCATACTGGATCGTTTGACTCATGACTCGTTATCAACTGATCTTGAGATGTTATTTTAGTAATTTGTCCATTTTCAGTTTTTTGAATATACACTTCCCCTTTCCGAGTAACTACTTTAAATATCCAACCATCGTTTTTCATTTTAGAAGCTAGACGAAACAGCTTCAAAGATAAAGGTGGAAGACTTTCATTAATGTAAATACGATTTGAACCAGAAAAACCAATATGTGAAACTTTCAAAGTTCTAAACGCTAAATATTTATTAAAAAATTCATCTCTATTGCTTCTTCTCAAAAACTTAACAATAATGGTACCAACTCTATTTGACATGCGGAACATAGAGTTAACGCATGCAAAACCAACTTGAAATCCGATGCTGTCTAAAATTTTTTTAAACAAGCTGACCATGCTTTCTTCCTCAGTACGTGGTACGCCATTTATAAGAAGATCAGCATGGTGTGACGATTTTTCGAGCATTGAGTTCTCCTGTGTTAGAAGAACGAGAAGTAGCAGCCAGATTGATACGTTCATTTAGATCAATTTCAAGATTATCAAATTTACTAGACATGGTATTGATATTTGATATTGTTTTGGCTTTCATTTTTTCATATAAAGATTTCTCTAAACTATCAACCTTCACATTAATTTCCTCTATGTTAATGTCAAGACGTTTAACGTATCATCAAGTTTTTTATTAATACGAATTTCCATGTCACTCAGCTTTTCTGCAATGATGATCTTGATTGTATTTTCGATCGAGTCAAGACGAGTGGATAAGTCTTGAATTAATTTAATAATCGTTTGATTGCTATCCACAGTTGATATCCCAACGAATAAAGGGGATTTTGATAGAGATGAGGTGCTATTAGAGCGTAAATTCATTAAATTGCTTGTGGTGGCCATAATTCAGATGCAAATCAAGAAGTCAAAATTAGAATTTGAAGAAAAAGTTTATGTTGAGCACAATGCAATTTAATGAATTCTGATACAAATATAGAAACTGATTAGTCTTCAACATTTACAATTTCACTGCTCCATTAGAACAAGACCACAAAACAGATGAAATAAATTTAGTAGTAAATAATAATGAGATTGTGATTTAAATTATGATTTATTATTTATAATAAAAGTTTAAATAATTTATTATGTTATAGATTAGATTAGATATAGATTAGATTAGATAAAATTTTATTTATTATTTTAATGTTTTAATATTTATTTATATGTTTAGTAAATTTTAGATCATTATATTAAGTTATTTTAAATTAAATTAAGTTAGTTATAGGTTTACCGGGCCTGTTTTAAACTATTGCCCTTTAAGTATGAATGTTTTGATATTCTTATGGCCTGTAATTTTATTCGGTCATGATGGTCGGTACTTATTGATATATATTTGTGCACTTAAAAAGTTGTATGTAATGACTTGTACTTCTGTTAATCTTTTTGGAGCACCCTGACAAATGTTTCGTGCAAATAATCGATTAAAACTATTATTTTTATAGTTTTTTATTTTAACTATTTTTAAAATTTATAATTTTATTGAATTTAAATTAAATAAAAAAAAAAGTATTGATTTTAAATGAAGTGCAGTGCAGTTTAATTATAGATTAGTAATCTCTAGTTTGTTATCGCATGTGTGCTAACACTATTTTAGATGTCGATACTTTATTTAGAATTAACGATTTTGCCAACACTGGTAGAATATATTGACAGGTAATATTTATATATTGATTATTGACAGTAATAATTATAGTGTGTTTATAATATATGTTTGTATATAGATGAATTAATATTTTGATTTAAAGATTAGATTAAGATTAAGATTGAAACTACGATTAAATATTGTTATTATAAAATTTATAGATTAAATTTTGTTATTTCTTTAATTATTTAAGGCAAGTAAGTTATTGTGATTAAATTTATAAAAGTGTTGATTAAATTAATAATTAATGAAATAAGTTTTAATAGTTCACTTTGTTATTAAATATTAAAAGTATTAAGAATTTGTAATAAGAATTTAATAAATGTTTGTAAAAAATTTATTTAATTGTTTGATCATTTATAATTAGTTTAAAATTTATTTTAAATTCACTTATTTTATCAAATGACTTTTTTTCTTTTATTTATAAACTAGAATTTATCTACATTGGAACACAAGTCCGAAATATACATATATAATATGTGAATATATATAAATATATGCATATATATATACATGAATTCCGGTAAACACAATTTTAGAAATTTTAAATTCTTTTAATCGCTAATTATTTTATATTTTAAAGTTAATATTTTGAATTATTCGAATTAAAAAAGTTATAACTTTTAGTGTCTTTTGCCATTCCTTTCCAATGATATTTCCATCTTAATTTGACATATAACCGTTTTTGTCCGACATGTCCCCCGAAGTTAGAATCATTATGATATTTGTCTAGCTTACTATTTATTTTTATCACTTTTTCAGTAACTTTCAGTTTATTTATAACCGCGATTTTTAATTTATTTAGAGCTCTATTACCTATGTTTTAGTAAAGGTAAACGATAATTCTTTGATAGAAAACAAAAGAGTAGTCAAATATCTAGAGTCAAATATCTACCAAAATGCAAACTATATAGATCAAGTTAAGTACGTCATTTCATAAAGTAATAAAGCTTTCATGGCATGTAGGAAATTGATTTACAACAAAAGAATTAACCCTCTAATGCTTCTAATGACATACACGTTCCTGATCTTTTTTCTCTATTAAATTGAATAAAATAAAATGTGACTGTTATTTTTTGATATCCAAATCATTAATCATATTGATACAAATAAAATTATTATTAATTCTACTTGTTTGTTAATATAGGTCAGTAAACAAGTGTATCAAGTTAGAAAAAATTGTTGCTATTTTATTTCTAAATTTTAAGTAAAGTATTTGAATATAATTTCTCTCTTTTAAGACTTAGGGAAAATATTAGTAAATTAATATTTCTTTTAAAATTATATTTTTAATAAAATTTTTTCACAAAAAATAATTTAAATATATATTTTTTGTAAAAAGTCGTTGTAAACGCAGGTGTCCTTGTGCGAATAAAATTAAGTATAATTTAACTATGTTCTAGAACAAATTATTCCGAGATGCAGCAGAAATTGAAGAAAGAATATATGTTCAATTTAACCGTTATTTCTGATAACGAAAGTGATCAGAAAATTTTGATGGAAATGTGTCTGGAGATGAAATACCTCTTGAAAAATTGGACAACGAAGATTTAGAAATAATGCCTTTTGAAAAATTTGAAGATGACGTATCCGTTATTTGCAAAGAAATGACTAATGATATTTCTACTAATATGGTGCATCCACATGTTTTTGAAAATTGTAATTTAAATATTAGTGAACTAGAAAAGGAATTATTTACAGAAGAAAGTCTAAAACAAATTAGTATTGATTCAGAAGTCAACAACGAAAAAGACCTTGCTTCAGCATTTTATAAAGAAGCTACAATATTTCGACTATCCAAATCACCGGAAAATAGATAGATTAATCTTCGTACTGAGGAATCATTATATAGCAAGTTTCAGAACATTCAAATAGATCCCAAAGATAATACAAAGTGGAAACAAAATTTGAAATGGGAAAAAAGAAATTTGAAATCAAGTAAAAAAAACATTTTTTTTTTGGAGGATAAAAAATTACTAATTGAAACTAAAGATTTATTAAAACCTTATCTTATATCTCTTTGATGATAAGTTAATTGAACACATTGCTATGCAACAATATATTTCATAAGTGAAACAATTGGTATTAGTATTAAGCCATATTTGAAATGTGAAGATATAACTCCTTCTTTAATTAAAAAATTTATTGGAATATTGTTGTATATGTCAGTATACAACTATCCAAATGTTCGATCTTACTGGCAAGAAAATAAATTGGAAGCAATTTATAACACAATGTCAATGAAAATGTTTGAAGAGATACGGAGATTTATACATTTTAATGATAATTCCAAAATTAAGAATGTTAAAGATACTGCTTCCAAAAATTTTGATAAAATTTACAAAATTCGCCTGCTGGTTGACAAACTAAACTATATTTTTAAAAAATTCCATTTAACCAAAAATTGTGTATAGATGAGCAAATGTGTGCTACAAAAATGTGGAATAGCTTACGACAATACATGCCTTTGAAGCCACATAAATGGGGAATAAAATTATTTATTCTATGTGATTCTGAAGGACGTTGTTTTGTTTTTGAAGTTTATACGTGCGCGGGTGATAATATTGTAGCTGAAAAATCTTCTGATCTCGGCGCATGTGCCAACGTAGTAGTACGTTTATCGAAATGCATTCCAGAATTAATTTGATAATTTTTTTGATAATTTTTATACAATAGTTCAATTCATGGCGTTTTTACGCACTTTACTGTTAGTTAACACCCATTTTCCCATAGCCAGCAATGTTAACGGTAACGTAACTCCACCCAATGGAGGTCCTGTAGCCCAAGCAACCTCATGGGATGAAGTAAGTAAAATTATATCTCAGGAAAAGGTTTCTTGGGCTATAAAAAGTTTCTCTCCATATAAATCGCCTGGCTTGGATGGCATAATTCCGATTATGTTGCAAAAGTCGTTAATGCTGTCGACATCGTGGCTTGTCACCATTTTCAGTAGCTGTTTAAAACATAATCATTTTCCCTGCAGTTGGAAGAGAGTCCGAGTAGTATTTATTCCAAAGGCAGGTAAAAGGGGCCACGAGTCTGCGAAAGGCCACTCAGCCTGTCCTCCTTTCTTTTAAAAACCTTGGAGCGCATTTTGGATTACCAGATTAGGCAACGCTTTGAGGGAACTCTAGTATCGAAATCCCAACATGCGTACTTAAAAGGTAGGTCCACAGAAACGGCTCTCCATGAAGTGGTCAGGACAGTTGAACACTCCATTAAGTACAAACAATTTACCTTAGCCACCTTCTTAGATATCGAAGGTGCTTTTAATAATGTCAACATCCAATCTATTGAAGAAGCTCTAACCCAGGTGGGAACAGAGCAGTTTCTGAAGCATTGGATTATATCCATGCTGAATTCCAGAATAATTCACGCGAAAATGGGAAACAGCAGTGTTACTAAATTAGTCAACAGGGGTACACCTCAGGGAGGTGTAATATCACCTTTGCTATGGCTAATGGTTATAAACAAAATTCGAATGATACTTGCTGAGGAAGGAATAAAGGTAGTGGCGTATGCGGATGATGTGGTGTTACTAGTATCAGGACAGTTTATATCCGTGATTAGTGGGATCATGAATAGAACTCTAAGCAAGGTTCACAACTGGGACATTATCTTAGTTACTAACAATAATATCATTGGAGTTGTAAACTGGTCTGTGTCTAGTCGGGACTCCTACTCAGATCACAAATATATAGTCTTTGATGTGAATTTTCGGATGATAATTTCAAATTTCTGCAGAAATTCTAAAAGAACTGACTAAGTAAAATTCAGCCGAATTATACAGTCAAAACTAAATAATGTACCCAACATCAAAATTGAAACGATCGAAGAGCTGTATACAAAGATTGAAACTTTTGAAAAGGCAATGGGTGTAGCCTTTAAAGTCTCGTGTCGAATTAGTCGCGGAAAGAAAACCTATCCCCCTTGGTGGAGCGAAGATTTAGCCTGCCTTAAAATTCTGACTAGGTCTATTTTCAACATTTGCTATAAAAAGCTATAAAAATACTGGCAACCTTACAAAGATTGCCTAAAAGTATATAAGAAAGCCATCAAAGAAGATAAGCGGCATACTTGGATGAAATTTTGTCAATCTATCGAAACTACGAAGGATTCAGCTAGAATCTGTAAAATCCTATCCAATGATAGATCCTGTCTGTCCTTAATCAAAATAACGGATGGGAACTGGGCTAATTCTTCAGCTGAATCTCTAGAACTGTCAGTTAACAACCATTTTCCCATAGACAGTAATGGTAACGGTAATGTAACTGCACCCAATGTCAGTCCTGTAGTCCAAGGAAGCTCATGGGATGAAGTAAGTAAAATTATATATCAGGAAAAGGTTTCTTGGGCTATTAAAAGTTTTTCTCAATATAAATCGCCTGGCTTGGATGGCATAATTTCGATTATGTTGCAAGAGTCATTAATGCTGTCGGCATCATGGCTTGTCGCCATTTTCAGTAGCTGTTTAAAACTTAATCATGTTCCCAGCTGTTGGAAGAGAGTCCAAGTAGTCTTTATTCCAAAGGCAGGTAGAAGGCGCCACGAGTTTGCAAAAGACTTCAGGCCACTTAGCCTGTCCTGCCTTCTTTTAAAAACCTTGGAGCATATTTTGGATTACTAGATTAGGCAACGCTTTGAGGAAACTCAAGTATCAAAATCCCAACATGCGTACTTAAAAGGTAGGACCACAGAAACGGCTCTCCATGAAGTGGTCAGCACAGTTGAGCATTCCATTAAGTATAAACAATACACCTTAGCCACCTGTCAACACCCACCTGTCAACCCAATAATGTCAAGACCCAATTCATTGAAGAAGCTCTCACCCAGGTGGGGACAGATCAGTTTCTGAAGCTTTCCATTATCTCCATGCTTAGTGCCAGAATAATTCACGCGAAAATGGGAAACAGCCTTTGCCATGGGTAATGGTTATAAACAAAATTTTAATGACACTTACTGAAAAAGGCATAAAGGTAGTGGCGTATGCGGATGATGTGGTGATATTAGTATCAGGCCAGTTTATATCCTTGATTAGTGAGATAATGAATAGAGCTCTAAGCAAGGTTCACAACTGGGCCACAAGTTGTGGCCTAGGTGTCAACTCAGAGAAATGATACTGGGACTGAAATGGTACTCTTCACGACAAGATCCAAAATACCTACTTTTGTGCTTCCGAAACTCAATAATTATACTCTAAAACTGACTACCAGCGCTAAGTATCTAGTCGTTATTCTAGACTCGAAGCTCTCCTGAAAATCTACCATTGAGCATAGACTTAAGAAGGCTTTCGTTGCTCTCTATGCTTGCAATAAAACCATGGGCAAGAAATGGGGTATACAGCCAAAGATGGCGCTTTGGACGTACACAGCCGTGGTTCGCCCAATCCTTACCTATGGATCGCTGGTGTGGTGGCCAGCGATGAATCGGAAATACAATATAACAAAACTAAATAGAATACAGAGATCGGAATCTGTGCGCATTACAGGAGCACTACGATCGTGTCCTACTGATACTTTGAATACTATTCTTTCACCCCCGGATCTACACATTAAGTATGTCGCAACGTGTAGTGCATTACGACACAAAGAATCTGGGTGGTTTGCTACTAAACCATATGGCAACGGTTATATTCTGGAGATATATCCAAGGGACTTTATACCAGCCCTGACCGACTAGACTGTTCCCAAACTAAACTTCGGGAACAATTTAGCCGTAGAATTTCCGTCCTTTCAATTCCGGGAATGGAGGGGCGGATATGTGACAAAGGACTTCGATATCACTATCTTCACCGACGCATCCAAGATGAAGGAAGGAGTTGGTGCTGGTATTTTCTTGGAGAAACTCAACATTTCAAAATTCTACAGATTCCCTGACACAGCTAGCATCTTCCAGGCGGAAAGACTAGCAGTTAAAGAGGCTCCTCGAATTCTGAACGGAAACAACACACAAATGAGAACGGTCGCCATTTGTGTGGACAGCTAATCCGCGATTAAGGCTATTAACGCCAACATTACAACCTCAAAGCTTGTTAGACAGTACCAAGAGGAACTTGCCCTAACAAGCGAAAGGTTAAACATAACCTTCTTGTGGGTGCCTGGGCATAGTAATATTGAAGGAAATGAAAAAACTGACGAACTAGCAAAGAAAGGAGCTACTTAGAACTCTAACTCTCCGCAAAGAGTCAGTTGTCCAATTAGTACCATTAAGGAACGGATCCTTTCTTTGTATATAGCGAAATCACAAAATAGGTGGAGTAATCTGAGCAATTGCACCATATCTACAACATTGTGGCCCACATACAACAAAGGGTGGTCAAATGAGTTGATATTCAAATCTCGCACAGACATAGCCAGACTAGTGGCAATCATGACAGGCCACTGGCCAGTGGGCACGCATGCAGCCATATTAGGAATCCCACACAATACCTCCTGCAGGAGTTGCAGAGAAGCAAACGAAAGTGAGAATCTGGAGCACTTTCTTTGCAGATATCTGGCTCTAGCTAGAGCCAGACTTCTCTCACTCAGTAAACCGTTCTTCCACAACCTCAGCGAGCTTTTCAAACACAAAATCAAAGAACTAATTTAGTATCTGATCCGTTCGGGTTGGGTTAATCTAAAAACACAGGTCACGTGAGTACAGTGGTATTAAACTGGCGCAATCTAGTGCTAATTGAGGTCACCACCCTACCTACCTACCTACATATTACATATATATATATTTTTCCAAAAAATCTTTCTGTTAACTTTAATAAATAAAAGCAAAACAAGCATTAATTAATTTTTGTTATAATATGAAATACCAAAGAAAATATAATATAGTGTACATAAGGAAGCTTACGTCCAACCTTTTTTGTGGCCTCACTATCTTCGTTGGACGCCTGACCTTAAAAAGAATGCCATATTTTTCTTTAAGGCCCCTTATTTTATGTAAAAATCATTTTTACTCAAAAAAAAATTGTGCATTAGAGGGTTAAGAGTAGATGTAAAATCATTACATATCAAGCTTTCGTAAGACCAATTATTACATACGGTATTACAATGCTAGGAATCTGGAAAGCATGCCAAATACTTAGTTGCAATACTTCTCTGGCGGGAAGCATTGCCATTGTCATTGATAGCGAGGCAGCAATCGCGGCTCTTAACTCTGCGATGATAACATCCAAGCTTTCCAGAAAATGCTCTGACGAGCTTAAGAATATAAGCTATCAATACAATGTTACATTACTGTGGGTCCCGGGACATAGGAACATCACAGGAAATGAACATGCTGATGAATTAGCAAGGAGGGGTTCCAATCTGAATGCTTCACTGGAAGAACAGGTTGATCCACCACTAAACAGCGTTAAAAGGGATATCTTTCTACACTTTTTATCCCTAGCGAAGAAAAGGTATTCCATTCCACACATCATGCTGCAGTTGTAGTGAACAGAATGAGAAAGAAACCATTATACACTTCACGTGTAAATGACCAGCGCTGGCTAGGGTGGCTCTGGGCAGCCATGAATTTAACGTTCTTAGCGATCTAACTTTCTTAGCCAGTCAGCCAGTCTTAAAAATCAGAAAACCAGAAACTGAATTTAAGCACTTTTATTCTAACAGATTTATATATAAGATTTCACAAGTGAATAGAATTGATAATTTTATGATAAAATGAATCAGAAATCACTTTGACAGAGCATTAAAAACCTCCGACAGTAGTTTAATATCGCATATATATTACCATAATGAGGAATACATTCAAAAAACATTAAAATCGGGATTTATAGATCCCAAACATTTTATTTTCCTTCATAAAACAGCTTTTATTCAAACCAAGCGCATGCACCTATACTATCATAGTAGACGGGCTACATGCAAAATAATTGATTATAAATCTACTAGCGTTAATTTACATCTACTTAAATTTGATACAAATGTCCCTTTTAAAACCACAATTATTAATAGATATTATTGATGGTTAAATTATGATTAGATCTAAAAAAACTTATTTAAATTAATTAAATTAATTCTGGTCGATGGTTACTCTTTTTAATCATTTATAATTAGTTTAAAATTTATTTTAAATTCACTTATTTTATCAAATGACTTTTTTTCTTTTATTTATAAACTAGAATTTATCTACATTGGAACACAAGTCCGAAATATACATATATAATATGTGAATATATATAAATATATGCATATATATATACATGTCTTCCGGTAAACACAATTTTAGAAATTTTAAATTCTTTTAATCGCTAATTATTTTATATTTTAAAGTTAATATTTTGAATTATTCGAATTAAAAAAGTTATAACTTTTAGTGTCTTTTGCCATTCCTTTCCAATGATATTTCCATCTTAATTTGACATATAACCGTTTTTGTCCGACATGTCCCCCGAAGTTAGAATCATTATGATATTTGTCTAGCTTACTATTTATTTTTATCACTTTTTCAGTAACTTTCAGTTTATTTATAACCGCGATTTTTAATTTATTTAGAGCTCTATTACCTATGTTTTAGTAAAGGTAAACGATAATTCTTTGATAGAAAACAAAAGAGTAGTCAAATATCTAGAGTCAAATATCTACCAAAATGCAAACTATATAGATCAAGTTAAGTACGTCATTTCATAAAGTAATAAAGCTTTCATGGCATGTAGGAAATTGATTTACAACAAAAGAATTAACCCTCTAATGCTTCTAATGACATACACGTTCCTGATCTTTTTTCTCTATTAAATTGAATAAAATAAAATGTGACTGTTATTTTTTGATATCCAAATCATTAATCATATTGATACAAATAAAATTATTATTAATTCTACTTGTTTGTTAATATAGGTCAGTAAACAAGTGTATCAAGTTAGAAAAAATTGTTGCTATTTTATTTCTAAATTTTAAGTAAAGTATTTGAATATAATTTCTCTCTTTTAAGACTTAGGGAAAATATTAGTAAATTAATATTTCTTTTAAAATTATATTTTTAATAAAATTTTTTCACAAAAAATAATTTAAATATATATTTTTTGTAAAAAGTCGTTGTAAACGCAGGTGTCCTTGTGCGAATAAAATTAAGTATAATTTAACTATGTTCTAGAACAAATTATTCCGAGATGCAGCAGAAATTGAAGAAAGAATATATGTTCAATTTAACCGTTATTTCTGATAACGAAAGTGATCAGAAAATTTTGATGGAAATGTGTCTGGAGATGAAATACCTCTTGAAAAATTGGACAACGAAGATTTAGAAATAATGCCTTTTGAAAAATTTGAAGATGACGTATCCGTTATTTGCAAAGAAATGACTAATGATATTTCTACTAATATGGTGCATCCACATGTTTTTGAAAATTGTAATTTAAATATTAGTGAACTAGAAAAGGAATTATTTACAGAAGAAAGTCTAAAACAAATTAGTATTGATTCAGAAGTCAACAACGAAAAAGACCTTGCTTCAGCATTTTATAAAGAAGCTACAATATTTCGACTATCCAAATCACCGGAAAATAGATAGATTAATCTTCGTACTGAGGAATCATTATATAGCAAGTTTCAGAACATTCAAATAGATCCCAAAGATAATACAAAGTGGAAACAAAATTTGAAATGGGAAAAAAGAAATTTGAAATCAAGTAAAAAAAACATTTTTTTTTTTGGAGGATAAAAAATTACTAATTGAAACTAAAGATTTATTAAAACCTTATCTTATATCTCTTTGATGATAAGTTAATTGAACACATTGCTATGCAACAATATATTTCATAAGTGAAACAATTGGTATTAGTATTAAGCCATATTTGAAATGTGAAGATATAACTCCTTCTTTAATTAAAAAATTTATTGGAATATTGTTGTATATGTCAGTATACAACTATCCAAATGTTCGATCTTACTGGCAAGAAAATAAATTGGAAGCAATTTATAACACAATGTCAATGAAAATGTTTGAAGAGATACGGAGATTTATACATTTTAATGATAATTCCAAAATTAAGAATGTTAAAGATACTGCTTCCAAAAATTTTGATAAAATTTACAAAATTCGCCTGCTGGTTGACAAACTAAACTATATTTTTAAAAAATTCCATTTAACCAAAAATTGTGTATAGATGAGCAAATGTGTGCTACAAAAATGTGGAATAGCTTACGACAATACATGCCTTTGAAGCCACATAAATGGGGAATAAAATTATTTATTCTATGTGATTCTGAAGGACGTTGCTTTGTTTTTGAAGTTTATACGTGCGCGGCTGATAATATTGTAGCTGAAAAATCTTCTGATCTCGGCGCATGTGCCAACGTAGTAGTACGTTTATCGAAATGCATTCCAGAATTAATTTGATAATTTTTTTGATAATTTTTATACAATAGTTCAATTCATGGCGTTTTTACGCACTTTACTGTTAGTTAACACCCATTTTCCCATAGCCAGCAATGTTAACGGTAACGTAACTCCACCCAATGGAGGTCCTGTAGCCCAAGCAACCTCATGGGATGAAGTAAGTAAAATTATATCTCAGGAAAAGGTTTCTTGGGCTATAAAAAGTTTCTCTCCATATAAATCGCCTGGCTTGGATGGCATAATTCCGATTATGTTGCAAAAGTCGTTAATGCTGTCGACATCGTGGCTTGTCACCATTTTCAGTAGCTGTTTAAAACATAATCATTTTCCCTGCAGTTGGAAGAGAGTCCGAGTAGTATTTATTCCAAAGGCAGGTAAAAGGGGCCACGAGTCTGCGAAAGGCCACTCAGCCTGTCCTCCTTTCTTTTAAAAACCTTGGAGCGCATTTTGGATTACCAGATTAGGCAACGCTTTGAGGGAACTCTAGTATCGAAATCCCAACATGCGTACTTAAAAGGTAGGTCCACAGAAACGGCTCTCCATGAAGTGGTCAGGACAGTTGAACACTCCATTAAGTACAAACAATTTACCTTAGCCACCTTCTTAGATATCGAAGGTGCTTTTAATAATGTCAACATCCAATCTATTGAAGAAGCTCTAACCCAGGTGGGAACAGAGCAGTTTCTGAAGCATTGGATTATATCCATGCTGAATTCCAGAATAATTCACGCGAAAATGGGAAACAGCAGTGTTACTAAATTAGTCAACAGGGGTACACCTCAGGGAGGTGTAATATCACCTTTGCTATGGCTAATGGTTATAAACAAAATTCGAATGATACTTGCTGAGGAAGGAATAAAGGTAGTGGCGTATGCGGATGATGTGGTGTTACTAGTATCAGGACAGTTTATATCCGTGATTAGTGGGATCATGAATAGAACTCTAAGCAAGGTTCACAACTGGGACATTATCTTAGTTACTAACAATAATATCATTGGAGTTGTAAACTGGTCTGTGTCTAGTCGGGACTCCTACTCAGATCACAAATATATAGTCTTTGATGTGAATTTTCGGATGATAATTTCAAATTTCTGCAGAAATTCTAAAAGAACTGACTAAGTAAAATTCAGCCGAATTATACAGTCAAAACTAAATAATGTACCCAACATCAAAATTGAAACGATCGAAGAGCTGTATACAAAGATTGAAACTTTTGAAAAGGCAATGGGTGTAGCCTTTAAAGTCTCGTGTCGAATTAGTCGCGGAAAGAAAACCTATCCCCCTTGGTGGAGCGAAGATTTAGCCTGCCTTAAAATTCTGACTAGGTCTATTTTCAACATTTGCTATAAAAAGCTATAAAAATACTGGCAACCTTACAAAGATTGCCTAAAAGTATATAAGAAAGCCATCAAAGAAGATAAGCGGCATACTTGGATGAAATTTTGTCAATCTATCGAAACTACGAAGGATTCAGCTAGAATCTGTAAAATCCTATCCAATGATAGATCCTGTCTGTCCTTAATCAAAATAACGGATGGGAACTGGGCTAATTCTTCAGCTGAATCTCTAGAACTGTCAGTTAACAACCATTTTCCCATAGACAGTAATGGTAACGGTAATGTAACTGCACCCAATGTCAGTCCTGTAGTCCAAGGAAGCTCATGGGATGAAGTAAGTAAAATTATATATCAGGAAAAGGTTTCTTGGGCTATTAAAAGTTTTTCTCAATATAAATCGCCTGGCTTGGATGGCATAATTTCGATTATGTTGCAAGAGTCATTAATGCTGTCGGCATCATGGCTTGTCGCCATTTTCAGTAGCTGTTTAAAACTTAATCATGTTCCCAGCTGTTGGAAGAGAGTCCAAGTAGTCTTTATTCCAAAGGCAGGTAGAAGGCGCCACGAGTTTGCAAAAGACTTCAGGCCACTTAGCCTGTCCTGCCTTCTTTTAAAAACCTTGGAGCATATTTTGGATTACTAGATTAGGCAACGCTTTGAGGAAACTCAAGTATCAAAATCCCAACATGCGTACTTAAAAGGTAGGACCACAGAAACGGCTCTCCATGAAGTGGTCAGCACAGTTGAGCATTCCATTAAGTATAAACAATACACCTTAGCCACCTGTCAACACCCACCTGTCAACCCAATAATGTCAAGACCCAATTCATTGAAGAAGCTCTCACCCAGGTGGGGACAGATCAGTTTCTGAAGCTTTCCATTATCTCCATGCTTAGTGCCAGAATAATTCACGCGAAAATGGGAAACAGCCTTTGCCATGGGTAATGGTTATAAACAAAATTTTAATGACACTTACTGAAAAAGGCATAAAGGTAGTGGCGTATGCGGATGATGTGGTGATATTAGTATCAGGCCAGTTTATATCCTTGATTAGTGAGATAATGAATAGAGCTCTAAGCAAGGTTCACAACTGGGCCACAAGTTGTGGCCTAGGTGTCAACTCAGAGAAATGATACTGGGACTGAAATGGTACTCTTCACGACAAGATCCAAAATACCTACTTTTGTGCTTCCGAAACTCAATAATTATACTCTAAAACTGACTACCAGCGCTAAGTATCTAGTCGTTATTCTAGACTCGAAGCTCTCCTGAAAATCTACCATTGAGCATAGACTTAAGAAGGCTTTCGTTGCTCTCTATGCTTGCAATAAAACCATGGGCAAGAAATGGGGTATACAGCCAAAGATGGCGCTTTGGACGTACACAGCCGTGGTTCGCCCAATCCTTACCTATGGATCGCTGGTGTGGTGGCCAGCGATGAATCGGAAATACAATATAACAAAACTAAATAGAATACAGAGATCGGAATCTGTGCGCATTACAGGAGCACTACGATCGTGTCCTACTGATACTTTGAATACTATTCTTTCACCCCCGGATCTACACATTAAGTATGTCGCAACGTGTAGTGCATTACGACACAAAGAATCTGGGTGGTTTGCTACTAAACCATATGGCAACGGTTATATTCTGGAGATATATCCAAGGGACTTTATACCAGCCCTGACCGACTAGACTGTTCCCAAACTAAACTTCGGGAACAATTTAGCCGTAGAATTTCCGTCCTTTCAATTCCGGGAATGGAGGGGCGGATATGTGACAAAGGACTTCGATATCACTATCTTCACCGACGCATCCAAGATGAAGGAAGGAGTTGGTGCTGGTATTTTCTTGGAGAAACTCAACATTTCAAAATTCTACAGATTCCCTGACACAGCTAGCATCTTCCAGGCGGAAAGACTAGCAGTTAAAGAGGCTCCTCGAATTCTGAACGGAAACAACACACAAATGAGAACGGTCGCCATTTGTGTGGACAGCTAATCCGCGATTAAGGCTATTAACGCCAACATTACAACCTCAAAGCTTGTTAGACAGTACCAAGAGGAACTTGCCCTAACAAGCGAAAGGTTAAACATAACCTTCTTGTGGGTGCCTGGGCATAGTAATATTGAAGGAAATGAAAAAACTGACGAACTAGCAAAGAAAGGAGCTACTTAGAACTCTAACTCTCCGCAAAGAGTCAGTTGTCCAATTAGTACCATTAAGGAACGGATCCTTTCTTTGTATATAGCGAAATCACAAAATAGGTGGAGTAATCTGAGCAATTGCACCATATCTACAACATTGTGGCCCACATACAACAAAGGGTGATCAAATGAGTTGATATTCAAATCTCGCACAGACATAGCCAGACTAGTGGCAATCATGACAGGCCACTGGCCAGTGGGCACGCATGCAGCCATATTAGGAATCCCACACAATACCTCCTGCAGGAGTTGCAGAGAAGCAAACGAAAGTGAGAATCTGGAGCACTTTCTTTGCAGATATCTGGCTCTAGCTAGAGCCAGACTTCTCTCACTCAGTAAACCGTTCTTCCACAACCTCAGCGAGCTTTTCAAACACAAAATCAAAGAACTGATTTAGTATCTGATCCGTTCGGGTTGGGTTAATCTAAAAACACAGGTCACGTGAGTACAGTGGTATTAAACTGGCGCAATCTAGTGCTAATTGAGGTCACCACCCTACCTACCTACCTACATATTACATATATATATATTTTTCCAAAAAATCTTTCTGTTAACTTTAATAAATAAAAGCAAAACAAGCATTAATTAATTTTTGTTATAATATGGAATACCAAAGAAAAGATAATATAGTGTACATAAGGAAGCTTACGTCCAACCTTTTTTGTGGCCTCACTATCTTCGTTGGACGCCTGACCTTAAAAAGAATGCCATATTTTTCTTTAAGGCCCCTTATTTTATGTAAAAATCACTTTTACTCAAAAAAAAATTGTGCATTAGAGGGTTAAGAGTAGATGTAAAATCATTACATATCAAGCTTTCGTAAGACCAATTATTACATACGGTATTACAATGCTAGGAATCTGGAAAGCATGCCAAATACTTAGTTGCAATACTTCTCTGGCGGGAAGCATTGCCATTGTCATTGATAGCGAGGCAGCAATCGCGGCTCTTAACTCTGCGATGATAACATCCAAGCTTTCCAGAAAATGCTCTGACGAGCTTAAGAATATAAGCTATCAATACAATGTTACATTACTGTGGGTCCCGGGACATAGGAACATCACAGGAAATGAACATGCTGATGAATTAGCAAGGAGGGGTTCCAATCTGAATGCTTCACTGGAAGAACAGGTTGATCCACCACTAAACAGCGTTAAAAGGGATATCTTTCTACACTTTTTATCCCTAGCGAAGAAAAGGTATTCCATTCCACACATCATGCTGCAGTTGTAGTGAACAGAATGAGAAAGAAACCATTATACACTTCACGTGTAAATGACCAGCGCTGGCTAGGGTGGCTCTGGGCAGCCATGAATTTAACGTTCTTAGCGATCTAACTTTCTTAGCATCTAAGCAACCTGCAGAAATGATAAGGTTCCTGAATGCTACGAAATGGATCTGAAATTAAATCCATTATAGCCTAAACATAAGCCTTGTGGTCACGGAAGTGGTAGCAAAACTGAGCTAACGCGCTAATTGTGCTCTTGTCATGGTTGACAGGACCAGCCACGTAAACCAACCAACCAACCACATACGCTATCTCCTTCTGGTATAATATAAGCTCCAGCTTAAAGGAGAGAGTGCGAAAACTGTAAAGAAAATGTATTAGAATTTGCATCAACAAAATCAGAAAACCAGAAACTGAATTTAAGCACTTTTATTCTAACAGATTTATATATAAGATTTCACAAGTGAATAGAATTGATAATTTTATGATAAAATGAATCAGAAATCACTTTGACAGAGCATTAAAAACCTCCGACAGTAGTTTAATATCGCATATATATTACCATAATGAGGAATACATTCAAAAAACATTAAAATCGGGATTTATAGATCCCAAACATTTTATTTTCCTTCATAAAACAGCTTTTATTCAAACCAAGCGCATGCACCTATACTATCATAGTAGACGGGCTACATGCAAAATAATTGATTATAAATCTACTAGCGTTAATTTACATCTACTTAAATTTGATACAAATGTCCCTTTTAAAACCACAATTATTAATAGATATTATTGATGGTTAAATTATGATTAGATCTAAAAAAACTTATTTAAATTAATTAAATTAATTCTGGTCGATGGTTACTCTTCAGACAATTTTAAATTAATCCTGGTGTCCCACAAGGATCTGTTCTCTCCTCGATACTTTTCCTAATATTTATAAAAAATCTTTTAAGTATAACCTCCAATGCGATCCATAGTTTTGCAGACGACAGCACGCTCGTTGCTTCTTTTCATAAAAACGCCAGTAAATATTCTGTTTCGCTCGAGTTAAATAGTTATATATTCACAGATAAAATAGATTAGGATCCCAAAACGTCAATAATTACTTTTATGTAATTTACTTTCACTTAACTTTCCTTTAAATAACTCTAATTATGTTTAATACATTTTTTCTTTAACCCTAATAAATAATAACAACGTTGATCCTATATCAAATTTTGCTGATAAGCATATTCTTTTTTTATACCTACTATATGAAAACATATAGTAAGAGTTTTTTTGTTAACATTGAATACGGTTTGTTTTTTAATATGAATCCAAAAAAAAAAATATAAAATAATTAAAAAGCAAAAACGCTCAAAACTATAATACGGAATTCTTATTCCAAATTCCATAATAATTATGACCTACTCTAATAATATATGGACACATGTTTTTTTATATATAAACATTTTTGTGAACGATTTGTTATTGTTACAATGACAAAAAATGACATAGATTTAATTTTTAAAGATAAGGAAAAAGAAAGCATTGCAATTGTAAGTAAAAATGAGAAAGCATTGTAATTGTAAGTAAAAATGCAAAAATGCATTGTAATTGTAAGTAAAAATGACAAAATGCATTTTTACCATAAGAAAAGAAAATTGTAAGTTAGCTATAAGAATATGTTAAAAAGAATATTTAGTTCTTAAGTAGAATTCAAACCAAAAGGTTTCATTTTGGTAAATGAAAAAATAGTAAAATATAAAATAAAACAAGTAAAACTAACAGTAAGTCGATGCAACCGACTTATTTATACCCTACACTTAAAAATTTCAAATTAAATTAAAAATCCATAAGTTATTTTAATTAGATATTTAATATACCTAAGCTAAAAACATAAATGCTTTTACAATCTTTCAACAAAATTTCAGATTTCTATCTTTATTAAATTCGAAGATATGCTTGTTAGGTCTTGGGAAGTGTGTGAAGGCACGCGGACCACCACCACAATTCATCTCAAATTTTAAAGACATCATCAGAACAGGGTAGAACACACTTATAACAAATTTCTGGTTTTTATATATATTAATTTTGAAGATATGCTTATTCGGTCTTGGGACTTGTGTGGCAGACACCCGTACAACCATTCCAATTCATCTGAAATTTTTGGGAAATCAGGGATTCAGGAAACAACAGCCTTGTATCAAATTTGCAGTTTCTGTTTTTATTAATTTCTGAGATATGCTTGTTCGGTTTTGGGAGTTGTGTGGAAGGTACGCGAACTACCCCTCTAATTCATCTCAAGTTTTAGGCAAATCAGGGATTCAGGAAATAACACCCTAGTACCAAATTTAAAGTTTCTACGAAGTGTCATTACGAAGTGTCACGCGAAGAACAACTGTTTTAGAATTTTACGAAGAAATAAAAAGAAAATTACGGAGACCCAATGCTAAAACGGTACATGTCATGGGCAATAATGATGACAGTAGCGAATGAACCAGAAATAATTCAAGAACAGCACTTTTAAAATTAAAATTCCAGAACCTATGAGGACACTTTTACTTTGTAAAGACCAAATAAGTTTAGAAGACGCTATGAATATTTCAGTTCTCAAGATAGAACAACTCACGGTTCTCAAGATAGAACAAATAATCAAAGATTTTCTAATGCAAAACACTCCATTGCATTATCCAATCGTAATAACGTTAACATTAGTAACAATAAGAGAAGAAATAATAATAATACTAATAATAATAGTAATAATTGTTATAGACAAAATCGCAATCATAGGCAAAATAACGGTTTTAATAATAATTATCAACAAAATAATACTAATTATGGACAGAATAACAACCGTTAGCAACAAAATAATGATAATACTAATTATAATAGACAGAATAACGGTTACAACAATCAAAAATTTCATAAACCAATGCCAAACAACTATAGAACCAATAGTTACAATAATGGTACATAATCACGGTCTAATAATTTTAATAGCAATGGCTATGATAATAGTAATAATAATAATAATAACCCTAACCCTTACCGAGGCAATAATATTAATGACCATCGTCGAGGTCAGAATAACTCACCAGATCCTATGGACGTAAATCATAACGAATTACAGAATTTTCAATTAACGGCCTCGAAAAGGACTTACCCTATATAATAATCAAATCCAAACGACTTCCTCTCAAATTTGTCATTGATACAGGAGCAACTAATTCGATTATTAATCCTGGTATCTGCCATCCTAAATGGATCATCAATAATAACAATATCACTCTAAAAACTCTACAACATAAAATAATTACATCGCAAAAAGTGCGCATACCTCTTTTTCCTGAATTAGGGAATACAAACGAAAAGATGGAATTTTTAGTTTGCGGATTGCACGATAAATATGATGGAAATATAGGAAACGACATTTTGAAACGATTCAACGCAAAAGTCGACTATAGCAACGCCTGACTACGCAATATTTTCGCCCATAACTCTTGGCAGGAAATTCACAATCGAAACTGACCATAGACCTTTGACTTGGCTATTTTTTATTAAGTAGCCAAATTCAAAATTAGTACGCTGGAGACCAAAATTGTTAGAATTCGACTATACCCTCAGATATAAGAAAGGGGTCCAAAATGGTAACGCATATGTTCTTTTAAGACTCACAGTAAACTTTTTAAATGAAAATCTAAACGAGACTGAGTCTCTAATTCTAGAATCCAATTCTAAAAAATTATTATTTTATAAAAAGCAAATAATAATAAAGAAAATTAATTCCGGGTCCTTTAAAATAAGAACCTCTAAAATATTTAAATCGGAAAGCAAAACTATTTACGCGAAAATATCAGATAAAGAAACCATAATTACCATAGTGAAAAATCATTTTAATCAAAATAAGACAAACGCTATATATATAGATGATGAGACATTTTATAATAATTTTCGTAACGTAGTAAATAAGACTTTCAATAACAATAATAATAATAAATTTAAAATTGTAAAATGTAAAAGTCTACTTAGAGACGTGACGGACGAGAACGCACTCGCCGGAATTATAGAAGAACAACATCTTACTAATAATCATAGAGACATAAATGAGAATTATGCACAACTAAGAGATAAAATATATAACCCCCAACTAACAAATAGAATAAAAAAATTTATAAATAATTGCAAAATATGCAATTAAGAAGAATACGAAAGGAAACCTATTAAATTAAATTATAAAATAACGGGAACCCCGCATCGTCCAAAGAAATGGTACATGCAAAAGTTTTTTGTAGTCTTGACAAATCTTTATTTTTGACAATAATAGACAAATTTTCAAAATACGCGCAAGCTTAAACCAAAACGAACATCCCCAAATAAAAGAACGAATAATTAAGATTAAAGAAAACATAATTAATAAAAATCGCGAAAATGTCGAAGTAAGAATAGGTCCTCTATATCTAAAAGAGGAAAGAGAAAAAATCACGCTAAATTTAGGATAATAAACTCACAAAATCTAGATAACGAGCACATTATTACAGACACCGGGTACAAATATTACAAATCCCACATAAAAAGACATAAACAACATCAAAACAACAGTAAACTTAAAGCAACTTCGCGTTCAAAAAACAGAAACAATAAAACCAAATAAAAGAAATCTCCTTCTCATTCCAGAATCATGGAAACAATTAAAATCGTAATTTTATCCATTATCTTAACATTAGCATTATTATAACATTAGGTTTCTCAACTGATAGAGATACAAAACCTTAACGAGAATAATGGCTATGTCACCATTAAAACTGGGGCTGTTAAAATTATAAGAAATTATAAAAAATTATTCAAAAATCAATTAGACAATAATATGGTAATTCTTCCTATCAAACTTTAGTATATAATTTCAACCTTTTACAAACATACACGGACTATGACCTCACATAAGTGACAAAAGAGGACTAACAAACTTTCTAGGTTGGGGTATTCCAATTTTGACTGAGAATATGGATAGTGATGACGAACAATTTATAAAAACTAAATTAGAAAACTTATCAAAAACAAATTTTGAACTAATTACAGAGTCAAATATACAAATTTCTATTAATAAACAAATTTCTGAGTAAATCAGTAATATCTCAAACCATATTAATTACTAGCAAGAATTTATTTCAAGCATACTCGCTAACTATTTTAACAATGTCCATAAAACAATCGATCTAGAGAATGTACTAGAAATATTTCGGCAAATCTTTCAAATAAATTTCGACGTAACCCTCCTCCGAAATCATATAGATGATATAGAGCAAATTACATTAGCTAGTAGACTTGATATACTTTGATAACCAAATTATCATTTTGATATCTATACCATCTTGTTCAAAAAGAGAGTTTTTTAATTTGTTAATTGAACCAATTCCTACATTAGAAAATAAATGTTTGTCACTATCAGAAAATAAATTTTTAATAGACGAGAGTAGGTATAGGTGCACTTTGGCATGGGAAAAAATAAGCCCATATTGCAGGACGTAGTTTTTAATAAACCATATCGCACGCCCACGCAAATTAACCTATATTTGAATGACCTTAAGTTTTCGAGAAACCGGAAGTGTTGTGACCTGGATTCTGTTAGAAGTGGGGGGTAAAACAAGTCTTTTAGAGCTCTTTGATTGTATATTATAATAGGTCAACATGAAAATAGTTAGCAAAACTATTATTGGTATTTAAATATTAAAGCACGTGTTATTTAATGTTGGTGAACTAGTTTTAAAGTCTATCTTTAAGGAATGCGCGTTTTTTTTTTTGTGTTGGTTTACTATAGGAAGAAATACAAAATAACAATTAGCATCTTCGTTTTTTTTTTTTTGGTAGAATATCTGGTTTAGATTACTATGTAGTATTTTAAAAAGGTAGAAAAAGAAAGAGGCAAGAAAAGTTGAATGCAAATAGATTGGTATAGTATAGTATAGTAAGAACGTAGAATATATATCTACATATATATGTTGCATATAAAAAGGTTAAAAAGAAATGCGAACTTTATTAACTTTAATGTACAAAAGATAAAGTGCATTTTATTTTTAGAGTATTACGAAAATCTCTTTTTAAATATGTTTTTACGATGACTACTACTTAAAATTGTAGATATGATGGGTTCAATGATCTTTATTCGCCTTTGAAATCTCATTCTATCAATTGCATATTGTTGCCAATGATTTTTCCGAGAAGAATTGTAAGCAAAACTCCATATATACGTAACTTTAATTTGTAAAGTTGAATTAAATCGTACTTTTCTAGTTGGATTATTTAATTCCATATGATCTATATATTTATGTTGCAAATAAAAATTATTTTTTTTGTTTTTTTTTTGTTTTTTATTTTAACACGTTTTCTTTAAGTAAGTACATATAGATATATTTAATTGCACATCTTAAACTTGAACTTACATTATGTGTTGGAATAGGACACATAGATTTAAAATGTTCAATTTTTTACAATGATGGCATTGTATTGGTTAAATCATTTATTTTAGTACTATCTATGTATTTTTCAAGAAAATGTTTTTTCAGCTTTCCTTTAACGTAAATTATATCAGCTGATTGTAAATAGTACTTAAGTATATCCCTCAAACATAAGTATTCTACTGTACCACTATTCCATTTTAATCCATTTATTTTATTTTCAGAATATTGAATATTGTATTTTGTTTCATGATTAAGTTCTTCGTCGGGGTAAGGCGCTTTAAAATGATATACAATTGGAATCAAACTCCCCTTCCCCTTTTTAAGAATAGTCAATTTCTTTATAAAATATTGCTTTTCATTTCCTTGTACAAATTGTAAGTCAACAATGAAAATTTGTTGGTTATCTATTATGAATGTTATTTAATTATGTTTTTTCACCCATTTACAATGATGGTGGCTGGGCCAACTTGTTGTGAAAAAACTACTTTTATTCATAACCTAATAAAATTAAAAAATAAAATCATACATCCGCAAATCAATAAAATTATTTGGTGTAACCCAGATAAAAATGCAGTACCGAATGATATAACAGATCTTGAGTATAGCAACAGTATTCCTGATTTTAGTGATAATAGAAACTCTGTATTAATTGTGATAGATGATATGATGTTAAATTCTTATGATAGACATGTCTGCGAACTATTTACTAGAGGATCGCATCATAGAAATTTATCGGTAATATTTGTAACCCAAAATATATTTCATCAAGGTAAATTTTCCAGAGATATTTCACTGAATTGCAAATACATAATTCTTTTTAAGAATCCTAGAGATAAATCACAGATATTACCATTAGCCCGTCAAATATATCCGAATCAGATCAAGGAATTTGAAAAAGTATATAATGAAGTGACATTTAAGCCATATGGTTATATATTAATAGATCTTACTCAAGAAGTTAATGATTTATTTAGATTGAGAAGTGACATTTTCGAGCAAGATTTGTGTTATTGTACAACAAATCAGTTGGAACAATATGCAAAAGAATATGAAACGATTGAAAATCAACCGACATATATTGCACCTGTTAAAAAATTCTAAACCGAAATTAAAAAGAGTTATTATAAAACATTGTGAACCAGATGTAATTAAAACAATTTGTGAAATATCGTTAAATATTTTAAATGGTAACTGTAAGTTGAATAAAAAAACAAAAAATCAATTAAAAAGATATAAAAGGGAGTTAAGATCACTCATTTGTTATAAAAAATCAATAAATAATAAACGAAAAATTATTGTTCAAAAAGGAGGATTTTTACCTACTTGGTGCAGTTCTTTCAGGGTTGATTGGAAATCTTATAAAATGAATAATTCATCATTTAATAAAATGATAATTCTAAAACCGGAAATATATGAAAAACTTAAACAAAATTCTAATCTTGAAATTAACCAGTTGGATAAAAATATGAAAAAAATTATGTTAAATAAGCATTTGACTGATATCCAGAAATGGTATTTTTTATGGCAAAACTTGTTTAAAAAACAAAATCAGAGCAGAACAAAATCCACAAAACAGAGAAAAAGGAAAAACGATACTAATGGAATCAAAAAGTATTCAAACACGTGTAAAACCATTACTTAAAGATGCAACGGTACAATCAGATTCTGTTAAATATAGAAACATTAAAATGCAATTCCCTGAGGAAGAAATATATGAGGATACCCTTGATAATGTGTTTGAAGACGAAGAAAATGTTTTATCAAAAGCAATGTCTGCTGAAACAGCGGGGGAACGGTTAAGAAAACGAAAATCAATTAGGAGTAAAAATGTTCAAATATTTGAAACAGATACTGGTGATATAATAACAGTTCCATTAGATAGTCCAAGTCCACCAACGAAAAAGGAAAAAACTATAAATAGATCTCCAAACGTTTTTTGCGATCAGCGAAAGCGGGTGATACTCAACCACAACTTAATTTTCCAATTCGTAAAAATAAATCTACAAGTTCATGGACAACGTACAAGTAAATGATGAATTTTACGTCACATTACTCAGTGATTCATCTATGAATTTTTACCCCTAAAACACATTATCAACTTTTACGAATAAAATGGATAAATATATGATCGATTCTAATTGGAAAGTTGGTGTATCTGAAATATATGCTAATGATTTTATTCCAAATGTCTTTGGTGAGGAATGGGAAAAATGTACTCAAATATATATCACTGGTATGCAGACAAACCGTATTGGTGTTGGAACTACTTATATACCATATAGTAACGATCAAATGATATGCGATTGGAAGGTTCTGTTACTTCCTACTTTAATTCAAAATATTCGACCATTATTAGGATTTTCAAGAAAAGAAGTTTTACGTCAACTAATTTGGGGTATTTTTAACTTTATAAATGACGATACAAACTATGTAATACCAAACAAAGCTGAGGAGTTTCCAAAAACTTTATTATACACTACTATCTGTTTAAGCAAGCCAAAAGTTAACATTAAATTAGGAACAAATTTCACTTACTGCTTAGATGGACTTTTAAAAACATGTTTTGATCAAGCTTTCGTAAAATTAACTGACCCTAAAAAATATAAACCTCGTGTAATTGAAGTTTTTAAATTGTTTATTGATAGCATGAATTTAATTCCTGTAGAGAAACCAGATATGTTTTTTATATACACTGATATTATTGAACCACAAAATATAGGTGGTAAAAATATAAGATGTTTAAGAACTGTTAATACAGAAAATGCTTTTACTAACACAGTAAAAAAATTTAACATAATTCAATACTGTAATGTTGAAAAATCATTTGATAGTATTTCAATGCTCTTATGTTATAAATATGGTTATAAAATAAATTTTAGTGATAGTAGTATTCCTACAAAAATTGTATTACATTTTAAAAAAGTATAAATAAATGTCAGTTTGTAAATTTTAATATTAATTTTATTTTAAACGTAATGGAGAAAGTGTATTACAGATATTATTTAGTACAATCCGGAAAAGGTCTTGATGACATTGGGCCTTTATTGCATTCTACCATACCTTACCAAAGAGGTCGCGGATTAGGAAGTTTTTTTGGAGGTCTTTTTAAGTATTTGAAACCTACATTTGCTTCAGGTGCTAATATATTTAAAAAAGAGGTCATTAACTCTGGTATTAGCGCTTTATCTGATATTGCATCAGGGGCAAATGTAAAGGAAGTTATTCAAGATAGAGGTAAAGAAATTATGAAAAATGTAAGACGCGGAGCTGTTAGAAAGTATGGATCTGGTAAAAATGTATGGATCTGGTAAAAAGAAAAAGGAAAACTATAAAAAGACTTAACATTAGCAATTCAAATTATTCTATGTCAAAGCGCCGTAAAGTTAATAAGAAAAAGAAACTAAAAGATATTTTTAACTAATCTTCCACCATGTATGAAATCTGAATTAGATATTTTTAAAACTCAACTTATTCAATCCAGTATTTTACGATCTGAGGAGGTTTCTTACAATCCAATTGCTTCCCTAGACAATCAGTCAACAATCGAATTTATATCATTAGGTCATGGTGATACATATAGAGATTTATCTTCTGTATATTTACGATTAAAAGTACAAATTTTAAAAAAAGATGGAGCTCATTGGAATAATGATAAAGGAACTGATGGAAGACTAATAGCACAACCAAGTGTTGTTAATAATCTTCTTCACTCTCTAATAAAACAGTGTAATGTACAGTTAAATGGTAAAAATATAACCCCCTCAGACGGTAATTACCACTACAGAGCTTACATTGAATCATTATTAAATTATGGTACAGATGCAGCAACAACACATTTGGAATGTGCTGGTTGGAATCTGGATAAACCAAATATAGCAAAATTTGACAATGTTAGTTCAAAGGAGCGCCGAAAAGCGTTCCAAAATAGCAATGTTGTAGAGCTTATGGGCAAATTACATGTAGATATGTTCAATCAGCCAACTCTTCTGATAAATAATGTTGATGTTAGAATATTTTAACATTAGAAAAACCAGATTTTTTCTTTTTCGGAGATGATTCTGATGAATCTCAATTAAAAATTTTAGAAGCAACATTGTTTATGAGACATGCAACTATTAATCCTAGTGTATTATTAGCACATAATGCTGTTATTGAGAAGTCGAACGCCAAATATAATTATAAACGGGTAGAAGTAAAAAGTTTTACGATGCCTTCTAATAGTACAACTATTTCGCTTGATAATGTATTTATTGGGCAGTTACCAAACACGATATTATTTTGTATGACAGAGAATGCCGCTTACTCTGGAAAAAGATCAAAAAATCCATTTAATTTTAAACACTTTGATATTTCTCAATTCATGTTATATGTAAATGGAGTGCAAATACCTAATACAATAATTGAAACCAGTTTTACGGAAGAAAATAATTGTTATACACGTGCATATCATACGCTATTTTCTGGTACAGGCATATATCATAATGATAAAGGTCATCAGATAACAAAATCTATGTTTAGTAATGGATTCTTTATATTAGCTTTTGATTTAACTCCAGATGCATCAGGAGATGAAGTGTGTTATGGTTTACTTAATCAAGGCACTGTCCGAATTGAAGCAAGGCTATCAAAACCGCTTCCATCAACTCTATCTGCTATAGTTTATGGAGAATTTGATGCAAGTTTACAAATTGATAAAAATCGAAATGTGTTCACAAATCTATAAATAGATTACTTAAGACTTGTATTTGAGTATTTGTTAAGATGTCATTAACCTGTGCACTTGTAGATGTAACATTTTGTTGTGATGATAAAAACAACTTATTCGCGAAAGATATTTGCTTACTTGGAATTAAAGAACCTTGTAAAAAATTTATAAAAGAGTTTACATACAAATTTCCAACAAAAGAACTTTTAAATTATCATCTTGAAAATTATACTTTTGGAACTGTTCACAATAATAAAATAAATAACGATCTTAGACAGATATTGGAGAAATTTGATATTATTATAACAAATGAAAAAATAAAAAAAGATTTCTTAATAAATTACACTAACGAAATAAGTAAAGTGTATGATTTAAGTAAATTTGATTCATGAATACTTTAGAATTAACTAATATATTAAGATGTAACAAATACACAAACAAATTTTTGAAAGGAGTTTTTGCTTTGGATAAATTACCTAATATAGTTGAAAGGCCAACATTCATGATTGTAAACACTGATAAAGCCAAAGATCCTGGAACACATTGGTTAGTTATTTTTATTCCAAAAGATGGTTGTATAGAATATATTGATTCTTACGGTGGCACACCAGATAAACCAGAAATTCTTAATTATTTAAAAAACTAATGCATAATATTTAATGATAGAAAATTACAAAGTAACTTTTCAGACGTATGTGGACAATATTGTTGTGTTTACACTTGGTGTAAGTGTAATAATATAAGTATGAATAAATTTTTAACACAATTTAGTAGTGTTAGTTATATCCATAATGATAATCTAATTTTAAAACTTTATAACAGCATATTTGGGAAAAAGTATATTCAGAACTGTGCTTCTAAACAAAAAATATAAATATATATATCTAAAATATTACGGTTTTTTAACTCATTTTAAAACAACTGTGAGAGGAATAGTATCATATACAATATGTTATTGGCCTATACCTACTTTTTAAACGAAGCACATACGGTAAAAATTGTTGTTGGTTTTCATACAGAATTAATAGAAGCAAAAATTTCATTATACCGCATTGGGAAAAAATTAATGTTTATTAATTATGAAAATTGGTTGGAATTTTATCAGCAATATCATCTACATCCTAAAAATAAAGTTTCCTGCTTACAATTTGGTATAAAAGCTGGAAAACCACGGTCATTTGTACTAAAAGATGAGGAAATTGATAAATTTCGTAATCTATTTAATTTTATCCACTTAGTAATGGTTTACAACAAAAATGCTGAAGGATGTGTAAAAGAATACGTAAGAAAATATATTAGAACGTGTGTGGAAAACCAGCAAACTATATTAAAAGATGAAATATACATTCCATTAAACCGGTTTAATGTTCAATGTAATTATTCTAGATTATTTTTTGAGATTCCATTTTTATTAAAAGAATTAAGAGATAAATATTTAAATATAAATCAAGAGAATAAAATGTTAGAATAAGATTAAACTGTAAAATAAATTTATAATAAAAAATTTTAAATAAACTTTATTTACTTTTGTTTTTAATTACAATAAAATATGGCAATAGCAAAAACAACACAATAAATAAACAAAAATGTAAAAAATAACATTAAACATCTACAATAATACGGATATAATGTGGTTGGTTGCAAATTCTCTTTATCATTGTCCAAAGATTCAGAAACTTGCCCTCTTTCTACAAAATTACTGTTCATTTGAAATGTTAAAATGTTGAATAACCAGACTTTTTGAGAAAATTAAGTATTTTTTTTTATTAATTTGCAGTGTTACTAAGATTAGAACTGACAACTGACTGAATAAAAATTCAAATTTTGAAAAGGTATAAAAAGAATGTATTATCTTTATTGGTATTTATTTTAAGAATGGATGTGAAAGATTTCTTAGAAAAATACTCATTTACATTATTAGATGAACACAAAACTTATATTTCAAATTTATACAATTATTTAGAAAAATTTGTTGGTAAAGAACAGTACAGTTCAAAATATGGTACACATTTTAGTTGCTGCCCTTGGGCTTATAATAATTGTACGTCAGGGCCTGACACTTGTGAATGCTATTTTGTAGAAAAATATAACAAAGAATTAGAAAAGTTAATTAAATGGTATAAGCATAATGTCAAAAGCTCAAATTGTAATGGAAATTCATAGATCAGCAAGGCGTAGATATCCTAGAAGGAAATTCTTATAAAGAGGTTTAAATGATACTTGGCAAATTGATTTAGTTGAAATGATACCATACGCAAAGTTTAATAATGGCTTTAAATATATGTTAACTACCATAGATATATTTACTAAATACACATATGCTGAACCTGTAAAAACAAAGAATGCTGAGAATGTTTTAAATGCCCTGAAATCAATTTTTGAGCGCGCTAAAGTTATACCCCAAAATATTCACTCTGATCAAGGCAAAGAGTTTTTTAATTCACAATTCCAAAACTATATGAGAGAAAAAATTATCAATCACTATCATACATACAGTGAATTAAAAGCATCAATTGTTGAACGATTTAATCGTACAATGAAAAATTCTATGTGGAAAAAATTTAGTCTAAATGGAAATTATAAATGGTTATCTATTCTGCAATCAATAATAAAAGATTATAATTCAAGAAAACATTCTACAATAAAGCTTCCACCTGAAAAAGTTATGTGGAAAAATGAAAGAAATATATTGAAAAATATATATATGCAACCTAAAATTTTACAAAAAAGTAAATATAAGGTTGGTGAATATGTAAGAATAAGTAAATATAAAGGTCACTTCGAAAAAGGCTATCAACCAAATTGGTTAACTGAAGTATTTAAAATTGATAAGATCAATAATACCTAACCAGTTACATATCAATTATCAGATTATAAAAATAATCCTATTTCAGGTGGTTTCTACAAAGAGGAACTCACTCCTGTTAAATATCCAAATTCTTACTTGGTAGAAAAAATTATTAAAAAACAAGGTAATAAAGTTTTTGTTAAATGGTTAGGGTTCAATGATGATCATAATACTTGGATTAATAAAAAAAATAGTATTTAATAAATTTGAACATATCTGATATTTATTTGTGTTATTTATACTAAAATTTTTAAATAAAAATTTAAACATTATATTTCTAATTAATTATTAACATTAGATCTTTTATACCCATAGGGAAATGAACTACCATCTTCCATAAATTTACATTTTTCTAACCTAGTTTGATATTTTTTTATTTCAGGAACTGTGATAACTTTATGCTCTTTATTACGTCGAATATTTTGTGAAAGTATGTATATATCGTTGTCTTCCTTCACATTTAGCACCGCTTCTTTAATAGTATTAAAATTAAGTTTTTGGGAGGCTGTATAGTTTAAACAAATTCCTTTAACTTTACAAACTAGTTTTTGTTCATTGTCTTTCGTACTGTGAACTTTATATGCATAGTTTTTAAGGCCTCCACTTACAAATTATGTAATGTAACTTCCAACACCATAACATTCTAGTTCATCGGTCATATCTCCTATAAAATCCCCTGTTTGGGGTTCATATTCTCCTGTACGACTTATATATATTACGGAACCAGTGTCATAATATAAAACTCTATCCTTTAGGTTTTCTAAATAACTATATAATTTTAATGAAGCTTGAGTAGTTGTATAAGCTGCAATACATACATTTACAGTAGATAATGATTCACCTGCTTCTTCTTTGTACTGCCAATTAACTATAATGTTTTCCTCACTTACTGGAAGAATACCACAAACGGCTATAGATGGATTTGTTAACATGTCATATAAATCCTTAGGTTGATTAATAATTATTGTTTTTTGTAAGTTTTCTCTTTATCCAAATTTACCCCAAAAAAAATTACGCATTCATTTTGCAAAAGATCGTAGAGCCTCATTATTTACAATTTCATTAAATTCTAGTTGAATATTTTCATTTCTAAGAAAATCCCTTATATACTTCTCTTTCTCTTCCTTTGTTATACAGTTACTAGGCCATCCCGATGCCTGTTGTTTTATTTTTAAAAATTTGTTCATCATTTGTGTGAAAAGACCATCTGTTTTTGTTACACCATTGTATTGACATATGTTGTAACTCCATATTTCATGAATTTCTAATATTTTATATTCCAATTCAAGAGCTTTTAACACTTCATCAATAATCCGTGTTCCAAGTAAAGCTCTTTCGTCATCATTATGTAAACAAAATTCATTTAGGTTTTTTTCCTCACTACATGTGCGACATAAGGAAAACATTAATTTGTTGTTTTGTTTTACAGGTAATACTGGATGTATAAGATTTTCTGGTGGTAAAATTTTACATTTTATAAGTCCATTCAAATCTTTTAAATTTTGTTTAGTACAATTAACGTTTCCTACATAAACATCTGGATGGCCGACAGGAAATTTTCCATATTTGCAAACCCATGGATATAAAGAACAAATATCTATATATTTTATTTTTTCTTTTTTTTACATTTGTAGTAGTTGTAAACATTATCTGTACGACCACCATAAAAAGAATCCCGAGGTTTTAATGGTGAAAGTTGTACTAATGGATGGTTATTTAAGTAATTCATTTTGCTTTTACTTATTTGAGAATAAAAATCACATTCCCACATTTCAATTACAATGTAATCTAATCTTTTCAACCTATCAGATTTTCTAATAGTTCTATCATATCGTTCATTCATTGTATCATTTTTATCATCATATAAATATGAATTACGATTACGTGGAAAACAGTTAGGATGACCGTGATAATAACATCCATAAAATTCAAAAACTTGATTAGTTTCTGAACAAAAACCATCAACTTTTACACCGGCTACGACAGCTTTGTTTAGCAGCATGTCTAATGTTAATATTCCGTTTTTCCTCCTCCCAAACCAACCATTGACTAGCTGCCTTTGATTGGTTATCTGAATACCTATACCCGTTTTTGGGTATTAAATCAATCGTATCTGGTTTTAAAAAATTACGTCTAAATGCAAGATTACAAGCAGACGCTATAGTTGTGGCCTCTAGAAAAGGTTCAACGTTACATTCTCTAAGAAAAAATTCTCTGAACTTTAAGCATGATTGCGTTAGTATTGCTACGTCATTTATACAATATTTTACAATATCATTTTCCATATAGAATTCATAATTTTTGTGATCTTCATACCATTTCAGAAATACTTCACGTTCGTTAGTTTTCATGGTATCTGGGTTATAATATTCAACAGGTGGTAATGGTCCAATATAATTTTTATTTTCCGTTGTAT
This sequence comes from Poecilobothrus nobilitatus, assembly GCA_947095535.1. Lineage (NCBI taxonomy): Eukaryota > Metazoa > Arthropoda > Insecta > Diptera > Dolichopodidae > Poecilobothrus > Poecilobothrus nobilitatus. Next base: position 100,302,094 of record OX352772.1, read on the forward strand.
TGAAGAGATGCGGGAAATATCCTTTTTTCAAATCAATTTGTAAATCAAAAGCCTTTGGTAATTTTAATAATGCCATTGCAAATTAATTAATTGAGTCTATAAATTTTATATTATCTAATAACATCATGATAATTTTTGAAACTCGCATAATTAGTTTAGTTTTAAAGAGGTTTTTTCTAATATAATATTTAAAATAAATTGATGGTCAAAAGATTGTCCATTATGTGCTATTACCACGACAGTTTTGAATTCTTTTCTTATCTCCATTATGTACATCAGAAATTGCTCTATAATATTTCCCTCTTTAATTCCTCTTCTTCTAAATTTACATGTTTCACAAAAATATAACGAGGACAACGAAATACATGCGTCACATCTTTGCTCGAAAACACACAAATTTGGTTCATGTAGTTTAATATCTGATAGAATGCCTTTTATGTACTTCTCTCCAAAAGCTTTTTCTTGTTGTGTTTCCAAATCGTAAAATATATAAATAAAATTTCTTAGTTTAGGTTGATTTTTGTTTTGTTGAATAAAACATTTATGATTCTCAGGAACATAGTTACTGCAAATCTTGCAAAAGTATTCACCATATACATGGTTTCTGTCGGCTCTATAAAGTTTTAAGCAAGACAAACATTGTTTAACTTCGTCATAAATACTGTTGCGTTTTGAACTTGACGCCCTATGGTTATCTAAACACATGCAACCTTGAAAAGAACGATTACAATCATTGCATAAAATTTGTTTTAAATTATTAAGACATGGTGGAGAATTTTGACAGCATGGACATGTTCCTGTGCATCTATGATTACTTTTGTTGTTGTATGGAATGTGGCAATCTTCACAATAATAACTGGCGCAAAAGGTTGCAGTCAGCGATTTTATTACGTTGTAGTGATTTTTATAAAACAACAAATTTAGCCGTTTTTCAGGTCCACTTCCTTCAAATATTACCTCTCTGCCTCTTGTTCCCCATTTGTACACAACAATTTTATAATTTTTCAAATATTCTTGAAACTTTTTGAGTTCCTGTATTCCACAACTTTTATTTGGAATTTTTACTCCTGCACTAGTTTTTAGTTAGTTCGATAGCTTTTAAAGTTTGTAATTTTCCTGTATCATTACGAATTTTGTGTTTGTAGTTCTTATCATTTTTAGTTTGTGATATTGCCACAATTAAGGCCTGAGGTAGACATAAATTGCTTTTGTTTTTAATGCAAATTATTCGCTTTCGCTTTAAGCTTTCCTCATCATATGATGAATATTTTTGTGATCTTCCTCTCCCAAATGGTAGCCTTATAGAAGTAACTGAAAGACAAAATGTACCTGTAACATAAAAACAAAATAAAAGTATTAATAATAAAAATAATAATGAAGTATTTATTTAGTAGTTATCTTCAGAATTACTTTAAAAAATTTTTGATATCATTTCCCCTTACATCAGAAAATGTTAGATCTCCTGCATTTCTAAAACTCAGCTATCCAGGACCATGTTGCTGGAAGCTTTCTCCACAGAATGTTAATCCTACCTTATCTAGAGGGTGCAAATCAGTTGTAACATCTTGAATTATTTTATACAATGCGTTTTTTATCCAGTTAACCGGTTTACGTTATTAGGAACTGAATTAATTATAAACTTGACTTTTTATTTTTTTTTGTATTGACTCGCTTGCTTCAGCTATTTGATTAAACTAACCAAAACTAATTTAAATATTTCGTTTTTAGAGCAAAAAAAAAAAAAAAATTTCTTCAAGCAAATATTTGCAACAATGTTTGTAAGATGTATGAATTCTAAAAAAGTAATTACAATAAATTCAATTTAATTAAATATACGTTAGTAGATTGTATATATTACATGCAATTGCATTTGATATAAATTATCGAAAAGGAATTTATAGAATAAATTCAGGTTTAAACACAAATATTTTGTTTTTACAGTAAACACCTATCTTCAAACAAAGTATTTGCAACATTGTATTTTTAATAAATTATAATATTATATCTTCCTTTTTTTTCTAATTAAAACTACCTTCATCTTTTTGAATCTTTCTTTGAAATAGAAAATATTTCAACAATGTAGTTTGATTTATGAAGCCGAAAGCAGTTACAATAAATTAAAATTTTAATTAATATGCTTTGGTAAATTCTATAGATTTCTAACAATTTTATTTAATATAAATACTGCAGAATTTTATAGAAGAAATCATAGTCTTACTTAAAATCAAGCAAAGTAAACAACATAACTGGACAACAACACTGAAGACATATTTTTCTTTACACAACCAACACAGGTTGTGCTTCCACCGAAGAGGAAGAAATCCCAGCATCAGCAACAACCTCAACACCAACAAGCATCACAGCACCAGCAACAATTACAGCACCAGCAACAATCCCAACAACAACAACAACAATACGAACAACACCAATCATATGAGCAACCAAAAAGAAAAAGATGTTTGGAATCATTTAATGCAAAAATAAAAAGAAAAACTTTTTTAAAGGTAAAAGATATGGAGCCAGTTGCGCTCTATACAATTAAAAAAGTTAGACTATTACCAACAGTTAATGGACCGTCTTGGGTTTTTGAAACGGAAAATTACATAATTTTCATACCAAAAACCTATCTGGACCTATTCGAAAATAAGGAATTCCGGGAGGAAATTCTAAAAGGCGATCTCTATTTAATTAGAGATAGCACTGAAAATTTAAAACTGCTTGATGAAACAAGCAATAAACATTTAGCAAATAATCAATAAAATTGTAATAAAAATAAAATTAATAAATAAAAAAATTTAATAAAAAAAACAAAATTCTGTAGTTTACTTGTTTACACTTTTTTTTTGCTTTTAAATTTTTCTTTTTTTACAGCTATTTAGATTATATATTTTAATTATAAATAATAGATGATTAAAAAAAATGTTTAATAAAGAGAAAGTAATTACTCATATTTAATAAAAAACGTTTGCATTTTATTTACATTTTTTTTCTCAGGCTTTTCAGTTTAAGTTCTGTGAGAGCTATTTGACTATTTTAGAGAGTCATATAAAAAAAAAAAAAAAATTATTTTTATTTGTAACATAAATATATAGATCATATGGAATTAAATAATCCAACTAAAAAAGTACGATTTAATTCAACTTTACAAATTTAAGTTATGTATGTATGGAGCTTTGCTTACAATTCTTCTCGGAAAAATCACTGGCAACAATATGCAATTGATAGAATGAGATTTCAAAGGCGAATAAAGATCATTGAACCCATCATATCTACAATTTTAAGTAGTAGTCATCGTAAAAACATATTTAAAACAGGAAGAATACAGTTTACTTTGTCAACTTTTAGATACCCGTACGAACCGTTAGTATGTTCACAGCCTGTCACTCTGCTTACAATATTATTTTTTTAATATTTTAGTATTTTAAAATAATTTGGGTGAATTTTATAATTTCTAGTACTATGGGTTGCACATATATTCAAACTATATGTTTATATGTACATTCTTCAAAAGCAGATTCTAACCTTCCCTACAACGATTATGAATCCAAAACTTTTTCAAATATTCTATAGTACCATTTAATACTAAGCGGTAAATGTATATTAAATTTACTAAGTATAAAACAGTAAATATAATTTTAAATATTATATTATATTATATTTAAATATTCCATTGACAGAATAATTTCTTATAAGTACAATAAAATACATATATGTATGTAAATACGACACTATATAATATACATATATACTCTTATCATTCACTCACTAGTGGCATATACGATATGTAAATAAACATGATATTATATAAGTATGTATATCAATATCATATAAATAAAAATTCTTCAAGCAACCGTTATGTTGTTTATTTATTTACATTTTTTTGTACTACGCATTATATCCTCAACAATTTCAAATTATCGAGTAAAACAAAATGCAAAAAATACGTTAAAGAAATTTCAATTATAAACTAACCCTATATTATTAAAAAAAGTTGTTAACAGAAATAAGAGTATAATGTTGAAGCTTTAATTTTTGTGTATTACTTCAAAAAAAATTGTAACAGGTGTTCAAGTTACAGGTGTTTAAAAATAGGAAATTTTCAGTTTTTGATCCCTTACAGCTCCTAAACGGGGGGTGATACAAAAAAAATTTTCGAAATGACTCATACTTATTTTCAAAGATTTAACTTCTGTCAAAATTTCAACCTAAACCGTTTAGAAGATAGAAGGGTTAAAAGATTTTGCAAAATTTGAGTTTTGCATAACGGTAAATTCAGACACCGTATGCCACAAATATATATGTATATTGTATATTGTATATATACTTTTAAAGCTAATAAAAGTAGTAATAGTTTGGCGTTTTCAAAATGAAGATATACCTTATACAACTTGTGCTATAACAATTTAAATATAGAGCTTTTTTGAACCTTTGGGGAGCTGTAGCTCCGTAACGGGTGGGGCTACAAAAAAAAGTTATTAAAAATAAAATTAAAATTTTTGTGAGATCTATCACCAGTTAAAATTTCATAGCTCTATTTCAAAAAAAATGTGGGGATCTAAAAGTTAGATGTTCGAGAGCTACCCTAAGTTTTGGTCCAAACTCCACCAAAAAAAAATAGGGAACCTACAAATTACTCCCAGAATATTTTGTGTAAATTTCAAGATTCTAGATTTCTTCGTTATTGAGTTAGCGTGCTGACGGACGGACGGACATGGCTCAAAAGTCTTAGAATTTTTTTCTGATCCGATCCATGCCTTTGAAGGTATATCTAGCTCGCTTATTTCGAGGTGTTACAAACGGATGAGTAATTTTATTATACCCGATCCTATCGTACGGGTATAAAGAGATTTTTGTAATACTCTAAAAATAAAATGCACTTTATATTTTGTACATTAAAGTTAATAAAGTTTGAATTTCTTTTTGATCTTTTTATATGCAACATATATATGTAGATATATATATTCTACGTTCTTACTATACTATACCAATCTATTTGCATTCAACTTTTCTTACCTTTTTCTTTTTCTACCTTTTTAAAATACTACATAGTAATCTAAACAGATATTCTGCTAAAAAAAAAACGAAGATGCTAATTGTTATTTTGTATTTCTTCCTATAGTAAACCAACACAAAAAAAACACACGCATTCCTTAAAGATACACTTTAAAACTAGTTTACCAACATTAAATAACACGTGCTTTAATATTTACATATAATAGTTTTGCTAACTATTTTCATGTTGACCTATAATAATATACAATCAAAGAGCTCTAAAAGACTTGTTTTACCCCAACTTCTAACAGAATCCAGGTCACAACACTTCCGGTTTCTCTAAAACTTAAGGTCATTCAAATATAGGTTAATTTGCGTGGGCGTGCGATACGGTTTATTAAAAACTAGGTCGTGCGATATGGGCTTATTTTTTTCCATGCCAAAGTGCCCCTATACCTACTGACGAGGAAAAAACTTTATATAATATAACAGTAAAAGGTAATTTAAAGAAAAACCTGGTAGAAATTGAAAATAATTGTCTAAATAAATTAGTAAAAGCAGAACAAGCTAACTGTACAATAAAATATTTTAATGAAGAAATTATTAAAGAAATCTTACCTGGATTAATAATTCTAAAAAATTTTAAAGAAAATATAACTCAAAATTGTAATAATGTTGATTTGAGACTTTTTAAAAATAGTCTAATTAAATTTGAAAATTGTAACATTGTAATAAAAAATCAGCTGTCCCCACCACAGGACCGACCGCCACTACACAAAAAGTACAATGCTAAAATTTATAGATTTTTTACATAATAATTTATATCAAAGCAAAATAACTTCTAATAATTTAATAACATTTTGTTTTATTCAATAATTATAAGCAATGAAACCGTAAAAATATATGTATATTCATTCATACATCCATTTATTATTATTATTATTGTAATGTAGATACATGATTTTTTTTTGCATTCAAAAAATAATATTAGAAGTAAAAAATAAAAAAAACTGTAAACAAATACAAAACAAACAAGATTAATATTAAATCTGCTAACAAAAATTTTACCGTTTTAATTTTATCTCATCAACAAATGAATAATATGCATAGATATAAGTACATACATATGTATGTATATAAATTTTTAGAGATATAAAAAAAAAACAAAAAAAAATTATTCATATAAATTCATATGGAGTGTTATGTATGAAATTTGGACTTGAAAAAAAAATTAAATAAAAGTTAAAGTTAGTCGGATCAAAAAATGTTCTATGGCAAAGTTGTTCCTCTCTACTTGTGTAACAACTTTTTCTTAATAATTTTTCTCATAAAATTATTCTGTTACGAAATATTCGTAAAAAACTTAAAATGTCCACTAGTAAACTACCACTTGTCGTTGTCCGATTTGCTCCAAAAGCTTATCAATCTGAGATATTTACGTCAAAACCTTTAATATGAAATTTCAAAAAATTCCGCTCAGTCGTTTAAGCTGAACATGTGCCCACAGACACACCCACAAACACACACACACACAGACGGACATCATGCTAAAAAATTTTTTACAGTCTTCTCCATACCGGAGTAGTGCATTTTTGCCAAAATCTGGAGTACAAATTTTTGGTATGAAAACAATACCTACCTTATACATTAATGTATGCGGTCGGTAAAAACATAACTTTTATTAATAAATTCACTAAAATTTAGGATCATTTTATATATGCTTATACAAATATCAATATTATAGAAAATAAGGAAAAAAATATAAAAAATTTAAATAAATTAAGTAAATTAAATTTAACTGAAATTCAATATAATCGTAAGAAAATTGAAGAAATAACCGATAACCATAATTCTTCAAACATTTTCAATTATATCTTTTTTGTTGTAGTATCATTTTTGCTTATCGTAATATTCGCTATAATAATAAAAATTAAATTCTTGTATAATAAAATAAAAATTGCTATGTATAAAATTGCTATGTTGTATAATAATTGCTATGTATATAAATATTGCTATGTATAATAAATATGTTGTATAAAAATTGCTATGTATAAAATTGCTATGTTGTGTAATAAAATAATAACTTCGTCGGAGCCGAATATATAACTGAGGAGTGCAGTTATATATTCCACAGATAAAATCACGATTCCAAAACGTCAACAATTACTTTTATGTAATTTACTTTCACTTAACTTTTCTTTAAATAACTCTAATTATGTTTAACACATTTTTTCTTTAACCCTAATAAATAATAACGACATAGATCCTATATCAAATTTTGCTGATAAGCATATTCTTTCTTTATACCTACTATATGAAAACATATAGTAAGAGTTTCTTGTTAACATTGAATAAGGTTTGTTTTGTAATATCAATCCAAAAAAAAATATAAAATAATTAAAAAGCAAAAACGCTCAAAATGCTTTTACTTTATAATATAACAAGGAATTCTTATTCTAAATTCCATAATAATTATGACCTACTCTAATATAATTGCACACATGTTTTTTTATATATAAACATTTTTGTGAACGATTTGGCATTGTAATTTTTACCATAAGAAAAGAAAATTGTAAATTAGCTATAAGAATATGCTAAAAAGACTATTTAGTTCTTAAGTAGAATTCAAACCAAAAGGTTTCATTTTGGTAAATAAAAAAATAATAATATATAAAATAAAACAAGAGTTTTATTACTTTTATTTTTTTGAAAAACCTGAAACTAAAACTCTAAATCTCGATTTGTACAAAATTTCTAATTGGGGCAAAATCAACAGAGTCGATATTAACTCTAAGAAAACTCAGTGATGTTTAGTCTCTCGGAAAAGAAACATTTCAATCCCAACTTAACTTTTCAAGTGGAAGTTTTGCAAAATGCGGTTGAGGTCAATATCTTGGGCATGGAGCTAAATCAAAAATTAAGTTGGTCCAATTATATTTTTGGTATAGCTAAAGATGCAGCTAGGTGTATGGGTTTCCTGTATCGCTGTGAAGCCTTCTTTTCATCTTCTGATCTCCTAAATATCTATAAAACATATATAAGACCAAAGATGGAGTACACTGCACATATTTGGGTTGGAGCCACCAAAACGGCATTGGGACTTCTCGATAAAGTGCAAAAAAAGACCAGCTCGTCTAATAAACGACCCCAATGTCACCTCTACGCTCTCTCCACTCTGTCTTCGGCGCCTAACAGGAACACTTACCCTGTTTTAGAGATACCTTACAGGATTGAGTTCTTGTTTCAACGAGATCAAAAGTTTGATGCCTGCTCTCAAAGCATTCGAAAGAGAAACAAGGAGAAGCTCTGCTGCCTATTCTTATCTAGTTCAAATCCCAGATGGCATAATTCGGCTTATGGAAATTCGTTTGTAATACGAATATCGCGAATGTTGAACCATTTTCCACCTCATGTGTGCCCCAGAGTTGGTGATGATTACATTTACACCGTGCAAAGATTCAAGGTGAATATTAACAACTTTGTTCACAATATGCCTGTCAATTTGAAATCTATTTTCATTCCTTAACTCAACTTCCTCTGACCAGGCAGTACATTAGTACTAAAGGTTGTATAACCTATTGTTTAGTCAAAAAAGGGAGGTTTTGTTTAGTGGGTTAAAGTCCCACACAATCAAAGAGGACTCGTGCTCATTTTCACTCCTTTATAGTGTCTTTCGATAATTCCCACCTACACTCACAAAAAAAAAAAGAAGAAAATTGTCAGAAAAATTTAGATTTAAAGTATAAACATTATTTATAATTCCCAATACTGTTCCTATTCTGCTTCGGGTTTTTGTACCCCTCTCTTCCCCTGCTATTGAAGGGCTGTAGAGTTTCCCAAATATCGGACATTACTATAATTTTCATTATTATTATTATTTCTATATTGTTGATTATTGTATTGTCGATTATTTTTATTAAAAATATTTCTGTAATTGTTATTCCTATTTTTATTAAAATTAGAAATCCTAAATTTATTTTTATTAAAATTCTTATAGTTAGTTGGTTTATTATTAGAATTGTTGTTAAAATTTTTATTCCTAAAATTACGATTTTCAGATTTCGTGTTGAAAGACAGCACTATGTTTTTCTTTAACTTCCGTATTGGCATCAACTATAAATTTAGCTCCAACCTCTTTAGGATCTTTAAATTTAGCAGCTGCTAACATTGACTTGACCAAATCAGATGTAGCCGAAGCTTTACACATATCAATTATTTTTTCAACTGATGTTTCAACAGCTTTATTGCTACTCATCTCTTCCATTTCTAAGGATCTTCCAAAATTTTCAACTAAACTTTCCCCCTGTTTAGCAAAGTCTTGTAATGCAAGTCTGTCAGCTTTTAGAGCTTTTAGAGCTTTTTGATTTGTGAGATTTGGAATTTAAAATTTCAAAGGTGTTGAAAGAGGTTATTGTTATATTTTAGTAAGTTATCGTAAAATCAATATTTTTTGGGTTAGATGGAGATGGATGTAAATTTTAGAAATGTTTAAGAATAAGACCTGTTTGTACTGAAAATAGATAAATGTTTACTAATTCACTATGTATAGGGTGCATATTTAAGAGTTTTGGAGTTGAAACATTTTAAAATAACAGGTATTATATTAAATGCAGACTTTATGAGTTTCATTTAAGAACTAATATGTATATGCCTATATAATATAATTTTAAATAATAATCAATTTATAAGTTTTTGAAAAATTTTTTTCAATGCAATAAAAACTATATGTATTTTCCCGTCCCTGAATTAAGGCGCCAAGTTTTAAAATTAAAATTAAACAAGTAATGGAAATAGTAACAAGTAATACTTGTTATATAAATACTAAAAATAAGGGTTTTCAAAAAAGTACATTTCCAAAATTAAAAAATATTTCATAATAAGCCTACAGTAAAGAGTAAATTTATTGAAAAATTAATTTATAATAATATAAATTACATATATTATTAGGACAAATTATGAATCATAATGAAAACAATAAGAAAAAATTAAGAAAAATTAAATCCCACTTTCATCAATTATAAGGTAAAAAATCGTCAATTCAAAAAAATTTGGACAGGTGCCCAAGTTACAGTTATTTAAAAGTAGACAATTTTCAGTTTTTAACCCCTTATAGCCCCTAAATGTGGGGCGACAGAAAAATATTTCCTGAAATGACTTTGCCAAAAATTGAGTTTCACATAACGGTATATTAAAATCCCGCATGGTAAAGCCACATATTTATTATATCTATATTTATAAAGTTTATAAAACCAACTAGCATTTGGTGTCTCCAGGTTGAAAATACGACTTATAGAACCTTTGTTATAACATTTTAAAAATAGGAGTTTTTCAAAATTTTAAAAGTTGAAAAGTTGTTCCACAAAATTAACTTTTTGGCGATACCTATCCGTAGTTAAAATTTCACTGTTTTATTTCAAACGGAGTGGAAGTTTTGTAAACATCCAGACCATGGACGGAGAAACGGCCAGAGTGAAACTAAATAGAGCATTTTTTCAATTGAAAATATGTTAAAAAGAGTAAAATTCTAAAATTTTTTAAATGTGTCTCTCTTAATGATAGAAGTATACCCGACATAATGTAGTTAAACGATTTGATTTTAATAATTTAAGAGTTCTTTATTTTATTTTTTTTAATAGTTTTCTTTTAAGTACTAATTTAATTTAACGGTTTGGTAATCAAATTTGCGGTTCGCTAAACTGGCAGGCCATCTGGAACATCAAATCTGTTCATTAAATGGAAAGAATCTTCGCTTAAGCATAACCAACTGGACAAACATTTTTGGCTTTCGAAAAAGAACAAAATGTATACTCTGCATCTGTATTTTTATCTAAATTCGAACGGTTTTCGAGTGGCGGCAAAAACTGGCAAATTTAAATACGAAATTTTTATTCAATGTGTATCACACTTTTCGGTAAATTTTGATAATAAATTCCATTATTATATATGTTTTTTATTACAATAACTGTCTAGTTACTAGTAGATACTGTTTCCAAAAATTATTTCATAGTTTTTTCAACTATAAATTTTCTTTTCTAATTACAAAAAGAAACAAGGTTGAATGAAAACCAACGGTTTTTAAAAGTGCCAATTTCCAAAACATAATACAAACTGTTTAGAATTGTGACTTGCACAAAAATTTGAAAATTTAAGAAATAAAATTTAAGAAATTTTTTGTAAAAAGAAAATATGTGAAAATAGGACGTACTTTTCTGAAATTTTGAAGGGCTGTAAGTCCAGAACCCTATATAACTAAGAAACACTCGTAAAAATCTATTACTGGAGCTTTAATTTTTATGTCTTGCCGACGAAAAATGTATACAGGTGCTTAAGTTATATAGGTGCCTAAAAATAGCAAATTTTAAATTTTTCATCCCTAATACCTCTCAAACAGGTGGTGGTCAAAAAAATTTGCTGAGCAAACTTATACTAATTCTAAAAGTTCTTTCTTGTCTCAAAATTTCAGGTTCCTATCTAAAAGCGTGCCAGAGTTATGAAAAAAAAAATTTCATGCAAAATGTGGTTTTTCCATAACGGTAAATTTAAATAGTAAATTACAAAATATTTTGATATTGCTTTTTATAGATAATAATGACGGTTTTAAATTGCAAAACTATTACGCAGGGAGAGATATATACGTAAATCTGAAATTCGCAATTTTGAAGAGCTGTAACTCTGGAACTCTATACAACTAAAATAAATCTTGTCGAAGTAAAATGTAAACAGGAGGTGGTCCAAAAAAAATTTCTGAACAAAATTATACTAATTCTATACCAATTCAAATTTATACTAGCTTTTGCTCTCAAAATTTTAATATTTCCCTATTTAAAAGCGTTCTGAAGTTATGAAGGTAAAAAAATAATGCAAAATTTGGTTTTTACATAACGGTAAATTTAACTACTAAATTTAAAAAAATTTTTTATTATTTTGATATTAATTTACAGACGGACGGACGGATGAACAGAATGAAACTAATAAACACATTTTTTCAAAATTTTTTCGGAAATGTGCTAAAAAAGATCTTTTTTGCACTATACTTTATCAATGTCAATGTCAGGAATTGATGAAACTCCAAATATATCGACAGAGGATATTGCTAAAGCAGTTTTTACTAAATTGAGGATTAACATGAAACATGATGATATAAAATGCTCATATAGGCAAAAAAAGGCTCAAAAAATTCTGGCGAACCTTCGAAAATAGTAATCCAAGTAAATGAAAATCTGAAAAATGATCTCATGCTAAAAAAAAGCGTCCAATTAAATATGTCAATATTTCAATCAACCTCAGAAACACAAAGCACTATTCAAAAAAGCTAGAGATTTAAAAAGGAGTAAGGTTATTCAGTATGCATGGGTAAAAGATGGTAAAATATTAATTAGAAAGACTGCAACAAGCAAAGTTATCAGAGTATTAACAGAAGAAAACTTGAATGTCAATTAATGAAAATTTTATTTTACCAATCAAAACCCATGTAATAAAACCTGTGACTACGTTTCGCAAATTAAATTTCAAGGTGCTAACTCACTCAAAATTCTGTATCTTAATGCTAGAAGTTTAAAAAATAAAATTGAAGATGTGTCACTATTATTGGATGGATTAAAAACTGAAAAACACTTAGTCTTAATTACAGAAACATGGCTTAAAGAATCTGAAACTGTTTTCATCAATATTGAAAATTACACAAATTCTTTTTCATGCAGGAAAACACGCAAAGGTGGAGGTGTAGGTATATTTATTCACAAATCTTTAAACTATAAAATACAAGAAAACTATTGTGACGAATATAATAGCATAATAAACATTCTACTTAAATTTAATAAAAAAAAATCAACATCTCAGCAATATATAGACCACCGGAAAAAGAAAGAGAATTAATCAACAAATTTAGTGATATATTGCAAAGAAATTTCAACACACTTACTAGAAATCATACATATATTATTAGGTGACTTAAATTACAATATTATTCATGAACTTATATTGATGAACTCCGTATTGGCATCAACTATAAATTTAGCTCCAACCTCTTTAGGATCTTTAAATTTAGCAGCTGCTAACATTGACTTGACCAAATCAGATGTAGCCGAAGCTTTACACATATCAATTATTTTTTCAACTGATGTTTCAACAGCTTTATTGCTACTCATCTCTTCCATTTCTAAGGATCTTCCAAAATTTTCAACTAAACTTTCCCCCTGTTTGGCAAAGTCTTGTAGTGCAAGTCTGTCAGCTTTTAGAGCTTTTAGAGCTTTTTGATTTGTGAGATTTGGAATTTAAAATTTCAAAGGTGTTGAAAGAGGTTATTGTTATATTTTAGTAAGTTATCGTAAAATCAATATTTTTTGGGTTAGATGGAGATGGATGTAAATTTTAGAAATGTTTAAGAATAAGACCTGTTTGTACTGAAAATAGATAAATGTTTACTAATTCACTATGTATAGGGTGCATATTTAAGAGTTTTGGAGTTGAAACATTTTAAAATAACAGGTATTATATTAAATGCAGACTTTATGAGTTTCATTTAAGAACTAATATGTATATGCCTATATAATATAATTTTAAATAATAATCAATTTATAAGTTTTTGAAAAATTTTTTTCAATGCAATAAAAACTATATGTATTTTCCCGTCCCTGAATTAAGGCGCCAAGTTTTAAAATTAAAATTAAACAAGTAATGGAAATAGTAACAAGTAATACTTGTTATATAAATACTAAAAATAAGGGTTTTCAAAAAAGTACATTTCCAAAATTAAAAAATATTTCATAATAAGCCTACAGTAAAGAGTAAATTTATTGAAAAATTAATTTATAATAATATAAATTACATATATTATTAGGACAAATTATGAATCATAATGAAAACAATAAGAAAAAATTAAGAAAAATTAAATCCCACTTTCATCAATTATAAGGTAAAAAATCGTCAATTCAAAAAAATTTGGACAGGTGCCCAAGTTACAGTTATTTAAAAGTAGACAATTTTCAGTTTTTAACCCCTTATAGCCCCTAAATGTGGGGCGACAGAAAAATATTTCCTGAAATGACTTTGCCAAAAATTGAGTTTCACATAACGGTATATTAAAATCCCGCATGGTAAAGCCACATATTTATTATATCTATATTTATAAAGTTTATAAAACCAACTAGCATTTGGTGTCTCCAGGTTGAAAATACGACTTATAGAACCTTTGTTATAACATTTTAAAAATAGGAGTTTTTCAAAATTTTAAAAGTTGAAAAGTTGTTCCACAAAATTAACTTTTTGGCGATACCTATCCGTAGTTAAAATTTCACCGTTTTATTTCAAACGGAGTGGAAGTTTTGTAAACATCCAGACCATGGACGGAGAAACGGCCAGAGTGAAACTAAATAGAGCATTTTTTCAATTGAAAATATGTTAAAAAGAGTAAAATTCTAAAATTTTTTAAATGTGTCTCTCTTAATGATAGAAGTATACCCGACATAATGTAGTTAAACGATTTGATTTTAATAATTTAAGAGTTCTTTATTTTATTTTTTTTAATAGTTTTCTTTTAAGTACTAATTTAATTTAACGGTTTGGTAATCAAATTTGCGGTTCGCTAAACTGGCAGGCCATCTGGAACATCAAATCTGTTCATTAAATGGAAAGAATCTTCGCTTAAGCATAACCAACTGGACAAACATTTTTGGCTTTCGAAAAAGAACAAAATGTATACTCTGCATCTGTATTTTTATCTAAATTCGAACGGTTTTCGAGTGGCGGCAAAAACTGGCAAATTTAAATACGAAATTTTTATTCAATGTGTATCACACTTTTCGGTAAATTTTGATAATAAATTCCATTATTATATATGTTTTTTATTACAATAACTGTCTAGTTACTAGTAGATACTGTTTCCAAAAATTATTTCATAGTTTTTTCAACTATAAATTTTCTTTTCTAATTACAAAAAGAAACAAGGTAGAATGAAAACCAACGGTTTTTAAAAGTGCCAATTTCCAAAACATAATACAAACTGTTTAGAATTGTGACTTGCACAAAAATTTGAAAATTTAAGAAATAAAATTTAAGAAATATTTTGTAAAAAGAAAATATGTGAAAATAGGACGTATTTTTCTGAAATTTTGAAGGGCTGTAAGTCCAGAACCCTATATAACTAAGAAACACGCGTAAAAATGTATTACTGGAGCTTTAATTTTTATGTATTGCCGACGAAAAATTTATACAGGTGCTTAAGTTATATAGGTGCCTAAAAATAGCAAATTTTAAATTTTTCATCCCTAATACCTCTCAAACAGGTGGTGGTCAAAAAAATTTGCTGAGCAAACTTATACTAATTCTAAAAGTTCTTTCTTGTCTCAAAATTTCAGGTTTCTATCTAAAAGCCTGCCGGAGTTATGAAAAAAAAAATTTCATGCAAAATGTGGTTTTCCCATAACGGTAAATTTAAATAGTAAATTACAAAATATTTTGATATTGCTTTTTATAGATAATAATGGCGGTTTTAAATTGCAAAACTATTACGCAGGGAGAGATATATACATAAATCTAAAATTCGCAATTTTGAAGAGCTGTAACTCTGGAACTCTATACAACTAAAATAAATCTTGTCGAAGTAAAATGTAAACAGGGGGTGGCCCAAAAAAATTTTCTGAACAAAATTATACTAATTCTATACTAATTCAAACTTATACTAGCTTTTTCTGCTCTCAAAATTTTAAGTCCCTATTTAAAAGCGTTCTGAAGTTATGAAGGTAAAAAAATAATGCAAAATTTGGTTTTTACATAACGGTAAATTTAACTACTAAATTTAAAAAAATTGTATAATTTTGATATTAATTTACAGACGGGCGGACGGATGAACAGAGTGAAACTAATAAACACATTTTTTCAAAATTTTTTTGGAAATGTGCTAAAAAAGATCTTTTTTGCACTATACTTTATCAATGTCAATGTCAGGAATTGATGAAACTCCAAATATATCGACAGAGGATATTGCTAAAGCAGTTTTTACTAAATTGGGGATTAACATGAAACATGATGATATAAAATGCTCATATAGGCAAAAAAAGGCTCAAAAAATTCTGGCGAACCTTCGAAAATAGTAATCCAAGTAAATGAAAATCTGAAAAATGATCTCATGCTAAAAAAAAAGCGCCCAATTAAATATGTCAATATTTCAATCAACCTCAGAAACACAAAGCACTATTCAAAAAAGCTAGAGATTTAAAAAGGAGTAAGGTTATTCAGTATGCATGGGTAAAAGATGGTAAAATATTAATTAGAAAGACTGCAACAAGCAAAATTATCAGAGTATTAACAGAAGAAAACTTGAATGTCAATTAATGAAAATTTTATTTTACCAATCAAAACCCATGTAAACAAAACCTGTGACTACGTTTCGCAAATTAAATTTCAAGGTGCTAACTCACTCAAAATTCTGTATCTTAATACTAGAAGTTTAAAAAATAAAATTGAAGATGTGTCACTATTATTGGATGGATTAAAAACTGAAAAACACTTAGTCTTAATTACAGAAACATGGCTTAAAGAATCTGAAACTGTTTTCATCAATATTGAAAATTACACAAATTCTTTTTCATGCAGGAAAACACGCAAAGGTGGAGGTGTAGGTATATTTATTCACAAATCTTTAAACTATAAAATACAAGAAAACTATTGTGACGAATATAATAGCATAATAAACATTCTACTTAAATTTAATAAAAAAAAATCAACATCTCAGCAATATATAGACCACCGGAAAAAGAAAGAGAATTAATCAACAAATTTAGTGATATAGTGGAAAGAAATTTCAACACACTTACTAGAAATCATACATATATTATTAGGTGACTTAAATTACAATATTATTGATGAACTTGATCCAAATGTTGAAGTATATAAATCAATTATTGGAGGTAATGGCTATTTCTTCTGTGATAACTCAATGACTAGACCAGAATCCGGTACCTGCATAGACCGTATAATCACAAATAATTCAAACGTCAACATGAATGTAACTCACCTAAATTCAGATATTTCGGATCATCAGGTTTTAATAATAGAATTAAATAACTATTCTATTACACCACAACTTGAAAAAAACATGACTAAAATAAATTGCACTAATGTCAACAAAATAAGACAACAGCTGATAAATAATCCAATAATAAATACAAGTAATGATGTCAACATTAAATGTTTATAAGTTATAATAAAATTACAAGACAAAATAAAAGTTGCCACATATTAAAAAATAGAGTCAACTAGTAATAAAAGCCTACCAAATTGGTTTGATTCAGAATCTTTAAAACTTAACAGTATAAAACAATATTGGCACAGAAAACTCGTAAAAAATTATAGTAATGAATATATTAGAAATAAATTTAAATATTGACTAAATAAATATACCTTATTAAAAAGAATAACAAGTAAATGTAACAGTAAGTCGATGCAACCGACTTATTAATACCCTACACTTGAATAATTCGAATTAAATTGAAAATCCATAAGTTTTTTTTGCAGCTGCTTGACCATCTTCCATTTTCTGTCTTATTCAACTCGAATTTCAGGAACGTAAAAGAAGCATCCTCTTGGGATATGCTTGACACCTTTGTAACAAATTTTAAGTTTCTATCCTTATTAATTTCGAAGATTGTTAGTCCTTGGGAGGTGTGTGTCAGGTACCCGAATTGCCACTCCAATTCATCGAACCTATCTCAGGAACATAAAGAATACATGCCAGAACACCATTGTACTAAATTTAAAGGTTCTACTTTTGTTGGTTTTGCAGATATACTCGTTGCTCTTGTGGTCGTCCGGAAGTTTCCAAAATACGAGCCCATGGTTCAAATTCTTTCAAATGTCAGTTTCCAATTTTACATAAAAGGAAACATAACAGAACACCTTTGTACTAAAAATAAAAGTTCTATCTTTGTTGGTTGTGGAGATATACTCGTTTGCTCTGGGGCTCGTTCGGAAGCTTCCAAAATCCGAACCCATGGACCAAATCCTCTCAAATTTCAGAGACCTAAATCAAACATGAAAGAACAGCATTCTGCCACATTTAAAGGTTATATTTTTATTGTTTATGGAGATAATCTCTTTTGCTCTGGGGCTCGTTCGGAAGCTTCCAATATACGAATCCATGGTTCAAATTCTTTTAAATGTCAGTTTCTAATTTTATAGAAAAGGAAACATAACAGCACACTCTTGTACTAATAATAAAGGTTCTATCCAAGATCCCAAGCACAGAAGCTTCCAAGATCCGAGCACATGGGCGGATTTTGTCTACCGTATAAATTTCATCAAGATAGCTTTATTAGTTTTTGAGTTATCGTGCGAACTGACGGACGGACGGACATCGTTAAATCGACTCAGGAGGTGATCCTATTTATATATACATGTCCATATCTAACTCGCTTCCTTTTGGTGGTTACAAACACCAAAATTAATATACCCTATACTTTAGGTGTAGGGTATAAAAATAGCGAATTATGATAAACAAGCATTTAAAAAAGCAGAAGGAAATCCGAAAAAAACTTGGAACTATATAAAACATTTAATAAATAAATATATATGTGCCAAATAATAGAAGCTCAAATAGATTTAGTTTCAAAATGATATATATGAAACAAAAAAATTAATAAATAAATTACCAAACACGGGTGTAACTGGACATGACGGTATCCAAACAAAAGTAATCAAAACATGCCAAGATGATTTAGCACCAATTATAACTAATTTAATTAACGAATCATTGAAAGAAAGTGTCTTCCCAGAGGTGTTAAAAATAAACAATTTCCTTCCCATATATAAAGGTAGTGAAGATAAAAATAACATTAGTAACTACAGGCCGATATCAGTAGCGTCCATATTCAGTAAAATTATAGAGACATATCTAAACAGCCAGCTAACTCAATATATAGAAGTCAATAATTTAACTGATAAACGACAATATGGGTTCAGAAAAGGTTCCAATACAAATTCGGCTTTAGTTGATCTGATTACATGTATTCAAAAAGGAATAAACAACAAGAAAAAAGTGTCTATAGTATTTTTCGGTGGAAAGGAACATTTTATTACACATCTTATCTGAATATGGAATTGTTGGAAGAGAATATATGTGGTTCAAAAGTTATCTAAGTGGAAGAAAACAATACCCTGAGTGCGACCAGTTTAAAAGCCAAATAGCAGAAATAGAATATGGAGTTATCCAAGGTAGCTCCTTAGGGCCAACTTTATTTTCATGCTGTATAAGAAGTTTTTCGAAATTAAAACTTCTTGGCAAAGCTTTTTTATACGCAGATGACTTAGCGATGATATTTATAGAAAATACATACACAAAATTGGAAATAGCAATGAATAGAGATATTTAATTAATTAACAAATGGATGAGTGAATTGAAGTTAACTCCAAATATAGGGAAAACTAAATACATGATTATAAAAAATTATTTAAAGGTGCCTTTTAATATAATGTTTGGAGGCACAAAAATTGAAGAAACAGAAAATTATAGATATCTGGGAGTAACTCTAGACTCAGAATTAAACTGGAACCTACAATCTACTGAACTAACAGCAAAAGGTAGAAGAATTGCTGGAATATTAAAACATATTCAAAATAGGACTCCGCCAGAAATGAAATTATCTATATACTACTCTCTCTTTCACTCAACTGTTACATACGGTATCCTAGTGTGGGGAAATATATATTTAAAAAATTTAAATACAATTCAAAGAATCCAAAATAGAGCAATTAACAACCTCTTTGGTTTTGAAATAAGAACATCTACTACGGAGATACATCAACAACTAAAAATATTACCTATAGAGCTTCACACAAAAATGACCCAAGCATTACAAATATATAATATGCAAAATAAAATAATTATTTCAAATACAACAATGACACATAATAAAGAATTACATTGTTACAACACCCGCACAGCCAGTCTAATTCGCAATATAAATCGAAAAACTAAATTCAAAGGGCTTGACGGAATCTACTACACGTCCATCAATACATTCAATAAATTACCAAATGACGTAAAAACATGTGACACATCATTGATTAAAAAAAAAATTAAAACATATTTCTTAGAATTAATAAAATAATAAATAAGACTACAAATCAAAATATAAATATAAATCAAAATCAAAAAAATTAAAAACTACAAAAAAAAAAACCAAAAAAAAAAAAAAAATTTAAATATAATAAAACATGAATTAAAGAAAAGAAAAGAAAAAAAATTAAATTTAAATATAAGGGTATAAAACAATATGAATTATAATAAACTAGGTACTAAAGCATTATATTAACACAACACAATATTACAAACACAACACATTTTTATTTTTAGTGAATTATATTTTAATATTTTTCTTATTGCTTTTAAAAAAGACTGGTATTTGCAATGATGTTTTGAATTAATCTTTACTTTTGTTTTTGTAACTTTATTACTTTTTACCTTTTAACATTATTTACAGAGTTTGGTACGAGCTTAAGTTCTTTTAGACATAATAATAAAATAAATAAATAAATAAATAAAATAAATGTACGTTTTGCACTTCGTCACTTTTTTCATGCGTTATGAAACGTTCGTTAACGTTAATTTGTTTTTATTATTTTGCCGTTGACGTTTGGACAAAAAAAATCAGCTGTCTCCACCACAGGACCGACCGCCACTCCACAAAAAGTACAATGCCAAAATTTATAGATTTTTTACATAATAATTTATATCAAATTTATATCAAATAATTATATCATATAATTTATATCTAAATATGCATAAATATAAGCACACAAATAAAATTTTTAAAGATAAAAAAAAATTGTTCATATAAATTCATATGGCGTGCCATAATATGTATGAAAGTTATTTTTATGGCAAAGTTCTTGCTCTTTACTTGTGTAACAACTTTTTCTTAATAATTTTTCTCATAAAATTTTTCTGTTACGAAATATTCGTAAAAAACTTAAAAAGTACACTAGTAAACTACCACTTGCGGTTGTCTGATTTACTAGAAAAGCTTATCAATCCGAGATATTTATGTCAAAACCTTAAATATGAAATTGCAAAAAATTCCGCGCATACCCACACAAGTACCCACCCACACACACACACACACAGACGGACATCATGCTAAAAAAATTGTACAGCCTTCTCCACACCGGAGTAGTGCATATTTACCAAAATCTCGAGTACAATACGTTCGGTTTAGTATGAAAAAAATACCTACCTTATACATAATTGTATACAGTCGGTAAAAATCTATTCTTATTCATTAAAGGTTTAAAGTAGGTATTAAAAAAAGGTGTTTATAATAGGAAGAAGAAGAATGTTCATTTTGAATAATAATAATAATAATTAGAATAATTAAATAAAATAATCAAAAAATAAACATAAACATTATTTATTTATTTTTTTATTTATTTGTTTAATTCAAACAATTTATAATTTTTTTTATATATAAACAGTTTGACAATTTTTTTTTCTTAAAGTTACGTAATTATATTAAATGAACAACATTTATTACAAAAGATACAAATTATTTTTACAAAAACGAATTCATATGAACACATTATAATACATTAAGCATTCAACTAAAAAAAAGAAAATTATGACATCATTCTTTCAACATAGCATTTTTAAATTAAACATTTATAGATGTTTAAAAATATTTTGCTTTTGTGTGGTTTTTGTTTGAGTGAAATCAATGTGTGATTTGTATTTATTACTCATTAATAACACCCTGTGAACAAGTTAGTTGATCTTAAACGCGAATTAGAGTTAATATTAATATTTGTAGAAATGGTGGGTGATATGATATTTCCCTTAGTTACTTCGGTTGAAAAAATAATATCTTTTCTAAATTTTAAAGTTTTTAAATCAATTAAATTTAATCTACTTTCATAAGGATGTAAAATAAAACGATCATTCCAGGCAAGGTTTCTCAAGACATAACGAGTAAAATTTTTTTGTATAGACTAAATTCTATCAATATGAGATTGATAGAATGGAGATCACACCTGACTAGCATATTTAAGATTTGGTTTAACGAGACATGTGTAGGAAGATTTTAGTGTGTAGGGATCAGTAAATTCCTTTGACCATCGTTTAATAAAACCAACAATTGAATTCGATTTATGAAGTATGCTTTCATAGTGGTCCTCGAAAAGAATAGAAGAGTCATAATCGCGACTTTGGTCGGTATAGACGTGTATTTTTAATCGGAAAATTATAACTATAAAATAGCAACAAATATACTTTTCTTTTCTTTAATTTTTAATTGGAAATAATAAAATCAGAGTCAGCGCTTTTTTACTTTCTTTTCAATTTTATTTTAAATAAAATTGGAAATGGCATCATGCGAAAAGTGCGAATTGAAAATAAAGGGAGAAACTGGTATGGCATGTTCTGGAGTTTGCAAAAAAATTTATCACGAGGCCTTGAAATGTTCAGGATTAGATCAATCGGCAATAAATTTGTTATTTTCAAATAAAAAAATAAAATTTATTTGTGAAGATTGTATTCAATACATACAAAATCAGCATACATACATACAAAAAACCAGCCAACAGAAGGAGTTAGATAAGATGGCTAAATATACAGAAGTCTTTAAAAATCAAAGTGAAGAAGCTAATGAACAATTTTTAAATTCAATAAAAAAAAAATGATGAGATTAGTACTAAACTAAATAATGTGGTTAAAGATAAACAATTAAAAGTGGGTCAAACAGTGTTATTTGCCGATGTTATAAAAAATTCAAAAAATTGTGAAATGAAAATGAAAAAAGAATTGCCATTCATTGTAAAACCGAAAACTAAGCAAAAAAGTGAAAAAACAAAAACTGAAAATAAAAATGTTGATCCAAAAAATCTGAAGATTAAGAATATTGAAAATAGAACAAATGGAACAATTTGATTGTAACTAATACTGTAGAAGAACGTGATAAAATAAAATTATAGTTGGAAAAGAAAATAATGATAATTATGAAATTAAAATATCAATTGATATAAAACCAAAATAAATAATGGATTGTTAATATAAATTATAAATTCAGTGACAAGGGAATCGTTCAAAAATTGAAAAAGCAAAATCCTTTTATGGAAATGTCGGACCTTAAGGTTATAAAGGTAAACATTGTGACCAAATTTAATAAAGACATGTACAACGCAGTGATTCAAGTTGATAAGGAGAGCTTTCCTAAAATATTGCAAAATGTAAAAGTGTGTATTAGATGAGAAAGATGCAAAGTATTCGATGCTGTAAATGTTATGAGGTGCTACAAATGTAAGGGATTTAACCATAAATCGGCAGATTGCACGAATAGGGAAATATGCTTAAAATGTCACCAACACCATAAGACCAGCGACTGTAGAAATGATGAGATTATTAAATGCATAAATTGGGTAAAATACAATAAAAAATTGAGATTAAATGTGGATGTTAAGCACAAAAATTTCAGTAAGCTTTGTCCGTTGATAAGCCGGAAAAGAAGAAATTATGTCAAAAAAAAAACGATTGGTTACTAGCAAACACAAAAATTTGTTAAAGAAGTAAATTTTAGTAGTACCAAATATGCAGAAAATGAAAATCCCTTTATTAATATAAATAATAAAAAAGAATCTGTTATGGATAAATCTATAAAAAATTCCATAGATCATTTTACTCGTAAAAATTAAATTAGATGCGATATCAAGAATAGTACTAATCCAATTACTGATGTCAAAAGTAAAGAAAAAGCAATAAACATATTTATTTACATTCCTAAATTTTGGACAAGAACAAGTTCAAAAATTGGTAAACAAAAAACCAAAAGTTATTCTTGTGAAAACTTTAAATATGGCTTAAATATTAGTTCCAGTTATAACAACAGTACTAATAATATTAACGATAGGTAGTAGGGAAATTAATAGCAAACAAGGCAATTCGTCTAGTAAAAATATCAAGAGTATTACTATTGCGAATAAAGTTAGCAATAAAACACAGAAGTAAAGAGAGATGCCAATCAAGGTAACTGGATTAAAGGAGAAACATTAAACCCGTTAAGAAAAAGCATAGAAGAAACAAACAAAAATCCATCTCAAGAAAACGAAAAAAGCATTTTCATTGATCCAATGACTCCTCCAATAGTTAGAATGACCAAAAATGGGATTGCGAAAGGAGATACTATATACGTTCTCTCACGTTTTCGTGAACACAGAATATATAATAACGTGAGATTATACTTGTCTTATTTTTATGACCAGAATATTTGTTATGATCGAATAACTCCAACAAACATCAAAGTACTTATCAACTAGGAAGGACTATCGACTATCAAGAAATGAATAATCTATATTATCAGTATCATGAAAGTATAGGTATTTCTAATGAAGAGGTTGTTAAAGATTTAACTTCATGCAGGCGGCATATTGATAATAAGTACAGAGAACATGTGCACAAAATCTGAGATTCTTGGAGAAATTATATGATAAGTAAACCATATTGATTGATAATACAAGTTTTATGAATACAGAATCAAACAAAATAAATATAGGAAACTTAAATATTTTATACTTAAACATTTGTAGCATAACATTAATTCATAGTTATAAAGATATTGATATCGTCGTTCTAACCGAAATGTGGATGAAAATGAGGTTAATACATATAACATACAAAACTTTAATACATATAACAATACAGTTAAATATTTAACTGTAGAAATGAGAGAATAGGAGATGGAACTGCAATATTTGCCAATAATAAGTTTAAATATAATGGAGTTGAAAAAGATGAAAACTATAACTTCACTGTTATTGAAATGTTAAATATGCAACCTAAACTAAAAATAGGTACTTTCTATCAAGCTCCTAATGAAAATAGCACTTTATTTATTGAATATTTACAAAAAAAGGTTGATCGATTCTCACACTGTATTTTTTTTGCTGATTTTATAAAAAGTCTATTTGAAAAAACAAACACTGTTAAATATGTAGATATGTTAAACATTTTCGGCTATAAAATCATAAATAAAACATGATATGGTACAAGACAAACAGCTACAACTAATACGTTAATTGATCATATTATATCAAATATAGAGGATCAACAGAAAATTTCATATAAAATTGAAGATAATGAAATATCTGATCATAAGAGTGCCCTAGTGCGTATTCACCTGATAAAAACTTCATTAAAACCTTATTTAAAGCTTTCACATACTAGAACAGACTATCATAAATTGCGTGATCGAGTAGCTAATAAAATAACTGAAAAATTTATTATTGAAGTTGATAAACTTATTGGAATCATACAATAATGAAAAAGCAAAACAATGCAGTATAGTAACATATGGGATAAAATCAAGAAATAATAATTGGATTACACCAGCTATTCTTAACAAATTAAAAATTAGACGCTCGTTATACTTGCGCACAAAAAAGATCAAAATAACATGGTTAAAAAAGAAAATTACTTAAAATATAAAAAAAAGATGAAAAAAGTCATTCTGGAAGCTAAGAGTAGTCACATTAACAACTGCATTGAAAAAGCGGGAAATGATAATAGAAAACTATGGAAAGTTGTAAATTTCACAATAAAAAATAAAGAAGGTGAAAAGATCGACTATATTGGTAATCTGATTAAAGAAAATGGAGAAATGACCACAAATGATATTGAAACTGCTAATACTCTAAACAAATATTCTAATGAAATAGGAGAAAATATCATAAAAGAGAATAGAACTAGCACAGTGCTAAATACAATGCGCAATTCCATAAATCTAAGATGAGTATATTTAACGCCAGTGACAGAACTTGAAATTGTTAAAATTGTTATGAATCTTCATAGAAATTCAGCTGCATGGCTGATAAAATTACTGTAAAAGATCTAGAGGAATTGATACATATTATTAAGAATATTCTATGTAAAATGGTTAACTCGTGCCTTGCAAATGCAATTTATCCAAAGTGCTTAAAACAGGCCGTCATTGTGCCAATTCACAAAGGTGGACGAAAAACGGATTGTGGAAATTATAGGCCTATATGGCTGTTAAATTCAATCAGTAAAATATATGAAAGAGCTATCGATACAATAATAAGATACTTATTAAGCAAACTATTGGCTTCGATTCGAATCAATATGGATTTATAGAAGCAAGTGGTACAAATTCTGCTGTGTCGGTTACAATAGACCAAATTCATGACGCATTAGATGAAGGGTACTATGTTGCGACAATATTTATTGATCTACGTAAAGCATTTGATGTTGTCAATCATGGCAAGCTACTAGATTTTCTTGAAGACTTGGGAATTAGAGCTATAGCAAATAGCTTATTTAAGATCTATTTGTCAAATAGAACTCATAGTGTGCGAATTGAAAACACCGTAAGCTCTGAACTAGTGATTAATACTGGAGTTCCACAGGGACCGTTACTAGGCCCACTTCTTTATTTATTATATGTAATGAATCTTTCAAAGTGTAACTTGGTATCAAAGTACATAATTTATTTAGACGACACAAATTTTGTATGTAAGTAAGGCTAAAACTTTAAACCAACTAGAAAATAACCTAAATAAAGATATGGAAGTATACGATGATTGGCTGAACGATAATGGTCTCTGTATGAATCCCAAAAAGACGTATTATATTCTATTTAAAACACCTAGAAAAAGATATCATGAAATTACAATAAAAGCAAGAGGGGTCACGGTAGAACGAGTTCAACATGTGAAATATCACGGAATGACTATAGATGAAAATCTTAAATCAGATAAACATATTAAAAAATTAAAGAAAATCATAATACCGATCATAATGACAATCAAAAGAGCGGGGGTGTTCCTATCAAAGCCGCCAAATTAATTTAGAACGGGTACATCTTGTCAAAAATTCGTTACAATATATGCAGTTGAAGTAACAGTACATTTACTTTCACAATTTCATGTCAAATTTCAATTTCAAAATTTCAAAATTTCAATTTCAAATCAAATGGGTATGATCATGAAAAAACCGTTAAAAATATTATACAAATTAAACCCTAGATTGAGTACAAAAGCATACAATTCTTTTGTACAAATCTTAATCACAAATGAACTCGACATAAACCAGTTAATATACTTCGAAAAATGTAAATATAATAAACAAGAATTGTATAAGTGTATAAATAATGTGTACAAGTGTATAAAATAATAAACAAGAAAATGAAATCTTAACGATTATAACAAGAGATAACGTGCAAGTCATCTATCCTGTAAACTTAAATTCATAAATTATAAATTTGGTTTTTTCTATATTACTTAAATTATTCTTTCAAATAAATAAAAGTGTCAAATTACAATTCTTACATTTATATTTTTTTTTCTCTTCACATAATTTTTACTGTCGCTATCAAAAATGATGACATCGCGAATAATTGCAACTAGTTATTTCTAACTGTACAAAATACAACAAAATATTATTCAACTGTACAAATTTTTATAAAATAAAAGTACAGTTATAATTTGGTCGTTACTGAGTAAAGTTATATAAAACATAAAATTAACTAAATTAGCTGTCAATACAAAATTATGTTTTAAATTAAGTTATTAAATTAAATAAAATTAAGTTAAAGTAAATTATTGTGTTTTTTATTTATTTTTTTTATTTTTTGAGTGCTTGTAAACCTAAATTTGGCGCAGTCGGTAGGATTGCCGACGGTAAAACAAAAGTAAAATAAGATAAAATAAACATTTTTTTAAGTGTTAATAATATCACAATCAAACAATAAAATTTGTTTTAATATAAGTTAAAAACTTTCGATTTACAAAGTAAATATTGTGATGTATTATATAAAAATAATATTTTGATAAACAAAATATATTTTTTTTTCTTAAATAAAATAAAATAAAAAATAAACTTACCGTTCTTTTATCAAAAAGAATAAAATCGGCAATTAAAAATAAAATTAAAATAGTGATCAACATTTGTTACTCACCTGAAATAAATAAATAAGTAAAAAACATTTATTTGATATTAAATAATATTAAAATTCATCTAACAAAAAAAAAAAAAAATGTTTTTTTTTATCAACAATTATCAACTAAATTATCAAAAAAAAAAAAATAAAAAAATTATATCAACAAAAATTTCACCTTACATTATCATTCAAAAATTTATAAAAATAAAACAAAATGGTTGTGACATTTCGGGATATTGTAACAGAAGCCAGATCTTTCTCGATAAATTCTTAAATAAAATCAATCGACAAGATTCTATGTACCTTAGAATAAAAAATGTTACTTCCTTAGGGGAAGCATATAATGAACTGTTACAAACTGGAATTTCTAGTAACAGTTATAATTCAAATAATTCTTATCGTGGTAACTATAAAAATAACAACAAATTTAATAATAAAATTAATAATCAAAATAATAATCGTTATAATAGTTAATGAAAATAAGTATAATAATAATTTTAATCGCAGTTCGTTTCAAAATAAAAATAATAATAACTATAACGGATTAAATAAATTTAACAAATATAATAACAATCTTAGCAACTAATGAAACTAATGAACATCTGAAATAGTAACAGATGTTCCAACCGAATTCAACCAATATGCTGATATGGATTGGAAAATCTTGAAATTAATAAATAAAAATTTAATGCCATACTAGGGCAAAATATCTTAAAAGCAATAATTGATTTAAAAGAATAAATTGATTTTGGTAATAATACCATTAAAATTATGAACAAAGTCACTAAATTTAAAAACTCATGTCCATATGACGAGGTTCACGAGTTAAATTCTATAGATTTAAAAAATAATAAAATTATTAATTACATTAAAACCGACCATCTCAATGAAGAAGAGAGGAAAAAAGTTAATGAAATCGTTCAAAATCATTGAAAAATAGAGATTTATTTTATCAAGAGGGCGATAAATTAACAAATATTAAAGTAATTAAACATCAAATAATTGTAAAAAATAGTCAACCAATATATTGAAAAACATATCGATTTCCCAAAAATTCCCACGAAGAAGAATTGTAAAAGCAAACATTAGATATGCTAGCCCAGGGAATTATTAAGCATAGAATTCGCCTTATAATTCACCTATTTGGATTGTTCCAAAGAAAATGGATCAATCAGGCAAGCAAAAATGGAGAATTGTTGTCGACTACAGAAAACTCAATGAGATTACTGTAGACGACAAATTCCCCATTCCAAATATAGATTCATTGTTCGACAAGTTAGGTCGATCCCAATACTTTACAACCTTGGGCCTTGCCAAGGGCTTCCACCAGATCCTAGTAGACGAAAAAGATCAAACTAAAACGGCTTTTTCAACGCCTTGAGGTCACTACAAATTTGTCAGGATGCCATTCGGATTAAAGAATGCTTCTGCCACATTCCAATGTACGATTAACTACGTTTTACGTGATTTCATTAATATTTCTTGTGTAGTATATTTAGATGATGTACTCATCTTCAGTACATCACTCCAAGAACATTTGGAGGTTATTTCAAATATTTTTTAGAAATTAAGAGAGTTTAATTTAAAAATTCAAATTGACAAATGTAAATTTTTAGCAAAAGAATCTGAATATTCAGTCCACCTTTTAACCAAAAAAGGTATCAAACCTAACCCGACCAATGTGGAAGTAATAAAAAAATTAATTTACCAACATCGAGAAAATCAAAAAAGAGCTTTTTAGAAATAATGGGCTATTATTGTAAGTTTATACGCGATTACGCGAAAATAGCTCAACCATTGACTCATTGCTTAAAAAAACAATAAAATTGATTCAAATAATAGGAAATACGTAGAAGCTTTTGAAAAATTAAAACGGCTAATTACTGAAGATCCTATTCTTAGGTATCCTGACTTCAAACAAAGATTTACTCTAACAACCGACGCGAGCCAATATGCAATTGGGGCCGTTTTATCACAAAATGGTCACCCTGTTTCTTTCGCGAGCCGTACTCTTAATGAGCATGAGATTAAATATAGTACGATTGAAAAAGAACTTTTTTCAATCGTATGGTCTACAAAATATTACAGGCCATACTTATACGGCGCTCAATTTACCATTAAAACAGATCATAAACCATTGGTCTGGTTAAACTCATTAAAAGAGCCTAACTCTAAGCTCCAAAGATGGAGAATAAAACTAAATGAGTTTGACTTTAATATTGAATATTTAAAAGGTAAAGACAACAAAGTTGCCGACTTTTTGAGTAGAATTGATGTGGAAAACAATGAAATTTATGCTATAGATAATATGAGCGATAGAGCTACAATTCATAGTGCTATCGAAAATTTGGATAATGCTATTCCTATTGTAGACAATATTGTTAATAAGTATCTTTCTCAAATACACCTCGTAGAGAATAAATCTGAAGAAATTGCAATCAAATTTAAAAGATACAGAAAGTTATATATTTCCACAGAAAATCTCAAAAATGAAAATTACTTAAACGACGTTCTAAGAAGATTTTTCAAGTCAGGCACTACAGCTATTTATACTAAATTAAATGACACTCTATTCGCAATTTTTCAAAATAAACTTTTTAATCTATTTAGTAATAATTCCAAAATAAAATTTGTAAAATGTTCAAAACTGGCTGAAGATGTTGAAAATGAAGAAGACCTATTAAAAATAATAAAACAAGTATATGAAAAAACTAACCACCGCGGTATATTGGAAAACTTTACAGAAATAAAAGATTTCTATTATTTCCCAAACTTAAAAGACTTTATTTACAAATTTGTCAATAACTGTGATTGCAAATCTAGCTAAATATGATAGACATCCAAATAAAATCAAGTATCAATTATCTGAAACTCCTTCTGAGTTAATCGAAATCGTTCACGCTGATGTCTTTTATTTGCAAAAACAAATATTCTTAACAACTATTGATAAATTTAGCAAACATTTAACAGTATCCAAATTAAACGACAGAAATAGCATAACTATAGTTCAGACCTTAAAACTTACAAATTCTCTTTTTGGAAAATCCAAAAAATTTATATTCGACAATGAGTTCGATAGTCTAAACCTTAAGGACTTTTGCAGATTAGAAGAAATTGAAGGTCATTTTACAACACCCAGAAGCCATACGGGAAATTCGGATATAGAAAGAGTTCATGAAACTATATTAGAACATATTAGAATTTTAAATCTTACTGAACCTGATTTAGATACTGAATGTAAAATACTTAAAGCTGTTCAAATTTAAAATAGTGCAATTCATTCAACAACTGCAACAAAACCTATTGACTTTATTAACGGGAAGTTCTAGATTTTGACATTATTAAAAATAGATTATTAGAAAATAAAAATAAAATTATATCAAAATTAAACGAAAATAGAATAAACTTCGAAATACCAAATACCGATAAAATACTTATAGAAAACTCCGCCGCAGTTCGTCATAAAGAAATACCAAAATATAAAAAAAATAATTGTAATAAATTCAACAATAAACTAATCGATAACAAAAACAAACATATCTATCCATTTAGAATTAACCGGAACTTTAAAAAATTTTCAATAATAAACTTTTAAATGACGTTTCTGTAGATAACAAAAAACTAATCAAACAATTTCAATTTTTCCAAATCTTAACAAACATAAACCTCCTATACGAAGAACCAGAGAAAATCCACGAAAATATAATTTTTTCTAAGCATCAAACTATGAGTAGATCTATTCTTACACCGGAAGAAATAGACTTATTCAAAATAGATTCATTTAAAATTCAAGAAATAAAAATTTCTCTAGCAATATATGATACTAATCTAATATTCGTTCTGGAAATTCCAGTCACAAATAACGGAATTAAAAATTAAAAATTTTACCAGTTTCAAACTCGAATTTCGAAGGACTTAGTATCGATACTTTTGATTTTATTTCATATAAAAATAATATTTACTTTTATTCTGAAGAAAGATATATAATGATATTAAAATCAGTGTCAAATTGTATTCAAAATTTATTTAATAAAACTTATAACGATTGTACAAAAAATATTGAAACTATCTTAAAACTAATTGAAATTGATACAGGAAATATTTTAATAAAAAATGCAAAAAATTTCAAATTACACAACAAATAATGTTGAATACTTATTAAATAAAAACGAGGAAGAATACAGTTGCCTTTGTCAACTCTTAGATACCCCTAAGACCCGTTAGTATGTCCATAGCATGTCAATCTGCTTATAATATTATTTTTTTAATTTTTTAGTATTTTAAAATAATTTGGGTGAATTTTATAATTTCTAGAACTATGGGTTGTACATATGTATATTCAAACTATATGTTTATACATTCTTCAAAAGCAGATTCTAATCTTCCATTTTTCAAATATTCTATAGTACCATTCAATACTAAGCGGTAAATGTATATTAAATTACAAAATAGTAAATATAATTTTAAATATTATATTATATTACTGCGCACATAGTATATTTATATTGTTATAAGTATATCGCCATACATTGCAATATTTCTTTAAAAATATTTCCATTCATAGAATAATTTCTTATAAGCACAATAATGTATAATACATATATGTATGTAAATACGGCGCTATATAATATACATCTAAACTCTTATCATTCATTCATCAGTGACATATACGATATGTAAATAAACATGATATTATATAAGTATGTATGTATATCAATATCATATAAATAAAAATTCTTCAAGCAACTGTTATGTTGTTTATTTATTTACATTATTTTGTACTACGCATTATATCCTCAACAATTTCAAATTATCGAGTAAAACAAAATGCAAAAAATTCGTTAAAGAAATGTGTTAGAAAATTTGAAAAAATCAAATAACATTTTCGTCAATTATAAAGTAACCCTATATTATTAAAAAAAAGTTGTTAACAGAAATAAGAGTATAATGTTGAAAAAAAATTGTAACAGGTGTTCAAGTTACAGGTGTTTAAAAATAGGAAATTTTCAGTTTTTGACCCCTTACAGTTCCTAAACGGGGGGTGTTACAAAAAAAATTTCTGAAATGACTCATACTTATTTTCTAAGACTCATACTTATTTTCTATTCATTAAGATCTAACTTCTGCCAAAATTTCAAGTTTCCAAGTTAAATCGTTTAAAAGATAGAAGGATTAAAGGATTTTGCAATAATTCAGTTTCGCATAACGGTAAATTAAGACACCGTATAGCACAAGTATATATTTATTATATACATGCTTGTAGAGCTCATAATAGCACCTATCGTTTGGAATCGTTATCGTTTTCAGATTGAAGATATACCTTATAAAGCTTGTGTTATAACAATTTAAATAAAGAGATTTTTCGAACTTTGGGGGGCTGTAGCTCCTTAACGAGTGGAGCTACAGAAAACATGATTTTAACATAAAATTAATATTTTTATGATATCTATCAGCAGTTAAAATTTCATGGTTCTATTTCAAAAAAATTGTGGAGATCTAAAAGTTAGTTGTTCGGGAGCTATCCGAAGTTTCGGTCGGAACTCAACCAAAAAAAATAGGGAACCTAGAAATGTTGTAGGAATATTTTGTGAAAATTTCAAGATTCTAGCTTCCTTAGTTTTTGAGTTAGCGTGCTGACGGAGAGACGGACGGACATGGCTTAATCGTCTCAGAACTTGATTCTGATCCGATCCATATCTTTGAAGGTATATCTAGCTCGCTTATTTCGAGGTGTTACAAACGGAGGAGTAATTTTATTATACCCGATATTTATCGTACGGGTATAATTATGTATTATCTTTTAAAAATTGTTCAATTGAAATAAATAATATGAAATTTTCAAATAAACTAAAAGAATTTAAACAAATCATTGTAATTCCAAGTTATACTAAAATGAATAATGTTTCTAAACTAATAAATCTTGAATATTTAAATCATAAACAAATTGAAAATTATGATAAAATAGAAGAAATTAAATCTGAAAAGAAAAAAATAAAATATTAATTTATGTTAACAGTTCTATAGTATTAATGTTTGTAATAATATCAATTATAATATTTTTAAGAAAAATAAAACAAAGGAAACAATTAGTGGCAATTAACGTAAATAATAAAGAAAAAATCGTTCAGGAGAACAATGTTCTTAAGGATGGGGTAGTCATCTATCCTGTAAACTTAAATTCATAAATTATAAATTCCATTTTTTCTATATTACTTAAATTATTCTTTCAAATAAATAAAAGTGTTAAATTACAATTCTTACATTTATATTTTTTTTTCTTTTTACTGCCGCGATTTAGTTTAGAATTTAATTTCTTATACACAATTTTTTTTTCTGTATATTGTCTGAAATTAACAATAAATAAAAAAAAAAAAAGACCTAGATCTCTAATAGAATTAGATTTAGTCAAACTTGAATTGTTAATAGAGTATTGAAAATTAATATTATTGAGTCGCCGAGAGAAAGTTATGAATGCACATTTACTGACATTAAGAACAACATTATTTACAATAATAGTTATTTATTTATGTTATGTTAATAGATGAAATTATTTAGATCAGCTTGAAGTAAGTAGACATCTTCTATGCATGTAATTTTTTTTAAAAGTTTTCATATCATTTGCATAAATTTTAACAACAAGATAATTTCTATATATAAGATAGGAATTTATCCACTTAATGAAACGTTCAGGAAAACCATACTTAAGTTTAATAAAATGGTACTGTGGAGTAGTATATCAAATGCCTTGCTAAAGTCAGTATACATAACATCTGTTTGAAATCCCGATTCCACATTATTTAGGAATATAGACGTTGATTCAATGAGATTTTTGGTAGTTGACTTATGTTTCACGAAACCATGCTGATTATCAGAAATAATTCTAGAACATTGAGAATAAATTGAATCAGAAACCATTAATTCAACTACCTTAAGTATTGCTGAACATTTAGCTATCGGATGTTACCAATATTTTTTTCATCTTTCTAATAGGTCTAATAAATGCTTTCTTTCAAAAAATTGGAAAAATACCTAGATTAAGAGAAGTCTTAAAGATAATAGATAATGGAAGAGAAAGGGAATTAGAACAGTTTATTAATATACTTTCTGGAATGCCATCTGATCCAGAACAATAGTTTAGTTTAAGTTTATCTAAATACTGTTTTACTTGAATATTGGTTATGTGCACATTTAAAGAAGAAACTTCATTATTAGACGAGCAAGGAAATATCTGCCATCATTAGAAGCTAAGGATTGTCTTGTTAGTTTAACAATAGGTGGAATTAGTGGAACAAGAAAAGAGGCAGAATAATATACTAATATACGAAGAAGTTGCCGGCATGTTTGAATTTACAAGACTAATGATTGGTTTAGTTAGAAGAGTTGAATTTGACAGGGATGATGTAATAATTGAGTAAGTTGTAACAGATGAACTAATTGCGGAATAATAGAAGCTGATTCGTTTGAGCCATGAGAAAGAGATGAAACCGTTTGAGTCTTATTTAAAAATTGAGAAAATGACTGTCGGGTTGGAATTGAGTTCGATAAAGATGAAGATGAAAATTGACTGGTATAAGGATTAATCGTTTCTTTGTTTATAAAATTAGGACATTTATTATTGTTAGGCTTGTTATTTTCAGCATGTGTTTCTTTATGTGTAAGTGGAGGTAAATAGTTTTTCGTTGAATAAAGATTAATTGATTCATTTTGTATAAAATTAGAATGTTTTTTATTATTGTTAATCTCAACTGCGGAACTTTTATGTGAAGTTATGTTGTTTTCAATTGAATCTTTATTTTTATGAGGAGTAATACCAATATTATTTTTATTATTATTAAATTTAATATTATTATTACTTAAATGGTTTTTTATTTTTACCTAACTTTAAATCTTTACACTTTGAAGTTTCACCCTTCCATACTCTATTGTTATGTTAGATGATGTCTACTTTTTTTTTGATGCGTCATTTAACAAGAAGTTGAAGTCCTCACTTTTTGTTGCAAATTTGAAACAACTGAATTTTTTTTTCTTACTGAACAGGAATTTGGGTGTTATATTTATTAATATCAAAGCTGCTTTTAAGGAAAGTTGATAACCATTTAGTATTTACTGTTTTAGGGGAGCCTTTTCTAAATAAATTCATAAGTAAAGTTTTATTGTTTATTTTTTTTTATCTTTTTCCGTTCTTTATTATTGCGTTCCAGCTTTTTTACACACATGTTCCACCCTAAGAAATCTAAGAATTGGCTAGCTACCATTTTGGTTTAATATTGCACCATTCATGCACTCCTTAGTTGATTTGAAATCAATTTTGTTGGCTTTAAGATCAAATAAATGTTGCATAATTTTTATGCAAAAAGAGTTGTTTGGGTCAAACTTGTTGTTCTAATTAACACTTAAATTCTGAACGGAACTTTTTACTAATTGAGAATTTATTGATTAAAGTTGTGATTTAAAATTAATACACTCACAATTACCTTCGTCTGTTTTTGACTGTGTCAAGGTTTTAAGTGAAAACTTTTTGATTAAACTGCTGCTTGATGAATTATCTTTTTTAAGTGTAGATTTTTCTTGACATTTTTTTATATCTGTGAGATGAGTTATAATTGTGCTTAAATGTGATTTAATATCTTTGTGGTTTAATATCTTTTTTAAACTAGAAATTAATGATTTAATTTCAGTTAAATTGAGTTGCATATTGTTGTTGAAATTAATTGAACACCATCAATGCGTTGACACAAATCGAGAAAAACATTATTTGTGTTATCAATTACTTTAATTGCCTTGTTTAAAACTTCCGTTTGATCATCTTTAAGCGCAACCAAGCTAGATAAATTTTTATTATTTATATTATCTAGAAGATCGTGAATGTTGAGGCAATCATCACATGTATAATTATTACGAAATCTAGAAGAGTGTCAATTTCATTCCAAACCAATACATGTACCATAAAATCTTTTTTTGCAAAAAAACCCTTACATTTTAAACTTTCAAGTTTATGATCACTATTATTACAAGAAATGTAAGGGCATTTAAACTTATACAAATGAATCATATATTTTAAAGACATTTTTTTTTTATAATGAGGAAACTAATTTATAATTACTTAATAAAAACTTATTATTTAATTTTATTTTATTTATTAATGTTTTTTATATATTTTAATTTGATTATTCTTAATGTTTTTTATATAATTCAATTTGATTATTTTTAGCCCACTTATGGAAATTGTAATTGTAATTACGCGGATCAACAACAACAACAACAAAAAAATTGGCACACACTTAATTGTGATATAATATGTAAATGTCTTATTAAAATTATTAAGCTTTAAATTATAAATTTTAAAAATGTTAAAATAAAAAAGATTCACTATTTAATAATATGTAAAAAATGAAGGATAATTAACAACACGTCAAGACAATACTAACGATAGAATAAGAATAATAATATTGCTGAACATGTTTTTATTAATACTTTTAATAATATAAAATTGAAATTCTTACATCCAAAGATTTAATGTTAATTTATTACAAAATTTTATTAATTCACCTTTTATTCAATTCAAATCTTATTATACCCTTGAATTCGCGAGTTTTATTTTAATTGACGTTTGTATTCTGTTTCAGTTTGGTCTTAACACTAACTTTTTATTAATCAAAATTACTTAATGCTGCTATGACACTCCTTTTTTTAATCTTAAACTTTTTAGAATTAAGTAAAAGAAACAAAAAATCATATGAAAATTCTTGCGTAAGTGTGAAAGAGTTAGATATATGAATTGTAAATTCAATTCGTGTACTTTTTCGTAAACTTAAGTCTTTAGGAACTTTATTTGCCCGAAAAAGAATGATTACTACATTCTTTTTCGTGTACTTATTTTGACATTTCTTACTTTTTTTGATGTTCATTTACTTTTTTTGATAAAATTAAAAAAATAAAAATTTTTTTTATTATACTAAATTTTTGTCAAACAATAATTTTTTTTTTTAAAAATAATTTTTAAGTTATAAAAAAAAAATATGAAATGAAAAATAAACACTTTACATATTTTTTTCTTTATTATTCTGACGTTAGTACTGCGCAAAAACTTACATAATTTATTTATATATTATTTCTGTCATACTTTTCTTAGATTTCGTGCAAATAAAGTTTAAGATCAAGCTGAAAAAAAGTAAGTGTCATAACACCATAAACTAAAACTTTTAAATTAACTTAATTCTAAGATTTTAAATCAATATCATTTAACCTTGATTAACCAAAGTTAACATTAATTCATTCTACTTTTATAAATTAATTAAATAACAGGAAATGCAATTTAGGATTTATGTTAACTTATTTTTGGTTAATGAAGTACAAATTATATGTAAGTCCTCCTTCCCTAAGTTAGAAACTTGATTGTTTACATTAATATTACAATAAGATACAAAATATCGTTATACAAAATTTACTTACTAATTATAACTAATTTTAATATTAGTTTTTCAATGTTCTCTAATATTTTTTGTTTTTTATTTAGTAAAATTTAGGTTTTAAGTTAGGTTTTAAGTTTCAATTTGTTACTTTTAATAATATAATGTAGAGACATATGTATATATAAATTTTTTTCTATAAACATTACAAGTTCTATTTTACTCTTTTCAGCACATTTCCAAAAAGAATTTGAAAAGATGCGCTTTTCAGTTTCATTCTGGCCGTTCATTCGTAAGTACCTCATAAAAAAACTAATGTCGTAGAACAACTCATAAGATCTCATAAAAAAGCTGATGTTGTAAGTAGATAAGTAGGAAGTTAGGCCAGACAGGTCAGTAGGTCAAGGTCACCCGGAAGTAGGTCAAACCGTAATTAGGTCAAACAGGAAGTAGGTTCATGTCATAAAAGTAGGTCAGACAGGCGGTGACGGCCGCCAGACAAATCTAGTTGTTTATAAAGATTGTATACTTGTTTAAAGTAATATGTAAACATGGAAATAATGAATAAAAAGAAAAAAAACAGGAAATCAAAAATATCTAGCGTGGTACAGGTTTACTTCTTATTCATTTATACTTGGCTTAAGTAATAGGCGCATATGAAAAGTAGGAAGAAAAAATGGTTGACAAATGTTAAGAGAAAAAAAAAAAGTTTAAACGTACAAGATACAACAATTTTAAAAGGTACAACGCATCTTTAAAATTCATAGAGAAAAAGTGCAAAGCTGTTTTTATGTCTACATAATGATCAAACCATTGAAAAAAGTGATGCGTTTTTAGATGTACCTAACTATTTGTGTTGTTTTTTTTTTTCTATTTTAAGTATTTAAAACTAATAATTATTGTCACTGTGTCGTGTAAGAAATTTTTTGTTTGTAAGAATGTTAAAAAAATATGAATGAAAAAAGACAAACAGGAAATTAAAGCTATGGAAGTACTTAACGATTAACATGTTGATAAGGTTAATTGTA
The DNA here is from genome assembly GCA_947095535.1 of Poecilobothrus nobilitatus. Taxonomy (NCBI): domain Eukaryota; kingdom Metazoa; phylum Arthropoda; class Insecta; order Diptera; family Dolichopodidae; genus Poecilobothrus; species Poecilobothrus nobilitatus. The sequence goes on from OX352772.1 coordinate 100,341,457, forward strand.
AGTTGCATAATCTGCAAAGAATAAAAAAAGAAAAAAAAATCTAAGTCATCAGGTTAATTGCATTAGGTATCTATTTTGAAAACAAGAATATCAAAATAAAACAGATTTATTTACATGTTCAAAAAATTTTTATTTAACTAGAAATATTTTACAATTTTATAGAAATCTGAGTTGAAAAATTTTTACCATTTGATCATCAGTTAAGATTGCAGAAAAAGTGAAATACAATTTTTCTATACGTTTTTGAAATCTAATCTTTATGTATATAAATTTGAAAAATCTTAATTTAATATTTTTCTTTTAAGAGATGCGTATAGACATTAAAACAATTTTTTACATCATATCTGAAACTAGTGTTTGTATAGTGTATAGGAGATGTTGATTTAAAATTTTCAATCTTTGATAATGACCGTAAGTCTCTGCTTAGATTAGTATATTTATATTTGTTTTCTTTCTTTTGCTTACCCCATAACCATTTATACAATGTAAAAATTTGTAATGTAAATTTTTTGAAATCATAAATTGTTAATTAGCCATTTGATACTTGCCCTATAGGCAACAAAATGACTGAATAGTTTTATTAGTTTGTATATCTCAAATTAAATGTAATACTAAAAAAAATATTTTTTTATGAATTATGTAAATTATTAAAATAGTAAATAAAATAATAAAATAATAAAAAAAAAAAAAAAAATAAAAGATCTTCTATTTTATTTTAAATCTGTCAATATACTTTTCAAGAAAATGCTTTTTTTGCTCTCCTTTAACATAGATTTTTTCAGCTGATTCTAAATAGTATTTTAATATAGGTTTTATGTCTAAAAATTCAACTAAACTGTTATTCCATTTAAGTCCATTTATTTTATTTTCGCAATACTGGTTATTATAATTTCCCTCTGGACTAAGTTCTTCTGCAAGGTATGGTGGTTTGACGTGATATACAGTAGGAATTAAACTTCCTTTTTCTAGTAAAGCCAGCTCTTTTAGAAAATATTGCTTTTTATTTCCTTTTAAAAATTGTAGGTCAACTACGAACATTTCAATACCCATGTTGAAGGTTTACGGAAGAATGTTCATTAGAATAACTAAATTTACATTAATATCCACTTCGGAAAAAGAGCTTTTCCTATAAATATAGGTTACCAGTGTTAATTTTTAACTAATACAACTATGCTGTTTCACCCATTCACTATTATGGTGGCGGGGCCATCATGCTGTGGTAAAACCACTTTTATTAATAATTTAATAAAATATATAAAAGAAAATATACAACCATATTTTAATAGAATTATTTAGTGTAATCCAGACAAAAATGGCGTTCCAAAATATATCAAAGATGTAGAATCTGATCTGACTATGGCGCAGTGGTCGCCAACCTTTCAATCGAAGGGTCTTGGGTTCAAACCCCGGTCAGGTCATAAATAAAAAAAAATATGTAGCACTTTTATATCGTAATAATGTATATCGTATAATTAATAGTAGTAATAATAACAATAATAATATTAATAATAATAATAGTAATAGTAACAATAACAATAATTATAATAATAATAATAATAATAGTAATAATAATAATAGCTGCTACAGTGGTGCTATCTTTGGTTTATCATGCAAGTAAGGTGTTATATACTGCTGCACGTTGTAATCCACGGATGGCCCTGATTCTGTAGTAAAGCAATAACAATAACAAGTAAATGTAACAGTAAGTCGATGCAACCGACTTATTAATACCCTACACCTGAATAATTCGAATTAAATTAAAAATCTATAAGTTTTTTTGGCAGCTGCTTGAACTTCTTCCGTTTTCTGTCTTATTCAACTCGAATTTCAGGAACGTAAAAGAGGCATACTTTTGGAATATGCTTGACACCTTTGTAAAAAATTTTAAGTTTCTATCTTTATTAATTTCGAAGATTGTTAGTCTTTGGAAGGTGTGTGTCAGGTACCCGAATTGCCCCTCCAATTCATCGAATCCATCTCAGGAACATAAAGAAAACATGCCAGAACACCATTGTACTAAATTTAAAGGTTCTACTTTTGTTGGTTTTGGAGATATGCTCGTTGCTCTTGTGCTCGTCCGGAATTTTCCAAAATACGTACCCATGGTTCAAATTCTTTCAAATGTACCTTTGTACTAAAAATAAAAGTTCTATCTTTGTTGGTTGTGGAGATATACACGTTTGCTCTGGGGCTCGTCCGGAAGCTTCCAAAATTTGAACCCATGGACCAAATCCTCACAAATTTCAGAAACATAAATCAAACTTGAAGGAACACCATTCTGCCTAATTTAAAGGTTATATCTTTGTTACTTTTGGAGATAATATCATTTGCTCTGAGGCTCGTTCGGAAGCTTTTAAAATCTGAACCCAAGGAGCAAATCCTCTCAAATTTCAGAAACTTAAATAAAATATGAAAGAACACAACTCTGCCAAATTTAAAGGTTATATCCTAGTTAGTTTTGGAGATAATCTCATTTGCTCTCCCAAGTAACAAAATTTATCTCATAAGACTCTAGTAGAGTACTATGAGAGTTAATTATGGGAGTATTACTCTCATAATTTACTCTTGAAGAATTCTATAAGTGTCTTATGAGATCGTTATAAGAGTTAAGGGGCGCAGTTATGAGAGTAAATTAACACTCATAAGAAGTCTTCAGCTCTCATTTTTAGAGTTTTAAAAATATATAACTCTCATAAGAAAACTACTATAAAATAACTTTTTCGTCCAGAATATAAGCCAAAATTATACTGCCATCGAAATTTTATTAATAAAAGTAAGCATTTTAAGTCGAAAAAAGGTAACGCGCACTAAAAATAATCTAAATTTAAAAAATTTAAATAATTCGTTTTTAACCCTTTAGAGTCTTATTATTCTACTTTTAACCATATATCTGATAATTTGAGTAAAAATAAATGTAATAGTACATATAAATTTCAATTAAAGCTAAGTTATATTGAACTATTATTTTGCATTTTAATAATTTAAATTTAATCATTTTTGCAATAAATATTTTTTCATATTTTTTTATTTAATAAAATTACTTTATAAAATAAGGGTTAAGATTGAGAAAAATAAAGAAGATATCAATAATATGGCCGCTGATTGATAAATTCTCTTATAAGAACAAAACTCTTCATATGAGAATAAATACACATATTTTTGACTGCCGTCCTGTTCATAAAAATGACATAATTGAATAAAATTATAAATAATTTTAATATAAAACGAGGTTCACGAAATTTATGATTTTATTATAAATAATATTATTATGATTTTGTTAATAAAAAGCAAGAATTAGTTTATGAAATTTATGAATAAAATTAAAAAATTCATGAATTTATTTTAAACTCGTGCAATGCTGTAAAAAGCAATTATTTATTAAACGGAATTAAAGAACAAAATTTGTAAAGACTTCGATGTACATTTTTCATGTTTTTCATTATTAAATCTCTTTAAAAACATAATTTATAAATATTAGTTTATATATTATTATATTAAAATTTAATTTTTGTACAAATTCTTAAGAGAGCATGACAATTTTACTTAATTTTTTTGCAATAAAAAAAGTTGTTAACAGAAATAAGAGTATAATGTTGAAAAAAAATTGTAACAGGTGTTCAAGTTACAGGTGTTTAAAAATAGGAAATTTTCAGTTTTTGACCCCTTACAGTTCCTAAACGGGGGGTGTTACAAAAAAAATTTCTGAAATGACTCATACTTATTTTCTAAGACTCATACTTATTTTCTATTCATTAAGATCTAACTTCTGCCAAAATTTCAAGTTTCCAAGTTAAATCGTTTAAAAGATAGAAGGATTAAAGGATTTTGCAATAATTCAGTTTCGCATAACGGTAAATTAAGACACCGTATAGCACAAGTATATATTTATTATATACATGCTTGTAAAGCTCATAATAGCACCTATCGTTTGGAATCGTTATCGTTTTCAGATTGAAGATATACCTTATAAAGCTTGTGTTATAACAATTTAAATAAAGAGATTTTTCGAACTTTGGGGGGCTGTAGCTCCTTAACGAGTGGAGCTACAGAAAACATGATTTTAACATAAAATTAATATTTTTATGATATCTATCAGCAGTTAAAATTTCATGGTTCTATTTCAAAAAAATTGTGGAGATCTAAAAGTTAGTTGTTCGGGAACTACCCGAAGTTTCGGTCGGAACTCAACCAAAAAAAATAGGGAACCTAGAAATGTTGTAGGAATATTTTGTGAAAATTTCAAGATTCTAGCTTCCTTAGTTTTTGAGTTAGCGTGCTGACGGAGAGACGGACGGACATGGCTTAATCGTCTCAGAACTTGATTCTGATCCGATCCATATCTTTGAAGGTATATCTAGCTCGCTTATTTCGAGGTGTTACAAACGGAGGAGTAATTTTATTATACCCGATATTTATCGTACGGGTATAATTATGTATTATCTTTTAAAAATTGTTCAATTGAAATAAATAATATGAAATTTTCAAATAAACTAAAAGAATTTAAACAAATCATTGTAATTCCAAGTTATAATAAAATTAATAATGTTTCTAAACTAATAAATCTTGAATATTTAAATCATAAACAAATTGAAAATTATGATAAAATAGAAGAAATTAAATCTGAAAAGAAAAAAAAAAAAATATTAATTTATGTTAACAGTTCTATAGTATTAATGTTTGTAATAATATCAATTATAATATTTTTAAGAAAAATAAAACAAAGGAAACAATTAGTGGCAATTAACGTAAATAATAAAGAAAAAATCGTTCAGGAGAACAATGTTCTTAATGATGGGGTAGTCATCTATCCTGTAAACTTAAATTCATAAATTATAAATTCCATTTTTTCTATATTACTTAAATTATTCTTTCAAATAAATAAAAGTGTTAAATTACAATTCTTACATTTATATTTTTTTTTCTTTTTACTGCCGCGATTTAGTTTAGAATTTAATTTCTTATACACAATTTTTTTTTCTGTATATTGTCTGAAATTAACAATAAATAAAAAAAAAAAAAAGACCTAGATCTCTAATAGAATTAGATTTAGTCAAACTTGAATTGTTAATAGAGTATTGAAAATTAATATTATTGAGTCGCCGAGAGAAAGTTATGAATGCACATTTACTGACATTAAGAACAACATTATTTACAATAATAGTTATTTATTTATGTTATGTTAATAGATGAAATTATTTAGATCAGCTTGAAGTAAGTAGACATCTTCCATGCATGTAATTTTTTTTAAAAGTTTTCATATCATTTGCATAAATTTTAACAACACGATAATTTCTATATATAAGATAGGAATTTATCCACTTAATGAAACGTTCAGGAAAACCATACTTTTTTAAGTTTAATAAAATGGTACTGTGGAGTAGTATATCAAATGCCTTGCTAAAGTCAGTATACATAACATCTGTTTGAAATCCCGATTCCACATTATTTAGGAATATAGACGTTGATTCAATGAGATTTGTGGTAGTTGACTTATGTTTCACGAAACCATGCTGATTATCAGAAATAATTCTAGAACATTGAGAATAAATTGAATCAGAAACCATTAATTCAACTACCTTAAGTATTGCTGAACATTTAGCTATCGGATGTTACCAATATTTTTTTCATCTTTCTAATAGGTCTAATAAATGCTTTCTTTCAAAAAATTGGAAGAATACCTAGATTAAGAGAAGTCTTAAAGATAATAGATAATGGAAGAGAAAGGGAATCAGAACAGTTTATTAATATACTTTCTGGAATGCCATCTGATCCAGAACAATAGTTTAGTTTAAGTTTATCTAAATACTGTTTTACTTGAATATTGGTTATGTGCACATTTAAAGAAGAAACTTCATTATTAGACGAGCAAGGAAATATCTGCCATCATTAGAAGCTAAGGATTGTCTTGTTAGTTTAACAATAGGTAGAATTAGTGGATCAAGAAAAGAGGCAGAATAATATACTAATATACGAAGAAGTTGCCGGCATGTTTGAATTTACAAGACTAATGATTGGTTTAGTTAGAAGAGTTGAATTTGACAGGGATGATGTAGTAATTGAGTAAGTTGTAACAGATGAACTAATTGCGGAATAATAGAAGCTGATTCGTTTGAGCCATGAGAAAGAGATGAAACAGTTTGAGTCTTATTTAAAAATTGAGAAAATGACTGTCGGGTTGGAATTGAGTTCCATAAAGATGAAGATGAAAATTGACTGGTATAAGGATTAATCGTTTCTTTGTGTATAAAATTAGGACATTTATTATTGTTAGGCTTGTTATTTTCAGCATGTGTTTCTTTATGTGTAAGTGGAGGTAAATAGTTTTTCGTTGAATAAAGATTAATTGATTCATTTTGTATAAAATTAGAATGTTTTTTATTATTGTTAATCTCAACTGCGGAACTTTTATGTGAAGTTATGTTGTTTTCAATTGAATCTTTATTTTTATGAGGAGTAATACCAATATTATTTTTATTATTATTAAATTTAGTATTATTATTACTTAAATGGTTTTTTATTTTTACCTAACTTTAAATCTTTACACTTTGAAGTTTCACCCTTCCATACTCTATTGTTATGTTAGATGATGTCTACTTTTTTTTTTGATGCGTCATTTAACAAGAAGTTGAAGTCCTCACTTTTTGTTGCAAATTTGAAACAACTGAATTTTTTTTTCTTACTGAACAGGAATTTGGGTGTTATATTTATTAATATCAAAGCTGCTTTTAAGGAAAGTTGATAACCATTTAGTATTTACTGTTTTAGGTGAGCCTTTTCTAAATAAATTCATAAGTAAAGTTTTATTGTTTATTTTTTTTTATCTTTTTCCGTTCTTTATTATTGCGTTCCAGCTTTTTTACACACATGTTCCACCCTAAGAAATCTAAGAATTGGCTAGCTACCATTTTGGTTTAATATTGCACCATTCATGCACTCCTTAGTTGATTTGAAATCAATTTTGTTGGCTTTAAGATCAAATAAATGTTGCATAATTTTTATTCAAAAAGAGTTGTTTGGGTCAAACTTGTTGTTCTAATTAACACTTAAATTCTGAACGGAACTTTTTACTAATTGAGAATTTATTGATTAAAGTTGTGATTTAAAATTAATACACTCACAATTACCTTCGTCTGTTTTTGACTGTGTCAAGGTTTTAAGTGAAAACTTTTTGATTAAACTGCTGCTTGATGAATGATCTTTTTTAAGTGTAGATTTGATCTTTTTTAAGTGTAGGTTTTTGACTGTGTCAAGGTTTTAAGTGAAAACTTTTTGATTAAACTGCTGCTTGATGAATGATCTTTTTTAAGTGTAGATTTTTCTTGACATTTTTTTATATCTGTGAGATGAGTTATAATTGTGCTTAAATGTGATTTAATATCTTTGTGGTTTAATATCTTTTTTAAACTAGAAATTAATGATTTAATTTCAGTTAAATTGAGTTGCATATTGTTGTTGAAATTAATTGAACACCATCAATGCGTTGACACAAATCGAGAAAAACATTATTTGTGTTATCAATTACTTTAATTGCCTTGTTTAAAACTTCCGTTTGATCATCTTTAAGCGCAACCAAGCTAGATAAATTTTTATTATTTATATTATCTAGAAGATCGTGAATGTTGAGGCAATCATCACATGTATAATTATTACGAAATCTAGAAGAGTGTCAATTTCATTCCAAACCAATACATGTACCATAAAATCTTTTTTTGCAAAAAAACCCTTACATTTTAAACTTTCAAGTTTATGATCACTATTATTACAAGAAATGTAAGGGCATTTAAACTTATACAAATGAATCATATATTTTAAAGACATTTTTTTTTTATAATGAGGAAACTAATTTATAATTACTTAATAAAAACTTATTATTTAATTTTATTTTATTTATAAATGTTTTTTATATATTTTAATTTGATTATTCTTAATGTTTTTTATATAATTCAATTTGATTATTTTTAGCCCACTTATGGAAATTGTAATTGTAATTACGCGGATCAACAACAACAACAACAAAAAAATTGGCACACACTTAATTGTGATATAATATGTAAATGTCTTATTAAAATTATTAAGCTTTAAATTATAAATTTTAAAAATGTTAAAATAAAAATGATTCACTATTTAATAATATGTAAAAAATGAACGATAATTAACAACACGTCAAGACAATACTAACGATAGAATAAGAATAATAATATTGCTGAACATGTTTTTATTAATACTTTTAATAATATAAAATTGAAATTCTTACATCCAAAGATTTAATGTTAATTTATTACAAAATTTTATTAATTCACCTTTTATTCAATTCAAATCTTATTATACCCTTGAATTCGCGAGTTTTGTTTTAATTGACGTTTGTATTCTGTTTCAGTTTGGTCTTAACACTAACTTTTTATTAATCAAAATTACTTAATGCTGCTATGACACTCCTTTTTTTAATCTTAAACTTTTTAGAATTAAGTAAAAGAAACAAAAAATCATATGAAAATTCTGCGTAAGTGTGAAAGAGTTAGATATATGAATTGTAAATTAAATTCGTGTACTTTTTCGTAAACTTAAGTCTTTAGGAACTTTATTTGCCCGAAAAAGAATGATTACTACATTCTTTTTCGTGTACTTATTTTGACATTTCTTACTTTTTTTGATGTTCATTTACTTTTTTTGATAAAATTAAAAAAATAAAAATTTTTTTTATTATACTAAATTTTTGTCAAACAATAATTTTTTTTTTTAAAAATAATTTTTAAGTTATAAAAAAAAAATATGAAATGAAAAATAAACACTTTACATATTTTTTTCTTTATTATTTTGACGTTAGTACTGCGCAAAAACTTACATAATTTATTTATATATTATTTCTGTCATACTTTTCTTAGATTTCGTGCAAATAAAGTTTAAGATCAAGCTGAAAAAAAGTAAGTGTCATAACACCATAAACTAAAACTTTTAAATTAACTTAATTCTAAGATTTTAAATCAATATCATTTAACCTTGATTAACCAAAGTTAACATTAATTCATTCTACTTTTATAAATTAATTAAATAACAGGAAATGCAATTTAGGATTTATGTTAACTTAGTTTTGGTTAATGAAGTACAAATTATATTATGTAAGTCCTCCTTCCCTAAGTTAGAAACTTGATTGTTTACATTAATATTACAATAAGATACAAAATATCGTTATACAAAATTTACTTACTAATTATAACTAATTTTAATATTAGTTTTTCAATGTTCTCTAATATTTTTTGTTTTTCATTTAGTAAAATTTAGGTTTTAAGTTAGGTTTTAAGTTTCAATTTGTTACTTTTAATAATATAATGTAGAGACATATGTATATATAAATTTTTTTCTATAAACATTACAAGTTCTATTTTACTCTTTTCAGCACATTTCCAAAAAGAATTTGAAAAGATGCGCTTTTAAGTTTCATTCTGGCCGTTCATTCGTAAGTACCTCATAAAAAAACTAATGTCGTAGAACCACTCATAAGATCTCATAAAAAAGCTGATGTTGTAAGTAGATAAGTAGGAAGTTAGGCCAGATAGATCAGTAGGTCAAGGTCACCCGGAAGTAGGTCAAACCGTAATTAGGTCAAACAGGAAGTAGGTTCATGTCATAAAAGTAGGTCAGACAGGCGGTGACGGCCGCCAGACAAATCTAGTTGTTTATAAAGATTGTATACTTGTTTAAAGTAATATGTAAACATGGAAATAATGAATAAAAAGAAAAAAAACAGGAAATCAAAAATATCTAGCGTGGTACAGGTTTACTTCTTATTCATTTATACTTGGCTTAAGTAATAGGCGCATATGAAAAGTAGGAAGAAAAAATGGTTGACAAATGTTAAGAGAAAAAAAAAAAGTTTAAACGTACAAGATACAACAATTTTAAAAGGTACAACGCATCTTTAAAATTCATAGAGAAAAAGTGCAAAGCTGTTTTTATGTCTACATAATGATCAAACCATTGAAAAAAGTGATGCGTTTTTAGATGTACCTAACTATTTGTGTTGTTTTTTTTTTTCTATTTTAAGTATTTAAAACTAATAATTATTGTCACTGTGTCGTGTAAGAAATTTTTTGTTTGTAAGAATGTTGAAAAAATATGAATGAAAAAAGACAAACAGGAAATTAAAGCTATGGAAGTACTTAACGATTAACATGTTGATAAGGTTAATTGTAAGTTGCATAATCTGCAAAGAATAAAAAAAGAAAAAAAAATCTAAGTCATCAGGTTAATTGCATTAGGTATCTATTTTGAAAACAAGAATATCAAAATAAAACAGATTTATTTACATGTTCAAAAATTTTTTATTTAACTAGAAATATTTTACAATTTTATAGAAATCTGAGTTGAAAAATTTTTACCATTTGATCATCAGTTAAGATTGCAGAAAAAGTGAGATCCAATTTTTCTATACGTTTTTGAAATCTAATCTTTATATATAAATTTGAAAAATCTTAATTTAATATTTTTCTTTTAAGAGATGCGTATAGACATTAAAACAATTTTTTACATCATATCTGAAACTGGTGTTTGTAATTTGTATAGTGTATAGGAGATGTTGATCTAAAATTTTCAATCTTTGATAATGACCGTAAGTCTCTGCTTAGATTAGTATATTTATATTTGTTTTCTTTCTTTTGCTTATCCCATAACCATTTATACAATGTAAAAATTTGTAATGTAAATTTTTTGAAATCATAAATTGTTAATTAGCCATTTGATACTTGCCCTATAGGCAACAAAATGACTGAATAGTTTTATTAGTTTGTATATCTCAAATTAAATGTAATACTAAAAAAAAATATTTTTTTATGAATTATGTAAATTATTAAAATAGTAAATAAAATAATAAAATAATAAAAAAAAAATAAAAATAAAAGATCTTCTATTTTATTTTAAATCTGTCAATATACTTTTCAAGAAAATGCTTTTTTTGCTCTCCTTTAACATAGATTTTTTCAGCTGATTCTAAATAGTATTTTAATATAGGTTTTATGTCTAAAAATTCAACTAAACTGTTATTCCATTTAAGTCCATTTATTTTATTTTCGCAATACTGGTTATTATAATTTCCCTCTGAACTAAGTTCTTCTGCAAGGTATGGTGGTTTGACGTGATATACAGTAGGAATTAAACTTCCTTTTTCTAGTAAAGCCAGCTCTTTTAGAAAATATTGCTTTTTATTTCCTTTTAAAAATTGTAGGTCAACTACGAAAATTTCAATACCCATGTTGAAGGTTTACGGAAGAATGTTCATTAGAATAACTAAATTTACATTAATATCCACTTCGGAAAAAGAGCTTTTCCTATAAATATAGGTTACCAGTGTTAATTTTTAACTAATACAACTATGCTGTTTCACCCATTCACTATTATGGTGGCGGGGCCATCATGCTGTGGTAAAACCACTTTTATTAATAATTTAATAAAATATATAAAAGAAAATATACAACCATATTTTAATAGAATTATTTAGTGTAATCCAGACAAAAATGGCGTTCCAAAATATATCAAAGATGTAGAATCTGATCTGACTATGGCGCAGTGGTTAAGTCGCCAACCTTTCAATCGAAGGGTCTTGGGTTCAAACCCCGGTCAGGTCATAAATAAAAAAAAATATGTAGCACTTTTATATCGTAATAATGTATATCGTATAATTAATAGTAGTAATAATAACAATAATAATATTAATAATAATAATAGTAATAGTAACAATAACAATAATTATAATAATAATAATAATAGTAATAATAATAATAATAGCTGCTACAGTGGGGCTATCTTTGGTTATATCATGCAAGTAAGGTGTTATATACTGCTGCACGTTGTAATCCACGGATGGTCCTGATTCTGTAGTAAAGTAATAACAATAACAAGTAAATGTAACAGTAAGTCGATGCAACCGACTTATTAATACCCTACACCTGAATAATTCGAATTAAATTAAAAATCTATAAGTTTTTTTGGCAGCTGCTTGAACTTCTTCCGTTTTCTGTCTTATTCAACTCGAATTTCAGGAACGTAAAAGAGGCATCCTCTTGGGATATGCTTGACACCTTTGTAAAAAATTTTAAGTTTTTATCTTTATTAATTTCGAAGATTGTTAGTCTTTGGAAGGTGTGTGTCAGGTACCCGAATTGCCACTCCAATTCATCGAATCCGTCTCAGGAACATAAAGAAAACATGCCAGAACACCATTGTACTAAATTTAAAGGTTCTACTTTTGTTGGTTTTGGAGATATGCTCGTTGCTCTTGTGCTCGTCCGGAAGTTTCCAAAATACGTACCCATGGTTCAAATTCTTTCAAATGTCAGTTTCCAATTTTACAGAAAAGGAAATATAACAGAACACCTTTGTACTAAAAATAAAAGTTCTATCTTTGTTGGTTGTGGAGATATACTCGTTTGCTCTGGGGCTCGTCCGGAAGCTTCCAAAATTTGAACCCATGGACCAAATCCTCACAAATTTCAGAAACATAAATCAAACTTGAAGGAACACCATTCTGCCTAATTTAAAGGTTATATCTTTGTTACTTTTGGAGATAATATCATTTGCTCTGAGGCTCGTTCGGAAGCTTTTAAAATCCGAACCCAAGGAGCAAATCCTCTCAAATTTCAGAAACTTAAATAAAATATGAAAGAACACAACTCTGCCAAAGTTAAAGGTTATATCTTAGTTAGTTTTGGAGATAATCTCATTTGCTCTCCCAAGTAACAAAATTTATCTCATAAGACTCTAGTAGAGTACTATGAGAGTTAATTATGGGAGTATTACTCTCATAATTTACTCTTGAAGAATTCTATAAGTGTCTTATGAGATCGTTATAAGAGTTAAAGGGCGCAGTTATGAGAGTAAATTAACACTCATAAGAAGTCTTCAGCTCTCATTTTTAGAGTTTTAAAAATATATAACTCTCATAAGAAAACTACTATAAAATAACTTTTTCGTCCAGAATATAAGCCAAAATCATACTGCCATCGAAATTTTATTAATAAAAGTAAGCATTTTAGGTCGAAAAAAGGTAACGCGCACTAAAAATAATCTAAATTTAAAAAATTTAAATAATTCTTTTTTAACCCTTTAGAGTCTTATTATTCTACTTTTAACCATATATCTGATAATTTGAGTAAAAATAAATGTAATAGTACATATAAATTTCAATTAAAGCTAAGTTATATTGAACTTAAGCTATAATTTTGCATTTTAATAATTTAATTTTAATCATTTTTGCAATAAATATTTTTTCATATTTTTTATTTAATAAAATTACTTTATAAAATAAGGGTTAAGATTGAGAAAAATAAAGAAGATATCAATAATATGGCCGCTGATTGATAAATTCTCTTATAAGAACAAAACTCTTCATATGAGAATAAATACACATATTTTTGACTGCCGTCCTGTTCATAAAAATGACATAATTGAATAAAATTATAAATAATTTTAATATAAAACGAGGTTCACGAAATTTATGATTTTATTATAAATAATATTATTATGATTTTGTTAATAAAAAGCAAGAATTAGTTTATGAAATTTATGAATAAAATTAAAAAATTCATGAATTTATTTTAAACTCGTGCAATGCTGTAAAAAGCAATTATTTATTAAACGGAATTAAAGAACAAAATTTGTAAAGACTTCGATGTACATTTTTCATGTTTTTCATTATTAAATCTCTTTAAAAACATAATTTATAAATATTAGTTTATATATTATTATATTAAAATTTAATTTTTGTACAAATTCTTAAGAGAGCATGACAATTTTACTTAATTTTTTTGCAATGCTAGATTCTTTTTGATGCTTTAAAGATTTTTATATTACTTCAGATTAGTTAGGATATTATTATTGACATCGCTAATAATAATAATTAATTGTTTGTAATAGTTGACTAAATGAACAATTTAACTGATGCTTGGATTAATACCAATGTCAGATACAAAAAAAACACTAATATTCCTAAATTTTTATTTTTACTAATTTTTAAATTCTTTGAGATACCGTATTGTAGAAAAAAGTTTTTTCAGTGTACAACATATTTCTTTTTATCAGAAAATTATTATTATATTCTTAATACCTGTACGAACAATAGTTACAGGTATATAAAAATGTATCCTCCGTTTGTAACAAATAGAACTTATTATATAAATATTGATAACTTTCGAGACTCGAATGTAAACTCTGAATTATAAAAATATTTGATATAAAAATCAGAGTACATGTGCTATACATATAAATATACATACATACATATATAAATTACCTACATCATATTATTATTATCATATTGTAGAAGAAATTGTAATAGTCATATTGGTTAGAAGAAACAAATGTCTTTAAAACCTATATCTCAATTTTTGGCTTGTTTTGACTTCCTCACTTATGCAAAAGTTATAGTATAAATTGTTTTAAATATTTAGTGTTGACAAGAGCAACTAATTCTTTTTAGTTTTACATGTTTCTTAAAAACAATTATGTTTGATGAACTAAATCAAGTTTTTCTACTCTTGATATCAGAATATTGATCTTATTATAAGAGTATTGGTCTTCTTATAAGATTAATTTCATTATAATGAGAGTTTAAGTTTTATTATAAAGCCATAACTCATCTTATAATAAGATTTAAATTCTTTTTCCAAGTGTTTTAGATTTTAAACGTCAAATTGTTTTAGTCGAAAAAAAGGCTGCTAACTTTTTTTAGATTTTAAGCATCGAATTGTATTAGTCGAAAAAAAGACTGTTCATTTTTTTGAATGAATTTTTGTTATTTTTTTTGTTTTATTTTTAATAATTGTCTTCAAAAATAAAGTTTATCTTTTGTCATAATTTTAAAATATGATTATTTACTTAATAGTATAAAGTAAGGGAATAAGAATGCTTGTATATCTCCTGAGGAAAACCATCTTTCAATAATACAATTGCTATATAATATAGAAATGTACGGTATTCCAAAGCTTTCCAATGCGCCGGAAAATCTAATCTTTTGTTTATTAAATATTTCGAACAATACTTTTGTGTTAGGTGTCTTATGTTAAACGTAATTTAATCAGTTCTAAAAACTTCATCCTTTTAAAGTTCGCTGTCGATCAGCTGATTTTTATCATCCTCATCATAAACGCTATCATTATCCCGTTTATTAAGATAATCATGCTAACAAATACACTTCAATTATTCAAAGACCTATTTTTCTTTTAATTTAAATACCTGAAACTACCTTAGTTAGGACATCTTTCAATATTTACTTCTATTTTGTTTTGTTAACTTCTATTTCCAGACCTTATTTTTATATTTGAACTCTAACAATAATTTTATTACAAGTAGTTATTAAAGTTTAATTCTCATAAAGGAAAATTTTAAGAACACAATTCTATAAGAGTTTAAACCTCATAAAAAATGCTTTATGAGAATATAAATTTTCTTGCGATTAATGGAAGTGTATAAAAATAGTTTTACTATAAGAGTGAAAGAATTTTTAGCCCTGTAAGTGTTGATATCTTATAATAAGTACTCTATAAGAGTTAATTTAATTCTTATAAAAAGAGTAAAAGTATTTTTAACAATATAAGTATTGCTATTTCATAAGAAGAGCTTTATAAGAGTGAATTAATTTGCTATAATTAGAATTATGTTATGAGAGTTTTCAAGTGTGTTATGAGAGTCTTATGAGAACTTTTCCCAATTTTCTAGAGTTTTACTCTTGGTAAATGTTACTTGGGCTGGTGCTCGTTCGGAAGCTTTCAAAATCCAAACCCATGGACCAAATCCTCTTAAATTTCAGAGACATAAATCGAACGGGAAGAACATCATTGTACAAAATTTAGAGGTTCTATCTTTGTTGGTTTTGGAGATAATCGCGTTTGCTCCGGAATCATTTGGAAGCTTCCAGAATCCGAACCCATTGACCGATTTTGTCCAGATTCGAATTTAGCCTTCCTTTCGTAATTAGTTACCTACTACATAAATTTCATCAAGACAGCTTTATTAGTTTTTGAGTTATCGTGCGAACGGACGAACGGACGGACGGACATCGTTAAATCGACTCAGGAGGTGATCCTGA
Organism: Poecilobothrus nobilitatus; assembly: GCA_947095535.1. Taxonomy (NCBI): domain Eukaryota; kingdom Metazoa; phylum Arthropoda; class Insecta; order Diptera; family Dolichopodidae; genus Poecilobothrus; species Poecilobothrus nobilitatus. The sequence goes on from OX352772.1 coordinate 100,357,532, forward strand.
TTCAGAATATATATACATGTCCATATCTAACTCGCTTCCTTTTGGTGGTTACAAACACCATACCAAAGTTAATATACCCTATACTTTAGGTGTAGGGTATAATAATAATAATTATAATAATAATAGAAATAATAATAATAATAATAATAGTAATTAGTAATAATAACAATAATAATAATAATAGTAATAATATAATAGCTACTACAGTAGAGCCATCTTTGGTTATATCATGCAAGTAAGGTGTTATATACTGCTGCACGTTGTAATCCACTGATGGCGCTGACTCTGTAGTAAAAATAATAGTAATATTAATAAGAATACTAACACCAATAATAGTAACCGCTACAGTGACAGTGGAGATTGCCTTCAATAATTACCTCATGCAGTACTATACACTACTACTACATGTTGTAACTGTTGTGACGACATTAGTCACTGTTAGCTAAATAGTAATAATAATAGGCGGATTCATTGTTTCCTTACAGTCCCACTCCTAATTCAATGTTTCCGTATCCATTTCCTATCCTTTCCTATCCCTACTCCCTAGCCAATATACTGCGTTGGCAAGTAAGGGTTTCATCCCATTAAATTGACTAAAAGGGGGAGTTGGGTTTAGTCAGTAAGAATCTGACACTACCAAGGGGGAAATTCTTGGTGTCTTTGGAAGATTCCCACCTGCCTTAGGAAAAAAAAAAGAAGCAATTCCAGATTTTAATGATAATCAAAAACCTTTGTTAATTATTATCGATGATATCATGTTGAATTCTAATGATAAGTATGCATGTGATTTATTTACTAGAGGATCATATCATAGAAATTTATCTGTAATATTTGTAACACAAAATGTTTTTCACCAGGGTAAATTTTTAAGAGATATTTCACTTAACTGTAAATATCTCGTACTTTTCAAAAATCCAAGAGATAAATCGCAGATATTACCTCTAGTTCGCCAAATAGATCCTAATTAAATCAAAGCATTTGAAAAAGTACATAATAATGTGACGTCAGTCCCATACGGCTATATATTAATAGATCTTACTCAAGCCATTAATGATATATTTCGATTAAGAAGTGATATATTTGGAAAAGGTTTGTGTTATTGTACGAGAGATCAATTAGAACAATTTGGGGAGGAATATGAAACGTTTGAAGACCAATCGTCATATATTGCACCTATTAAAAACCTCTAAACTAAAATTGCAGAAAGTAATTATAAAGCACTGTGACCCTGAAGTAATTAAAACAATTTGTGAAATAGCGTTAAATATTTTAAAATGTAATTGTAATCTGAGTAAAAAAGCAACAACAGAATTACAAAAGTATAAAAAGGAATTAAGATCACTTATTTGCCGTTAAAAATCTATAAATAGCAAAAGAAAAATTATTATCCAACGTGGAGGATTTTTACCTACACATTTGGTGCAGTACCATCAGGGATAATCGAAATTTTATAAAATGAACAATACAATATTTAACAAAATGATACTTCTAAAACACGAGATTTATGAGAAAGTTAAGCAAAATGCAGACGTTGAACTGAATGAGTTGGATAAAATTATGAAAAAAATATTGATAAATAAAAATCTTACGGACACTCAAAAATGGTATTTATACAGACGAAATCTATTTAAAATAAGAAACAAAAAACGAGAACTTCTTAGAAATAAAGAGGAAAAAGTTAAAGTTACGGAAACAAAAGCTACTCAAACTCGTGCAAAACCAATGTATATAGATGCGGAATCTCAGTCGCATTTTCCGGAATACAAAAATGTTGGAATACAAGTTGTACCTGAAGATGAAGAAGTATATGAAAAAGAAGCTGATGACAAAGTATTTGGTGATGAAATTCAAGAAAATGTTTTAAAAAAAGCAATGTCAGCTGCTTCAGTTGAAAAACTTCTTAGAAAAAGAAAATCAATTAGAAATCAAAATGTACAAATTTTTGAAGCTGATACAGGAGATATTATAACTGTTCTGTTAGATGGCCCAAGCCTACCAACGAAAAAAGAAAAACTATAAATAGCAAAGAGTTGATTAATTAATCAAGACGTGTTTTAAGGTCAGCAGTAGGTAATACTCAAACAGAACTTAATTTTCAAATTAGTAAGAATAAATCTGCAAGTTCATGGACAAATGATGAATTTTATGTCAGTTTACTTAGTGATTCATCTTTTTTACAAATAAAATGAATAAATACATGTGTGATTCAAGCTGTAAAATCGGGAGTTCAGAAATGTATTTTAATGATTTCGTTCCAAATGTGTATGGTGAAGAATGGGAAAAAGTACTCAAATATTTATTAAAGGTATGCAGAAAGATATTGTAGGAGTTGGAATATCATATATTTCATACATAGAAAAACAAATAATATGCAACTGGAGAGTTTTTCTACTATCAACGCTAATTCAAAATGTACACCCACTTAATAGGTTTACGAGAAAAGAAGTTGAACGATAGATGATTTGGAGAATTTTTAATTTTATAAACGATGATATTAATTATGTACAATCAGCAAAAGCTGAGGAGATGGCTAAAAATATAAGTTACACCACAATATCTGTTACTAGGCCTAAAAGAGATATAAAAATAAGAGCAAATTTGCTTGTACCCTGGAAGGGATTTTAACAACATGTTTCAATGAAGTATCTTCGAAAGTTACAGATTTTAAAACATATAAATCACGTGTAATAGAAGCATTCAAAACTTTTATAGATAGTTCACAATTGATTCCAATTTTTAAACCAGATATGTTTTTTGTATACACAGATATAATTGAACCGCAAAAAATAGGTGATAAAGATGTAAGGTGTTTAAGATCTGTTAACATACAAAATACTTTCACCGATACTGTAAAATAATTGAGTAATATTCAATATTGCAATGTGAAGAAATCATTTAATAAAATATCATTACTTTTATGTGATAAATATGGATAGAAAACAAGTAAATGTAACAGTAAGTCGATGCAACCGACTTATTAATACCCTACACCTGAATAATCCGAATTTAATTATAAATCCATAAGTTTTTTTGGCAGCTGCTTGAACTTCTTCCTTTTTCTGGCTTATTCAACTCGAATTTCAGGAACGTAAAAGAAGCATCCTCTTGGGATATGCTTGACACCTTTGTAAAAAGTTTTAAGTTTCTATCTTTATTAATTTCGAAGATATGCTTGTTAGTCCTTAGGAGGCATGTGTCAGGTACCTGAATTGCCACTTCAATTCATCGAATCCATCTCAGGAACATAAAGAAAACATACCAGAACACCATTGTACTAAATTTAAAGGTTCTGCTTTTGTTGGTTTTGGAGATATGCTCGTTGCTCTTGTGCTCGTCCGGAAGTATCCAAAATACGAACCCATGGTTCAAATTCTTTCAAATGTCAGTTTCCAATCTTACAGAAAAGGAAAAATAACAGAACACCTTTGTACTAAAAGTAAGAGTTCTATCTTTGTTGGTTGTGGAGATATACTCGTTTGCTCTGGGGCTCGTCCGGAAGCTTCCAAAATTTGAACCCATGGACCAAATCCTCACAAATTTCAGAAACATAAATCAAACATGAAGGAACACCATTCTGCCTAATTTAAAGATTATATCTTAGTTGGTTTTGGAGATAATATCATTTGCTCTGAGGCTCATTCGGAAGCTTCCAAAATCCGAACCCAAGGACCTACAAAATTTAAAGGTTCTATCTTTCTTGGTTTTAGAGATAATCTCGTTTGCTCCGGAATCATTCGGAAGCTTCCAGAATCCGAACCCATGGACCGATTTTGTCCAGTTTCGAACTTAACCTTCCTTTCGTGATTAGTAACCTACTATATAAATTTCATCAAGATAGCTTCATTAGTTTTTGCGTCATCAAGATAGCTTCATTAGTCATCGTGCGAACGGACGGGCGGACGGACGGACATCGTTAAATCGACTCAGGAGGTGATCCTGCTTCAGAATATATATACATGTCCATATCTAACTCGCTTCCTTTTGGTGGTTACAAACACCATACAAAATTTAATATACCCTATACTTTGGGTGTAGGGTATAATAAACTTTTCCAATAGTTCAATTTCAACAAAAATTGTATTACATTTTAAAAAAAAGTATAAATAAAAGCGATTTTACAAAACTATATATTATTTTATTTTTATTCACAATGGAGAGAGTATACTATAAGAATTATTTAATTCAATCTGGTATAGGACTTGAAGATATAGGTCCTTTATTACAATTAACCGTATCTTTTCAAAGAGGTTGTGGATTGGGAAGCTTTTTTGGAAGACTTTTTAGATATTTGAAACCATTATTTCCTTCAGGCGATGATATTTTGAAAAAGGATGTTATTAACTCTGGTATCAATGCTTTATCTTATATTGCATCTGGTGCAAATGTAAAAGAAGTTATGGAAGATCGTAGTAAAGAAATTGTTAAAAATGTACGACGTGGTGCCGTATAAAAACTGAATGAAATGTATGGTTCTGGCATAAGAAAACAAAACAGCTATAAAAAGACCATTAAGTAAAAGTTTAAATTATTTTACATCAAAACGACACAAAGATAATAACAAACAGAAACAAAGAGATATTTTTGATTAATTATTATTGAGAATATGAAATCTGAGTTGGATATTTTTAAAACCCAACCCATACAGTCTAGCATTTTACGATCTGAAGAAGTTTCCTACAACTCTATTGCTTCTTTAGACAACCCTTCAACTATTGAATTTGTTCACTGGGTCATGGCGATACATATAGAGATTTGTCTTCTACATACTTTAGATTAAAAGTACAGATCTTAAAGAACGGTGGAACACATTGGAATAATGATAAAACTGCTGATGGAAAAATAATAATACAACCAAGTGTAGTTTATAACATTATACATTCTTTAATAAAACAAAAGATATAACACCATCTGATGGAAATTATCACTATGGAGCTTATATTGAATCATTATTAAATTATGGTACAGATGCTGCTGCAACTCATTTAGAATGTGCAGGATGCATTTTAGATAAAGCAAATATAGCTAAATCTGATAATAATGGTTCAAAAGAGCGCCAAAAATTGTATCATAATAGCAATGTAGTGGAACTTATGCGTAAACTACACGTAGATATGTTTAATCAACCTACTCTACTTATAAATAATGTTGACATTCGTATAGTTTTAACACTTGAAAACCCAGATTTTTATCTATTTGTAGATGATTCTGATGAATCACAATTAAAAATTAAGGAAGCGACGCTATTTATGAGGCATGTTACCGTTAATGAGCACACAATTCTTGAGAAATCCAATGTTAAATATAATTATAAACGCATTGAAAAAAAAAGTTTTACAATTCCAATGGACAGCTCATCAATATCAGTTGATAATGTTGTTATTGGACAGTTGCCAAACACAATAATTTTTTGTATGACAGAAAATGTGTGTTACTCTGTAACATTTTGATATTTCGCAATTTGTGTTAAACGTAAATGGTGTTCAAATACCTAATTCAGCAATTGAAAACAGTTTTTCAGATGAAAATAATTCCTGTACAAGAGCATACAGTACACTTTTTTCAGGAACTGAAATTTACCACAATGGTAAAGGTCATCAGATAACAAAGTCTCTATTTAGTAATGGATTTTTCATACTAGCTTTTAATTTAACTCAAGATACATCTGGAAATGAAGTATGACAAGGTTTACTAAACCAGGGTACAGTTAGAATTGAGGCAAGGCTATCAAAACCACTTACATCTACACTAACTGCTATTGTTTATGCAAGCATACGAATTGATAAAAATCGAAATATATTCACAAATCTATAAATTGAATATTGAAACATGTATTTGAATATTCAACACGATCTCATCGACCTGTGCACTTTTGGACATAAAGTTTTGTTGTTATGATAAAAATACTTTATTTCTAAAAGATATTTGTTTAGTTAGAATTAAAGAAAAAAAATTTGTAAAAGAATTTACTTACAAATTCCCAACCAAAGAAATTATAAATGAAAATTTGAAAATTACTCTTTTGGAACTGTACTAATGATAAAATTAATAAAGAATTGAGACAGGTGCTAGAAAAATTTGATGTTATTATAACAAATGAAAAAATAAAAAACGAGTTTTTAATGAACTATATTAATGTAAGTAGAGTGTATGATTTGAGTCAGTTTGAGTCATGAACGCTTTAGAAATAACTAGTGTTTTAAAATGTAACAAATTTACAAACAAATATTTTAAGGGAGTTTTTGCTTTAGAAAAAATTCCAAAAATAATAGAAAAACCAACTTTTTTAATTGTAAACACTGACAAGATAAAAGATGCGGGAACACATTGGTGTGCCCTTTATATTCCAAATAAATATATTCCAGATAAACAGGAAATTTTGAAATATTTGAAAAATTAGTGCATAGTTTTCAATAATTGGCAGATACAGGATGTCCTTCGAATGTATGTGAACAGTACTGCTGCGTTTATGACTGATATAGATGTTTTGGTTTAAGTATGAAAACTTTTTTGAATGAATTTAGCAAATAATCATGTAGAAAACGACAATCTGATTATTAATATGTTTTACTACTTATTTAGAAATTTAAATTTTTCACAATCTTGTGTACCTAAGCAATATAATTAATATTAAAAAGCTTTAGTTGAAACGTAGTAATGGAAGATCAAGGTTCGAACACAAATTTGATGTTGAGTTACACATATTTTCTCAACAAAAATCAGTTATTAAAAGTTCTGGTTGGTTTTGATACATCTCTTGTAGCGACTCGCATTTTTTATCGTATTGGAAAAAAGCCAGCTATTTTAAAATATTGGTGTAAATTCTATCAGCAATTTTATGAAAGGTACTCGAAACAATCAATAAAGAATACAAAATTATGTTTACAATGGGTTAAGAATGGTTATTGGCCGATGTCTTAGCATTAACAAAGAGGAAGCTGACGCATTTCACAACTCGATTGATATTCTTCAAGCTGTAATGATACACAATAAAAATGCTGAATCAAATGCACGGGAATATGTTATTAAATATATAAAAAGGTGTCAAGAAAAACATGTTATGAAATTGCACGAAGAAATATATATTCCAATACAACGGTGTAGCGTTCAATGCAATTATTCTAGATTGTTTTTTTAAATACCTGTACTACTAGAAAATAAAATTTTTAATATATTAAACAAGAACAACAATAAATGAAAACGTTTTTAAATATTATTTAATTTGTTTTTAACAGATTTTATAGAACTTACTCGTGGTTAAAATAATCGTGGAATCTTGCTAGCGATTTTGGACACAGTTTAAGTTCCGGTGACAATACATGATTCTAAAATAATAATACCAAAAACCAGTAGAGAAGTTAACTAAATTAGCAAAATAATAAAATTTTCATACAAACATATTACAGATTTTTTAACAGAATTATTTACAGAGTAAAATAAATTTGCCTTGACATGTGTGTATTTGTTGTTGCCTTTTTTTTTTTTTTTTTTTTTTACGAGGGTTGGTGGAAAACTCGAAAGTCACCAAGAGGAACTGCACATAGACAAAACTAAATGTTATATACATACGTAATGTATACTAATGTTATACTGGTTATACATTTAATTTATAAATTTTTCTCTTTCATGAAACACACAAACAAAGAAACGGCAATCATTTTTATTTTAAATTTTTGTTTGTTGCATTATTCATACATATGTATATTATGTAGATATCTGATATTTACGTCAACAAGAGTAATAAATTTTTTTGTTTACAAGCGATTATATTAGAATTCTATTATATTAGTTTACATGCGATTTATATATATTGGAATTCGAAATTGGTATCTATAAATATAAATATACGTATACATACATACATACATATATGTAGTTAGCATTAAGCTTAATTATATACTTTTATATTAACTCGTCTGTGTCGGTTTATTTATTTATTTATTTATTTGTCATTCTGTCACGCTTTTTATTATCTTCGTAATCTGTTAGCAACATTTGTAAGTGTTGTATAGTGCAGAAGAAAGTGTACAGATTTCAAAAGTGGGGGTCATGTTGTTCGAATACAGTTCACATACAACTTTTTCTTTTTTTAACTAACTATTCATCAACATTTTTTGAATAAAGTATGTATATATTTTGTATATATGGATTTAAAACTTAAATTTTTATCTATAAATTCATGCATACAAAACACACGCAATATATTTTTAATCTTTTCTCCTATAATAGTATAATATGGATGTCCATTGCACATAGTGTTTTGTATTAGCAAAACACAATACATACAATATTTTTTTGTATGTTGCTAAATTATTTTGCTTGCAACATTTGTTTAGTATTTAAATCAAAATATTTGCTGTCAACATTCTTTAATGCATATTGAATATGCATGGTTAAAAATTAATGTTTTATGTGTTTTATTTAGGAACATTTATTATGTATATTGTGTATATAGATATACATATAAAATTTTATTCAAAATAATTCCAATTGCCAAATTCAAACTACATACATACATAATATTTTTTTTGTATATATAAACATAGTAAAGAATATAAAAAGTAAAGATCATTTCAAAATTATGCTTTTGCGCATTACGTATTAAGATTTACAAACAAAATTTTGTCAACACAAAAAATTAAAACTACGTATGAAAGTATGTACGTACGTACATAATATTATGTTAAACTAATTTCCTAAATTGTTTTGTTCCGCTTCATTTGTTTATAATCAGGATATCTGTCAACATTTTTTACTGCATGATCTTATTAAGCGATTAAGTAGGTGTGTCTTCAAGGTTAAATGTTTGTTTGGATATACGGTATACTACTAATGGTATACTATAAAAATATACAGTAAAATACATTTATGTACATATTATATCATTTTCATACAAGTTAGAAATGTTGCTTCAACTAAAATTGGATTGTAATATTTATAAATTATAATCACAGTATTTGGGTACATATTTTACCCTTTCAGGTAATTTCAGTATTTATGAGTTACTGGAATAAGAAATTTTTACTCTTGCTGTAATGGAATCGATTTAACGTCTTTTAATTTACTTAAACATTTGGTATAAAATTGTAAAACGTATTTTATATCAGAAACAATAATGTATGTGTGAATAAAAAATATCCCATCTTTTTTTTAAATTCAAATTATGTTTCTTTTAAAACTAAAAAGTATAAAATAAAATAATGTAAAAAAAATATTTTTTTAAATATGCTTTTATCGAAACCGAATTCGCCCCCTAAAAAGTAGAAAATAAAATTGAATGCAAAACTTTAGCTTTTTGGACTGTTATAATATAAAAGTGAATTGCTAGTGCAAGAATTTTGGACTGTTATAATATAAAAGTAAATTGCTAACTACAGAAAATTTTTTGGTAGCACCCCCTCTTTAAGAGTTATTACGCCTGAAAATTTGCTATTTTTAGACACCTGTAACTTAGACACCTGTAAACATTTTTCTTCGGCAAAACATGAAAATTAAGGATATGATAATTGGAATGAGTCTTTTAAACCAAGCAAATATCAGCATAACACAAGGTAAGCTGAAAATTTCTAAAAGTAATTTTTGTGAAATAAATATGGATAGAACTGATGATAAAGATCACAATGAACCCAAATATTTTCTTGCAATAATGCAAATAGATAATCAAAAAACCATTGAAGAACTCTTAAATTTTGATCACTTAAAAAATGATGAAAAATATCAAATAACCTCTTTGATTGAAAATTACAAGCCAAGTACACCCAAGATCTCACCAATAACTATGAAAATAGTTACGATTGATGACGTACCAGTTTATAGGCCCCCAAGAAGGTTTCCCTCTAATGAAAAAATTTATAGAGCAGCAGGTGAAACAATAGCTTCGTGAAGGTATAATAAGGGAAAGTTCGTCCGATTATTGTAGTCAAGTGGTGTTAGTAAAAAAAAAAGGACGGTTCAAACAGGCTTTGTATTGATTATCGTGGAGTAAATAAAAAAATATTGAAAGATAGGTACCCTTTGCCTAATATTGAGGAACAGATTGATAAATTACAAGCAGCTAACTACTTTACAGCACTCGATTTAGAAAACGGGTTCTTTCATGTTTTAATTGATGAAAAAAGTCAAAAATTTACTTCTTTTGTGGCTCATTGTGGACAATTTGAGTTTTGTAAGGTACCATTTGGCCTCTGCAACTCCCCTAGTGTATTTCAGAAATACATAAACTCTGTATTTAAGGATTTAATAGTTCAAGGTATTGTAATAATCTACATAGATGACTTCATTATTCCATCAAACAGCAGAGAAGAAGGAATTGATCGCTTAAAACTGGTTTTGACTGTAGCATGTAATAATGGTCTTAAAATTAAGTGGGCAAAATGCCAATTCCTACAAGAAAATATAGAGTATCTTGGATATCAAATTCGCAGGGGAACCATATCACCATCAAAATTAAAAACTAAAGCTGTTTTAAATTTTCCAACTCCAGTAACATTAAACAGCTCCAAAGCTTTTTAGGTCTTATCAATTACTTCAGAAAGTCATTCCCAATTTTGCCATGATAGCTTGACCGTTGACCGAATTATGGAAAAAATCCCATCATTTTAGAATAGGAGAAAGGGAACTGATGGCAGTTAACTATTTTAAAAATGCTCTGTCAAAGAAACCTGATGATATTCCGGTACGGAGCGTATACTGAATTGCATACAGATGCATCACAGGACGGGTATGGTGCAATCATTTTGCAGAAAAACGATGAAGACGGCGAATTGCATCCAGTTTATTATTTTAGCAGGAAAACAAATGCAGCAGAAAGAAATTATTGTTCTTATGAGCTGGAAGTACTTGCTATTATTGAATCTTTAAAAAAATTTCGGTTTATTTATTAGGTCAAAAATTCAAATTAATTACGGACTGTAAAGCCTTTCAATGTACAATGATGAAAAGAGATTTGACGACTAGGGTTGCCAGATGAGCGTTACTGTTGGAAGAATTCGAATACGAAATCAAACACAGAGCCGGATCAAAAATGAGACACGTGGATGCACTGAGTAGGAATCCGACAGTAATGTGCATTTATCAAGAAAACGGCTTTCTGAAAAAGTTAATGGAAGCGCAGTTAACAGAAAAATATTTATCTACAATAATAGAAATTTTGCAGCAGAGACCATATAAAAATTATGAAATCAAAGACAATATCTTATACAAAAATATTAATGAAAACCTTTTATTTGTTGTTCCAGATGGGATGAAAAGTCAAATAATTAAAGAAATTCATGAGAAGGAGCATTTTCATCATAGAAAAATGATAGACATGATTGAAAAAGAATTTTACATCGATGATTTATCAAAAGGAATTACAAAGCACATCTCCAATTGTATTAGATGCATTTTAGCAGAAATTTAGCCGGGAAAGGCGAAAGTCTACATAATCCTATACCAAAAGGGAAGAATCCTCTAGAAACTTTTCATATCGATCATCTTGGACCTATGCATAATACAAAAAAGAATTATAAATATGTTTTTTCTATTGTAGATGGATTTTCCAATGTGTATGGCTCTTTCCAGTAAAAACTTTAAATTGTGAGGAGGTGATTCAAAAACTAGAACTCATAGCAGAAACATTCGGATATCCAGAAAGAATAATAGTAGATAAAGGTGGTGTATTTATTTTTAATAATTTCCAAGACTTTTGCAAAACACGTGAAATTAAACTACATTTTGTCACTACGGGCATACCGCGAGGGAACGGCCAAATTGAGCGCTTATACTCAGTTCTCATTGGAGCTTTAACAAAACTATGCCTTGAAGATGCGCAGAAGCGGTACACCCATGTCAAGTCAGTACAACAGGTGATAAATTCAACATATCACAGAGCTATTAAAACTACTCATTTCCAAGTACTCACTGGCTGCAGGATAAGAACCCCGAAGGATTTGAAAATTATCGAAATAATTGAACAAGAAGTAATTAAGCAATTTGATGTTAAACGAGAAGAATTACGCAGTAATGCAAGAAAAGGAATAGCTGAGATTCGAGAAGAAAACAAAAGTACATTTAACAAAAAATGAAAACAGTCCATCAAATATAAAGTTGGAGATTTAGTGGCCATCGAAAGAGTACAATTTGGTACCGGACCCAAGATAAAGCCAAAGTTCTTGGGTCCATACCGAATTGTTGCCGTTAAAGATTTTGATCGTTATAAGGTTATAAAAGAAGGTGAACACGAAGGTCCAAATTTGACTGATACTAACGCAGAAAAAATGAAACCTTTTCATGTAACTGATACTGAAGATGAAATGATCACAAGCAGTGATGATGAACCAAAGCTCTAAATTTCAAGCAAGAATAATAAATTCTAAAATTTTATCATTTATTTTAGGTGTCTTCTGAGTCAGAAATGGCCGTGTGGGATTAAAATTTTAAACTCAATTATTCTAGTGAAGTGGTCACTCTATTTCCCAGATGTTAAACTCTCCAAGCAAGTTTAAGAAAGCGGTAAAACTTCTTTTTTTTCTTGCAATTATTTTTTAGAGGCACTTGTCATTACAAGGTGGACGTGGTTAAAAGGTAATACAACGAGCAGTACATAAAGTAAATTCGATTAATATTGCAATAAGAAATTATTAAAAAAAGAATCAATTAAAAACATGTTTAAGAACTTATTTGAATTTATGTTAGTTTAAAATAATTTAAATTCCTATTAATAAAATATCTTGTATTTACAATTTTATTAATAATTATTATTAAACAAACGTGTTTTATTTTAATATATCTAAAATAAATAAAATAAAACCACATAGGTACATACTTATTATCCAATTCTTTGGAATTTGTACTCTTTTTTAGACCCGTACAATAAGTATCGGGTATAATAAAATTACTCCCCCGTTTGTAACACCTCGAAATAAGTGAGCTAGATATACCTTCAAAGGTATAGATCGGATCAGAATCAAATTCTGAGTCGATTAAGCCATGTCCGCCCGTCTGTTTGTCAGCACGCTAACTCAAAAACTAAGAAAGCTAGAATCTTGAAATTTACACAAATTATTCTGGGAGCAATTTTTTGTTTTGTTGCAATTTGAGTTCCGACCTAAACTTCGGGTAGCACCCCAACAACTAACTTTTAGATCTCCACAATTTTTATGAAATAGAGCCATGAAAATTGCTGATAGATATCATAAAAATATTAATTTCATGATAATATTAATTTTTCTGTAGCCCCACCCGTTAAGGAGCTACAGCCCCCCAAAGTTCGAAAAATCTCTATATTTAAATTGTTATAACACAAGCTCTATAAGATCTTCAATATGAAAATTCCAAACGATAGGTGCTATTATGAGCTTTACAAACATGTATTTAATAAATATATACTCGTGCTATACGGTGTCTTAATTTACCGTTATGCGAATCTGAATTATTGCAAAATGCATTAAACCTTCTATCTTCTAAACTGTTTAAGTTGGAAACTTGCAATTTTGACAGAAGTTAGATCTTTGAAAATAAGTATGAGTCATCTCAGATTTTTTTTGTATCACCCCCCGTTTAGGAGTTGTAAGGGGTCAAAAACTGAAAATTTCCTATTTTTAAACACCTGTAACTTGAACACCTGTTAAAATTTTTTTGAAGTAAAACATAAAAATTAAAGCTTCAATATTATACTCTTATTTCTAGCAACTTTTAACAACTTTATTTAATAATATTGGGTTACTTTATAATTGACGAAAGTTTTACTTGATTTTTTCAAATTTTCTAACAAATTTCTTTAACGAATTTTTTGCATTTTGTTTTACTCGATAATTTGAAATTGTTGAGGATATAATGCGTAATACAAAAAATTGTACATAAATAAACAACATAACGGTTGCTTGAAGAATTTTTATTTTTATGATATTGATATACATACATACTTATATAATATCATGTTTATTTACATATCGTATATGTCACTGATGAATGAATGATAAGAGTATAGATGCATATTATATAGCGCCGTATTTACATACATATATGTATGTATTTTATTGTACTTATAAGAAATTATTCTATGAATGGAAACATTTTTAAAGAAATATTGCAATATATGGCGATATACTTATAACAATATAAATATACTATGTGCGCATTAATATAATATAATATTTAAAATTATATTTACTATTTTGTACTAAGTAAATTTAATATACATTTACCGCTTAGTATTAAATGGTACTATAGAATATTTGAAAAAGTTTTGGATTGATAATCGTTATGTGGAAGGTTAGAATCTGCTTTTGAAGAATGTATGAACATATAGTTTGAATATATGTATGTACAACCCATATTTCTAGAAATTATAAAATTCACCCAAATTATTTTAAAATACTAAAATATTTAAAAAAATAATATTGTAAGCAGAGTGACAGGCTGTGAACATACTAACAGGTCTTAGGGGTATATAAGAGTTCACAAAGGCAACTGTATTCTTTCTCATTTTGCTTCGCTTTTTGTATAACACCATATTGATTTTGTTGTTATTTTCTTCTTTTCTTTTTTTTTTTTAGAACATTCAATTCAATGTAAAAACAATAACAAATTTGTGTAAAATATACATAAATATTATATGTAAATTGTTAAAGTGCCGAAAAAAAGAGAAACACAAACAATCAAAAATAAAAAAAAAAGTTATCTCAAAAATAATAATTAATTTATGAATACCATGGATACATATACATATTTGATATTGCTATTTAATATTTACTATATAAAAAATCAGATAGCGCATAGGCCATGGCAAAGGCAAAAAAAAGTATTGCATGCCATGTATAATATAAGATAAACATTCACATGCACTATTTGATTTTTAATAAAGTAATATCAAATATGTATAATGTATACATACTCATTATTAAATTTTTTGGAATTTGTACTCTTTTTCTTGCTTCGGTTTTTGTATAACCAAAATTGATTTTGTTCCGATTTTCTCCTTTTCTTTATTCTTCAGAACATTCAATCAATATAAAAATTATGTTCATATCAATGCCTTTATATATCAAGCCAGAACACTGAGAGAAAAACTAAAAAAAAGGAGCTTATTTTGTGTATAAATTGTATAGGAAAATTTTCTTTATTCTAGGAAGCTATTTGTGTGCAGAAATATCTTTTCAATTAAATACCTATAAATTAGCATACAATAATTCATCATATAGCAAAATTTTATTAAAAAATAATAATATTTTCATTCATAATTTGCAACAAACTAAAAATAATCAGATAAAAAATTATGTATCCTTACCCTATCACATTAAACATGATTAAAATAATTAAATAAGAAATTAAAAAAATGACAAATGTATGAAAAGAATTTAAAAAAATATTTTTTTTATGTATATTATGTATATATATGGTAACAAACTTTGTGTACAAACTTGTGTCACATTGTAAAGCTCTTTAAATTTTTTGAATGTTTTTAAATTATTGGAAATAAAAATATGTTTGCTTTTATGTTTTTTTTAGTTTTTTTAATATTAATAATATTAATAATATAAAAAAAATATATAGCTTAACTTAATATCTAATCAATCTTAAAATTACGTTCAATATGTATTGTATATACATACTTCAAGTCATAAACAAAAATTAAAATAATCACATATTTCAAAATCACAGATTATTTACAGAAATAAAAATAATATAAATTAAACAAAATAAAATAAAACATAATTCCTTTTCTATTAAAATTTTTTTTTATAAAATTAAAATTAGATAATTTTTGTAATTTAACAATTAATAATTTGGAAAAAATTAAAGCATTTAAAAAAAATAAATTTGTTTTTATTTTGTAAATATGGCTAACTTTCTAGAATTTTTTATCTAGAAACAAAAATTTGTCAACAAAATATTGGAAAAAATACTAAATATTTTAATAAAATTTTAATTATAGGTTCATCACATTTACAAATTTCGTCAAAACACGTAAATTAAAGTCATCAGAAATAAGACTTTGATAAGTCAAACGACTTGGATTTTGATAAGTCAGCAATTTGACAAAGAATACCTTTCTGGTTTAAAGAAATTTGAATTTATCAATTGAAATAATTTTATGCAGTATATATATACTATTGAATCTGTGGCTAAAGTTGAACCACCACGTATTAAAAATAATAATTTTCTGAATCAAAATCACCCTTTGATTGTACAATTTCTATTATTACATTCCACACAATTAAATTTTTTTGTGGCTTGCAAAACCAGCAACATTCGCTTCTTGACTAAATATGTTTTGATATTCTGTGGAAGAACTAACATTTGTTACTCTATATAAGGTAGCTGTGAATTAGACTTAGAATTTAATTCACCCAATATTATTATTTTTCTGATTCTTAATTGTTTTATTTTATTATAGATTCTATAATACTCTGATACGATATTAAATAATTATAGCCGCTAAGTCTACTATATAAACCAAACCATCCTTCCAATATACAAAATCAAATGTAACAATGCGAAATATTAATAATTTACCTTATAAACAACACAAATTAAAAAAATAAAACGCATACAGACTCTTTTACATTAGAAATCAGACTACCTACTACTAAGAAAAAATTAAAAAAATGAGAAAATAAATTTATATTTTTATTGTTTTTTTTATTTTTTTGTTATTGAAATTTACCAAAAATTTCCACACGAATTAATAACGAAACTAAATTTCGGATAAAATTCGGAAAATCAATTGAGTGTTCCGGCTTTATGAAAGATATATAGAAGCATTGTTCATAGAAAAATTACAATGACAGTTCCTTAATTCAAATTTTAATTTAGTAGCAGATTAGTTATGAATTGTAGTTAACTTTAAAATTAGTTACCAACAATAAATACCTTATTATGATATATAAATTAAAATTTTTTGTTTTTATTAATTTTTCTTAATTTAGCTATTATTATAAGTTAAAAAAAAATTCAATTTAAAAGGTACTTATTCTTCGTGACTAAAAAGGATAAAATAAAAAATAATAAAAAAAATTTTTTAAAAACAGCTTTTTTTGAACTAAAAAGTAGAAAATAAAATTTTAATTGCGAATTTTTCTCTAATTGATTTGGTTGATTTGGTTACGATAGATTAATCCGTTTCAGCATCAGGCCTCAGGCCATGAAGTTTCTCATTTTTTTGTTGTTGTGATAAACGATTTGACCAATTGAAAATTTACACAAGTATTACACTTTGGAACACAAACTCATTTAATTAATATTGTTGTGATACATTAACATATTTCGGCACGATAGACTGTCAAAAATTATTGTTAAATTATAAACAAATTATTTCTAATTTGTGTCTAATTTGGCAAGATGAAATTATGGTTCTAAATAAAGCCTGTGACAAAATTTTTGTTAATGTTAGTTAACCCATTTGCGCACGAGTGCCTATTAAAAATATTCTGCCTAATTTTGTGTATTGTTATTATTATTAAAAAGATATTTCCAACACTCTTTACTTTTGTCTATATTGTTTTTGATATTCCATAAAAAGCTTTCAATGCAAATTTCGGATACATAATAGTAATTAAAATAACCTAATTAAGTATCTTAAGAATATTGTGTTTCAGTTTTAACAACATAACATTTTCGGACGGTTAAAAAACAGATAAAATCTTCTCGACAATCATCATGTCATCATTCAGGAATGTACTAATAGCATGTGGTCTACATATAAGATGCATGTGTATAATATATTTCCCAAAAAATATTATTGAAATATGTATTGTATAATGTGGTTATATTTAAAAATAGTATAAACACCTTCAATTAAATTAGAAAACATATTCACATCAAGAATGAGTACATACATATTTAAGGAACATAAAACCTTAAATTCTTATCCATATGCAGTTCTTACACATATGTTTAGCCTTATTCAATATTGTAATTAATAAATGATAAAAGAATATATAGTAATTATCTTTATTAATCAGTAATTCAGAGAAGACTGAGTAAAAGACTCAGACAATAAGATTATATTATACATATAAATAATATGAATATAAATTGGTGTTGCCAGCAATTGATGCCTTCACTTTTTTAACATCAACAAATATCAATTTGAAAACATAATTTTGCATTAGAAAAAGTTAACGTAAAAAAATTCAGTTTGATTTATAAAGGTAAAAAACAATCCTGCCTTTTTTTTTATATTAAAAAAAATATGTTAAACACAAACTGAGATGTATATGCATTTAAAAAGAAGCTTTTTAAAAATTTGAAGAGCTGTAGGTGCTGTATGAGCTGTAACGGTGAGGCTACATAAAAAAAGTTGTTCTACAACATTGCTTTTTTAAGAGACCTATGCATGTTTAACATTTAATTGCTCTTTATTAAATAGTGTATAAGTTTTGTTAACAGACGGACGAACAGAGTGAAACTAATAGCAAATTTTTCAAAATGTGCTTAAAAGGATAATTCATAAAAACATGAAGTGACATCACTTACGAAAAAAAATGTCTTACATTATTACTTTTATAATTGAAATGCGATTTTATGTTTCGGTATTATCGAATATATATTGGAAACTCACTTGGCCCTAATAGTATACTATAGAGATTACTGATTCCTTTAAAGATTTTTGCAATCAAATTAAATGTATTTTATTAATTAAATGTAATAAAAATTAAAATATTAACTACCAGCATCTGTAAATGCATAGTAATAAGTTATCTATATTAATTAAATTATTATATTAAAGCAAAAATAAAAGTTAATACTTTTTATTTCATAAAGCCAAAAAAATATTCCGGGCAACGCCGGGTACTCTGCTAGTTATTTATATATAACATATACATTTACACAAATATTGTTATATATTGTTTTAGGCTATAAATTATTTCTAAAAAGTTCTGCAAAATAGTCAGTATCTCCTTCATGGTTATTTATTTCCCAAATTTGTTGCTCCACTATATCTTCATACAAGACTTGAAATAGTAGTATGAATTCTACAGTTTCCATTGATTCCGCTTCATCTGCGGTGGATGTAATTTCAACAACTTGAACCTCATTTTGTATACTGACTATTGCATTTTCCTCAGTAAATAGAAATGTTGTTCAATCAGCTGCCATTTTTGTAAAATATCATAGCAAAATTGAATTAAAAATGATTTGCCAATTAAATTCAACCGCGTTATATATTGTAGAACCAAGTTAAATTCAAAATTTTCAGAGTATATAAATAAAGAAATGTAAAATTGGATTTTTGAAACTAGTTAAACGGTGTAGAAATCATGTCGAAATCTCAAATAGTAAAACAAATACATAAAGATATGTAAAGAAAAGAATGTTACAAGGTTCAAAGTAGAGATTTTCATTCCGGTTCAAAAATTTAATGCATGATGTAATTTTTCCCGGCTCTTTTATGAAATATTTGTGTTTTTACGAAAAAAATATTAAATAAATCAATTTTGTAGCTATTTGGGTACATATAAACCTGAATCTGAAAAATAAAGGAGCTAAATAAAAGAATTTTATAACTTTTTTTAAATTTTATATTTATTTATGAATAATAAAAACTTATAACTACAAATCAATTTACATCATTTATTGGTAATTTGCATATATTTTACCAAAAGACTCAGATATATCTATAATACCTAAATTTAAATTTTTATCTTTATATACAAATTGTTCTTTTCTTTTATTTCTTTAACAAAATAAGAATTCTCAAAAATATCAGTATATTTTTGAGGTACAAATATAATTAAATTGCAGGTCTCAAAGACCCTCTTAAGACCAAATGGCCTTGATTTTTTGACATTTATTATGTAATATAGAGCATCTAGCTCCATATATTTTGTTTTTAAGAAACTCTTTCTAGTTTCAATATTATTGTTATTAAAAGCTTTTTTGATGATGATGTTGTTGATGATATGTGTGCTTGTTGATGTTGTTGATGTTGTTGATGTTGTTGATGATGTTGATTCTTTTTCTTTTAATTGAGCGTAGGCGAAAATCTCTGCTATGTTTTCCATTTTGCTCTCTTGTTTTGCTCTCTTTCTTTGAATTAATATATCTTAAGAAAGATCCCACTTTATTTATACTAAATTTTTCTTCTAAATAATTGTATTATCATTGTTTAGAAAACTAGTTAAAAACAAAAAGTTGTAAAGTAAGTTGTTTATTAATGTAATAAATTGTAATTGATAATAATAAAACTATAATTTTTTTAAATAGCATTTTTACAACATTGTTGTATTTAACAGTGCTGTAAAGTTAAGAAAAAATCTTTTACATAAATTCTAATTATACTTTTTTATGAAAGAATATTATATTTAGTTATCCATTGATTATGACTATTATCAAAGCCTAAATATTTCACATATATTTTATTGCCTTTTCGTTTTAAAATTTTTTCAATTAAATAAGCATTGGGGTCTTTGACACTAGCTAGTTCCTGTTCATAGAAGCAACTATGAACTAATTTATTTTTATAATCGTTTAAACTATATGTCATCGGGTCTGTCTTGTTTTTGAAAGCTATTTTAAAAACTTCAGTTGAATAGTTAGGTTCATATCGTTTTTGAAAAGTACCTTTGGACCTTGCAATTCTAACAAAATCACCAACATTAAATTTTTCCTTATTAAATATTTTAGGGCAATTATAATTTGTTTTTAATTTTGTGATGTTATTTAGTTTGGTTTTAAGTTAATTGTACTGTGTTTTGTGTTATTATATTTTTCAATTAGTTTTAGTAAAAGTTCTATCCATTTAAAATTTCCTTGTAAACTAAACTGTATGTAAATTTTAATGTTCTGTTAAACCTTTCACAAACACTAGCCTTCATTTCTGAATAAGTATGATAAAGATTTATTTTATAGCTTTTCATTAAATTTTGGAACTTTTTGTTGAAAAATTCGTTTCCCTGGTCAGAATGAATTTTTTTTGAAGACTTCGCCTCTCTTTTAAAAATCTTTTCCATACTTTTAACTACGTCATCTGCTGCCTTTGATTTAACTTTTTCGGCATATGCATATTTTGAAAATATATCGATAACAGTTAAGAAGAACTTGTATCCATTATTCACTTTTTGATAGGCTGACATGTCTACAAGTTCAATTTCCCATGTATCATTGGAGATATTTTTCGTCTTCGAAATCTACGTCTAACTGGACGATGAATTTCAAATACTATTTGTGCTTTTGACATTATTATTGAAAAGTTAAACTGCAACCGTGAATTTGAATAAAAATATTATTTATATATATATATATATATATACTGCCATATATATATATACTGATATATATATGTAAATAATTTTTGGGCTATATTCTGAAAATTAAAAATGGTTTTGAAGTCATAAGGAACTGAAGTATAATTATCTGCAAAAACTTGTTTTCTGGAATTTATTCGATATGACTTTATTTCAGGAACAGTGATGACTCTGTGGTCGTATGTTCGACGAATACTAGGAAATGTTATATTTATTTGTTAAAAGTAGTTTAATTTTTTAACTAATTGTTTCATAGAGCCAAAATTTATTTCTTCTGCAGCGTTATAATTTAAACGAATACCTTTGACTCTACAAACAGTTTTTTCGTATTTGGAGTTGGTACTATATATTTTGTATTCATAGCTCTTTGCACCCCTACTAACAAATTCTGTATTATAACTTCCAATTCCATATTCTTCAAGCTTATCTGTCATATCTCCTATGAATGCTCCTCTTGGAGAGTTATATTCTTCTCCTTCACGTGCTACATATATTATTGAATCAGTATCGTAATACAAAACTCGTTCTTTTAAATTGTTTAAGTAAGAATACAATTTTGAACGAACTTGTGTTTTAGTGTAAGCAGCTATACAAACGTTAACTGATAATGATTCAGCTGTTTCTTCTTTATGTTCCCAATTTAGCAAAACTGTTTTTTCGTTTATTGGAGCTATTTAATTTACATTCTTGCAATGATCATTAAGAAGAGTAAATAATTCTCTGTTTTCTCTCTGTCCAAATTTTCCCCAGAAGGAGTTTAACATTAATTTAGCTAATGATCTAAGTCCAGGATTTTTTTCTATTTCGTTAAACTGTAAGTTTATGCCTTCCACTTTGGAAAATTTGTCTAAATATTTGCACTTTTCCTTTAGTGTTCTATAAAAGCTAGGTCAACCAGAAACTTCTTGTTTAATTTTAAGGAACTTGTTCATCATTTCAGAGGAAATGCCTTGTGGTGATGTAAGGGGATTAAATTGTTTAACAGTATACTCCCATACCTCGTATATTTCCAAAATTTTACATCTCTGTTTAACAGCTTCTCTTACTTCATCTGTAGGCCATGTTCCAAAAATTGACCTACAACGATTGTCATGAGAGCAGTCATCATTATTCATTTCCAAGCTACATGTTTGACAGCAGGAGAACATTAGTTTATTATTTTGATTTATAGGCAAAACCGAGTAATAGAGTTTTTCTGGAGGAAGTGTTAATGTCTTTATTAATCCTAGAGTATGATTTAAATTTAATTTATTGCATCCAATTTGTCCAACATGAACTTTTGGATGACCCACTGGAAATTTTCCGCATTTACATATCCAAGGATATAGTGAGCATATATCTATATATATTATTTTCCCACCAAGTGCACATTTATATTATGTTCTTGTGTTTCCTGTTCTACCGCTATAAATCGCATCACGTGGTTTTAGTGGTATCAAACTTTCGTTCTCCAATTTTGAGAAAAATGCTATGTATTTTTTTGATCTCATTTCGTTTCGAAATTCACACTCCCACTTTTCAATTACTTGATAACCTGAAAAGCGTAATTTATTGGCTTTGGATAATGTAGCCTCATAACGTGTTTCATATTTTTTATCATTCTTATTTTTGAAATATTTTGGATGGCCATGGTAATAACAGCCATAAAACTCATATATTTGTTTTGTGTTTGTACTATATCCGTCAACACGAAGAACAAAAATAACTTTTCTTTTTCCATAACCACTATACTGAATTTTTATTTTTCTTTGTTTTTCTTCCCACATTAATTTTATGGCAATGATTGATTGGTTTTTTTAAGCGGTATCTTTGTTTAGGTATAAGTCCAATTGTATAAGCTTTTAAAACATTCCTTCTAAAAACCAAATTACACGCTGAAGCAATTGTAGTGGCCTTTAAAAATGGCCCAACTTAAATTCTTCCAAAAATAGTTGTCTGAATTTAATACAGGCTGCTGTCAAAATTTTTACATCATTCATACAATATTCTACAAGTATTCTCATTTTGAAGGTTGACTTGTTTTTATTTTCTTCATCAAAAAATTGTTTCCTTTCGGATGCGCTCATTGAATTATAACAGTAATATTTACGATATTAACTTTCAATTATATTTTATATTGTTTTTACGATTAAACATATGAGGAAAATATCCTTTTTTCAAATTTATGTCTAAATCAAACGCTTTCGGTAAACTAGATAACGGCATTGGAAAATAGTTTAATGAATCAATAAATTTCACGTTATCTAACAGCATTAAAATTATCTTTGTTCCCCTCATAATTAGTTTTGGTTTGATTATGATTTTCTCTAAGATATAGTTTAATAAAAACTGATTATCAAATGCTTGTCCATTATGTGCAATAACTACAACTTTT
Organism: Poecilobothrus nobilitatus; assembly: GCA_947095535.1. Classification (NCBI taxonomy): domain Eukaryota; kingdom Metazoa; phylum Arthropoda; class Insecta; order Diptera; family Dolichopodidae; genus Poecilobothrus; species Poecilobothrus nobilitatus. Next base: position 100,381,133 of record OX352772.1, read on the forward strand.
TCAAATATTTTTCTTTGGTTGAGTATATATTTAAAAAATATTTGTATTGGATTTTGTTTCAAACATGTTGTCGAAGTCCACAAAAATTGCATCTTCCAACATTAGATAATATACAATGCGAGCACCGTTGTTGAAAAATACATAAATCAGGCTGATGTTCAATTATATCCCCTATTGCAACACCTTCATGAAGTTTCTTCCCAATGATATCATCTTGAGTTGTTTCGAGATCGTAGAAAATATATAATATATTCTTAAGTTCAGCTAATTCTTTACATGGTGTAATAAAGCATTGGTGATCTGAAGCTATATTTGTCTTACAGTTTTTACACAAAAGTCAATAGCATATATGATTTACATCGGCTCTGTATACTTTAAAGCATTTTGTACAGGAATTTATAAGAGTACAAATAGATTTTTTATTTATAGGCGATGTTGCTTTATGATTATCAAAAAAAGTTTGACCTTTAAAACTTCAATTGTATACATCACATTTAATATTTGGAAAATTTACGTCACATGCCGGAGATGATTTACAAAAGAAACACGACTGTTTACATCTGTGAGATAATCTATTGTTATACGGAACATTATATGTTTGGCAAAAGTAATCACAACTAAATGCTGCTGTTGATGATGTAATTACATTGAAGTGACCTTCAGCGTTTATCAAATTAAATCTTTTTTCCTTATCTTCTTCACTTTGAAAAATAATCGATTTTCCTTTTCGTCTGAAATCAAAAACTACAATATATGATATTTAGAGAGGTACAGTTGAAATTTTTTGAGCTCACTGATACTAGCACCTTTTACTAAGATGCTTACATTTGAATTTCTTATTTGTTGTAACGCTGCTTTCAATTGAAGTTACCCTACATCTTTTCGCATTTTACAGTAATCAACAGATTTTTCTATGAATGATATAGCAACAACTAACGCACGGACAAGCATAAATTATCTTGATTTTAATTGAAATTATGCCTCTTATTACATTCTTCTTCAAAATTATTGTATCGTTTTCCTCTACCTCTTTCTGATGGAAGTCATACATATGTAACATTTATGCAGAATGTATCTGTAGATAATTCTTCGGAGTTGCTTTGGAAAATTTTTGAAATAACTTCCCAAATTTCCGAAATATCAAGGTCTTTTGCTTCTTTAAAATTGATCCAGTCATGAAAACTTTGGCATCCAAAAGTGACACCAATTTTGTCACTTCAAAAATGTTGAATCGTTTTACATTCACTGATTTTATCGTGAATTTTTCTGTATTCATTTTTATTTGTTTTTTTTAATTTTCGATTTTTTTATTTTATTAAGACAACCGACTGAGAACCTTTCCAATTCTAGAATTTTCACTCATTTAACAATTTTTTAGCTTTTTACACAATATATGCATAATGTCTTGCTGGTTATTTGAAAAAATTATTTCAAACATATAAACAAATTTGTTTTATTTTTTTTTATTTTTATACTATTATGTACCACTACAGTTACCAAAAACAATTACTCGTAACTTATTTTGAATCGCTTTTTATTCCTTTTTTTTCAACATTCTTACATAACAATAAAATCTTATACGGTGATACTAATAATTTTTTCTTTCCTCTTCTTTAAATACTTCATAGAAAAAAAGAAAACAAGCAAAAAAAATTCATCTCAACATTACATCAATTTTGTCAAGGTTGAATCTTTATGTAAGATTTAGATAACCAGTTTGCACTTTTTCTTTTAATTTTTAAAATTTTAAAGAAACGTAGTTACACTCATTTTATTCTGTTTTAATTTTTCTCTTTAAATTTTATAAAGCATTTTTTTTTATTAGTGCGCCTATTACTTAAGCCAAGTATACATCAATAAGTAAACCTGTACCACGTTAGATATTTTTGATTTCCTGTTATTTTTTTCTTTTTATTCATATTTTTTTTCAACATTCTTACATAATATACTTGCATTTTTTCAACCGTGAACATGTGGAACTTCTTTATTAGATTTGTTGAGTAAAAAATTGTTTTTTATTTATGTCCACAAAATAATTTTATTAATATTTTATTTTTATAATTCTTAAAATATTATAATTATTTATTATAAAGTCTATATATATTTCGACATCACTGCCATCATCATGGTGAATAAAATTTAATAATAAAGTATTAGACAATATAATTTATTAGACATATTATTTTCAATTTAATTATATTATACTAATTATATATAAGAAAAAGAATAATATATAGATATATATAAGAAAAATCTATATTATTATATCCTACACCTAAAGTATAGGGTATATTAACTTTGATATGGAGTTGGGATCTCCTCCTGAGTCGATTTAACGATGTCCATCTGTCCGTCCGTTCGCACGATAACTCAAAAACTGGTAAAGCTATCTTGATGAAATTTATATAGTAGGTTTCTAATTACGAAAGGAAGGCTAAGTTTGAATCTGTACAAAATCGGTACATGGGTTCGGGTTCTGGAAGCTTCCGAATGATTCCGGAGCAAACGAGATTATTTCCAAAACCAACAAATATAGAACCATTAAATTTAGTACAATTATGTTATTTCATGATTGATTTATGCTTCTGAAATTTGAGAGGATTTGGTTCATGGGTTCAAATTTGAAAGGATTTGGACCACTGGGTTCGGGTTCAAAACCAACACAGATAGAACCTTTGAATTTTGTCCAGTGGTGATCTTTCGCGTTTTATTTTTGCTTCTGAAATTTGAGAGGATTTCGTTCATGGGTTCGGATTTTGGAAGCTTCCGAATGAGCTCGAGAACAAACTATTATATCTCCATAACCACCAAAAAAAGAACATTTATTTTAGTTGAAGAGTGTTCTGTTATGTTTCCTTTTCTGTAAAAATGAAAACTGACATTTGAGAGAATTTGAACCATGGGTTCGTATTTTGGAATCTTCCGAACCAGCACAAGAGCAAATGAGCATATCTTCAAAACAAACAAAAGTAGAACCTTTAAAATTAGTACAATGGTGTTCCAGCATGTTTTCTTTATGTCCCTGAGATGGATTTGACGAATTGGAGTGTCAATTACGGTACCTGACACACGACTGCCAAGGGCTGTCAAGCATTTCTTTGAAAGGAGAAAGGAGTTGAATAAGGAAGAAAAGGGAAGAAGTTGAAGCAGCTGCCAAAAAAGTGTTTGGTGAAGGATATTAATAAGTCGATTTACTGTTACATTTACTTCTTTTTTATTTATTTATATAACCCAGTCGGGGTTTGAATCCGGGACATTTCGTTTGAAAGGTCGATGTCTTAACCACTACACCATTGGCTTTTAGTAGAATAGTAATATTTTTAGACAACAAAAATCTTTCAGAATTAGTATAAGTTGTCTCAGAAATTTTTTTTGTACTAGCTATTAGGGCTCTAAAATGAAACTTTTGCTATTTTTAAACATTTGTAAAAAATTTTTGAAAGTGAAAGGCGAAAATTAAAACTTCAACTTTTGTTTTTTAATTTATACATACAAAAAAAAAAACTTTACACTATGTACTTGTAAATGAGTCATATGTTTGCTTTTTTTTTCTTTATTTAATAATATTTTATTTTGATAATTTTATTTTATGTACAATTAATCTTAAGGATGTGTTTACATTAGGTCTTTTTAACTTATATACTATTCATATTTATTATATACATATTGTTTTTTCGATGAAATAAAAAAAAAATTTTATTATACTGTTTTCCAAGACCTTAGCAGTGGCTGTCTGGTCAAATAGATTTTTATGGAATTTACATACATTATTATGTAAAGTGTTTAAATACAATAATCAGAGCGAGAAATATTTGTTTGAATTATTAGTGTTTTTTGTTTTTTTTTATAGATTTATAGTATATTGTTTTATATACGAGTAAATTACAATAATCATATTAATTATATTAATTCATATTAAACACACACAAATTCGCAATTACATAGAAAGAAATTTTTTAATTTTGAGTTTGAAGATACCTATGCTATCATTGTTTTTCAATTTAACGGATAACTCATAATAAGGTTCTAAACATTTACATAGGCAGTTTTTTTTTGATTATTGGTTCTGAATATACTCAGACAAAAGTTAAGAGAAATTATGTTTAATATCATTATGTTTTATATTTAATATCATTTGAAAGCTAGCAAGATGACCAATTAGGTTGATAACCTTTTTCGAAATGACCTTTATATTTACTTATTCTTACAAAATTTCCAACCTTGTATTTATTTTTTCGAAAAATTTTGGACTATATAGTATATACATTTTTAAGTATATTTTTTTCGTTTTTCTTTGTGAGTTTTTCAGGTGGAAGTCTTGTTGTACTATGATTTGTAGAATTATATTCCTTTATTAGTGTTTGTATAATAGGTAACCATTTGTAATTCCCGTTTAAAGTAAATTTTTTCCATATCGTATTTTTCAATGTGCGGTTGAATCGTTCAACAATTGAAGCTTTTAATTCACTAAATGTATGATAATGATTGATTGATTTTTCTTTCATATAATTTTGAAATGAGGAATTAAAAAATTCCTTTCCTTGATGAGAATGTATATTCTTAGGTATTATTTTGGTCTGTTTAAAAATTTTTTTTACAGCATTTAAAACTTTTTGTAACTGGTTCCGCATAAGCATATTTGAAAAACGTATCAATTACAGTTAATAAATATTTATATCCCTTGTTAAATTGTGCATACGGTATCATTTCGACAAGGTCAATTTGCCAGGTGTCATTAATCCCATAATAAAAGACCTTGGACAAATAGTGAAATGGTTTCTAAAAATTGAAATAGCTCTATGTAATTTGTTCTCAAACTTTTATAAATAGTAATATAAATATTCTTTCCTTATGTTCATTTAAGAGCACTGAATCATATGCATTTAGAAACTCTTTAATATCCATTATTGAATGATGACGTTACAAAAAGTTTTTTTATTTATATACTCTAAAGCCCTTTAATTTTTAGGTATAAAATGACGTTTCAGTTTCACTTTTTGATCATATTAACTTAATTTGTATTTAAATATTTTGAATGGCTGATTCAACTACCTTTCCATTCAATGTAGAAACAACTGATCAAAATAGAAATAGCAATGAACATCCAATTCAAGTTAATGAAGTAACATCAACTGTGGATGATGAAGAGTTAGTGTTAACCCAGCAATTTATTCGACCAGAGGGTCAAGTTAGAAATGACGAAAACATAATGCTGCAAGAGGAAATTTGGGAAGTAAATAACCAGGAAGGGGATACAGATTATTTTAATAATGTCATATTTTATTAAATGTAACTATATATAAAAACGCTAAAAAATTTCAGAAATTTCAATGTTATATGTTTTTATTATTATATTATTTTGTAAAAATTATTTAAACGAAACTGATAAAAAAAATTTTTTACCTATAAGATTTAAAAACAGAAAATAAAAAACAAGCTGTACCTATTATTAATATTAAAATTTCTGAAATATAAGAATTTCAAATAAAAATAAAAAAATTGTTTTATTTATCCTTAATATTTTTTATTTATTCTAAAAATCAATCATGCTACTTTATAGCTGCAATAGTATAATTGGTAGAATCTTCAACCATTTTTAAATTATTTTCATCTTTTTTTAAGATGAAAAATTCATTATCTTTAATTTCCTCGTCAAATTCCTCTAGAATTTTAACATATTTTTGATGAATGAATATGAGAAAATTGTTGGTAACAAAGACCAACTTCTCACCATACATCGTTTTTCTTGTTTTAATTTTTTTTTATTTTTTAGGGTCTATTAGACTCCATTTCTTTAATTTTTAGGAAGCTTTGGTAGCGTTATTAAAGGCTTCTTTTCCTACCACGTTGCACTTGATCTGGTTGTTGTTCTTGTTCTTGTTGTTGACGATGATGTTGATGCAGCTGTTGTTGTTGATGATGTTGATGTTGTTGTTGATGATGATGTTGCTGTTGTTGTTCGTGGTGCTGCTGCTGATATTCTTGCAGCCTAATCTTCTTTCTTTTTGGTGGTAATGCTACTGTTTGGCAGTCCACTACCACTGGTTTAATATTGAAGAATTCTTGAATTATTAAATCATTATTGTTGTCCATTTTGTAATTTGAATTTTAATAATTTGAACGCAGTATTTATACAAAATAATAAGTAAATTACGTGTGACAAATAATAAGTCAATTAAGGGAACATTGCCACGCCCAAAAAGCAGCATCGATTCCATATCACAACGTTACATATATGGTTAAAATTACTATAATGTTTTAAGAAACATTACAGGACTTTTAAATGTTTTATTAACATATTATTTTCTTGATGTAATTAATGAAAATTGCATTTAATTTTTATTTGTATCAATTAAGTATAGCTATATAATATTTAATATTGTAAAAAAAAAATTATGAAATTCGAACATTGAATATTTTTTGTCGATGTTGATTTGTTAAAATAGCTGATATAACAGGTTCTGTGTTTTTTATTCGTCTCTGAAATCGGGTTCTGTCATATGCGTATTGTTGATATATTCCTTTTCGAGCTATATATTATATGATATATATGATATATTCCTTTGATATATTCCTTTTTAACTCCTCTTTAAAACGTACTTTTTTAATTTTGTTTTTACTGTTCATAATAATCATAAAACTTAAATGTAGGTTAAAATTTGTATTCTATAGTATGTTTTATTTTAATAAATACATGTAAATATTTATACAATTCTTCGCAGCACATCTAAAATTATGAGTAGTATTATGTGCAGGAATAGCACACAAAGATTTGAAAAGTGGTATTTTTTGCAATGACGGTGTTTCATCATTTAAATCAAATATTTTGCTGCTATTTTTCCAAAATGTATTTTTACAAAAATATTTTTTTATGAGCTCCTTTTACATAGGTTTTTTTAGCTGGTTCCAAAAAGTGTTTAAGAATTTTACGTGCTTCTAGGTATTCCGTAAAACCGCTATCTCTATTAAGCCCATTGATTTTGTCTTAGCAAAATTTAATGTTATATTTTGCGTTATAGTTAAGTTCTTCATCTGGATAAGGTGGTTTAAAATGATATACATATGGCAACACGCTTCCTATTTCAAGGATAGGTAATTTTTTTTAAAAAATTGCTTTTCATTTCCTCGTATATATTGTAAATCAACAATTAAAACCTGTTCCGTTATGATAAAAGAATAATTGAAGAATGTTAATCGAATTTAGATTCTTGTGTTTATATTAATTTCTAAAGCAAGAAAATTTTGTATAAATATAGGTAACTAATGTTAATTCAACAATATTTTTAATACAATTTTTTATCTATTTACAATGATGGTGGCAGGGCCATCGTATAGCGGTAAGACTACTATTGTTTGTAATCTGATTAATAAGCAAAATGATGTTATACACCCACAAATAAAAAAGATTATTTGGTGTAATCCTTATAAATGCTGTACCTAACACTATAAAAAATTTTGAATATATTGTGAAATAGCTGAGCTAAGAAAAAACGAAAGTTCCTTATTACTTGTTATAGATGATATGATGCTAGATTCAGATAACAAAAGAGTGTGTGAAATTTTTACTAAAGGTTCACATCACAGAAATATATCTGTACCGCAAAATGTGTTTCGTCAAGATAAATTTTCAGGGATATTTCCCTTAATTGTAAATATTTTGTACTTTTTAAGAACCCTAGAGATAAATCACAAATATATCTTCTACCTCGTCAAATTTATTCTGGTCAAGTTGAAGAATTTAGAAAAATATATAATGAAGTTACATCAAAACCATATGGTTATATATTTATAGATCTTACACAGGATATAAATAATATATTCAGGTTGCGAAGCAATATTTTAAAAGATCAAACTTGTTTTTGCACAAGAAAAGATTTAGACAACCTTAGCAAAAAATATGAAACGTTTGAAGGCCAACCGACATATATTGCATCTATTAAAGAATTCTAAAGTTTAAAAACAATTATTAAACATTGTGATCCTGAAGTAATTAAAACGTGTAATTCTAATTGGCAAGTTTGTGTTTCCGAAATATATATAAATAACTTTATTCCAAATGTATACGGAGAGAAATGGGAACAAAGTACTAAAATATTTATTAATGGTAGAAAAACTAATTCAATTGTAGGAACTTCATACATTACATACAATAAAGAGCAAATGATATGTGATTCGAAAGTTTTCTTGTTACCAACATTATTTCTAAATCTAAAACCCTTGTTCAAGAAAATTCACGGGGAATTCAAGAAAAGAGGTTGAACGGCACTTAATATGGGAAATTTATAAATGATGATGCAAATTATGTTCAACCAAATAAAGCTGAAGATTTATTTTATTTTATTTTATTTTAATTACCAAAGCAAGGTATGTAGATGTTTAAAAAAAAAAAAGACAAAAAATAACAGAAATTATAACATTGATATTGAAAATATGATTGCAATTCTTAATGACTAATTAATATGTATAATATTAAAAATATATTTCAGACTTAAAAAATAGAAGTTATATAATACAAAATTTGATTAAAATATATAAAATTTGATTACCTATACATAAAAACTTAAATTCTTAAGTAAACTATATAATTCTTATTGATAATTCTTATTGATAATTCTCATTGATTCTTATGTAAGTATGTAAACATGTAAACAATAAACAGTACTACTAAAAAGAAAAAAATAAATAAAAATAAAACTTGATGACATAATCAAAATATGCTTTAAATACTTAATGTAGAATTATGTATGTACGAACATAATTATGAAATTAAATTACAAAAACTGTTTTGTGAAAATTAATACAAAAAAAAAAAAAATTATACATTTGAATAAATTTATGAAAAGTATATTTATAAATTCGTTAGAATTAATTGTCTGAGGTCAGTAAATTGAAAAAGTGTTGATGTAAAGTGTTTTTGAAGATATTTCTCGAAATTGTTGAAGAATAGAGATAACTGATTTTATTGAATGTAATATAACATCTGTTTATTGGTTCCTTTCTTCCGTATTCTGTACTGTGTATATATTCCACCAAAAATTTTGTGTATCTTGTTTGTCTAACTCTATCATTAAGTCTAAATTTGTAATTAAGTGATTGTATAGCAATATTATTATTTAGAATGTCAAAAGTAACACATGATGAAAATATTTGTCTACGTGAGGACAGGGGGAGCATGTTTAAGAATTTAAGTCTTGTTGTGTAGGTAGGAAGATTTAAAAAGTCTGAAGGGTTATATTGGTTTCTTAATGCAAATAGAAGAAACTGTTTTTGAACTGATTTAATTTTTTTAGAATGAACCTGAAAAGCTGGATCCTATATAATGCTACCGTATACTAATATAGAACGAACTAGCGACCAATATAGAGTTTTCGACACAGCTAAGTCACTAAATTCTTTAGCTCTTCTCTTAATGAAACATAACATTTTATTTGCTCTTGAAATTAAGTGGTCATAGTGCAGATTAAAGGTAAGTTTATTATCAAGTAGAATTTCAAGATTAGTAATACTAAAAACCCTTTCAAGTATTAAATTATCTATTCTGTAGTTATACAGTAAAGAAGAACGTTTACGGGTAAACCTGATAAACTTGCATTTCTGTATATTGAGCTCTAATTTGTTGGTTGTACACCAATCATGTAATGATGATAAGCTTGATTGAAGTAAAGCTGCATCAGAACTGTCATTTACGAGTTGATATATTTTTAGGTCGTCAGCAAACGCTATGTACGGTATGGCACCCAAATATACTGAAAGGTCGGAAATAAATATATTGAATAAAAGTGGCCCTAAATGGCTACCTTGAGGTACACCAGAAGTAACATCGATTATATTGGACAATATACCTTGATATTTAACGTTTTGTGTCCTTTCTGATAAATTAGAGTTAAGCCATGCAAGAAAAGAACCCGATATACAATAAGTTGTAAGTTTGTTTAGCATCAGTTGTAAGTTTGTTCAGCAATTGCATCAACTTGATATCCTTTCTCCATTATATTCAGGATTTCAGATGTATATAACATAAAGTTCCTTGTAGTGGAACGACCTTTTCTGAAACCGTGTTTTTGTTCGTTGAGTTTGGCATTTATTACAGGAGTAATTTTATCGACAACAATTTTTTCGAATAATTTTGGAATAGTCGATAGGATGGCTATACCTCGATAGTTTTCTACTGATGATCGTTCACCTTTTTTGTAGATGGGAGTTAAATGAGAGGATTTCCACACATGTGCAAAAACACCATTCGAAAGCGATTTATTTAAAATGAAATGAAGAGGAGTAATTAGATAATGAGCACAGCTATATAAGAAGAGTGGAGGGATTATTTACCTTCAAATCAATTTATAAATGATGATGCAAATTATGTTCAACCAAATAAAGCTGAAGATTTACCTTCAAATTTAAATTATAATATTGTATGCGTTAGTAAAAATATTGTATGCGTCAAAATTGAAATAAAATTAAGAGAAAATTTTACTTATACTTAGGAAAGTCTTTTAAAAACTTGTTTTAATCAGATTGCAATGCATATAAAAAAATTTAAAAAGTATAAAACTCGTATTATTGAAGCTTATAGTAAATATTTTGAAAGTTTATTATTATTTTTAATTGTTAAACCTGACATGTTTTTTATATATACTGATATAATTGAACCCCAAAATATTGGTGGTAAAGAAGTAAGGTATCTAAGTAAATAATATATCAAATTCTTCGAATGATACGCTGAAAGAGTTTAAAAATATTCAGTATTGCGATAATATTTTGATAGTATTTCCGTACTTTAATGTGATTAATATGGCTATAAAATAACATTCTCAGATAGTAGAGTTCCTACAAAAATTCTATTGCATTTCAAAAAAGTATATAAATAAACTATACATTAATAAAACTATACATTAATAAAATTATTATATTCACCATGGAACGGATGTACTATAAATATTATTTAGTTCAATCAGGAAAAAGTTTTGAGGACATCCGCTCCTTATTATATTCAACCGTACCATATCAAAGAGGTTGCAGGTTGGGAAGTTTCTTTGGAGGTCTTTTTAGATATTTTAAACCAATTATTGTATCCGGAGCAAATTTATTTAAAAAAGAAGTAATTAATTCTGGTATAAATGCACTTTCTGATTTAGCATCTAGAGGAAATGTAAAAGAAGTTTTTCAAGATCGCGGAAAAGAAATTTTTAAAAATGTAAAGCAAGGAGCTGTTCAAAAACTCAATGAAATGTATGGTTCTGGAATAAGAAAGACGTTTTAAAAAAAAAATTAAATTATTCTGTCGCAAAATTACCTGAAGTTAAAAGCAGGAAAAGTAAAAAAAACGTGAAGAAATTTTTGATTAAAATGACTTAGTGTATGAAATCAGAGCTAGATATTTTTAGAGTACCACCTATTCAATTTAGTATTTTACGATCCGAAGAAGTTTCTTCTAATCCTATTGCATCTCTAGATAATGCGTCTACCATTGAATTTGTTTCATAAGGTCATTAGGTTGACATATATCGCGATTTATCTTCCGCTTACTGGAGACTAAAAGTTTAAATCATTAAAAAAGATGGATATTATTGAATGTGTGGGTTGGAACTTAGATAAACCAAATATAGGAAGTGCTTAAAATAAAGGTTCTAAGGAACGTCAAAAACTCTTTAATAATAGTAAAGTAGTGGAACTTATGGGAAAATTACATGTGGATATGTTTAATCAACCAACTCTGTTGATTAATAATGTAGAAGTTAGAGTCCTTTTAACTCTTGAAAAACCAGATTTTTACATGTTTTCAGATGACAATGATGAGTCTTAAATAAAAATCTTAGAAGCAAATCTATTAATGAGACATGTAACTATAAATCCAAGCATATTATTATCACAATGCTGTTTTAGACAAAACTACGGCTAAATATTTTTACAAAAGGGTTGAGGTAAAAACATTTACAAATACATTTTTGTATGACTGAACATACAGATTATGCGGGTAAAAGATCCAAAAACCCGTTTAATTTTAATCATTTTGATATTTCGCAATTTTTATTGTACGTTAATGGAGTTCAAATTCCGAATACAGCTATTGAAACAAACATAAGAGCAAACATAAGAGCATACCATACACTTTTTTCCGGCACAGGAATATATCACAATGATAAAGGTCATAAAATAACAAAAAGTATGTTTAACAATGGATTTTTTATGTTAACATTTGACTTAATACCAGATGCTTCTGGTAATGAAGTAAGTCAAGGTCTTCTTAATCAAGAAACAGTAAGAATTGAAACAAAACTTTCAAAACCTCTACCTTCAACAGTTAGAGCAATTGTTTATGACGAATTTGATGCCAATGTGCAAATAGATAAAAACCGTAACGTGTTTACAAATCTATAAATAGACAGCTTCTAATATGAAATCCTATTATCTTGCAATATATGTTGCACATATGCACAAGCTTTTGCTGCAACGATAGCAATATATTATTAACCAAAAAAAAAGGATTAAAATAATCAACATTTTAAAAAACAACGTAAAGAAACCACTCAAATATGTAATTTATGATTTGTGATAATGAATTCATTAAATATATTGGAAATTCTAAAATGTAATAGAATCACCAATAAATTTTACAGAAAATAAAATTAAAATAAATAAAAAAAACAAATTGTATTTTGCATTTAACTCAAATTTGGGGAACTTCAATACTTTGTTAAACTTAATATGATACGTTATTCGGATTTTTTCATTATCAAAAATTGTGTTATATTTAAAAAAAAATATAAAAAAATTTGTAGGAATTATTTGACAAACAAGTTATATTTTAAAAAAATCTTTTTCTCTTTCAATCAATACCTACATTATGTATTATTAAACCTACCTATAATTAGTTTTTTCTTTATGCTTGTTGAAATTTAAATATGAATAAAATAAAATGCACACAATGTTTTTATAAAAAATGTCCTTCTGTTTTCATTACTGCATGTTACAATAAACACAAAAAAGTATTTCAACTAGATTTCCTTTTAGGCGAATGGGTGCATCTATCCTAAACAATAATAAAAACATGTGAGAAGGTGAATAGTCCCAAACAATAATAAAAACATTGCCCTCAACAAGTTGTCTTAACCTCTTAACATACTTCCACTACCCAATAACCAAGTTAATCAGGAAATAAACATGTATTTTACATTCACACATATTTTTTTTTTTGTTTTATTTATTATTATTTTCAGACAATTTACATAAAAAAATTGTGTATAAGAAATTAAATTCTAAACTAAATCTAAACTAATATAAAAATTAAAAGTTTATAAATAACATTACAATTTTTTTTCTTTTTTTTCTCTTGAACAATAGTTAATTTCTAAACCTTTTTACATATTTCTTAAGTCTATGCTTAAATTCATGTAAGTTTTGGCTACGTTTTAGTTGGATAGGTAAAGTATTGAACATCTTTATTGCACTACATTTTAATCCTTGTAGCTTCTTAGTAGTAGTAGCTTTAGATACCACAAGATCTCCTCTATATCTAGTGTTGTAGTTGTGCACGTTATCTCTTGTTATAATTGTTAATGAAGATTTCATTTTCTAGTTTATTATTTTATACACATATTTACATTTTTCGAAGTACATTTAACTGGTTTATGTCGAGTTCATTCGTGGTTACATACAATTTCTTTGTACTCAATCTAGGATTCAATTTGTATAATGTTTTAAACATGATAATACCCATTTGATTGGCATGGAATTTTGTACTGTTACTCCAACTGCATATATTGTAACGAATTTTGACAAGATGTATACGTTGTAAATTAATTTGTTATATTTTAATAATTAACTTTAACCTTTACCTTATCATAAACCATAAACCAACTTAATGGCACGTGCCTTCCTGACACGCCTAACCCGGTTTTTTTCCCATGCTCAACCGACCCTTTACCTACTCCCATATTACGCTATCCTGACTTTAAAAAGAAATTTACATTTGCTACAGACGCATTAAACTATCCTATTGGAGCCGTCCTACAACGAGATGAACGAGAAATATGTTTTGCACTCTAAACGAACATGAGATAAAGTATTGAACTACCTATAGAAAAGGAACTATTGGCTATAATTTGGGCAACTAAATACTTTAGACCCTACTTGTATGGTGCAAAATTCTTAATTAAAACTGATCATCGACCATTAGTTTTGCTCAATTCCCTAAAAGAACCTAACGTAAAATCACAATGTTGGAGAATACGAAATTTTACAAATAACAACCATAATTTTTCTAATAATAATACTCCTCACAACCGCCGTCAAAATTTTAATTCTAATCAAACTCGTTGTGGTAATTGTAGAGCAAATAGTAATTTAGGTAATTTTAGAAATAGATACGGCGAACTAACGGACACGACAGAACATATCGAAAATTTTTATTTAACGCCTCGAATAATAAATTACCCATAATCACTTTTCATATAGAAGGGAAAAAGGCAGACTATTTGATAGATACTTTACTTCTGCCAATAGGTGTTAAAATTTACTTACTCAATGGTGGAATTGAGGTCAAAAACAAACTTATTAAGTTTACTTACGCCTATCCCATTGCAAGTATAAACCAATTAGAATCGTTGCAACTGAATAACCATAACTTATTTGAAAAATTAAAAAACAATGATCTAAACAAGGAAGATCAAAGTTTTTTTAAGAAAAGTACAAAAAAATCAAGATCTCTTTTTTGAAGAAGGCGATATTTTAACTTGTCCTAGCCGTGTAAAACACCAAATTATAACAACTAATTCACAACCAATATATTGCAAAATATACAGATTTCCTAAGGTTCATGAAGAGGAAGTCAACAAACAAATCAAAGAAATGTTAAACCAAGACATTATAACAACCTCTAGTAGTCCTTACAAAAGTTCCATACAGGACTTAAAAAAAATCGAGAATACAGGGAAACAAAATTAGCGAATAGTAATAGACTATCACAAATTAAATGAAATTACCTATCCCGAACATTCAATCTTTCTTCGATAAACTCGGGGAGCCCAATATTTTTCAATTTTAGATCTCGTTAAGGGTTTCCATCAGATATTAGCGGATGAAAAAGATAGGGTAAAAACCGCGTTTTCCACATCGCAGAGCCTTTTTGAATTCAAGCGAATGCCGTTTGGACTCAAAAACGCACCCGCTACTTTTCAAAGAATGATTAACTTTGTAATAAGAGATCAGATAAATAAAATTTGCGTCGTTGACCTTGACAACATTCTGATATTCTCAACATCTCTTCAAGAGCATGTTGAAGCAATAACAAAAATTTTTTAAAAATCAAGGGAATACATCTTAAAAATTCAGATCAACAAATGCAATTTTTTTACAAAATCGACGGAATACTTAGGACATATTTTAACACAACAAGGTATTAAACCGAACGACAAAAAAATTGAAGTTATTAAAAACTTAGAACTCCCCAAAACGTACTTAGAAAAATAATAAAATCGACTTGAAGGACATATCGTATAAAGATTCATTCAAAAAACTTAAAGATCTGATAACCAATTCCCCCATATTATTCCCCTATCCTGACTTTAAAAAGAAAATTACACTTGCTACAGATGCATTAAACTATGCTATTGGTGCCGTCCTACAACAAGATGAACGACAAATATATTTTGTAAGTAGAACTCTAAACGAACATGAGATAAAATATTCAACTATAGAAAAGGAACTATTGGCCATAATTTGGGCAACTAAATACTTTAGACCCTACTTGTATGGTGCAAAATTCTAAATTAAAACTGATTATCGACCATTAGTTTGGCTCAATTTCCTAAACGAACCTAACGCAAAATTACAACGTTGGAGAATAAAGTTAAAAGAATACGACTTCGATATCGAATACATGAGAGGGAAGGAAAATAAGGTTGCAGACTTTCTAAGTCGCATAAACTCGGAGAAATTTGAGATAAACACTCTAGCATTCTAATACACAAACAAAAAAAAGTTGAGTTGAAAATTTACAAAAGTGTAGGTCTTTATAACAAAAGCTTTCTGAGTTTATTTGATTACGATACATTAACCCATCAGGCTTCAGGCCATGAAATTCTCATTTTTTATTGTTGTACTTAAACGATTTGACCAATTGAAAATTTGCACAAGTATTGCAAATTTTCTTTTGCAGACAAAGTCATTCAATAAACTTTGGCAGACAAACTCATTCAATAAATTTTGTTGTGATACATTAACACATTTCGACACGATAGACTGTCAAAAAAAAAATTTTGTTTCTAATTTCTGTCTAATTTGGCAGAATGAATTTATGGTTCTAAATTAAGCCTGTGACAAAATGTTTGTTAACGTTTGTTAACCCATTTCCGCACGAGCACTTATTAATAATATTTTGCCTAATTTTGTGTATTGTTATTATTATTAAAAAGATATTTCCAACATTCTTTACTTTTATCTATACTGTTTTTAATATTCCATAAAAACCTTTCAATGCAAATTTCTAATATAGAACACTAATTAAAGTAACCCTATTAAGTATCTTAAGAATACTGTGTTTAAGTCTTAACAACATAACATTTTCGGCCGTTGTTTAAAAACAGAAACAATCTCCTACATTAAACAATCATCATGTCATCATTCAGAAATGCATTACTTACATGTGGTATTTACATGTGGTCTACCTATATAAGATGCATGTGTACAACATGTTTCCCACAAAATATTGAAATATGTGCATATAGTATGTATAATATCCGTATATTTAAAAATACTATAAACTTTATCAATTAAATTAGAAAACATATTCACATTTCTGTACATCATTTAATCAAAAATGGGTACATACATATTTAAAGAACAGAAAACTTTACATTCTTATCCATATACAATTTTTACACATATTTTTAGCCAAAAAATTTTGAAACATAATTAGAAAAACTAAACGTAAAAAAATTCTGGTTGATTTATAAAGGTAAAAAACAATCATGTATTTTTTATATTGAAAATATGTTAAACAGAACCTGAAATGTATGCATTTAAAAAGAAGTTTTTTCAAAATTTGAAGAGCTGTCGGTGCTGTAGGATTTCCAACGGTGAGGGTACATAAAAAAGTTGTTCTACATTATTACTCTTTTAAGAGATTTATGCATAGTTAATATTTCATTGCTCTTTATTAAACAGTATATAAGTTTTAACAGACGGAAGGACAGAGCGTCATATTCATTCACCAATAATTGATAATTCACCAAAACATGAAGTGACATTACTTACAAAAAAAAAATTGATTACATTATGGTCTTTTATAATTTAAATACTATTTTATGTTTCGGAATTAAAGAATATATTGTAGAAATTCACTTCGCCGTAATTGTGTACTTAATAGATTATTGATTCCTTTAAAAAATTTTTGTAGAAGAATTGTCTCTAATTCTTGGCTCTGTTTATTCAATTTAACTAAATCTAATAAAAAATAGAATATAAACTACCAGCATCTGTAAATGCATAGTAATAAGTTAACTATATTAATTAAATTATATTAACGCAGAAACAAAAGTTAATAATTTTTATTTCATAAAGCCAATAAAATACTCCGGGCAACACCGGGTACTCTGCTAGTATAATATAAAATTTAAAATTATATTTACTATTTCGTAATTTAATATACATTTACCGCTTAGTATTAATGGTACTATAGAATATTTGAAAAAGTTTTGGATTGATAATCGTTATGTGGAAG
This sequence comes from Poecilobothrus nobilitatus, assembly GCA_947095535.1. Taxonomy (NCBI): domain Eukaryota; kingdom Metazoa; phylum Arthropoda; class Insecta; order Diptera; family Dolichopodidae; genus Poecilobothrus; species Poecilobothrus nobilitatus. The sequence continues at coordinate 100,398,852 of OX352772.1, forward strand.
GTTAGAATCTGCTTTTGAAGAATGTATAAACATATAGTTTGAATATATGTGCAACCCATAGTTCTAGAAATTATAAAATTCACCCAAACTATTTTAAAATACTAAAATATTAAAAAAATAATATTGTAAGCAGAGTGAGAGGCTGTGAACATACTAACGGTTCGTACGGGTATCTAAGAGTTGACAAAGGCAACTGTATTCTTTCTCGTTTTAAATTAGAGTATTTCGTTACAACGAGAAAATTCTAATTAGAATTTTCCCACCCATAAAATATAAAGGTGTTTAATGTTCCACCAATATTTAATATAATAAATTTTTTTATTTAATTTTTTTTAATCAACAAATTTCTTTTTGATAAAATTCTAATTGAAATTTTCTCACCAAAATTTAAACGTGTTTTACTTAAAGTAATTCAAAAATTAACTAAATTTTAGAAGCTATTTTATTTATAAGATATGTAACTATTAACCATTGGCATATAATGCTGTATTGGAACAAACTAACGCCAAGTACAATTACAAACGCTAAAAAAAATGGGAAAAAGTTTTACAATTCCCTCGATTAGCTCATCAATATCACTTGATAATGTTTATCATTGGACAGTTACCAAGCACAATAATATTTTGTATGACAGAAAATACAGGTTACCTTGGAAAAAGATAAAAAAACCCATACAATTTTAAACACTTTGATATTTCACAATTTATATTAAACGCAAATGAAGTTTAATTATATTAAAAGTACCCAATCCATCAATTGAAACAAGTTTTTCCGTAGAAAATAATTCCTACACTAGATCGTATAGTACAGGTTTTTCAGGTACCGGAATTTTCAATAATGATAAAGGACAACAGGTAACAAAGTCTATGTTTAGCAATGGATTCTTTATACTAGCTTTGGATTTAACTCCAGATGCATCTACTTATTTGTATAAAAGTTTATTAATCCAAGGTACAATTATAATGCAGACAACGGTATCAAAGCCACTTACATCAACACTAACTGTTATTGTTTATGGAGAATTTGATGCAAGCTTAAAATCAAGCTTAAGATCAACCTTATGTCTAGTATAAAAATGTCCAATTTATTATGAATTTGGTAAATAATAATTTTGAAAATTACTCTTTATATTTCCAGCTAATCACTATGTTTTCTTCATTTACTGGAAATATGTGACATACTTCCACAGAAGGGTTTGTTATTAACTCATAAAGTTTAAAAGGTTGATTTATTATGCTGGTGTGTTGTTGATTTTCTCGTTGCCCAAATTTTCCCCAGAATGAGTTTAAAATAATCTTAGCAAAAGACCTTAAACCAGGATTATTAACTACTTTATCGTATTCTAATATAATTTCTTCCTTTTCAAAAAAACTATCAATATATTCTTCCTTTTCTTTTTGAGTTTGACATTTTATTGGTCACCCAGAAGCTTCTTGTTTAATCTTTATAAATTTATTCACCATTTTAGTAAATAAACCATCAATACCATTGCTATTGTCATATTTTACTGTTTCGTATTCTCAAACTTCATAAATATTTAAAAGTTTATACCCTTTTTCAATTGCTTTTTTAATTTCATCAATTACCCAAGTTCCTACTAATGCTCTTTCATCGTCTGTATATTCACAGTATTTTCCTTGATATTTTTGTTCACTACAAGTGTTATATAGTGAGGACATCAATTTATTATTTTGTTTGACAGGTAACACGGGGTGTAATAGATTTGTTGGTGGTAAGACTTTACATTTAATAATACCGTTAATAGTCATTCTGTTTAACTTAGGGCAAGTATCTTCTCCAACATAAATCTTAGGATGGTTTATGGGAAATTTTCCTTGTTTGCAAACATATGGGTATAAGGAACATACATCTATGTATTTAATTTTTTCTCCTTGTTTACATTTATAATATGTGTAAGTATTTCCCGTTCTTCCGCCATAAAATGCATCACGAGGATTTAAAGGAACTAAATTAATTAATGAATGATTTTCTAAATATCTCATATTTTCATTGTGTCTCATTAGCTCCCGGAATTTACATTCCCACATCTCAGTGACTTTAAATCCACATGATTTTATAAACTCTGATCTCATTAATGTTTTTCATATCGTAGATTCAAAGTATCGCCAGAGTTATCATGTAATGGTATATCCCTCTGGTTTGTTAAACATTTTGGATGTCCATGATAATAGCAACCGTAAAATTTAAATATTTCTTTAGTCTCTTCGCAAAATCGATCGACTTTAACATTTCCGATTTTTTTTCTTTTCCATTAAATGCACATTTCAAATCAATTTTTGTCAAATCTTTTTCCCAAATAAGTCATTGCATGGCAATTTTTGACTGATTGTCTACCATCCTATATCCTTTTCTTGATATAATTCCTATAGTATTCGATTTGAGAAAGTTTCTTCTATATACAAGATTACAGGCGGCAGCTATTGTTGTTGCTTCTAAAAACGGATCAACATTACATTCTTCTAAAAAAAAATTTCTGAAAACCAGACATGCTTTAGTTAGAATTGCAACATCATTTTTATAGTATTCTAAAATATCTTTCTCCATATTAAATTCTGAGTTTCTTTTTGTTCATACCACATTAAAAATTCATTACGCTCATCTGCTTTCATTGTATTAGAGTTATAGTATTTAATTGCTGGAAGTGGGCCAATGTAATTTTCATATTCCAATTTATTAAATAGATGCGGAAAATAACCCTTTTTCAAATTGATTGATAGATTAAAAGCTTTTGGTAATTTTGCCAAGGCCATAGGAAAGTAGTTCATAGAATCAATAAATTTAATATTATCAATTATCATAACAATAATTTTTGTACCTCGCATAATTAACTTTGGTTCAAGTACAGTTTTATTGAGTATATAATTCAGAATAAATTGATGGTCAAACGCCTGACCATTATGAGCAATTATGACAATCTTTTTGAATTCCTTCCTTAATTTTAAAATAAATTCGATGAAATCCTCTATCACATTTTTCGTTTTAAAAATTCTCTCTCTTAATTTACATTTTTGACAGAAGTATAGAGAATCAAAGTTTATACATTTAAAGCATTTCAGTTGAGCCACACTTATGTGGAACATGTTTTGGAACATGTTTTTTTATTTTTGTAGAGCTAATTCCTTCTTGTCTTGTTTCTAAATCATAAAATACGTAAATGCAGTTTTCAAAATTTACTTTTGTTTTGTCTTGCTGAATGAAGCATTTATGGTTTTCAGGAACATGATTATCGCAAATTTTACAAAAATATTCACCACATATATGAGTTCTATAACTTTTATGAACTTTAAAACAAGATTTGCATTTCCTAATTTCTTCACAGGTGCTTCTATTTTTTGAACTGGAAGCCTTATGATTTTCAAAACATGATTGACCACGAAATGCGCGATTGCACTGCGTACATAAAATATTTTTAACATTAATTGAACAAGCAGGTGAGTTTTGACAGCAAGGACAACTTTTGGAACACCTATATTCATTTTTTTTAGAATACGGAATATAACAATAAAATGCTGTGCAAAAAGCAGCTGTGAGCGAAGTTATTACATTATAATGATTATTATGGTATAGCAAGTTAATTTTTTTTTACATTATTAAATCCTTCAAATATTACTTCTGCACCCCTTGTTCCATATTTATATACAACAATTTTGTGTTTGTGTAAAAAATTTTGAAATTGATTCAATTGACGAATTCCGCAACCTTCAGATGGAATTGTTATTTTTGATGTTTTTAATAATTTTAAAGCTATTAAAGTTTGAAGTTTTCCTATATTTTTTCGAATTTTTTCATATTCAATAAATTTTTCAATTTTAGCTATTGAAACAACAAGTGAACGTGGTAGACATAAATTATCGCTGTTTTTTATTGTTATTATTCCTTTCCTTTTTAAGTATTCCTCTTTATAATTTGAATATTTATTATTTCTACCTCTACCAGAGGGTAATCTAACACGGCTAACTGTTAAACAAAAAGTGTCTGTACTTAAGCCTATAGACATAAAATAAAAATAGTTTATTATTAAATGAAACAAAAAATGCATTATAAATAACTATCTTCAGAATTACTTTGAAAAACATTAGAAATTACATCCGTCGCTAAATTTAAGTTCATGAGCGGATCTAAAACTGAGGTACGCAGGATCTTGATGTTCAAAGCTATCTCCACAAAATGTTAACCCAATCTTATCAGTGGAATTCACATCTTTTACAGCAATCCTGATTATTTGATGTATAGCATCCTTAATCCAGCTAATTGGTTCTCTATTTTCAGGTACGGATTTAATTACAAATTTTATTTTATGGCCGTTCATACTAAACCTTTTAACAAATGTCGAATTCTCTCTTTCTATTATGTAAGGCGTTATAGTTTCGGTTTCTTACCTTTGTAAAATAATTTTTTTCGACATTTTCTTTATACGAATTTCAGATGTTAAATGCTTGAATAACAGAATAATATTAAATTTTCAATACAGATTCATTCTCTTAAATTAAAATGACACTTTAATAAATTTTAGTTGTTTTAACTAGAATCCCATCTTAATCCTATCTTAATATGTAAATAGAAAATTCTATGCAACATTGTAATTTTCAAACTACAATTTAATTTAAAATTTATCTTAAAAACATAAATTGTAATCAAATGACAGTATAATAAATTATATTTCATTAATAATTAGATTCTCATCGTATACGTATTTGAAATAGAAAACAGTATTACAACATTGTAATCAAACGGCAATTTAATAAATTACCCTTTTTCTTCATAAAAAATATTAGCAACATTGTAATCAACTGACATTTTTGATAGATTTTACCCTTTCCACTTAGAAAATATTTGCAAGAGTGTCACTAGTTCTAAAGTTTTTATTTTGTTATATTATTACTCGAAATTTGTATATAAATATATCGAGATTTTATAAAAATATCAGTTTAATTTGAAGCAAGCAGGATGGCACAGGAATTTGACAAAGTTTACGTGCTGGATGATGTAACAATACAGGCGCAAATTCCTACAAAAAAGAAAAAGATGGCGAAAATGCCACTTTATCATGAGCAACAACAACAACAACAACAACAGCAACATCATCATCAACAAGAGCAACAACAACAACACTGATTTTATCAGCCACCAGAGCAAATTGAACATTTGCTGGCGCATCAGTTTCCCTATCTTATGAATTATTTAATACAAAAAAAAAACCTTTAAAAAAATGTTTAAAGATTAAAGATATGGAGGCTCTATAAAATAGAGCCCAAGTAGGCTCTATAAAATACATAAAATAAAAAAAATTAACACCGTTTGCGGTGAAAAATGGGTCTTCGAGACCCTTAATAATATTATATCTATACCGCAACAAAAAGTTGCGGTATTTGAAGATAACGATTTCCGAGAGGAAATCGAAAAAAATACTTATTTCCTCGTAAACGAGGAAAATGAGTTAATTTTAAAAGAAGAACGTGGTGATTTTCAATTCGCCACAAAACAATAATTATAGTTTAAGCTTTTATGTTATATCATTTATAGAATAAGAATTATTATATATTAAGAATTATGTTTTTATATTAAGAATTTTATATAAAGAATTTGTTCAATAAAAAATTTTATTTCAATAAATTTTGTACTGTTCTAAATTTATTTTCATTTTTCAGATGTTAGGATTTTAATTTATTTTTCAGATTTTAAGATTTTATTTTATTTTTCAAGTTTTATTTTTATATAAAGAACTTGTTCAATAAAAAATTTCACTTCAAATAAGTTTTGTACTGTTCTTAATTTTATTTCATTTTTCAGATGTTAGCAAGTTTTTCAGATCCTTATTAAAGTTTTATTTTATAGATATTAAACAATATTTGTTGAATTTATCCATGTGTTATGTTTTTCGTCAAACCCAAGCCATTTAACAAAAACTTTATCGCCTTTTTTCTTTAAAATTTTCTCGACAAGATATACGTTTGGGTGTTTAACAGATGTGAGTTCCTCCTCATAAAATCCATCAAATATGGAATCATTTTAATAATCAATCAGCTGATATGTGATCGGAGAGGTACTGTTTACTTTGATAATTTTAAAAATTTCAGTAGACCAATTCGGTTGATAACCTTTTTGAAAAGTTTTTTTGTATTTACTTATTCTAACATAGTCTCCAACTTTATATTTAGCTTTTAGAGAAATTTTAGGTTGCATGTAAACATTTTTTAAAATAAATTTTTCGTTTTTCTTAGAAATTTTTTCAGTAGGTAATTTAGTTGTTCTATATTTAGTGGAATTATAGGTGTTTAATAAAAATTGCAATATATTAATCCATTTGTAGTTTCCTTGTAAACTAAATATTTTCCACATTAAATTTTTTAAAGTTCGATTAAAGCGTTCTACAATAGATGCTTTCATTTAAGAGTAAGTATGATAGTGGTTAATACCCTTCTTTACAACAAAATTTTGAAATATCGAATTGAAAAATTCTTTACCTTGATCTGAATGAATGTTTTTAGGTAGATTTTTAGCTCGTTTTATAATTTTCTTTAACGTATTTAATACATTACTACCGGTTTTAGTTTTAACTGGTTCAGCATAAGCATATTTAGAAAATATATCTATAACGGTTAACATATATTTAAAACCTTTGTTGAATTTTCCATAAGAAATCATTTCCACTAGATCAATTTGCCATCTATCATTTCTGTTTGACTTTCCTTCTAAGATACCTTTTTCTAGCTGGTCTATGTATTTCTTTTACTATTTGAGGTCTTGACATGATTTTTACACCATCTAACTAGTTTTAAAAATCCAATTTTACATTTCTTTATTTATATACTCTGAAAACTTTAAATTTTGACTTTGTATTACAGTATATAATGCGGTTAAATTTTACTGGCAAATCATTTTTAACTCAATTTTTGTAAAATATTTTAGAAAAATGGCAGCTGATTCAACCACATTTCCATTTACTGAGGAAACTGCAATAGTCAGTACACAAAATGAGGTTCAAGTTGATGAAATTACATCTACTGTAGAAGACGAGGAATTAATGGAAACTGAAAAATTCATACCACCGTTTCAAGTTTTAGATGAAGATACAGATGAGCAACAAATTTGGGAAATAAATAACCAAGAAGGAGATCCTGACTATTTTGCAGAATTTTTTAGAAATAATTTATAGCCTAAAATAATATATAAGAATATTTGTATAAATGTATATGTATCTATAAGTATTTCATAATAAAAACAAATTAAATAAATTTTTCAAATTTTTCATTTATTGTTGTTCTTGACTAAAATATTACAAATTTTATTTTCTAGTAGTACAGCTATTTCAAAAAGCAATCTAAAATAATTACATTGAACGCTATAACGTTTTATTGGAATATATATTTCTTCATGCAATTTCATAACATGCTTTTCTTGACACGTTTTTATATATTTAATAACATATTCCCGTACATTTGAATCAGCATTTTTATTGTGTATCATTACAACTTAAAAAAAATCAATTAAGTTGTAAAATGTGTCAGCTTCCTCCTTGTTAATACTAAGACATCGGCCGATAACCATTCTTAACCCATATTGTAAACATAATTTTGTATTCTTTATTGATTGTTTCGAGTACCTTTCATAAAATTGCTGATAGAACTTACACCAATCATGATATTTTAAAATAGCTTGCTTTTTTCCAATACGGTGAAAAATGCAAGTTGCTACAAGAGATTCTGTATCAAAACCAACAAGAACTTTTAATGACTGATTTCTGTTGAGAAAATATGTATAGCTTAACATCAAATTTGTGTTCGAACCTTGATCTTCCATTACTACGTTTTAACTAAAACCTTTTAATATTAATTATATTACTGAGGTACACAAGATTGTGAAAAATTTTAATTTCCAAATAAATTACAGAAAATATTAATAATCAGATTGTCGTTTTCTATATGATTATCTTTGTGAAATTCATTCAAAAAAGTTTTCATACTTAAACCAAAACATCTATACCAGCCAAAAACGCAACAGTATTGCCCACATACATCCGAAAGAATACCCTGTATCTGCTTATTATTAAAAACTATGCACTGATTTTTCAAGTATTCCAAAATTTCCGGTTTATCTGGAACTGCACCATACGAATCAAAATATTCTGTGCAACCATGCTTTGGAATATAAAGGGCAAACCAATGTGTTCCCAGATCTTTTATCTTCTCAGTGTTTTTAATTAAAAAATTTGGTTTTTCTATTATTTTTGGAATATTTTCTGACTCCCTTAAAATATTTGTTTGTAAATTTGTTACATTTTAAAACACTAATTATTTCTAAAGTGTTCATGACTCAAACTGACTCAAATCATACACTCTACTTATTTCATTAATGTAGTTCATTAAAAACTCCTTTTTTATTTTTTCATTTGTTATAATAACATCAAATTTTTCTAGTACCTGTCTTAATTCTTTATTAATTTTATTATTATGTACAGTACCGAAAGAGTAATTTTCAAAATTTTCATTTATAATTTCTTTGGTTGGAAATTTGTAAGTAAACTCTTTTACAAATTTTTTACAAGGTTCTTTAATTCCAACTAAACAAATATCTTTTACAAATAAAGTATTTTTATCATCACAACAAAACTTCACATCCACAAGTGCACAGGACGATGACATCTTGTCGAATATTCAAATACATGTTTCAGTATTCTATTTATAGATTTGTAAATATATTTCGATTTTTATCAATTTGTATGCTTGCATCAAATTCTCCATAAACAATAGCACTGAGTGTAGATGTAAGTGGTTTTGATAGCCTTGCCTCAATACTAACCGTACCCTGGTTTAGTAAACCTTGACATGCTTCATTTCCAGATGTATCAGGAGTTAAATTAAAAGTTAGTATGAAAAATCCATTACTAAACAGAGACTTTGTTATCTGATGACCTTTATCATTATGGTAAATTCCAGTTCCTGAAAAAAGTGTACTGTATGCTCTTGTACAGGAATTATTTTCATCTGAAAAACTGGTTTCAATTGCTGAATTAGGTATTTGAACACCATTTACGTTTAACACAAATTGTGAAATATCAAAATGTTTAAAATTGTATGGGTTTTTTGATCTTTTTCCAGAGTAACCCACATTTTCTGTCATACAAAAAATTATTGTGTTTGGCAACTGTCCAATAAAAACATTATCAAGCGATATTGACGAGCTGTTCATTGGAATTGTAAAACTTTTTACTTCAACGCGTGTATAATTATATTTAGCATTGGATTTCCCAAGAACAGCATTGTGTGCTAACAATACGGTTGGATTAACGGTAACATGTCTCATAAATAGCGTGGCTTCTATAATTTTGAATTGTGATTCATCAGAATCGTCTTCAAATAGATAAAAATCTGGTTTTTCAAGTGTTAAAACTATACGAATGTCAACATTATTTATAAGTAGAGTAGGTTGATTAAACATATCTACGTGTAGTTTACCCATAAGTTCCACTACATTGCTATTATGATACAATTTTTGGCCCTCTTTTGAACCATTATTATCAGATTTAGCTATATTTGCTTTATCTAAAATGCATCCTGCACATTCTAAATGAGTTGCAGCAGCATCTGCACCATAATTTAATAAATATTCAATATAAGCTCTATAGCGATAATTTCCATCAGACGGTGTTATATTTTTAACATTTAATTGAACATTACATTGTTTTATTAAGGTATGTAAAATGTTATTAACTACACTTGGTTGTATTATTATTTTTCCTTCAACATTTTTATCATTATTCCATTGCGTTTCATTTTTCTTTAAGATCTGTAATTTTAATCACAAATATGTAGAAGACAAATCTCTATATGTATGACCATGACCCAGTGAAACAAATTCAATAGTTGAAGGGTTCTCTAAAGAAGCAATAGGATTGTATGGGTTGGGTTTTAAAAATATCCAACTCAGATTTCATACACTCAATCATAATTAATTAAAAATATCTTTTTAGTTCTTTTTGTTATTATCTTTGCGTCGTTTTGACGTAAAATAGTTTAAATTTTTAATGAATGGTCTTTTTATAGCTTTTCGTTTTCTTTTACCAGAACCATACATTTCATTCAGTTTTCGTAGGGCACCACGTCGTACATTTTCAACAATCTCTTTACTACGATCTTGCATAACTTCTTTTACATTTGCACCAGATGCAATATCAGATAAAGCATTGATACCAGAGTTAATAACCTCTTTTTTCAAAATATCAGCGTAAAGTAAATAATGGTTTCAAATATCTTATCTGAAGTAAATAATGGTTTCAAATATCTAAAAAGTCCCCCAAAAAAGCTTCCAATCCACGACCTCTTTGAAAAGGTACGGTTAAATGTAATAAAGGGCCGATATCATCAAGTCCTCTACCAGATTGAATTATTTTTATTTTATTTTATTTTATTTATTAAACCAAAGCAAGGTTTTTACATAAAAAATCTTACAGCTAAAAAAATTAAAGCTAACAAAATAAACATTTTTGATTACTAAGCTAAAAATTTACAATGAAAATTTTATAATTTGCACTATATATTAAATTTGAAAACAAAAAAAAAAAATGCTTACAGAACAAAAACACAGTATGACTGTAAAATTAAGTGGAATGTATAATATGAACTTGAACTTGAATTAAATATATTATTATTATTATTATTATTTTTTTTTTTTTTTAAATGTTTACAAAGTAATTAGGTAATTTAAGTAATTAAGTCATTTATGAATTTCTGTGTTAATTTATGTTTAAAAGAATTTCTTGATATGTCTGGTGAAAAAAGATGACTGTGTTTGTTGAATGTAGTGCAACATCTGTTTATTGGCTCATTTCTTCCATATTCTGTTCTGTGTGTATTTTCTAGTAAAAATTTAGTGTTTCTTGTATTTCTGACTACATTGTTTAATCTAACCTTATTTACTAAGAATTGAACGTCAATATTTTTTTTTATGATGTCAAAAGTAAAGCAGGATGAAAGCATTTGCCTGCGTGAAGATAAGGTTAACATATTCAATGATTTAAGTCTTGTAGAGTAGCTTGGAAGAGTAGAATAGTCTATAGGATTATATTGGTTTCTCAAGGCAAACAAAAGGAATTGTTTCTGAACGGATTCTATCCTATTGGAATGTAATTGAAACACTGGATCCCATACGATATTACCGTATTCTAGAATAGATCGAACTAACGAGCAGTAAAGAGCTTTTGTCACTCCTGGGTTATTAAATTCCTTAGCTCTTCTCTTAATAAAACCTAACATTTTATTTGCTTTGGAAATCATATGATCATAGTGAAGATGGAAGTTAAGTTTATCGTCCAGAAGAATGCCAAGATCGGTCATACAGGACACCCTTTCAAGAACTATGTTATCTATTGTATAGTCGAAAAGCATTGTAGATCTTTTTCGTGTAAAACTTATGACCTTGCATTTCGCTATGTTAAGTTCTAATTTGTTGTAGAAGCACCATTCTTGTAAAGAATGTAAATTTGATTGAAGTAATTCAAAATTGGAACTATTTTTGATAACGTGGTAAATTTTAAGATCGTCAGCAAATGCAATATGTGGTACACCTTCTAGTTTATTAGAAAGATCTGAAATAAAAATATTAAATAGAAGTGGGCCTAAATGGCTTCCTTGTGGCACTCCCGAGGTGACATTAATTGTGTTCGATAAATAACCTTGGAATTTAATATTTTGAGTTCTTTCAGTAAGATAAGAGCAAAGCCAAGTAAGGAAAGAACCTGAAATGCCTAAAGTTTCAAGTTTTTTAAACAAAATATTGTGATCAACACGATCGAAAGCTTTGCTAAAATCCGTGTAAATAGCATCAACTTGATAACCATTTTCCATTTCAGTTAGTATTTCCGATGTGTAAACCGTAAGATTGGTTGTAGTAGAACGACCTTTTCTAAATCCATGTTGTTGTTCGTTTAATTTTGAATTTATGACGGGTGTTATTTTACTGACTACAATTTTTTCGAACAATTTTGGAATAGTTGATAGGATAGCTATACCACGGTAATTTTCGACGGAAGCTTTGTCACCCTTTTTATGAATGGGGGTTAAAAAAGAAGATTTCCACGCATTCGGAAAAATGCCTGTCGAAAGCGATTGATTAAAAATAAAATGAAGCGGTTGAGTCAAATAATAATCAATCAACAATTAAATAATACTTATACTATACTCTCTCCATAATGAATAAAATAAAATAATATATAGTTTTGTAAAATCGCTTTTATTTATACTTTTTTAAAATGTAATACAATTTTTGTTGGAATTGAACTATTGGAAAAGTTTATTTTGTATCCATATTTATCACATAAAAGTAATGAAATGTTATTAAATGAATTCTCCACATTGCAATATTGAATATTACTGAATTATTTTACAGTATCAGTGAAAGAATTTTGTATGTTAACAAATCTTAAACACCTTACATCTTTATCACCTATTTTTTGCGGTTCAATTATGTCTGTGTATATAAAAAACATATCTGGTTTACTAATGGGAATCAATTGTACACTCTCCATAAAAATTTTGAAAGCTTCTATTACACGTGATTTATATTTTTTAAAATCTGTAATTTTAAAAGATACTTGATTGAAACATGTTGTCAAAAGTCCTTCGAGGGTATAAGCGTAATTTGCTCTTATTTTTATATCTATTTTAGGTTACTAAGTTACATATTGTGGTGTAACTTAAATTTTTAGGCATCTGCTCAGCTTTTGTTGGTTGTGTATAATGAACTTCATTGTTTATAAAATTAAAAATTCACCAAATCAACTGTCGTTCAACTTCTTTCCTTGTAAACCTATTAAGTGGGCGTATATTTTGAATTAGTGTTGGTAGTTGAAAAGCTTTCCAGTCGCATATCATTTGTTTTCCTATGTATGGAATATATGATGCTCCAGCTCCTATCACATCTTTCTGCATACCTTTAATAAATATTTGAGTACTTTTTTCCCATTCTTCACCATAAACATTAGGAACGAAATCATTAACATACATTTCTGAAATACCGACTTTCCACTTTGAATCACACATGTATTTATTCATTTTATTTGTAAAAGATGATAATGAATTTTCTGGATAATAGTTCATAGATGAATCACTGAGTAAAGTGACATAAAATTCATCATTTACTTGTATGTTGTCCATGAGCTTCCGGATTTATTCTTATGAATTGGAAAATTAAGTTCTGTTTGAGTATTACCTACTGCTAAAGTTAAAACACGTCTTGATTAATTATTCAACTCTTTGCTATTTATAGTTTTTTCTTTTTTTCGTTGGTGGACTTGGGCTATCTAAAGGAACAGTTATAATGTCTCCTGTATCAGTTTCAAAAATTTGTACATTTTGATTTCTAATTGATTTTCTTTTTCTAAGACGTTCTCCAACTGAAGCAGCTGACAATGCTTTTGTTAAAATATTTTCCTGAATTTCATCATCAAATACTTCGTCATCAGTTTCTTTTTCATATACTTCTTCTTCTTCAGGAACAACTTGCATTTCAACATTCTTATATTCAGGAAAATGCGATTGAGTTTCCACATCTATATACATTGGTTTTGCACGAGTACCTTTTGTTTCCGTAATTTTTATTTTCTCCTCTTTATTTCTAGGAGGTTGTCGTTTTTCGTTTCTTATTTTAAATAGATTTTGTCTGTATAAATACCATTTTTGAGTGTCCGTGAGATGTTTATTTAACAATATTTTTTTCATATTTTATCCAACTCATTAGGTTCAACGTCCGTATTTTGCTTCATTTTCTCATAAATTTCAGGTTTTAAAATTATCATTTTATTAAATGTTGTATTATTCATTTTATAAAATTTCCGATTATCCCTGATAGTATTGCACCAAGAAGTGTAGGTAAAAATCCACCACGTTGAATAATAATTTTTCTTTTGCTATTTATATATTTTTTCCGGCAAATAAGTGATCTTAATTCTTTTTTATACTTTCGTAATTGGGTTGTTGCTTTTTTACTCAGATTACAATTACCTTTTAAAATATTTAAAGAGATTTCGCAAAATGTTTTTATTACTTCAGGGTCACAGGGTTTTATAATTACTTTCTAGAATTTTGGTTTAGAGGTTTTTAATAGGTGCAATATATGTCGATTTGTCTTCAAACGTTTCATATTCCTCCCCAAATTGTTCTAATTGATCTCTCGTACAATAACACAAACCTTTCCCAAATATATCACTTCTTAATCGAAATATATCATTAACGTCTTGGGTAAGATCCATTAATATATAGCCATATGGGACTGACGTCACATCATTATATACTTTTTCAAATGCTTTAATTTGATTGGGATATATTCGGCTAGCTAGAGGTAATATCTGCGATTTATCTCTTGGATTTTTGAAATGTACTAAATATTTACAGTTGAGTGAAATATCTCTTGAAAATTTACCCTGGTGAATAACATTTTGTGTTACAAATATTACAGATAAATTTCTATGATGTGATCCGCAGGTAAATAAATCACATACATACTTATCATGAGAATTTAACATCATATCATCGATAATAATTAACACAGGTTTTTGATTATCATTAAAATCTGGAATATCTTTGACATATTTTGGAACGGCATTTTTGTCTGGATTACACCAAATTATTCTATTAATATGTGGTTGTATATTTTCTTTTTTATATTTTATTAAATTATGAATAAAAGTGGTTTTACCACAGCATGATGGACCAGCCACCATCATAGTAAACGGATGAAACAGCATAATTGTATTAGTTAAAAACTAACTCTGTTAACCTATATTTATACGAAAAGCTCTTTTCCCGAAGTGAATATAAATGTAATTTAATTATTCTATGGAACATTCTTCCATAAACCTTCGACATGGTTAAACAATTTCTCATAGTTGACCTACAATTTTTACAAGGAAATGAAAAGCATTTCCCCGCAGAAGAACTTAGTCAGTATATGAAATATATTAACCAGTATTGCGAAAGTAAAATAAATGGACTTAAATGGAATAACGGTTTAGTTGAATATTTAGATGTAAAATGTATATTAAAACACTATTTAGAGTCAGCTGAAAAAATTTTTGTTAAAGAAGAACAAAAAAATCTTTTCTTCAAAAGTACATTGACAGTGTTAAAATAGAAGATCTAAGCAGAAACTTGCCGTCGTTGCAAAAGATTGATAACTTTAAATCAAATTGTCCTATACTCTTATCAAACAACAATTTCAGAAGTGCTGTTAAAAATTGTTATAATGTATATATGTATCTTTTAAAGGAAAAAATGTTAGATTAAGACTTTCAATTTTCATACTTGCACGATATAAATTTAAATAACAAAACTAAAAAAGTTCACTTCAATATTAAACAAGAAATTCACGTTATGCATGTATGGGAGTATGCTTACAGATCAGCAAGGAAAAGTCATTGGGAAGAATACGCACATGATACAAGTAGATTTCAAAGACATATACAAAAAGTTGGTCTCACTATTTCTGCAATTTTAACATCTGATCATCGTAAAAAAATGTTAAAACTTAGATTTAAATAAAAATATAATAATAAAAGAATTTAAACATAAAAAAAATAAATGTATTTTATTTTTATCTTATGTTTTTAAAATAGATACCATTTAACCTATCATTTAACCTATCTTGGAATTATTTTTTATTCTATACAAAAACAAAAACAAAATAAATAAAAATAAACATAAACATAAATGTATATCAAGAAACATAAATGCATATCAAGAGTAAAGAGTATATCTTTAGTTTAATCAGTTCCATATTTTTGATTTGCTGTTTGTTTTCATTTTATACATATTTTCTGAACATTCTTAATTAAAAAATAAAAAAAATATCTTACACGACATGCAGTCAGCTAATTAATGACTTTCGTTTTCTCTTTTCTTCTATAAATTCTTCTATCCAGAAGAGATCACATAAAAGCAAAAAAAAAAATCTATATCTTACTTTAATTTCTGTTTTTTATTTTCATATAAGAAATTTTCTTACTACTTTGATATGTGCGCCTAGTATTTAAACTTCAGTTATACAATTTTGTTTATTAAGGGTCGGCCCTACTTTAAATTGTTTAACACTTGACTTCCTACTATAAAACCATTTGGAACTTATAAGTTAACAACCCACACATACAATTTAACTTAAAACCTAAACCAAAACGATCAAAACAAGTTCTTGACCTACTAACCAAGCATGACCTACATTAAACCCATAAATCAAAATGTAGGTCAACATGTCGTGCGATATGGGTAAAATTTTTTTCCCATCCCAAAGTGCAGGGTTACCTACTCCGGCTGGGTCATATAGATTAATAAAAAATAATATAGATTTTTCTTATAATATATAATTAGTAGAATATAATTAAATTAAAAAATAAGTATATATGTCCTATAAATTATAATTAATATCATATTGTAATATAATAAAATATATATATATAAAATATAATAAAATATGTAATAATAAAGCATAATTCTTGTATAAGATAATAGATGGCGTAGAAATAAAAAAAAAGAAACGTCTTTCTTGTACAATAGCTACAGCCGAGTAATCAAGTGAAATTAATGATTCTCGAAACTGAAGCTTAGTCAAATATGAATAATAAATGACTTAGTGGATGCCCTATACTCCTCATAGGGAGTGGCAAAAATTTGATTCTGTTATAGGAAATAAAAAAATCAAAAAAAAATTCTTTTATAGAATTATATAATAGAAACAACCAAAGTATACGACTTGAGTCAATTACAGAGCGCCCTTCAAATAAGCAGCGTTTAAAATGTAACAAATTCACAAGTAAATGTTTTAAAGGAGTTTTTGCTTTAGGTCAACTCCCCAAAATAATTAAAAAAACAAACTTTTTTGATTGTAAACTTTTGTTTATAATTAAAGTAAACTTTGGTTTGGTTTTATTTATTCATCATCATTTTGCATATGTTTTAAAATTTATTGAATTGTTAAAGCGAAAAATCAAAAAAGACAAGGAAAATAAAGAAGCTTTAAAATCACCAGCACTGACTACATCAAATTTAGAGTGTGCTGTAATTCGCATAATTTGGTGTATATAACAACACAGATTTAGAGAACATATTGCCGCACTAGACAAAGATGGTGAAGTGTGCAATAAAAGTAGCATTAAAAATTTAAATCCGTTTTTAGAACAATATTTTGGAGTAAAAATTTTACGAGTTGGTGGAAGACTTAATCTTCCTTCGCAAATCAAGTCAAGTCAAAATCGTGCAAATCAAGTCAAGTCAAAATCCAATTATACTGCCAAAAAATAATCAATTTGTTAGGAATGTTGTCAGGAATTTACATTTACATTCTAGACCGAGTAATTTACATGTTGGACCGACTGCTTTACTTGGAATTATTCGTCAATATTTTTGGGTTACCAATGTCAGAAAGTTAGCTCATTCAGTGACACAACTGCAGAATAAAGATGTTCTCATGAATGAAGAATATGATTCAACACAATCCAAATATTTTCAGTGTTTTATAAAAGTAAAGGCACCAAAGCGGAAGAATATTAAGTTTTTTAAATAAAGGTAAACTAGAAGGAAAACGACTTCTCCTTGAAATAATTCGAATGGCATACTTATGAGAATATAGCAAACCGCTAATTCGGCTGAAATATGTTCCCACTCCAACAAGTAATCCCACACTAAAGTTTTGAGTTAAATAAACCAAAATACACCGATTTTAAAAGTTTCAGAGAACAAAACTTCTATAGGTGATATAAATGCCTGTTTACCAAAATACAACGATTTTCAAAGTTTCAGAGAACAAAACTTCTATAGGTGATATAAATGTATGTTTACATTGTTAAGACTTTTCTTCAAATGAGAACAGTGATCTGACCATTTTAAACTATCACCAATTAAAATTCCAAGATATTTGAAGTTTTTTACACCATCAATATTAAAACATGTTTCACAACAAGAAAAATTTTCATTAAAAGAGATTTTAGTGTGTTATCCATGAAAATTTAAAATTTCTTACACTAGGAGAATCGTAAGATAATGAATAATCAATCATGGAAACGCTTGACAAAATGAAACACATATATTTAGTTTTTCGACTAACAACTAATTTGTGCAAAAAGAACCATTGCCTAATCAGGTTTTAATCATAGTTTAATTTACAAATAATATCAAAAGAATTTTTACAAGAGTAAGTGAGTGGCAGCTATCATCAGCAAATGATGTGAGTTTGCCTTTGAAATTCTGCATGAATAAAGAATTGATGTATATATTAAACAAGATAGATCCAAGGAGTGACCCCTGTGGAACACCAAACAGAAAATATTTCAGAAAACTAAAATGACCATCAATTCTTACTCTCTGTTTTCTCTCTTTAAGATAGAAGGTGAACCAATCAAGCGTAAAATCGTGAAAGCCGGCTTTATATAATTTTTCTAACGGAATCTGATGACAGACATTGTCAAATGCTTTTGAAATATCAATGAATAACGCAGAGGAGGAATTACCAATGTTTAAGCTATTGTATATTTATTACAACCACAAAATTTAAGTAGTGCATCCTCGGTGCTCTTACCAATTGTAAAGCCAAATTGATTCTGAAAAAATTATTTTAGTTATTTTGAAGACTATAATAAAGATAATAAAAAATTATAGTTTATCGAAATCATCAAAACAACTAATTTGAATTCTTTTATCACCATGCTTTTTACGCATAAATATTTTTGAGTTCCTCATCCACAGAAATCCATAGTTTTTTTTCCTCCTTTAACTGGCGAGCTCGATTGAACAGCAATCTTGTATACTGCGTTAGCGAATCATTAAAATAAATTAAATCAATAAACTAACGAATATTTTTCCAGTTTGGCGCAAATCTAGTCATACCTATTTAAATAACATAAAGGAAACTAAAACAGAACAAGAAAGAATTGCGAAAATTAGTGAAGAACTTATACGATTTAACCCCAGTCCAAATATTTGAAAAAAATTTTCCCGGAGATATTTATAAACTTTATATTCTACTTTTTTATCTATTGATGAAATGATTATGAAATACTATGGGCACAATCGTTTGAAACAATTTATACAATCCAAACCGATCCGATTTGGGTATAAATTATGGGAAAATAGAACTGAGAAATGCCCTCTTATGGATTCAAGAAAACTTTCGAAAACAGAACGTGGCACATTCGATTACAGATACGATAAAAATGGAAAAATTTTAGTTTTAAAATGGAATGATAATAAGTGTGTTACCATGGGTGCTAATTTTGACACGATTGAGCCTCTAGCAAAAGCATCCAGATGCCTCTAGCAAAAGCATTGACCACCATGATTACCACCAACTACCAAATATGCCATTAAAATTAAAGGAAAAAAATAGTATTAGCCTCTAAGAACCAGAATGATTAACATGCCAAGCACGAATTCAAGGATTATATATAGCTTTTACAGGATCTATAGAGAAACAAAAGATTCATAATGTAATCCATGATATAAAAAACGATGGAAGTAATCATTGGATAAGAAAACGGGACAAACAGCGCAGGTGCCAATTTCAAGACTGCTAAAAAAAACCTCTAACATATTGTAGCAAATGCGATATTACATTATGTTTTGAATGTTTCGAACCGTATCTATTACACTTTCTAAACGTTTAATTATATTTTTTTCTATTCATATTTTATATCATTAGTATACCAGTGTCATATCTAAAGCACAGTTATTTTCTAATAAACCAACACTTATGAAGTAACTATAAATAATTTTTTTTTATATAAAATTAGTTAAAAAAGCATTTTTTAAAATATTTTGTTTGAAATTCTTATTATTTTTGTAGTGGTAGTTAATGGTTTAAAACCCTCTGGTTATCAAAATGTTAACAAAATTCTCCTTGATGTTTTTCTTCGCTGCAAGTTTTGCATAACAAAAATATTAGATTATTGTTTTGTTTTATTGGAAGAACTGGATGTAGTAAATTAGTTGGCAGTAAAATTTTACATTTAATAATTTCATCAATCTTTACTATGTTTAGTTTAGAGCAAGCATCCTCAGAAATTTATATTTTAGGAAGAAGAACTAAGAGCACACATCTATATATTTAATTTTTTGTCCCGCTTTACATAATAATATATAGTGTGTTGACGTATTTTCTGTTTTTCCTCCATAAAATGCATCTCTCAGAATTAGAGGTGTAGTATTAGTTAAAGGGTGATTCGCAAGTAGTCCATATTTTTATTACATCTTATTTGCTCGCACAGTTCGCATTCCCACATTTCAATTAAATTGTATCCGAGATATTTTAGTTGCTCCGATTTAACTACCATTCTTTGATACCTGTGGTTAAGCGTATCATCATTAAATAAGTTTGCAACTCGATTACTTGTTAAGCATTTTGGATATCCGTAGTAATAACATCCATAAAATTCAAATATTTCTTTGGTTTTTTCACAAAAAACATCTACTTTAAAAGCCTCAACACTTTTTGCTTCACCATTTATAACACTTTGCAAACTAATTTTTGGTGAATCTTGTCCTCAAATTAATCACTGTAAATTATTAAGAAAGAATAAAAAAATTAAGAAAAGGGTTATTAGGGTGATGCTACAAATGATTAATTTTCAACTAGATGTGTTAACATTTTTAAGCATTTTAAAGTTAAATAAAAGTAAATTTTACAATATGAAATTTAATGAAATTATGAAGCTTTTTAAATTTATATAAAAGTTAGCTCGCAATCTAACGTTTGAGATTTTTCCTTTTCTAGATTTTAATTAAAACACAATAATTTTTAATTCACTATTTTCTAATATTCCCTATAATATGTTACTATTCCCTATA
This sequence comes from Poecilobothrus nobilitatus, assembly GCA_947095535.1. Taxonomy (NCBI): domain Eukaryota; kingdom Metazoa; phylum Arthropoda; class Insecta; order Diptera; family Dolichopodidae; genus Poecilobothrus; species Poecilobothrus nobilitatus. The sequence continues at coordinate 100,419,695 of OX352772.1, forward strand.
ATATGTTACTTGATCGGACACTAATCGAAGATTGATTTAGTCTTATAAAAATTCTAAAATTAAAACTAATTAAAACTACTTTAAAATCATTTAATAATTATAACCGTTTAAGGTCAGTCACTTTCTTTAAATTTAAGTTAATTCTAAAGTAAATAATAAAATGAAATGTTTTACCTACTAACACATGTTTGAACATTTTCGATTCTACATAGTATTTTTGTTTCAACTTCAAGTTTATATAAAATTTATTTATTTATTTTCCTTGATTTTTTTTTTATGTTAACATACGATGTTTTTACAATTTTGATATTCTACTTTTATTGATTATTTTATACAATTACATAGAAAGAAAATAAAAATATTTCAAAATAGATTAGTGATTAATTTACATTTGAAGTTTTTGGGGAATTCGATTTTGTAAATAAACCCTACAAAGAAAAAAAAAGTTAAAAGAAAAATGTAGAATAACATATAGGCTATAATTATTTAAAATTTTTTTTTTTTTTTTTTATAAATTAAAAGTCAGTCCAGTACTATCCTAAAATTGCCTCAATCAAAGGATTTGAGGAGAATTTACATGACTTTTCGAAGGTGATTTTCCTTGATTGGATCATTTCTTTTATAGTTTGCATGTTGCTTAGTACGTGTAATCTGTGTGTGCTATAGTAGTACGTGTAATCTGTGTGTGCTATAGTGCTATAGTAGTGTGCTGTAGTAACTAGTCTGCTATAGTTACTACGGTTTGTAGTAAATCAGCTTTAAACACTTGTTTTTCTGGACCTGTAGTTTTTTCAGATGAATTTCTGCACAGTTTCCCCAACAGAGGCAGCCATATAGCAACATAGGAAACAAATTGTTTTGTAAAGTAGTAATTGTTTGGATAAAATTTCGTTTTCCAAGTTGTTTAAGATGTCATTTGCCAGTAGGGCAGACGGAAATATGACTGTATCATCAGCGAAGCTATCAATATTGAATTCATTTGGCATAGGTAGGTCGGAAACGAAAATCGAAAAGAGTGTTGTACTTAATGATGAGCCTTGTGGTAACACAGCTGGGATTTCGTAGGTTTGGGATATACTTGATTTTATTTGTACATAGAAGTTTCTTTCAAGTAAATAATTTCTAATGGTGTTGATTAAACACGCAGGAAAATTCAGCATCGATAATTTGCAAATTAGGTCCCTTTATGGGACCGTCTCTGAAACCAAATTGGTGAGGTTGAATAATATTGCCATTTTGTTCGATAAAGTCGCTAATTATCTTTAATAAAATTTTTTCAAAAAGTTTTGCTATGTTTGAAATCAGACTGATCGGTCTGTAGTTGATCACATTTGTAGGATCCTTGCCCATCTTGGGGATAGTAACTACTTTTGCAGTTTTCCAGAGCTCGGGAAAATAATTGAGCCTGAAAAGAGTATTAAATATATAAATATAATTAAAATTTTATTAGATAAGTGTTTGAGTTCGCGATTGCTTAAACCGCTAGAACCAGGTGCTTTCTTGTTTTTTAAACGATTGATATTGCTTTTAATTTAATTTGGATTGGCAAAATATTTAAGGTGTTCATTTGTCGCCTTAGATAAATTAATTTTATTGTTTAGGTTTTATATTTCGATTTTCACAAGATTTTCGGTTTCTAAGTCGTTGAAGTGCAGAGTCAATTCGTGGACAGTTTTAAATTTGAGTGAAAGATGATCAACTTTCTCGTGATTTGTTAGTAACCGAATTGGGTTTCCATTATTATCTACACTGTGCAAAGACGGTATTTGATTACTATGTTTCTTATTTAGAGTTTTTGCGATTTTAAAGAGATTAACATTGTTGTGGTTGTAATTTTTTAAATTAAGATTCTTAAGTAAGGTTGACCATCTTCTATTTATTAATTTTTGAATTCTTTTTGAGATTTCTTTGTCAATGGCTCTTAAGTTTATCTTATTCGAAACGTGAAAGAGTGTTCTATATCGCCGTCTGAGTTGAGTTTTTTTACTGTTTTTAACATTAATATATCGTGTGGAAGTTCAATTTGCTCATTCATGGTATTTCTAATAGGCTTTCTAGAGATACTTTCTTGTTTGGCATTATGAATTACATTGTTAATCTGCTTTATAATTTCATCAATTCTGTGTAAGTTTTCAATGGTGATATTTTCAAGTTCCGATTTTATGAACAAAATGTTAAAATTGTTATTAATATGTTGCCTAAATCTATTCTAGTTGGCTTTGTTGTAATCTAAAAAATAGTTTATAAATAAATTTTTTCAAACTGGGTTCAAACTTAATTGGAACAAAACTGGCAGATGATCTGAATTTAAATTTTCGTATAGCTGTAAGCTTGTATATCTTATAGCTGTAAGAGAATATAAATTTGAATAATAGTTAGTGATAATAATGTCAAGAGTTGAGGGTTGGAATCTTTTTACTGGAACATACGTTAGCGAGTCAGGAAAAGCAAGGTTTGTTTGATCTCGGTGAGGAATGATATCATAAAGTAAGCGCCCAGTTTCGTTTGATCTTGTACAGTTCCAAAAAGAGTGTTTGCTATTGAGATCTCCACATATAAAGGTAGGACAGTGAAAATTGATTAACATTTGTATGTCATTTTTGAAAGTTGCCTGGATTTTATGTTTTGATGAATCTTGAAATATTTCTTGACATTTTGCTTTTGTAATTTTCGAATTTGATCCAGAAAAATAGACAGAGTATAGTTTGATAAACGCAGTGGCTGAAAATACTTTAATCCTAATATGCTGAATTAAGTAAAATTTGTGAAAATTATGTAAAAGTTAATGTTTCACACTTGTGTGGATAGCGATCCTTTATTGGTTTTATCGTCTGTTCTATCATTGCGATAAAGTTTATATAGTGAATGAAAATGTAATTTAACATTATGTTTTAACCGCGTTTCATTTAAAAGGCAATGTGAATATTATTAGCAATAAGAAAGTGGCTAAGTTCTATGGATTTGTTCTGTAAACCATTAGCATTCCAATACATCACGTTTAAATTGTCAATTGTATTGACTATGAAGCTATTACTTAGAGTAGAGTTACTTGTCATAACTCATTTATTTTAATGTTATTTTTGTAATTACCTTAAGTTGCTCACTTTTTGTATTGCAGAAGATAAGCCATCAATTATTTCATGCACAATAGTACCAATTTCTTCGAAAGTAAACAAGTTTTGCTAAGTATTTGAATTTGTTTCATCTGTATTCCATTTAAAATGCGAATTAGAGATACTATGTTTTGCAGAACCAAAATTAAATATATGATTTTATTTTATTTCATTTGTGTTCCAATTAAAATTTGAATTAGAAGGATTATTTTATGTAGAGCCAAAATTAAATACACGTTGAGATGCTTGATTTTATCTTTTGGGAAGGGCTGGAAAATCTTTTTCAAAATTAAAAATATGTTCATTTGTTTGTAGAAACACATGTTTTCTGGCACTGTATTGTTTACGGTTTAATTTTAATTGTATATTAATATATTATACAATCCTGCGCAATCGGTCTATGATTGCCTTTACAGTTTGCACATTTTGGTGGATGGACACTTCTGAAAAGAGTGATTGTCACCACAGAATGAGCATCTTGTTTTTAAATGGCAATTAATGGAAATATGGCCATAATTTTGACAACGGGAACAAATTATTGGAGCCAAATTATTATTATTTCTTCTTTTGTAGATATCCCATTTTACTATGATATTGGATACAGCTTTAAACTCTTTCAGTTTTTTTATATTTAAGTTGGAGTTTCTTTCGAATTTGACGATATAAACTGTGTGATCATCATATCTCTTAGAGGAATAGGTGTAACAGGAATAGGTTTTTTAGAGGAATAGGTGTAACATCAATAATAGGTTTTAAACAGATGTCTTATAATTCTGCCTTAATTTCCTGTAGGTTAATTGTTGGCAAACCAGTTAAAACAAATTTAAGAGGTTTTTGTTCTCTCAATTGATATGAAAAATGTTCCATTTCATTTCAATTGAAGTATTACAGTAATAAATCGTGGTCGAAAGGGTTTGCGGTTTGAACTCTTATTCCTTTTGTCCACGTATTATAGGTTAGGTTAAGGTGGCTGCCAAAAAGGCACACTTAGACCGAATTTGTTCCATTGTGATAAATATCCACGTATTATAATCGGGCGGCAAAGTTTGTTGGTGTTTTTATTTTCATTTCCGCTATCAACATGCAGTGGATCGTCATCGTCTATATTTTTTAATAAATCAAAGCAATTTTCTTTTGAACGATATGAACTGTATTCTCCCATATTAAATTTTTTTTGTTTTCGATGGATATTAGTACATCGGATGATGATCTTTTTTTATTTTGTATTTGTACCCAAGAGCTACTGTTAACATTTTTCTTTTGCTTAGACAATGTGACTGAATAGTTTTTAATTGTGAAGAGAACAGAAATACACAAAAAAAAACAAAGAGAAAAATAAACAAAATTATTGAATTACGAAAACAATAATTAGTTAAATCAGTGCAATCTATGATTCAGCCTTTGACTGCATGTAGAACACTGTTCAAATTTACAGAAATAATTAACATTTGATTTTAAATATTCTATTGTCAGGGGACAGAGCCATCTATTAGATTTTAACGTAACTTTAATTTTAATAATTACTTCTTAATTCATTTTTAATTCTTAATAAGTGAAACCATACAAAATGAAACATTATTAAATGAAAGAAAAAACAATTGAATTGACAATTGACATTTGACAATCTTTTCCGCTTGTAATTTTTAATGATACTATAGCAAGTGTTATAGAAGTTTGACGATTAATCATAAATGTGTTAGTGTTATTTTTACCATTATGATTATTGACGGTCCAAAACCTGGACTTTCAACATTTAGTGCGTGATTTATTGATACAGATGTAACACTGTGAAGCGACGTGGACGGACAAAATACTGTTATGTTGCCAACATTTGAACAGGTATCCGCTATAACATTATTCATTTTTAGATGAATATGAGAATAATGAAGTTTGTTACAATGTAACCAAGTAAAACTATTTAAACAGTCTTTCAGCATTTACCCAGCTCCCAAACAATTTAAACAAAGTCGCTTTTCTCCCACAATTCTTGATTGTTTTGATGGATTTAGTGATAACAATTTTTGACATCTTCTTACATAATGCCTGCCATTACACAAATAACATCTAGCAGGTGGTTGCAAATAAAATAAACAAATATCCGCTTATGTATCCGAACAACCAATTGTACAAAGAATTATATATGACTTAAAATAGTGAATAATTTAATCAGACCCAACTTTATATGAAACAGAATGTTAGATTTTCATAACCACAACACTAGAAATAAATCAATTTTTATTTAAGCTTATTCGAAACAAATATTAACAACTAAAGCTTTATAATGATTTGCCGTCGGAACTAAAAAATATTAGTAACATTTTCATTTTTAAGAAGGAAGTAAGACAATATGTTTTAAATCAACATTAATGATGTAGCTTTCAAGTTTGGAATATAAGTAGTAACCATAAGTTTTTTTTTTTAAGTGATTATTGTTTTTCTCTTTTGATAAAAAAATTTTTTTTTTTATTTACTCTCTTTTTTGATAAAAAATTTTTTTTTGTTGTTGTTTATTTTTAGTTTTTATTTATAAGAACTTTAATTTTATAATGTTGATAGCACGTAAGAAATGTATTATTTTTAAATTTTTTACTTTTAAGATCAGACAGCTTCGGCTAAGATCTGCTTGAATTTATTTTTTGAACTAATTTATAAAAAAAGTTAATTTTACAAAATTGAAATTTAATGAAATTGGCAAGCTTTTTAAATTTAAATAACAGACTGGGACATGTTCCCTTTGCAGTATTAATGACCAGCTTCCGACATGCCCTAGTCGTTGTTGTTTTTGACTCTGGTATATTTTGTTGTTGAAATAGGGAACTGTCGCCAGAACAAAGTATATCATTGAGTTCTTGACATGCTGGTTTTAAGCGTTCTATGTTGATAATAGTTCTTTTTCCCTTAATGATAATTTACTTGAAGTATTTTATACGGGCCATCATAAATTGGTGATAAGGATGGTTTGATGGAGTCGTTTCCAAAAAATACATGACTGCTATTTGATATATGTTAGTTTGCCAAGTTGTCTCTGTTTTAATGATGACATTAGTTTTTGAAGTTTGTGTAAAGTTTCCTTGTATGTTGTTCGTTGAGGCTTACAATCGAAAAGTTGTGAAGGTAGCCGAAAAGAAGTAGCATACGTTAGTTCGGCTGTAGATATTTGAAAATCGACTTTAAAAGTGCTGCGTAGCCCAAGCATAATGAAAGGTAGATTAGTTACACATATTTCTTTTCCAGTAGCTAGAATAGCTGTTTTAAGTGAACGGTGCCATCTTTCTATTAAACCATTTATTTGAAGATGGTATGGTGATATTCGTACTTGTTGAATGCCAAGATCTGATCATAGAAAATTAAGAGGATTCGAATTGACGTTCTTGATCGGTGTAAATTCTTTAAGATACATCAAATCGAGAAATCCAACCATCAAGGAAAGGTTTTATAACTGAATCGGTTTTAATGTCTTGCCTGGGGATGGTTTTTGGGCAGCGGGTGAATCGATCTATCATAGTTAGAGAATATCTTTTACCATCATTCAAACGAAAAGGACCCAAGATATGCAGATGTATGACTGTAAATCGATGTTTCGGTATTGGCAGCTTTTGCTATTCTTGGCGATTATGTCGTTATACTTTAAGTTTCTAACAAAATTTACAGGTTTTTATTTTTACTAACATTGCCCAATCTTTCCGAATAGCTGGCCACCCAAATCTTGATGTGACTGATTTAGTGATATTCTTTTCACCTCCATGAGATAATTTGTGTAAATTTTTTAAAATTGACGCGAAAAGCTTGTGGAATATAAGGACGAATGACTGTAGTACTGATATCACAATAAATTGCGTTATTACATCCACGAATATCGAAGTTCTTGAATAATAAATTAGTTTTAATTTTGCCAGATAGAAAATCTTTAAGTTGTTTATCATTTTCTTGCTACGTTGCTATTTCTTCATAGTTAATTTTTGTTATTGAGCATACGGGATATTGATCTATACGTGATAAAAGATAGGATGTGATGTTGTTTTTCCAAACACATAACGAATATCTGATGTGAACTGACCTAAGAAATCTAAATGGCGGACTTGTGTCGGCTTTATCCAATTTTTGCTTAAATGCAAAAATTAACGGTTTGTGGTCAGTGTTTATGTGAAACTCACGTTCTTCTAACAAATATCTGAAGTTTCCAACACCGTGGTACATTACGAGTAGTTCACGATTGTACTTGCTATATTTTTGTTCAGCTGATGATAATTTCTTCGAGAAAAGACCAAAGGGTTGAATTTCATCGTTAGAAGAGATTTGGTGAAGCGAAATCAGAAGATAGTGATAGCGAAATCAGAAGCGACAATTGATAGAGATAATTTAGCTTTTGGGTCAGAATGAACTAGCATTTGAAATAGCGAATTTGCATTGTTAAAATGCTTCCTCCTTTTCTGAAGACCAAGTAAGAGAGTTGTAATTTTCTTGTGTCCCGGAATCATTAATCGTAGTATTGACTGTTGTTTTACTGCATCAGGCAAGAATTTACGATAATAATTGCGCAGAAAGCGAGCTACTTTCGTCGTTTTAACGACGAGTACAGCCTCAAGTTTTTCGGATAAAGGGCTTTTACCTTTTTCATCAATTAAATGCCCCAAAAATGTGATTTGGGGTTTTGCAAACTCGTATTTCGAAGGATTTATTGCCAAACCTCGTTCTCTTAAACGTTGTAGAAAATCAAACTCAAGCAACTAACTTCGATAAAAAGATTCAAATAGTTAATTTCGAAAAAGAGAGTCTCTCAAATTTCGAAAAAGAGAAACAGTATGATGAAATAATTGACAACATTAATATTACTGGTGGTGGTGTTGGCAATTCAAAAAATATTTCTCTTGAAGATTTATATGATGAAATTGTTAGTGTCTTGCAGCTATGTCTGAACTAAAAGAAGAAAATAGATTGTTAAAAACTAAAGTTTGCAGATTAGAAAATAAAATCAGCTGGCTTCTGCAGAAAGAAAAAACAAATGAAATAGAAATATGTGGAGTTAAAAATGTAAACAAAGATAATGCCATAAAAGTTGTAAATCAAATTTTTAATAAAGGTTTAAAAATTAATATAAATGAAAGGCATATTACCAATTGCTACGTGAATTACCAAAATGTAAAAAAAGGAACAAATAGTGAGGTGAAAAGTACTTTGTGTGTTCGTCTTTCTTCAAACGAATTTACATAAGCAAAAATTTACATAAATAATGGTTTCACTAGCTTTGTTAAAGCACTGTTCATGGCGGCAAAGAAGGCGAATGAGGAGAAACGTTATAAATATTTGTGGTTGAGAAATAATAATATTTTAATGAAAAAACAGGACAATGATAGGATATTCATTATTAGGTCTTTTGATGATTTAAATCTTTTGTAGTATTTTTCTTTCTATATTTAATGACTGTTAATTTAAAATTTGATCTATTTATTGATTATCCTAACATTGATCCTGAATATAATAACTGTGATAGTGTTTTTGAATTTACAAATCTTAATAGTTCTTTATTTTTAGTTCATCAAAATGTTAGAAGTTTGAGGCAGAATTTTGATTCGCTTGTGGCCCACTTAGAAGTTTTTAGAAATATTTTTCAATAATGAGATAAGTAATTACAACATACCGAATTTCAAATTTTTTGCTAACACTAATAAATCGTACTGTGCTGTTGGCATTGGTGTGTTTGTTAAAGATAATTATGTGTGTGATGTATTATATTGCAATTTCACTTCGGCTGATGTTATTAAAATTAATTGTACCATTAACGGCGTGCCTTTTACTTTTATTTGTGTGTATAGGCTGCATAGTTACACAATCAATTTGTTTCTCGATGAATTTTCAAAATTTTTGAGAGATCAAACTGCTACTAATTTAATGGTGTTAGGAGATATGAATTTAGATATTTTGAATAATAGTGAGTGTGTTGATTCTTATTTGACAATACTAGCTGAGAATGGTTTGGCTTCTATTATAAATGAACCGACTAGACAATCTTCTGGAACGTGTTTAGATCACGTCAATGTTCGTTTAGCTACTATTCCATTAAATTTTTGTGAAAAATGTTTATTCAATTTTAATATTACAGATCATTCGATGACAGGATTGCTAATAAAAAATGTTAATGTTGAAAAAAATAGAAAGTCTGATGAATTTTCAGTCACGAAGGTAGTTAATTATAATAAATTAAATAACTTGTTAAGATTTGAATTTTGGGAAGATGTGTATGATGAGGTAGATGTTTGTGTTGCGTATAGTAATTTTATTATAAAATTAAAAAAGTATATTGTGTTAAGTACTTCTGAAATTAGGAATAGAAATAAAAATACAAAACTAAAACCGTGGATGAATGATAACCTTCTAAGGAAAATTAGGTTGAAAACAAATTAAGAATTATGTTGTACAAATAGAGAAATAATTTTAAGTTGAAGGTGCGTTATAATAGGTTATGTACCGTTAAAAATGATATATCGAAATGTCGAGATGAATTTTATCGTTCGGAATTCGTTAAATGTAAGGGTGATTTAAAAAGTGAATGGCGACTGTTAAATAGTTTGTTAAATAAACCACAGGATAGTATTAAAAGAATTCAACTAAATAAAAATGGACAACTTATTTCGGATGAAACTTTAATTGCTTGTGAGTTTAATAATCATTTCTCCTCTACGGCAATTGAGTTATCCTCCGGCTTTGATAATAGTCACGATAGTATTGCCGATGAAGTTAATTTGTGTGGTAGTTTCTTTTATGACAGTATCACTTCGCATGAGCTTCTGAATATTATAAAGTTATTGGATAATTCAAATTCTGCTGGTTTTAATGGAATTTCAAACAAACTTTTTAAATGTATTGCGTTTAATGTTGTCGATGTTTTAACCTACATTTTCAATTTTAGTGTATTGTGTGGCGTTTTTCCTAGTCAATTAAAATCTGCTGTTGTAATACCGCTTTTCAAAAAGGGTATTCTAACTGACGCTAATAATTATAGACCCATTTCTTTGTTATCAATAATATCAAAAATCTTTGAAAAAGCTATTAAGCATAGAGTCTTAATCTACTTAAATAGATTAAATTTTTTTAACAATAAACAATTTGGGTTTAGGAATGGTAGTTCTACCGAACACGCCCTTTTGGCGTTCTGCTCAGATATTAATAAGGGTTTAGATAATAAAAAAATTTGTGCGGATAATTTTGTCGATGTTACAAAGGTACAAAGGTACATTACAAAGGTACGATGTTACAAAGGTAAAAACAACATATTTTCAATAGGGTAGATCACTCCATTCTTTTGCGGAAGTTGTCTGCTATAGGGTTTCGTGGTTTTATGTTTAATAGGTTTGTGTCAGATTTAAGTGCCAGATCACAATGTGTAAAAAATATAAATTTGGGGGTACCACAAGGATCTGTATTGGGCCCAATCTTATTTTTAATCTATATAAATTCGCTTTTTCACCAAAAGTTTAAAGGAAGCTTAACAGCATTCGCAGATGATGTTGGAGTGTCATATTGTTGTGATAGTACTTTTAATTTAGTCTGTGATATCAATAATGATTTAAGTGTTTTTAGGATCTGGTTCTCGAAACATAGGTTAGTTGTTAGCAATAAAACTAAGCTAATGTTTTTTAGCCTTAGTCAGCAGGATACTCCTGATACAGATTTTGTTTTTCATCGGACTAATTGTAATAAACTTGTCATGAATGGACAGGGCGTTACTTTTAATGCTCCCATTTCCTGCAGCTCTGGCTGTTTTAGTATTGAAAAAGTTGATAATTTTAGGTATCTTGGTATAATCATCGATAAAAATCTTAGTTGGTCACAACATTCCATCACGCTAAAGTCATACTTACGTTGCACACTAAGGAATTTTTTTCACCTTAAAAACTTATGTTCGCTAAACGTACTTAAAATGTTTTACTATAGTATTTTTCATTCTAAGTTACAGTACGGCGTTAGCTGTTGGGGTGGTGCTTACAGAAATAAAATCAACCCGCTTCTAATTTTACAAAAATGTATTATAAGAAATATGTGCAACAGAAATAGATTTTTTAATAGTATGGAATTATTTAAGTTTTTGAAAATTCTTCCTGCTAGACAGCTACAAAGTGCTAAAAATCTTCTTTACTAGAGGTGGATATCTAAATAGCAGAATTTCTAATGTTTATTCTTTGCGTTCTAATCAGGGATTTTTTGTTAATATTCCAGCTTTCCGAACCACAAGTTATCGTAACTTTTTTGACGTGGTGGCTGTTCGTTTGTTTAATAGGCTACCAGAATCAATACGATTGCTTAGAACGGCAAATAAGTTTATTAATAAAGTAAAATTTTGGCTTCTAAGTTTTGATCACGGCGAAATCGAGAGTTTGCTGGCACCTTTAACTTAAAAATTTTTTTCTATATATATATATGTATATAAATACTGCAACTGTTGCTTTTTTTTTTTAACTGTGCTTAGAAATAATATCTGTTCTCTCCTTTTAAAATGGTTATAGATTTCATATAAATGAGTTTTTTTTTTCTTTTTTTTTTTCTTTTGTTTTTGCACTTTATTGTTTTTTTTTTTTCTCACCCCACAACCATGGCATTAATGTTTTTTTCGGCATTAAACACTGCTTCTTATTATGAAGTATATAATGCCATATTCTTATTCACTAGTTTTAAGTAATTTGAAATAATGAATTTTATATTTATGAACTATGAATTAATTTTAAATAATGTATTTCTTTTTTGTTTTTCCTTTTAAGCTTTAAAATGAATGTATAATGAATATAATTTAAGTAATGAATGAATGAATTATAATTTAATATAACTAAAATGAATAAAGCTTATTTTTAAATCTAAATTTTAATCTAATAACTTATTGAAGATGACCTCGATGTTTTTGAAGAGTTGTTGATGAAACTAAAGCGTCAACTAAGTAAGGAAACGCAAACTTCAAGCCACTCAGTGAGTCATGATTAAGACGTTGAAAAGTTTGTGGAGCATTTCAATCAATCGAGCAATAAATCGTAGTTGCGCAAAATCAGCACCTATGATCGGATTTTGAACTGCAGCTACGACGAAATTCCAAGAAAAAGCTCGCCTTAGTCCGAGGCTTTGGTTGCGATATTGTTGGCCATAAGTTTCAATAGATCAACCATTTGCAGCATATAACGTTATATTTGAAGGACATGGTTTAGTAGATTTCCGATGACTGAGTGGGAAAAGAAAACGTCAGCTCCAGTCTCCACCAAAAATCTTGTGGAGGTGTTGCGATCTGTTATAGAGAGGCGAGATGTAATAGATGATGTTGACGATGGTGTAGTAGCTTGTATAGCTGCGTCAACAGATGGTCAGCCGGAAGTTAAATTCACCACCTTTGAAGAATTATTTTGTAGATTTATGTTATATCTACATGGTGATTTACATTTGGTTGCAGAAGTTCCAAATTTACGATGATGCCATAATCGGTGTTTACGGAATTGGTTGGAGTTTTACTGTGTTGTCTCGAATGCGAACGTTGATTAAATCTACTTCTAGAACAAATTCTTGAATGGGCTCTGAATGAATAGTTATTTGAACATTTTCTTTCAACTCATTGATTTCTTTACGAAGATCGTCAAGACCATTATTATTTTCATAACTTCCGACTTCATTTATAGTGTGGACGTACAATGCGTCGACAATAGCATCAGCCATTTGAATTAAATCAGCCTCACCAGCTTGAGATGAAAAAACGGGTGATCTGACGTGATCTGGAAACCTTTGTTCCCATAGACTTTTAAGAGCTGCTTCACATATTGTGTCACCTGCCACGGCTAGGTTTCAAATTACCAAGTGGCATTTCACTGACTAGTTTATTTATCCTTCTCTATTGACTTTCAGCAAAATGTGCTATTAATTTTTTTTATATATTCATATAAGTTGTTTGTTGGTCGTTTATTTAGAATTTGACGAATCTGAGAAATGATTGAAGTACTTAGACTTGCTAGAACAGAATTAAATTTTGTTTCATCTTCGATGATACTATAGGCTAAAAACCAGAGCTCCGGCCCCGTAAACCATGAGTCCATATCACTAGGTGTAACTGTAGGTATCTGAATTTTTGCATACGCTCTTTTCGATCTTGCATAAAGCTGTTAAGATTGTTCAGGCGCATTTTGCGATGGCTGTTGTAAAGTATTTTGATGTCGAATCAACTGAGTAGTTAATATATTTTGAAGTTCTGTTACAGCATCTAAGTGTTCTTGCAGAAGTTGTTGAGAATGCAGGAGATTAAGCTGTTGCATTCGAAAAATCTGTTCCGGTTGAAGAATTTCTGTTGAAAGCGTATTATTATTTGGACTTGACTGAGCAATAGGGGTCCCAGGCCTATTTGAGTCCTCAGTGTCTTCTAATTCGATAAGTTTTGGATTCGCTTTCTTAAAATTATGTGACATTTTAAATTATTTTTGTTTTTGTAATATTGTAATTAAAATGCTAAAATTGTTGCCAATCAAAAAAATTATTTTTAATTTTTATTTGTATATTACCTATTATAAAATAATATAAGTGCAGTGTATTTGTGAAATTAAAAATTAATTATTTTTTAAATTTTGTGTTTACCAATAAACGTTTTGCTTATAAATTTTGGCCAGTATACTGTAGCTTTAAATTAATTTGAAATTTAAATGACGTTTATTTGAAATTTACAGTTTCAAATAGATTTTTTTTAATCTAAGTAAAAATTTGTATTTCATTTTTAGTTTTATTAATTTTCAGCCGGAATTTGTGATCTTGCTTTCATTCATTTTCTAATATAAAAAAAAGTTGTCTCTTGGTTGATATTGCAAAAAAATTATTATTGTAATTGTTCTTTGTAGTTTACACGTGTTTTAATTTACTGTAGTTTTTTAATGCAAAAATTATTGATCTTCTATTGTTTTTTTATTTTTTTTTTAATGTCATTAAAATTTGATAAAACAAAAAAAGATATTTCAAAAAGAATTTGAATTCAACTGTTAGCAGTTAACTGTAAGTTAACTTTTTTACCAAAATTAATTATTTTTTTATAACTTAATATTTATAGGAACACATGCATTTTTTATTAACGCCATAATTAATATGTACACAGTTCTATACACATAAGTTTGAATTATAATATATAAAATATTTTGTATGAATTGATATTTTAAAAATAAACATTTAATTTTTATAGTAAATAATAAGCGAAAAAAAAACTAACTAATTAAAACTACAAAATATTAAAACTTAAAACAACAAATTTAAAATAATAAAATAAAAATACTCTTAATACAATCAGCACTTTTAAGGATTAAGACATAAGCAAAATATTGCGTTAAATAATTAAAGAGATCGGCAAAATATTTGTAAATTCCAATATTTTACAAACTTTTAATTTATTGTATGCAAAAGTTTATCAATAAAGAGTAACATTTGACTTTAAATTCTTTTGAAATAAAATAAATAAAATAATATTTACAATAATTTGGTGAAAATACTTAATTATTTTGCAAATTTTTTTTAAAACAAGTTTTAATAAACAAAACATATTTTATTGAATTAAATAATAATTTTTACACTATAAATATTAAAACATAAATTACATAATTTATTTAAGTTGAAAGAAAAATAATAATTTTTACACTATAAATATTAAGACATGGCTTACATAATTTATTTGGATTAAGAAAATTAATATTTAATATCGCTAAAAATATTTTATGATCACTACATTATTCTAAATTTAAAAACATTTTAATTTTTACACTATAAATATTAAAACATGAATTCCATAATTTATTTAAATTGAAAGAAAAACAATAATTTTCTACACTATAAATATTAAACATGAATTACATAATTCATTTAGATTAAGAAAATTAATAATTGATATCACCAAAAATATTTTATGATCACTACACTATTCTAAATTTTAAAACATTTTAATTATATTATTAAGTAATTCCTAAATACTACATAAAAATAGTGTGAAAAATACTACATAACAAAGTGATTACTGATATAAGATTGAAATAAAAAAAAAATAAAAATTCCTTTTGTTTTAAAAACAGCTGTCAAGAATTTAATAATTCATTTGCTACACAACTAGATGACAAACAATAAACGGGTATTCAAATAACAAAAAAAAATATATATGATTTTATAAATCAAAAATTAATCTGAACTTACGCAGGCAGGCTCAAAAGTACAATTCGAATTGTTAAAATTTATACAAATAGGATTATTTTTTATATATTTTATTATTTGAATATTTTATTTATTTAATTGAATTTATATGGACCGTAATTTAACTTAAAAAAACAGAAGAAAATATTTATTTTTTCTCTTCGATATTTAAAAAAAAAAAATAAATAAAAAATTTTAAAATTATTTGTATCTTCATTTTTATATATTAATAAAATTTTTGCCTTCATACTAAGGATTATCCAAAATTTATGCGGTTTTAAGGTAGTCAAAAATAAAATTTCAGTTTTAAACAGCTTTATTCAAATTTTATTTAAATATTCAAAATGAGTGGAAAAAGACGCCGAACTCTACAACGAAGCGACTCCATTATTGATTTTGGACCAGCTCATTTTAACAATACATCGAGTATCAACAACCAAAACATCAAAGTTAATTTTAGTGATGTTGAAAATCTTATTCGAAAATTCAATGGTGATGAGGCTAGTAGTGTAAACAAATGGATAGATGAATTTGAACAATATGCAGACGTATTTTACTGGAATGAACTCCAAAAATTTCTATTTTGCAAAAGATCTTTATCGGAATCAACCAAACTTTATATCAAGTGTCAAGCGAAACCTCTTAACTATTGCAGATTAAAACAATCTCTACTACAGGGATTCCAAAATAAGATTATAAGTGCCGAAGTACATGCAAAGTTACGCGAGAGAAAAAAGAGAAATAATGAATCACTTCGCGAGTACTTATATCCCATGATTGACATTGCTTCCCAAGCAGAAATTGAAGAAAATTCTATTATCGGCTGCATAATTGATAAAATAAACGAGACACCGGCCAACAAAATGTTACTTTATAGTACAAAAAGTATTTCACAACTAAAAGAGAGCTTACTAATCAATGAAAAGGCCCACAAAATTGAAAATGACAAATTATTGACATTATCCGACAAAAAAGATTTCACAAAATCTAAAATATATACAAACTATAAAAAGGGTGGACGACATTTTTGTTTCAACTGCGGTGCAAACGACACACGAATTTTATAATTGCCCACAGAAGGGCGGGGACGAAAATGTTTCGGTTGTAATAAATTTGGACACAAGAGGCCAAACTGTACAGAGATAACTAATGCAAACCCTAACATAACTAATCAAGTTAACACAACACGACACTCAAATTCAACACATATCATGCAAACAACAAAAAATAACATAAACATTAACGTTATAGTAAAGAATATTATTTTGGAGGCTCTGATAGATACAGGAAATGACATTTGTGTTCTGAAGGAATGCTATTTCAAATTAATCAATACAAATTTCGACCCAAGCTGCTCTAAAAGAATAATATCTGGTCTAAGCTCTAAAGTCGTCACTAAAGGCTGATGTTGAACAAATATTGAAATTGAAAAGGATGTATATGGAAATATCTAAATTCACGCCGCTAACGATTGCTACCTGAAATCAGACATGATAGTGAGGATGGATTTGTTGAGACAAGCTGCTATCACCATAACTAATGGAGAAATTAAAATAAAAAAAACTGAACATCCAACTCTTGAAGAGTGTCCTCTTCGCAATAGTGAGACATACACACAGATTAAAGTAGATGAAGAACTAAAAGAATTTGAAGATCTTGCTGGTTTAAACAGCCTCAAAAAAGAGGACTTTACTACAGCAGTGAATATGTTTAAAAATTATGCACCGAAAACCTCCAACAAGTTTCCTGTAGAAATGAAAATAGTAACTATTAATAACGAGCCAGTTTACAGACCCCCGAGGAGATTTTCCCCACATGAAATGCAAGTTATTGAAAATCAAATTCAGCAGTGGTTAGAAGATGGCATAATCAAGAAAGGGCCATCGGATTACGCGAGTCAAGTAGTTTTAGTGAAAAAGAAGGATGGTTCCTACAGGTTGTGTGTCGACTACAGAGGCATAAACAAGAAAATCATCAAACACAGATATCTGTTACCAAATATCGAGGAGCAAATAGATAAGTTACAACCGTCAAGATTTTTCACATCATTAGACCTCGAGAACGGGTTTTTCCATGTGTCGATTGAAGAAAAAAGTGGCAAGTTTACGTCTTTCGTTAGTCATTGTGGTCAGTACGAATTTAATAAAGTGCCGTTTGGGTTATGCAATTCGCCGAGTATTTATTAGTAATACATAAATTTTGTTCTTAAAAATTTAATTTTGAAGGGAATAGTTGTTGTTTATGTGGACAATATTATTATTCCAGCAGATAGAATAAAAGAAGGAATTGAGAGAAAAAAAATCGTACTCGAAGTAGCCTCACATATCGGGCTAAAATTTAAATGGAAAAAATGGCAATTCTTAAAAGACGATATTGAATATCCGGGACATCGTATTCACAACGGGAAAGTTTCACCATCATAACTTTAAACCAAGGCAGTACAAAATTTCCCTATACCAACTACTATTAAGCAACTACATAGCTTTATCGGATTGGTAAACTATTTTGGAAAATACATTCCGGATTTCGCGCTTAAAGCTCAACCACTTACCAACCTACTAAAGGCAATCTCGGCAATCAATGAGTTAAAACATGCTTAAGCAAATACACCTATTTTAAAAATATTTGCATATGACGCATACACTGAACTTTACACGGATGCATCACGTGATGAATATGGTACAGTTTTGTTCCCAAAGAACAAAGAAGATGGTTGTTTGCACCCAGTTTACTACTTCAGCAGGAAAACGAACGATGCAGAAACTAAGTTCATATGAGTTGGAAGTCCTAGCTATTATAGAGGCACTGAAAAAATTGCGCATATACCTCCTTGGCCAGAAGTTTAAACTTATTACGGACTGTAATGC
Source organism: Poecilobothrus nobilitatus (assembly GCA_947095535.1). NCBI lineage: Eukaryota > Metazoa > Arthropoda > Insecta > Diptera > Dolichopodidae > Poecilobothrus > Poecilobothrus nobilitatus. The sequence continues at coordinate 100,437,852 of OX352772.1, forward strand.
TTTTGTAGGAACAATGCAAAAGAAAGACCTGACCACAAGAGTTGCTAGATGGGCGCTGTTATTAGAGGATTTTGATTACATTATCTAACGTCGATCAGGTACTAGAGTGCGACATGTCGACGCTGTCAGCAGAAACCCAACAATAATCTGTATTCAAAATGGCGGAGACTTGTTAACCAGACTATCCAGGGTCGCAACAGGCGACGAATCTCTAGTGACAATAATGGAAATTTTAAAGGAAAAGGCGTACAAAGACTTTATAATGTACAATGGTATACTCTGTAAAAACTTAAATAATAATGTTTTGTTTGTCGTTCCAGATGCTATGAAAAATCAAATCTTAAGAAAAGTTCACGAAGGAAGGCATTTTCACTTCAGAAAAATGAAGGAAATAATAGAGAAGGCATACAAAGGCGTACAAAGACTTTATAATGCACAATGGTATACTCTGTAAAAACTTAAATAATAATGTTTAGTTTGTCGTTCTAGATGCTATGAAAAATCAAATCATAAGAAAAGTTCACGAAGGAAGGCATTTTCACTTCAGAAAAATGAAGGAAATAATAGAGAAGGCATTTCACATCCCAGATTTGGAACGGAGAATTAGAAAAAATATCGATAACTGTGTAAGATGTATCTTAGCCAAAAAAAAGAGTGGTAAAGCAGAAGGACATCTACAACCCACCCCAAAAGGTGAATATCCATTTGATACCTTTCACGTTGATCACCTAGCCCCAATATGTGCAACAAGAAAAACTACAAATACTTACTATCGATCATTGATGGATTTTCAAAATTTTTATGGCTGTTTCCAACTAAAGCCCTCAGCAGCAAAGAAGTCGTTCAAAAATTTAAAGTATTAGCAGAAAAATTTGGAGAGGAGGAGCCTTCACAGTAAATTAATTTCAACTTTACTGCAAAGAATGGGATATTAAGTTATATTTTATTACTTCTGGCTTGCTCCGTGGTAATGGACAAGTAGAGAGAACTCACTTGGTAGTTATCGGAGCTCTAACGAAACTATCTTTAGAGGATACAGAAAAATGGCATACTTACGTGAAACCGATACAACAAGCAATCAATTCCAGTTTCCAGCGAGCAATAAAAACATCACCTTTTAAACTGCTAACAGGGTGTGAGATGAAAACTCAGCGGAAAATAAAAAGTATAGAAACCATTGAAGACGAATATATAAAAACATTTGAAGAAGAACGTCAAAACTTCGGGAAAAAGCTAAACAAGATATTGCCGAAATCCAACGAGAATACAAGTCCCAGTTCGATAGAACGAGAAAACCAGCGATACAATATACAGTTGGCGATTTAGTAGCCATAGACTCAGTTCAGTACGGCTCAGAAAATAAAACCAAAATATTTTGGCCGGTACCGCATAATAGGACTTAAAGAATTCAATAGATACAAATAGCAAAGGGAGGTGAACATGAAGAACCTAAGATAACAGAAATTGCAGCTGATAAAATGAAATCGTGGTGCAGTTTTGATTTTGACCAAAATCAATATGAAAACCTAAACTTAGACGAAGATGAAAACTAAATTCTTAGAAAACGAAAATTTTTTTTTTTAACATAAAAAATCTACATGTTGGTCCTGCGTAATAGTTTTGCAATCTAAAACCGCCATTATTATAAAGCAATATGAAATATGTAATATGAAAATTATGCAATATTTTGTAATTTACTTTTAAATTTACCGTTATGTGAAAACCACATTTTGCATGAAATGTTTTTTTTTCATAACTCCGACATGCTTTTAGAAAAGAACCTGAAATTTTGAAAAAAATTTGAGTTTGTTTAGAACATTTTTTTGCACCACCATGCTTTGCTACCACCAAGTTTAAGAGGTATTAGGGCTGAAAAATTTAAAAATTGAAAATTTGCTATTTTTAGGCACCTGTAACTTAAGCAACTGTATACATTTGCCGTCGGCAAGACATACAAATTTAAGCTCCAGTAATATATTTTTACGTGTGTTAACGGTTTTTCTTAGTTATATAGGGTTCTGGACTTAAATAGCTCTTCAAAATTTCAGAAAAGTACGTCCTATTTTCACATATTTTCTTGTTACAAAAAATTTCTTAAATTTTATTTCTTAAATTTTTAAATTTTTGTGGAAGTCACAATTCTAAACAGTTTGTATTATGTTTTGGAAATGTGTGCTTTTAAAAGCCGTTTGTTTAAATTCTATCTTGTTTATTTAGCAATTAAATAATAAGTTCAGTTTTGCTTCAATTAAAATTTTAAAATTAGTTTTGTATATGGAAATACTTATCAAATTATTTTTATAAATAAGTAGAGTTATACGATTATATTAATAATGGTCATTTCATTTTAAGTAATAAATGGAACAGAATTACTAATGAATGAGTAATGCTAATTAATTACATATATGTTAAAATTTAATTGTTGTCTTAAAAACTAGTTTTCTTAATAGTAAAAAAAATGTTTAAACATATTATTATAAATTTTATTTGGTTTGAATTAAAGTTGTATTTTTTAATAGCTTTTATTGAACTTACTCGTGGTTAAAGGGATCGTAGAATCTTGCAAACTATTCTAGACACACTTCCCGTTGAACTACAGACAGTTTGAAATATGTTGTTTGTTGATCCCAGACAGTTGAAATATTAGAAGCAGTTTAGATTCCGGTGACAATACATGATTCTAAAACAATAATATCAAAAACCAGTAGAGAAGTTAACTAAATTAGCAAAATAAAATTTTGTACAAAGATATTACAGATTTTTTAACAGAATTATTACAGAGTAAAATAAAAATGTGAAATTTGCTTTGACATACATTTGTTTGGTTGTTGCCTCTTAATATAGCTACAAACAAAACTAAATGTGTAGGTATAATATATAATTTTATACATTTTTCTTTTTTATGAAACACACAAATAAAGAAACGGCAATCATTTTTAAATTTTTGTTTGTTGCATTATATGTATGTGTGTAGTATTTACATTAATAAGAGTAATAGATTTTTTGTTTACATACGATGTAAGTATATTAGAATTCGATGATGTTATAATAGAATTCTATAATACGATATGTTATGTTATAATACGATTGTAATTAGCATTTAGCAATAGTATTCTATTTGTATTCTAAAATATTAATTTGTTAATATTCTTTGTTTTTGGCAAATTCTCATTCCGTATACATAATTTTATTCTTTTACAGTTTACTTTAAAATGTCTGTAATTAATTCTGTAATGTAGCAACAAACTACCGAACTTTTGTTTTTGCCTTCTTTTTCCATTTTTCAATATTCATCGTCAATTTTTTTGTGTTATTTCTGTATTTGAGTTTAAATCTAAAAAAAAAAGTGAATTTGAATAAAAGTATATATGTATGTGTCAATATTTATACCCGTATGAACTATGTTCAAGGGTATAATAAATTTGCCATTACGTTTGTGACACCTTAAAGGAGTCGAGCTAGATATAGTGTCACAGGTATGGATCGGTTCAGAATCGAATTCTGAGTCGATTAAGCCATGTACGTCGGTCCGTCCGTCCGCACAATAACTCAAAAAATAAAGGAGCTAGGAGGCTGAAATTTTTTTACGTCACTTTTGCAAAACTGTTAGTTTTGCTATTTAAATTCAGCATTTTCGGCGGCTGGGTTCGAGTAGCTGCCATACAACTTCCTTCTTTATATAGAAATAACTCAGTATCTATACAAGCTAGGTATCTGAAATTTTGCAAATGATGATCAAGTTTTATGACAACAACTTCTGCAAAATTTGGTTGCGGTGGTGCGACGGGTTCGGGTAGCTGCCATACAACTTCTCTTTTTAAATGAAAATAACTCAGTGTCCGTCCGCACGATAACTCAAAAAATAAAGGAGCTAGGAGGCTGAAATTTTTTTTACATCACTTTTGCAAAATTGTTAGTTTTACTATTTAACTCCAGCTTTTTTGGCCGCCGGGTTCGAGTAGCTACCATACAACTTCTTTCTTTATATGGAAATAACTCAGTTTCTATTCAAGCTAAGTATCTGAAATGATGATCCAGTTTTATGGCAACAACTTCTGTAAAATTTGATTGTACTGATGCAACAAGTTCCGGTAGCCGCCATACAACTTATCTTTTAAAATGAAAATAACTCAGTGTCCGTCCGCACGATAACTCAAAAAATAAAGGAGCTAGGGGGCTGAAATTTTTTTTACGTCTGAAATTTCCTAAAAAGTTATCAAGTTTAATGGCAATAACTTTTTATGAATCGAGTAGCTGTTAAACAACTCCAAAATTCACATAAATATATCTCGGTACTTCTCGATACTTAAGTAAAACATCTGAAATTTTGTAAAAGATTATTGTGGCAATAACTTCTGTTAAATATGGTCAGTTAAGAGCAACGCTATCATACATTTTAAAAATTAGCATAAATATATCTCAGTACTAAATTAAGTTACAAGGCTGAAATTTTCTAAAATTAAATCTTCTCTTAAATTTGGTTGGTTTGACAGATTTGGCTTAAGAAGATTTGATAAATTTTTGTATACTCAAAACATTTTTTCTCAAAAAATACTAAAGATTATTATGTAATTTTGTCCCAAAGAATCAGCATTGAAATTTATTTTTAATTATTTGTTTTTTAATTATTTTTGCAAACTGACATTCAACAAAATATTTTTTATATTTTGGTGTTTTGTGTGGTTTAGATAATAGAAAAATAAAATGTAATACCTAGCTAAAGTGTAATTTAAATTAAATTGAATAGAAACACAAATAAATTGAAATCAAGATAGTAGCAAAAATTTAAAAAAATAATAATTATTGTCAAATATAAAAATTTTAAAATTTTAAAGTTAGTTTAGTCTGCATAATAATATATAGCATATTGTAATAATTGTGTTAAATTTGTATGAGAAATATTAGAACGTGGTAAAAGAGGAATTTTATAATTTTTTTAAGAAAAGATTTTTATATTTAACTTAATCTAATACATCTAATATTTGATCAAATATATTAAGATTAAATGGTTAGTTTAACCAAAAACTGCTTTAGTTTTTATTTACATCAGCTGTTTTATCAAGCCAAGGTAATAAAAAAAAATTGTACACTAATAATTAAGAAGTATCTAATTTTCATTTCGATTTCTGAGCAGTTTTGAATTTCCTATTCTAAGAAAAATTTGATTTTATTATCTTGGATATTTATAAAAATAAAAATGAAAGTGTTAGAAAACAAATTTTTTTTTGAAATATTATAAAAAAATTTTTTATTACCTATATTTAATTATTTTTTATTACCTATAATACAAAAAAAAAAATAATAAAAAAGTAGGTATGCAATTTTGAATTCGATTTTTGTCAAATTTATAATAAATTTTTGGAAAACCCTAATAAAGTAATTTGTCATACATCTTTGGAATTTCCTACTCTAAGTAGAATTTGATTTTTTTACATTATTTGATTTTATTATTTATAACACGTATGTACCTATATGTATGTACCTGAAAAACGATCAATTCAAACCAGTAAATTATACATTTTAATGATTATTGTCTTACATTATTATTTTATCTAAAATAAAAAAAATTAAACGGCCTGTTAAGGTTTTTTTTTTTATAGCTTTTGTATTTTTCAACATTTTTAAATTTCAAAATTGATGTCAACTTTTTTTATATTGTAAACTGATTAATTACATTGGTTTATTTCTATTTAAGTCTTTGCTTAAAGTGGACTAAAAAAGAAGAATATTTATTTATAAATTTAAATAAATTAAAAAGCAATTATAATTGCTAAAATAAAGAAAAATTTTGCGAAAAAGTAAAATATATAAATACATAATAATAATAACAAAAAAGTGATATCAAAGTGTTATAAAAAATAATATAAAGTGATATAAATAACTTAAAGTGATATAAAATATAAAAATAAAAAAAAAGTGATATTAAAAAAAATATTTGAATGAAATAATAAATTAAAAATTATATTTAATTTGGAATTGTTTTTTTATTTTTTTCTAAAAGTTTTTATTTTTTCGTGATTTTTCAAATTTGAAAATTTAAATTAAATTTTATTGTAAAGTGTACAAATTACAAATTAACTTCTATTGATATAATAATAATAAATTGCTAAAATAAATAATAATTTGTTAAAATAAAATAAAAGTTTCGTGACAAAAGTGAATCAAAGCTGTTGAATTTTGGTAAGTTTTTTAAATTTAAATCTACTTTACACTACATTTAATCTTATTATTAATTAATTAAAATCTATGTTTACATTGAAATATTTTCATTGAACATTATTTAAATTAATATCAATTTTATTAATTAGTATTTGCCCAATATTAATTGAATTAGCTTATCTAAGAAAAACATAATTTTAGGGAACTTTAAATAGAAATCAAATAAGTTTAGGGAACTTAAAATTAAGCAAATTTATTAAAATGCCCAGGATAAAAAAAATATCTGCTGCGCAACGTCGTTTAAAAAATTCTTTAGAGCATAGGTTAAGGCGCCAAAATGAAAGTTATAGGCAAAACGAGCAAAACCGAAATACTGTTGTTCATAGGGAACGAAGACTAGACAATATTTTTAGACAAACTGAACAAGACAGAAATACCCAAGAACATAGGGAAAGAAGACTAGACAATAATTTTAGGCAAACTGAACAAGACAGAAATACACAAGGACATAGGGAACGAAGACTAGACAATAATTTTAGACAAACTGAACAAGACAGAAATACACAAGAACATAGGGAAAGAAGACTAGACAATAATTTTAGACAAACTGAACAAGACAGAAATACACAAGAACATAGGGAAAGAAGACTAGACAATAATTTTAGACAAACTGAACACGACAGAAATACACAAGAACATAGGGAACGAAGACTAGACAATAATTTTAGACAAACTGAACAAGACAGAAATACACAAGAACATAGGGAAAGAAGACTAGACAATAATTTTAGACAAATTGAACAACACAGAAATACACAAGAACATAGGGAAAGAAGACTAGATAATAATTTTAGACAAACTGAACAAGACAGAAATACACAAGAACATAGGGAACGAAGACTAGACAATAATTTTAGACAAACTGAACAAGACAGAAATACACAAGAACATAGAGAACGAAGACTAGACAATAATTTTAGACAAACTGAACAAGACAGAAATACACAAGAACATAGGGGAAGAAAGCTAAATGAAATGAAAAATGTAAGAAACAGTGAAAGAATAAGCAATACGACAAGTCGTAGGAGAGCACGGCAACAAACTCAGCGCAGACTATATGAGCGTTTGCAAAATAGAAGAAGTAGGGCTGAAGCTAGAGAAAATTAAAATATTAGGCTTCAAGAAAATTTAGAAAATGCTGAAAGACTATTAACTAGCCGTTAGAACTGCAATTGTTTCTTGCCAAATATGTAGACTCCGAACTTTTCGCCGAACCCAAAATTATCGGTCAAATATTAATACTCGATTACTTGAATCTCAAAGACAGTCTCAAAGGAATATTGAAAATCGTCGACAAATGGATGCATTTGAGAGGGTTGAATATCTGCAGGGTGAAATGGGTAGATATTATAATCGGATTTTAAACGATTATAATGAGCTTGTTAAAGAAGGTCCGACAAATGTTTGTTGTTGTTGTGGAGGGCTTTGTTTTTCAAATTCTATATCCACATTATCCAAAACCAATATAATATCTATGTATTCAGAAGAATTTGCTAACAAAGTATTTTATGTTAACCAAGAGCTAGCAATTGAGGAATTCAAATTTTGCAGCACTTGTAAGACATACATTTTAAAAGGACAAATTCCAATACTTTGTCTTGCTAATGGGTTAGATTTCTCTCCTATTCCCGAATCTTTGAAAAATCTGTCTTGTTTGGAAGAACGCCTGGTAGCTCCACGTATACCTTTTATGAGAATTTGTAGTTTAGGATATGAGAAACAATGTAGTATTAAAGGGCAAGTAGTAAATATTCCTATATCAGTAAATACAACAACTCAAGTTCTGCCAAGAGCCTTTAATGATACATATACCATTCAACTGCATTTAAAAAGAAAAATGGCATTTGCTCATAATTACATGTGTGAAACAATTAGACCTTTTAAAGTTCAGAAAGCTATTGAATATTTAGTTACTACACCACTTTATATTAGTGAGGTGACTCCTGTAGGTGATAGATGGATTTTTAATCTTAATAATAGTAATCCTTACTCAGTTTTGATAGCAAACCCTCTTTGGGAACTTTTTAAATATTATGAATTAACTGAAATAATGAGGCAGAGATCAGACATATGCTTTGTGCAGGCCTTAAATAATTTAGCAAAAGGAATACTCACTGCAAACGATGTGCAACTATTTCAAACCCGTGTCACTAATCCAGCTAATATTCCGTCAGAAGCCATTCACCTTTTTGTTTCAAATGCTGAAGTAGATAATTATAACACATTAAAATTAAATAGTATTCAAACACCATTAATTACTTCAAGTGCTGTAGATAAAATAAGAGCTAATATTTCAGAAAACTCCAAAAATAATATTTTGAACCAGGTAAAATTGTTTAAAGCATCTGAGGCAGCTGGTCTTCCTTATACTTTGTTATTGAAAACAACAGCAAAGTACATGCTTACAAATAATATAGACATTGAAGATGGATTAGTAAATGGTGCTACAGATATATTGAAATACGTAGAAATCAAAACTATTAATAATCAGAGAAAACCATATTTAATTTGGATTGATTTTTCAGATGATAGTGTTGGGCATAAAGCCAGATTGGCACAACCTAGTAGTAGAAATAATTCTTGGACCCCCATCTCTTTAAGTGCAAAAACTTTTCAATTTAAAAAAAATGAACACGTTCAAATAGATAGAAAACAATTTCCTGTGGTACCTGCAGAGGGATTACAATACATAAGAGCCAAGGTGCTACTTATAACTCCGTAGCAGTTCATTTGAAAAATGGAATGACTCGGGCTTCCTTGTATGTTGCTTGTAGTAGGGCTACCTCAGCAAGCAATTTATATTTGATTGGAATTTTTTCTTCACCGCATCGTCCACAACAAAACGATGCAGTTGAAATGCAACTCTTAAATCTTCAAAATGTAAAATATTTCAGCCCCAAATTTTGCAATCTTCTTCAATTTCTCAATGGAAATAATACCAATCAAATACTTTATCACAACGTTCAAAGCCTGAATAAGCATTTTCATTTAATAAAATCTGATCCAGTTATTAAGTTTTCGGACCTACTATTATTTGTTGAAACATTCACTAGACCTAATCAGTCATATTTAATACATAATTTCACAGAAATTTCACGACTTGACAACGACGATTCACATAGACTAACGGGAACTGGTAAAGGGTTAATATGTTATTTAAAAAATGATTTTATTAATGAATTTTTCCATTTCGAAACTTCATATGTTTATCCAGCTCTTCCTTCGAAACAAAAATATTTTATGTTTTCGTTATTTAAATATAAGTCCAACATAGTATTTGTTATTTACAAATCGTCGAAATGTTCTTTAACTGAACTTAAAGTAGGAATGAGTAACATTTTAGAACGTCATGAGGTATTAAGATCTGGGAAAGACGTTATAATTGTAGGGGATTTCAATACTGATCTGAGAAATCAACCTAATAATTTGTTAGTACGTTATTTTCAAGAAAATGGTTTTATTTCAGCTCTACCGGAAAACGTAGGTACAACTAATATAGGCTCTCAAATTGATTGGGTGTTTACAAATAAGAATAGAAATATATTTCAGAGTGGGGTTTATGAAAGTGTTTTAGTTTTCATAACCCTTTATTTATAAAATTTTAATATTTTTTTTATTTCTTTATTAATTGAAATTTCGTTTTAGATTTTAGCATATTTATTTCAGGGCAATTTTATAAAAGAAAAGCTTGGTTGCGGAATCTAGAAAAGTGGATAAGTGTACCTGGTATAAACAGAATGAGGGATGATTCAAAAACAAGAATTTAACCGATAGTGGTTAATTACTGCAACTGAGTGATACTTTAAGAAGAATAATTTTTATAAATGCATTGAAATAAAATTAAAAAATTAAATTATATTCTACACTAATTTTTTATGCTGACCATATTTTTACTAACCATTGTTGATTTTTATACCCGTATGAACTATGTTCAAGAGTATAATAAATTTGCCATTACGTTTGTGACACCTTAAAGGAATCGAGCTAGATATAGTGTCAAAGGTATGGATGAGCTCAGAATGGAATTCTGAGTCGATTAAGCTATGTACCGACGTTCCGCACGATAACTCAAAAAATAAAAGAGCTAGGAGGCTAAAAAAAAGTTTACGTCACTTTTACAAAATTTTTAGTTTTACTATTTAAATACACCTATTTTGTTAAAATAAAATAAAAGTTTCGTGACAAAAGTGAATCAAAGCTGTTGAATTTTGGTAAGTTTTTTAAATTTAAATCTACTTTACACTACATTTAATCTTATTATTAATTAATTAAAATCTATGTTTACATTGAAATATTTTCATTGAACATTATTTAAATTAATATCAATTTTATTAACTAGTATTTGCCCAATATTAATTGAATTAGCTTATCTAAGAAAAACATAATTTTAGGGAACTTTAAATAGAAATCAAATAAGTTTAGGGAACTTAAAATTAAGCAAATTTATTAAAATGCCCAGGATAAAAAAAATATCTGCTGCGCAACGTCGTTTAAAAAATTCTTTAGAGCATAGGTTAAGGCGCCAAAATGAAAGTTATAGGCAAAACGAACAAAACCGAAATACTGTTGTTCATAGGGAACGAAGACTAGACAATTTTTTTAGACAAACTGAACAAGACAGAAATACCCAAGAACATAGGGAAAGAAGACTAGACAATAATTTTAGGCAAACTGAACAAGACAGAAATACACAAGAACATAGGGAACGAAGACTAGACAATAATTTTAGACAAACTGAACAAGACAGAAATACACAAGAACATAGGGAACGAAGACTAGACAATAATTTTAAACAAACTGAACAAGACAGAAATACACAAGAACATAGGGGAAGAAAGCTAAATGAAAATGTAAGAAACAGTGAAAGAATAAGAAATACGACAAGTCGTAGGAGAGCACCGCAACAAACTCAGCGCAGACTATATGAGCGTTTGCAAAATAGAAGAAGTAGGGCTGAAGCTAGAGAAAATGAAAATATTAGGCTTCAAGAAAATTTAGAAAATGCTGAAAGACTATTAACTAGCTGTAGAACTGCAATTGTTTCTTGCCAAATATGTAGACTCCGAACTTTTCGCCGAACCCAAAATTATCGGTCAAATATTAATACTCGATTACTTGAATCTCAAAGACAGTCTCAAAGGAATATTGAAAATCGTCGACAAATGGATGCATTTGAGAGGGTTGAATATCTGCAGGGTGAAATGGGAAGATATTATAATCGGATTTTAAACGATTATAATGAGCTTGTTAAAGAAGGTCCGACAAATGTTTGTTGTTGTTGTGGAGGGCTTTGTTTTTCAAATTCTATATCCACATTATCCAAAACCAATATAATATCTATGTATTCAGAAGAATTTGCTAACAAAGTATTTTATGTTAACCAAGAGCTAGCAATTGAGGAATTCAAATTTTGCAGCACTTGTAAGACATACATTTTAAAAGGACAAATTCCAATACTTTGTCTTGCTAATGGGTTAGATTTCTCTCCTATTCCCGAATCTTTGAAAAATATGTCTTGTTTGGAAGAACGCCTGGTAGCTCCACGTATACCTTTTATGAGAATTTGTAGTTTAGGATACGAGAAACAATGTAGTATTAAAGGGCAAGTAGTAAATATTCCTATATCAGTAAATACAACAACTCAAGTTCTGCCAAGAGCCTTTAATGATACATATACCATTCAACTGCATTTAAAAAGAAAAATGGCATTTGCTCATAATTACATGTGTGAAACAATTAGACCTTTTAAAGTTCAGAAAGCTATTGAATATTTGGTTACTACACCACTTTATATTAGTGAGGGCGTAGAACTATCTAATAACTGGATAAATAGTTTTCAAGTTGATAATGAAAACACAGAAGTTCCATTTGTAGTATCTCGCGATGATGAAGAAGTTATTCAGCAATTGTTTGATAGACGTAATGATAATCAACCTGAAAACACTAGTGCTTCTGAAAATGATATTGTAAATCCCGGCGGTCAAGAAACGTTGTTAGATAATGTTCCGGTTGAAAATATTACTTTAGCCCCTGGAGAAGGCCTACATCTCCTATTTATGTTAACTGATGAAAACTCTGAAGAATTATCTTTTCCCACCATTTATTGTGGAAAACCTAGAGTTATTGATAATTCAGTACGATATTTAAATTATAGCAAAATAGCACGGTCTGAAGTTCGACGATACGATAGAAGATGTGCTCGCACAGACAAACTGTTGTACATGTACAAAAAGTATGAACTGAAAAACATAAACGATGCTATTACAACTTGCTTACGAAAGAAAACCTCTAATACGACTATAACAGCTAGAAATATGTTATCTGAGGATTTTGTAGAGGGACTTATACAACGGGATGAAGGTTATAAAATTTTAAAAAATATACGATCCTCTCCTGCTCATTGAGAAAAAGAAAAAAATAAAGTTGTGGCAATGATTCGACAATTTCATATCCCTACTTTTTTTATCACTTTGTCTGCTGCAGAAACAAAATGGCCTGAGTTGTTGGTAATATTGTCAAAGGTTGTTGATAATAGAGAAATAACTGAAACTGAAGCAGAAAATTTAGAATTCAGAGAGAAGGCTAGATTAATACGGACAGATCCAGTAACTTGCGCTACATATTTCGACCACAGATTTAGAACGATGTTAAAATTATTAAAAAGCCCTTCAGGTATTTTTGGTGAGCATTTTGTGACCAAATATTATTATCGTGTTGAATTTCAACAACGTGGTTCACCACATGTTCACGGTATGTACTGGTTACAAGATGCTCCAACTCTAGACTCCACTAATAGAGAGAGCTATGTAAGTGTTTGTAGATTTATTGATAAATTTGTTTCATGTGACAGCTCTATTCCTCACTTACAGTCTTACCTTCAATATCAAAAACACTCCCATAGTCGAAATTGTCTTCGCGAATATCAGAACCACCCATATTGTAGGTATAACATGCCCTTTCCACCTATGGAAAATACTGTAATATTAAATCCATTAGAGAAAGAGGCAATCACTGCAAATGTGAAAAATAATTATGAAAAAATAAAAAAATTCCTTAACTCTAAAATTTTAAACGATTCTCTTAGTTTCGAAGAATTTTTAAATCTCCCAGAAATAAATTTATCTTCCGAAGCTTATTTACAGGCAATTTGTTCTAGTATAAAAAAATCAACCATATTTTTGAAACGATGAAAAATCAACCATATTTTTGAAACGATCCCTTAAGGATATATTTATCAATCCATTTAATCCACTTATGTTAAGTCTACATAGAGCGAACATGGATATTCAATATATTCTCGACCCATATGCATGTGTAGGTTATATAGTGAAATACATTAATAAGTCGGATAGAGGAATGTCTAACATATTAAAAGACGCTATAGAAGAAATTAATGCAGAAAATTTTACAATTAAGGAGAAATTAAGATTCATAGGAAATAAATTTATAAATGCGTCTGAGATATCAGCCCAGGAGGCTGCTCATAATATTTTAGGAAAACATATGTTTGAGTGTAGCAATTCGGATATTTATATAAATACAGCTCCCCCTCAAGGCAGAACACGCCTATTAAAATATAGGACAGAGCTTCAAGAAATATCTGCAAACGACCCAAATTCTACAGAAATATTTGTTCCTACATTATTAGATCATTACGTAGAAAGACCTGACAGTTTAGAAAGTTTATGCTTAGCAGAATTTTCAGCCATGTACAATTTTAGAAAAGCTCTTGGTAGTTCAACAAATTCTGATGACGAGCTACAGCTAAAAGATTTAAGTGGATATCTTAAAAAACGTTCCCGACCTAATATAATTCGTTTTAGACGGTACAGCCTTCATGTCGACCCAGAAAATTTTTACAGAGAGCAAGTAATGTTGTATTTTTCATGGCGAAATGAGAATGGTGATATTCTTGAAAAAAATGTTCAGGAAATTTATGAAAATAATCTCCCTACGATTCTTACAAATAAAAATAAGTTTAATGCTTTTCAATCCGATGAAGAGCTAGACAATGCTCTTCGTGAAGTTCAAGAAAGTTCTGAGGTTCAGGCAGAGGTTCTACATGAAACTGATGATGAATTTCGAATATTTGGAATTCAAGAGCCTGACGGTAATATTCCATTCAATGATGAAACAAATAATACTAACAAAGTACATGGAGGTATTCTTGCACCAAACGAACCTGCAGAAAATGTTTACTTCGAACTAATCAGTTCCTTAAATGAAAAGCAACATTTATATTTAACTCATATTATAAACAATATAAGGAGTAAAAATATATTTTATGAATTTGTTGGAGGAGGTGCGGGAGTTGGAAAAAGTAGATTAATTCAATCAATTTATTATTCCTTAATTCGTTACTTTCGGTTTATAGTAGGAGAAGATAATAGTACAAAAGTTTTGCTTTGTGCGCCAACAGGAAAAGCCGCTTTTAATATAAAAGGAGTGACTTTACACACAGCGTTTTCTTTACCCTTAAACCAATCTGGCGGTGAATTAAGACCATTAAGTTCTGACACATGCAACTCTCATTTTAGTAATTATATAAATTTAAAATTGATTATTATTGACGAAATTTCAATGGTAGGTTCAAAAATGTTTTCACATTTAGATATACGACTAAAGCAAATATTTAAAAGCACTCTCCCATTTGGTGATGTATCATTATTAGTATTAGGTGATTTTAGGCAATTATCTCCTGTAGGTGATAGATGGATTTTTAATCTTAATAATAGTAATCCTTACTCAGTTTTGATAGGAAACCCTCTTTGGGAACTTTTCAAATATTATGAATTAACTGAAATAATGAAGCAAGCAATTTATATTTGATTGGAATTTTTTCTTCACCGCATCGTCCACAACAAAACGATGCAGTTGAAATGCAACTCTTAAATCTTCAAAATGTAAAATATTTCAGCCCCAAATTTTGCAATCTTCTTCAATTTCTCAATGGAAATAATACCAATCAAATACTTTATCACAACGTTCAAAGCCTGAATAAGCATTTTCATTTAATAAAATCTGATCCAGTTATTAAGTTTTCGGACCTACTATTATTTGTTGAAACATTCACTAGACCTAATCAGTCATATTTAATACATAATTTCACAGAAATTTCACGACTTGACAACGACGATTCACATAGACTAACGGGAACTGGTAAAGGGTTAATATGTTATTTAAAAAATGATTTTATTAATGAATTTTTCCATTTCGAAACTTCATATGTTTATCCAGCTCTTCCTTCGAAACAAAAATATTTTATGTTTTCGTTATTTAAATATAAGTCCAACATAGTATTTGTTATTTACAAATCGTCGAAATGTTCTTTAACTGAACTTAAAGTAGGAATGAGTAACATTTTAGAACGTCATGAGGTATTAAGATCTGGGAAAGACGTTATAATTGTAGGGGATTTCAATACTGATCTGAGAAATCAACCTAATAATTTGTTAGTACGTTATTTTCAAGAAAATGGTTTTATTTCAGCTCTACCGGAAAACGTAGGTACAACTAATATAGGCTCTCAAATTGATTGGGTGTTTACAAATAAGAATAGAAATATATTTCAGAGTGGGGTTTATGAAAGTGTTTTAGTTTTCATAACCCTTTATTTATAAAATTTTAATATTTTTTTTATTTCTTTATTAATTGAAATTTCGTTTTAGATTTTAGCATATTTATTTCAGGGCAATTTTATAAAAGAAAAGCTTGGTTGCGGAATCTAGAAAAGTGGATAAGTGTACCTGGTATAAACAGAATGAGGGATGATTCAAAAACAAGAATTTAACCGATAGTGGTTAATTACTGCAACTGAGTGATACTTTAAGAAGAATAATTTTTATAAATGCATTGAAATAAAATTAAAAAATTAAATTATATTCTACACTAATTTTTTATGCTGACCATATTTTTACTAACCATTGTTGATTTTTATACCCGTATGAACTATGTTCAAGAGTATAATAAATTTGCCATTACGTTTGTGACACCTTAAAGGAGTCGAGCTAGATATAGTGTCAAAGGTATGGATGAGCTCAGAATGGAATTCTGAGTCGATTAAGCTATGTACCGACGTTCCGCACGATAACTCAAAAAATAAAAGAGCTAGGAGGCTAAAAAAATGTTTACGTCACTTTTACAAAATTTTTAGTTTTACTATTTAAATACACCTATTTTGACAGCCGGGTTTGAGTAGCTGGCATACAACTTCTTTCTTTATATAGACATAGGGTCTTAAATTTTGCAAAATCGTGTCAAATTACAGGCCAACAACATCTGTAAAATTTGATTGTGCTGGGCCGATAGGTTCGGATAGCTGCCATACAACTTCTCTTTTTAAATGTAAAAAACTCAGTGTCTATTAAAGCTAGGTATCTGGAATTTTGTGAAGAGGTGTCGAGTTACATGCCAAAAACTTTTCTAAATTTTGGTTGGAGTAGAGCAGCCGGTTCTGACTTCTTGCAACTCTTGGAATTTAATGAAGCTAGGCACCTGAAATGTTGCAAATCATGATCAAGTTTTATGGCGACAACTTCTGTAAAATTTGGTTGTGCTGGTGCAACAGGTTCGGGTAGCTATCATACAACTCCACAATTTACATAAATATATTTCGGTAGTTATAACGTCGGTACTAGAATATCTGAAATTGTTTAAAAGATGATCAAGTTATATAGAAACAGGATATATTACGTTCATACGGGTATCCCAGAGTTGACATAGTCTGCACTCTTCCTCGTTTTTTTTTAATTTTTCGAATTTTTAAGTTTTACAGATTAAATGTTATGCTTAATGCTTGATTACATATATATGTGTGTATATTTATGTATGCATATTCAAATTAAAATTATGCGTTTGCTTTAAAACTAAAAAGTATGAAATAAAATAATGTAAAAGTTTTTAAATTATAGATAGGTCCATAAAAATATTAAATTTTATAACAGACTTTTTTTTAAAACAAGAAAAATTGACCGATTTGAAATAAACTGCATTTGTGTGCCAATTTTTTTCTACGCATATTTTAAACAAATTTTATATTTCGCACAAAAAAATAAATATTCACACATACATAAATATTTTAATTAAATTACAAATTCACTTTTTTCTTTAACATTAAACTCAAGTACCACAAAAAAAATTGAGTATTGACGGACGATAAATACCGGAAAAAACAACAAAAGCCCAATAGTATGATACATTGTATAGACGAATTCGTATAGAATTCGTATAGAAACATTTTTGAAATGAGAATTCGATTAAAAACAAAAGAATATTGTATCGTATTATAACATTACAAAATTAATTTACAGAAATTAGTTTAGAAAAAAAATTTTATATTGTTATACGGAAATATAGCATCTTGTCTACGTATCTAGATACCAAATTATGGAATCAAACAAATTTGATTAAAAGAGCTATAACTTAAAAATCATTTGTCCGATTTATATGGTTAATATCTTATTAGATTAATAAAAAAAATTTTTAACAAAGAAAGAATACAGTTACGCAAAGAAAGAATACAGTTGCCTTTGTCAACTCTGAGATACCCGTACGAACCGTTAGTATGTTCACAGCCTCTCACTCTGCTTACAATATTATTTTTTTAATATTTTAGTATTTTAAAATAATTTGGGTGAATTTTATAACTTCTAGAACTATGGGTTGCACATATATTCAAACTATATGTTTATACATTCTTCAAAAGCAGATTCTAACCTTCCAAATAACGATTATCTATCCAAAACTTTTTCAAATATTCTATAGTACCATTTAATACTAAATGGTAAATGTAGGTATATTAAATTACAAAATAGTAAATATAATTTTAAATATTATATTATATTAATGCGCACATAGTATAATAGTGTTATAAGTATATCCCCATACATTGCAATATTTCTTTAAAAATATTTCCATTCATAGAATAATTTCTTATAAGTACAATAATGTATAATACATATATGTATGAATATACGGCGCTATATAATATACATCTATACTCTTAGCATTCATTCATCAGTGACATTTATACGATATGTAAATAAACATGATATTATATAAGTATGTATGTATATCAATATCATATAAATAATAAAAATTCTTCAAGCAACCGTTATGTTGTTTATTTATTTACATTTTTTTGTACTACGCATTATATCCTCAACAATTTCAAATTATCGAGTAAAACAAAATGCAAAAAATTCGTTAAAGAAATTTGTTAGAAAATTTTAAAAAATCAAGTAACATTTTTGTCAATTATAAAGTAACCCTATTTTATTAAAAAAAGTTGTTAACAGAAATAAGAGTATAATGTTGAAGCTTTAATTTTTATGTATTACTTCAAAAAAATTTTAACAGGTGTTCAAGTTACAGGTGTTTAAAAATAGAAAAATTTCAGTTTTTGACTCCTCACAGCTCCTAAACGGGGGGTGATACAAAATACTTATTTTATTAGCTTTTTTATTATCAATTACAACCGTTTTTCAATCGAAATTAACCATTTTTGATTCAAATTAAACCTTTCTATTAAATAGATGATGAAAATTTAATTTAAATTGTTTAATTTGATTGTAAAACTAAAAACCTTGGTTATTTATATATGTTCATATTAAAATTTTCTATATTTGAATGACTATTTTCTCTACTTATACCTATTTTACATGTCTTTATTTTTTATATCTATGCATGTTTCAAAAATATATATTAGAATGTTTAAGGACATTAAAGTAGATAGTCGCAAGTCAGGTGTCTCTTGTGCGGTGTGCTGTAGAAGTAGGCGAAATTTCAACGGTAGAATTTATAGTTTTCCTAAAGAGAAAACTTTATTTGAAATTTGAGCATCAACATGCAGTGTAAGTATCGAAAATTTTAACGAAAAAAAATTATTTATTTGCGAAGACCATTTCGAGAAAAAATTTTTAGCATCAAAAAAACTAAAAAAGGGGGCTATTCCAAGTTTATTTTTGCCGCATAAAAATCTTGAAAGTAATCCTTTGACTCCACTTTCTAATTTAAACTTTCAGTCAAAAGAGTTTTCATATTTTGACAAAGAAAATAGAGTTTCTAAAACATTTAATAATAATTTAAACAATAAAACTTATTCAAAAAAAAATTTAGAAAACTTAAATGCACCCTTAGAAAATTTTTAAACAGAATTTTCAAATGAATCGATTAGTTTTTGTAGGCATTGTTTGAAATTTCAAAAACAGGAAACATTTTATTATAAAAAATACTCAAGAGTTAATAAAACATTAGATTTCATTAAAAAAAAATCTTTATTTTAAAAAAAAAATTACGGCCCTAAAAATTAACAGGAAATTACAACTAAAAATAAAAAAAGAAAAGCAGGTCTCTTTATGTAGTACAATTGATAGGCAATCTCACTTGGCTAACAAAGCCAAAACATTTTTAAATATGAATTTCAAAAATGGATATGGATATGGTCAAAAGATGAAAAAAGAGTAGCTTTAAATTTACATTTCAATTCTCCGAAAGAATATAAATTTCTAAAGGATGGAATACACCTAAATTTACCCCATTTTAGTTCCCTTAATAGGTGGTTTCCAATTAAATATTTAAATGTAGGTCTTAATGAAAAAAATATTAATGAATTAGGAATTACTACAGAGAAGGGAATTAGCGGCGAAGATCTTGTAAATATTTTGAAAATCAATTTAGGTGCAGCTTTTAATTTAGGTATTAATGTTAGGGCAGTTATATGCGATCAAGGAGCTTATAATAGAAAGTGTTTTAACATATTAGGTGTTTCACAAAAAACTCCCTTTTTTTATTATAATTTCAATGAATTGGAAAAAAAAGTTTTCGCTCTTTATGATCCAGTGCATTTAGTCAAATCTCTTCGCAATACTCTTCTTAAATATGATCTTAATACAGATGACGGTCAGGTTTCTTTTAAAATTATTCGTAGTCTTTATTTTCATGAACAAAATAATACTAAAAAAATGTGTCCCAAACTTTCAGAGAAACATATCCGTCCTAATTCATTTGAAAGAATGAATGTTCGATTGGCTACTCAAGTTTTCAGTAATTCGGTTGCTGCTGCAATCAAAACTGTAATTTCAACAAAAAAATTTACAAATAGGATGTCTTGTGCTATATCAACAGCAGAATTCGTTTCAAAAATTAATAAATTATTTGACTGTCTCAATAGTAGGAAATTATATGATAGAAATCCTTACCGTTCAACATTGCAGCAAGATAACCAAATTTCAAAATATCTTTTAGAAATGAAAAAATATTTTCAATCAGCAAAGCCAATCACATCTAAAAAAGTTTATTGTATCGACGGTATGATGCAAACTTTAGTCGGCATTACGGAACTAAGTTCCGAAATATTTTCTCATTATGCTAAACATGAATGTTATTATTTACTCTTATCTCATTTAAACCAAGATGCTTTAGAAAATTTGTTTTCTTTGATTCGCTATAGAAATGGGTGTAGCAATAATCCTTCTGTACATGAATTAGCAACATTTTAGCAAAATTAATGTCCGTTAAATTAATAAATCATAAATTTGAAAGCTCTAATTGCGAAGAAGACGATGCTGAATTTTTAAATATAGACGATTTAAAGGATTACTCATTAGAACAAGATGATTTGGAATCAAATGATCAAATTGATGAAGATTTATCCAATTTAGTGATCAATTATTTAGAGGGAAATCATTCTGAAATTTTAGAGGATAATCAATCTAAGTAAATAAATAATATTATTTCAAATAATGCCGAAAGGTACATTTGTGGCTATGTTATCTTTAAATTAATAAAAAAAATTTCTTGTGATCAATGTACGTCATCATTTTAAAAAAATTCGAATGAAATTTTGTTACTTGATTCGGAGCAATTTATTTACCAAAAAAATTATAAAAATGAAGCAGAAATACTTAACTTGAAAGCTCCAACTGAAAAAATTTTCGAAATAGCACAATTTCATATGCGTATATTTGATCACTATTTTTATCAAAATTATCATGAAAAAAATTTGAGAAAAAATATATTTATATGTTATCTTGAAGCCACAAAAAAATCTGAGAAATATTCTACGTTGTTTACAGAAAATGATAAATGCTACACACACAAAATAAAGTTTTTAGAATTGCTAATCAATCTTTTATTAAAAAAAGAAGCCAAATGGTTAAAGGAAAATCTTTTAAAAAAAGTAGAACAAAAAGCAGATAGTAATAGAGGTAAAATTAAAATTTTAAATTCTTAAGATATTTTTAGCACATTTCATTCTGTCCGTCTGTTTGTGTCTTTATCTGTCTGTTTGTGTGTTCGTCCCTCTGTTTGTGTGTCCGTCTGTTCGTTTGTCTGTCAAATTGTCTGTTTATTTCGTCTTAAAGTTAAAAATTTTTCCTCATTATAGTTTTTGCAGGTTTTAGTAAATAAATTGTTGTAGTTGAACTGTACTTGCTATATTAATTTAGTAAAATTACTTTTATTTTTGATCATTTTATTTAATACCTACCTACTAATGTATCTATATAATTTTCTTTTCATGAACGAAAAAATTGGATGAAAAATTAAAAGCATAAAACGATTGAAGTATTTATAATTATAATTTGAATTTTATAAATATAATATTTAATATAATGATAAATATTTTTGTATGTTTTTTTTTTTGTTTGTTTTTGGTTTAGTTAATTATTTTTATTAATGAATTGTTTTTAGCACATTTCCAAAAAAGTTTTGAAAAAATGTGCTTATTAGTTTCACTCTGTCCGTCCGTCCGTCCGTCCGTCTGTTTACAAAACTTCTACACCGTTAAAGATAGAGAAAAAAAATTTTAACCATAGGTAGGTCTCATAAAAAAAATAATTTTGTGGAACAACTTTTTCATGTAGCCCCCCCCATTACGGAGCTACAGCCCCTCGAACTTTGAAAAAGCCCTATTTTTAAATGCATATATCTTATGTTCTGCTTAAGATTTTTTCAATCTGAGAACGTCATTCGACAGGTATTTCTTTTATCTTTGTAAATTAATATCAAAATTATACAATTTTTTTAAATGTAGTATTTAAATTTACCGTTATGTGAAAACCAAATTTTGCATTATTTTTCTACTTTCATAACTCCGGCACGCTTCTAGATAGAAGCTTGAAATTTTGAGGCAAGAAAGAACTTTTAGAATTAGTATAAGTTTGCTCAGAAAATTTTTTCGGACCACCCCCTGTTTATGAGCTATTAGGGCTTAAAAATTGAAAATTTGCTATTTTTAAACACCTGTAACTTAGGAACCTGTACACATTTTACTTCTGTAAGATATAAAAATTAAAGCTACAATAATATATTTCTACGTGTGTGAAAGGTTTATTTTAGTTGTAAAGGGTTCCAAAGTTGCAGCTCTTCAAAATTGCGAAAAAGCCCCATTTTCAGATATATATATCTCGGGCTCTGCGTAATAGTTTTGCAATCTAAAACCGGCAGAAGATCGAAAATTTTATTATCTATATAAAACAATATCAAAATTATGTAATATTTTGTAATTTACGATTTAAATTCACTGTTATGTGAAAACCACATTTTGCATGAAATTTCTTTTTCATAACTCCGGCACCCCTTTAGATAGGAACCTGCAATTTTGAGACAAGAAAGAACTTTTAGAATTAGTATAAGTTTCCTCAGAAAATTTTTTGGTAACACCTCCTGCTTAAGAGTTATTACGCCTCAAAAATTGAAAATTTGCTATTTTTAGATACCTGTAACTTAGGCACCTGTACAAATTTTTCTTGGGCAAGACATGAAAATTAAAGGTTCAATAATATATTTTTACGTGTGTTAACGGCTTTTCTTAGTTATATAGGATTCCGGAATTACGGATAATTATTAATTTCAAAAATGTCCTATTTTCACATTTTTTCTTATTACATGAAATTTTCAAATTTTTGTGTAAGTCACACTTCTAAACAGTTTGTATTGAGTTTTGGAAATGTGCGCTTTTAAAAACCGTTGATTTACATTCTACCTTGTTTTTGTATATGTATCTATTTACTATTATAATATAAGGGTTTTTTATGACAAATGGAATATAAAATTTTAAGCTTTTTTTATATATTTTTATATTGTAATGTAATGTAATAGACGTATTCCACTTGGCTTTTTCCCTTTTAGTCGTAATATAAAAATTTTTTTTAAAATAAATAATAAAACATATTTACATATGTATTTAAAAAAAATATTGAAATAAGATTATTTTTAATTTTACCAAACAACTTTAATTTTTTTTTTCTCTATAGGTATAGGTAATCTACATTATGTTCATATAGTCCTATAGTCTTAATTCACAAATTTCATAAGTCACATTGACCAAGTCAATTTTAAAAAGTAAAGGAGAAAAGGTAAAAAATAACAACAAATACAGCAATAACCTTGCATTCCTTCAATTTCTAAATAAAAATTTTTTACTTTGATTTCTAATATTATTTGTGAATACTAAAAGTAGTTTTAAATTTGTATTAAGTCAGCTGTATAGTTTTTTATACACACACATAATTAAAAAGGCCAACAGAAAAAAAAGAAGTATAGCCGTATAACTATATTATTTATTTACATATAGATAGAATACCTATATACATCTTTTATATGGTTGACAAAAACATTAATAAATGAGTACATACTCAAAAAAAATTTTTTTATTTATGAGCTGAAAATAATTTCCTCTCAATTTATAAGCATAATAAATTGAGTAATATACTTTTGAGTGAATACAAAATTTTACGATTTGAAAAAATGACCAACAAACTTTACTCTGCATAAATTCTCTATATTATATGTTACTTTATGATAGTATGCAAGTATTATGAATATTACATTCATAAATGAATAAAATATTGCAATCTGTTTGTGCATGTTTTGATCTGACCAGTCAGGTTTTGAAAATAGAACAAGCCAGTTCTTTGTTGATTGATATTTTAAAATTATCATTTTTGTTAAGTGTTTTCTGTGTATCTTAAAACAATGATAAGTAATCTTCACGATGACGAATTTCTTCTTGTGCTGAACCCAGAACATGGAAGAAAAAGGCGTTCTCCATCTAACATATCGAAAAAAAATATTGGGAAAGCAAAAAGGTAAATAAATATAATTATTATTTTCTAACTTCTCTTTTTCATTGCAACATAAATTTGTAAAATTTAAGAAATTGTATATATACTTGTATAATATCTCTTTTATTTTATTTTACAAGTATATATTAAAACCTAAAATTTGATTACATATTTATAAGAGAAAATTTAACATTTCAATCATATTTACATAACATAAACTAGTAATAAAATACAAATTAGGGAATTTATTACAATTTAAACTTATAATATCAAAACTATTTTATTTAATTAAAAACAAAAAAAAGTGGCCTAGTTGGTCGGAGCGTATAAAATATACTGTAAACACCGAGGGAATGTGGGTTCGAATACCACACATGTCGTAAGGATAATTCCCCCCTACGACATTTAAAGGCGCGTCTGAAAAGGAGAGGTTGTGTAATTTCCTCGTCACATTTATGTGGCAGCGGAATAAACAAAAAAACCAATTTAATCAAAATATAAAATAATAATTATTAATTTTCGTTTGAATGATAGATATGCTTCGAAACAGCTATCAGAATACTGAGAGGGTTTGTCCAAAAAATTTCTGCATTGGAAGCTGATTTGCTTTCGTTTTTAATTTTTAGTACACTGCTTGAATCTTCTTTGAAACATTTTTTCTTCTTCCAAAACTTTTAGAAATGGTATCTACTCTGAATAATACTGCGAGAACTCAAATCAATTTCAAACTCCCTTTTCAAATAGAACGTCCTGCAGAAGTCATATTTATTAAAACTTTTACAAGCTGATCTTAAACTCCTATAAAACTTTTTTTCTGTGAAAATTTTTATAATAAATTTACATAAAAAACGAGTTCATCACAACCATATTACGAATGTGAAATAAAACTTTTTTATAACAACTAATAAATCTTCTTGTCTGGGTAGAAATGATATGACAAAAGTTAATCTGCTCGACCAGTACCTGATATTATGATCACTTTAAGATGTCGCATCAATTGCTTTTATTCTTTTATACCTCTTACTCTTATATTCTATACTGATTTCAATTAATTACGGATTGTGTGCTGGTGGTGATGGTCAAGATATTTCGTTTGTTTTTCCATTTTTGACGTATACGTTGTTACTTTGTCTGAATATCATTTATTTTCCCTTTTGGTTTTTTTTTGTATCACAATTAATTTCATCACTACATCTCCAGGTGTAGCTGATTCCTTAATATATTTTCCTGAAATGTTCTTTTTTTATTGCATTTCTCTGCCACATAAATATGAACAGGAAATTACACAGCCTTTACTTTTCAGGCGTGGCTGTAAATGTCGTAAGGGGGAATAACCCTAACGACGTGTATGGGATTCGAAACCACACTCCCTCGGTTTTTACAGCATCTTTTACCCACTAGGCCACCGAGGTCCCCAATAATTTTCTTTGTAAATCATCACATTTAAAATGTAACCATTGCTTACGGTTAATTCGTATACTTAGTTATCGGTATATCTTACTTAGTTCGATATTATATATTGCACGTTTACTGATAACCATTAACAGAAGTTTAACCCTCTCCTAAAAAACAAAAACGTTTTATTTGAAAATAATATTCCTTACCTGGGGAGTATATACCTTTATGAAATTTCTTATCAACACACTGATGAATGGAATACTTTTACTCCATTTTAATATAATATGTATCGGTTTTGAATTATATTTTGTCTCTTAAAAATACTTTCGGAATTCCCCGAACTAGACCCATAAATAATCTTTTTAAGCGAGCAAATATTATTTTTTTTTTCTTTATTAGTTCAAAAAAGATTAATTCAAGCAGATCTTAGCCGAAGCTGTCTGATCTTATAAATATTGTTTTGAAATTTAATAAAAATAAAAATATTATATTCTTACTATCTAATAATATTATAAAATTAAAATTTAAATTAAAGTAAAAAAAAATAAAAAAATTTAAAATTTATATAAAGACAAAAAACAAACAAAACAAAATAAAAATATTATTTTAATAAAAAAGAGAAATAATATTTATTTTAAAAAATTATAATAGTTAGTACTTATATTCTAAATTTGAAAGCTATAATGTTAATGCTGATCTAAAATACACCCTTTTATTTCTTTTTTAAAAATATAAATGTTATTTATGTTTTTTAATTCCGACGGCAAATCATTATAAAATTTTAGGCAGTTATAAAGGCAATTATTTTTCTGATTATTAATTTTAAATAAGCTTAAATAAAAGTTTGATTTATTTCTAGTGTTGTAGTTATGCAAATCTAACATTCTATTTAATATAAAATTGTGTTGAATAAAATTATTTACAATTTTAAAGGCAGTCATATATAATTCTTTTGTGAAAATCTCATTAAATCTCATATATTGTTCATTGTACAGTTGGTTGCTCGGATACAATATAGGATATTTGTGTATTATTTTAATCGCTTTTTATGAATTATTATTAACTTGGATAATGTAGTTTGAGGTGCTCTGTTCCATATTGGATTTAAATAGGTTATATGTTAATTTAATTTTTATATTTTCAAAGATCATGATTTTTATTTTTTGAATATTCAAGGAAAGACGATGTTTGTTAAGCCACTCGTTTGTTTGAGATCACTTTCAACTGCAAGTTTTAGCACATTTTCACTATTTTCGGCATATTTCAGAACTGCGTCATCCGCATATAGTTGTTATAGTTGAGCCTCTTAAATTTAATTTGGTTATATCGTTGATATAACCTTTGAAGAAGTCGGGCCCCAATATAGAGCCTTGAGCAACCCCTTTTTTCATGACTCTTGAAGAACTATATGCACTACCGACACGAACTACTTGCCGACGATTGCGAAGATATGAATAAAAGAAATTTAATTGATTGTCACTAAAATTCATTAGCTGGAGTTTTTTTAGTAAGATTTCATGATCTACGCAATCGAAAGCCTTTTGCAAATCTAGCAAAATACAAACAACATATTTTCCGCCATCCGAATTTTTAGAAATGAAATTTGTCAGGCTTAAACATGCAGCAGTTGTGTTAGAGTTAGGCTCAAAACCATATTGCTCCTCGTGAAGTATATTATTATTCCTCAGAAAGTTAGTAAGGCGATTTTTTATTACTATCTCAAATATTTTAGATAGTGCCGTAAGAACAGAGATAGGACGGTAATTGGAACAAATAGTTTTGTTTCTGTTTGTAACAATTGGAGTAATTATAGCTTTTTTTAAGGAGTTAGGGAAACATGCCGTTAAGTTAAAAACATGTAAAGTTAAAATGTAAGTTAAAATTGGAATGTATAGTAGAGAAAAAATTATTCATATATATATGATCAATAGAGTCAGCTGAGATGTTTATTTTTTCCGTTACATTAATGAAAAAGTCATTAAAAGATTCAGCGATGTCTTTCTCATCGGAAATGGTACGATTTTCGACTTCTACTGTTTTAATATTATGTGCTTCAGAATTTGAGTCTTTGTTATATATGATTTGTTTATAGACATCCCAGAGTGTTTTACTACTTTTTGGGTTTCTAGACAATTTTTCTGAGAAAAATTTTTTTTTCGCCTCAAAAACTAAATTTTTAACAATATCTCTGGAGTCTTCATATAGTTTTTGCACAGCCGACTCACCCGAATATTTTCTTTTAAATTTAAAGTATGAATCTCTTATTTTAATTTTTTGTAAAATTTCCCTTGTCATCCATTCCTATTTTTTTATCTTTTATTGGTATTGTGAGAGTATTACGCTCAATTAATTCCGTTAACTCCCCCACAAAATTATCAAAATTACTAACAGATTCAAGGTTGGCCCAGATATTCGTATTTTCAAAATTTTTATAGCTTAAAACCGTTTTGAAATTATTTAATTTTTCTACTTTTGGCTCATCGTCAACACTCACGAAAAACAGCTGGTGGTCAAGATACATGTCAGAGAGACATGTATCACAGATATGCAAATTGTATTTGTATTGATTTAAATCAGATATTAAATGATCAATTATAGTGTTTGAGGATATTCTTGTAGCAATTCAGTTGATAATTTATTATAAATAATATATCCATTGGTTATTAGGGTATTGTTGCAGTGTTCTACATCTCTACAATTAGGTTTATTTAGGTTAAATTTATATTGAAATCACCCAAAATAATGGAGCGATTATACTTTTGAGTAATTTCATCAAGTTTATTGATAAAATCTCCAACTCGCGTCCTATGATGTCGATATATTGACATTATATTAAAGCCAAGCTTTGTTAGTTTGACAGTTGAAAAAGTTGAAATTCTTCTTTATGAACAAGAGTACTACTAATCTTTTTGCTGACGTATATGGCTGACTCGCCATAAGGAATCTCAAGGTTCGAGAAATACGATTGATAAACAGGTATATTAAAAAAACGATTTTCACCTTCTTTTAACCAGATTTCAAATAGAGCTATAACATGCACTTCTGAACTATATGAGTTAATTAGAATTTACAAATTGTCTAATTTATTACGTAAACTTTGAATATTCACGTATAATATATTAAGATTATTTTTATAATTTATATTATTATTCATATCAGAAAAATATTGTACCCTTAAACCATCTTTGAAATTTTCCGACTTATCTGAACGCATTATTGTATAAATTAAAAAATTAAAAAAAATATATACTGTCAACACTGATCGCACTAAAAGATTCAGCACAAATTAATGACGTCACGCAAACATGTGCGTATATGACCATTGATAAATCTATTGATAATGATATCAATATGATTAGTTTGTTTTTTATCTCGGTTCGTGCGGAATTAAAATAATTGTGTTTAAGTAACTTAAAATAATTAAAAGTGTTAACTAAAAAAATTTTTATCGAAATTGTGCGATAAATGTCATGATAACAAGAATCAGAATAAATTACACAATTGTAGTCAAAAATGTACATGCAATTATGCAATTTATACTTTTTCTTGTACATATAAACAACCATGTAGAAAATTAATGTAAAAATATGCTTTTTTTTAATAATATAATAACGTGCAAATAATAAAATTGTTTTGATTTAGGTAGTGAAATATAATAATAATTAACCAAATATAGATTAGTGAAATAAACAAAAAGAACTAATATCATTATTATAGAAAAAATTATAAAAATTGTTAGTATTATAATGTGTTTAAAGTTATTTAAATTTATAAGTAAAAATATATAAAATGTGTATATGTAAATATGTAAATTGTGAATAACAAAATTAAATAATACGATATAGTTAAAAAAAAATAAATCAACAAATAAATTAGTATTTTTGTAGTGTTTCAAATTCGGAATATCAAAAAGAGTAACAAAAAAGTTATTAAGAAGTGAACAAAAAAAAATTTTAACAGAAAAAGTAAAAATTACAAGTAATAGCAAGATTACATGTTTATGTTTGCAATGAGAATTGTATGTTACAATTATGAAATTGAGGTTAAGTTTTTTAATTAACATTTTGTAATTTTTTTTATAAATAAGAATTTTAATGTGAGATATTGTGTTAAGATTGTTCTGCATTAACAAGTGTACTTTTTTTGATGAATTTAATGTTATTAAAGCTATTAATTCTAAATACCTTTGAATTTTCTTTTTCTTGAAGAAGAATATTGCTTTCACGAATCCATAAAAATTTAAATCCAAGTAAGTTTTTGATATTTTTTGCCTAATAGAAAAGTCTCGATTGTAGATTCGTAAAGTGATGACGAAAAAAGATTTCTCGGTTGTTTCATCCATGTAAATCTAATTCTGCGGTGAAGATATGTTTTCGAATTCTTTTTTATACCCGTACGATAGGATCGGGTATAATAAAATTACTCCTCCGTTTGTAACACCTCGAAATAAGCGAGCTAGATATACCTTCAAAGGTATGGATCGGATCAGAAAAAAATTCTAAGACTTTTGAGCCATGTCCGTCCGTCCGTCCGTCCGTCAGCACGCTAACTCAAAAACTAAGAAAGCTAGAATCTTGAAATTTACACAAAATATTCTTGGAGTAATTTGTAGGTTCCCTATTTTTTTTGGTTGAGTTTGGACCAAACCTTAAGGTAGCTCTCGAACACCTAACTTTTAGATCCCCACATTTTTCTTGAAATAGAGCTATGAAATTTTAACTGCTAATAGATCTCACAAAAATATTAATTTTATTTTTAATAACTTTTTTGTGGCCCCACCCGTTACGGCGCTACAGCTCCCCAAAGGTACAAAAAAGCTCTATATTTAAATTATTATAGCACAAGTTGTATAAAGTATATCTTCATTTTGAAAACGCCAAACGATTACTACTTTCATTAGCTTTAAAAGTATATATACAATAAATATATATTTGTGGCATACGGTGTCTTAATTTACCGTTATGCGAAACTTAAATTTTGCAAAATTCTTTAACCCTTCTATCTTCTAAATGGTTAAAGTTGGAAACTTGAAATTTTGATAGAAGTTAGATCTTCGAAAATTAGTATGAGTCATTTCAGAAATTTTTTTTGTATCAGCCCCCGTTTAGGAGCTGTAAGGGGTCAAAAACTGAAAATTTCCTATTTTTAAACACCTGTAACTTGAACACCTGTTAAAATTTTTTTGAAGTAATACACAAAAATTAAAGCTTCAACATTATACTCTTATTTCTGTTAACAACTTTTTTTAATAATATAGGGTTACTTTATAATTGACGAAAGTGTTACTTGATTTTTTCAAATTTTCTAACAAATTTCTTTAACGAATTTTTTGCATTTTGTTTTACTCGATAATTTGAAATTGTTGAGGATATAATGCGTAGTACATAAAAATGCAAATAAATAAACAACATAACGGTTGCTTGAAGAATTTTTATTTATATGATATT
The DNA here is from genome assembly GCA_947095535.1 of Poecilobothrus nobilitatus. Classification (NCBI taxonomy): domain Eukaryota; kingdom Metazoa; phylum Arthropoda; class Insecta; order Diptera; family Dolichopodidae; genus Poecilobothrus; species Poecilobothrus nobilitatus. Next base: position 100,468,981 of record OX352772.1, read on the forward strand.
GATATACATACTTATATAATATCATGTTTATTTACATATCATATATGTCACTAGTGAATGAATGATAAGAGTATATATGTATATTATATAGCGCCGTATTTACATACATATATGTATTTTATTGTACTTATAAGAAATTATTCTGTCAATGGAATATTTAAATATAATATAATATAATATTTAAAATTATATTTACTATTTTGTACTAAGTAAATTTAATATACATTTACCGCTTAGTATTAAATGGTACTATAGAATATTTGAAAAAGTTTTGGATTGATAATCGTTATGTTAAAATCTGCTTTTGAAGAATGTAAAAACATATAGTTTGAATATGTGTACAACCCATAATTCTAGAAATTATAAAATTCACCCAAATTATTTTAAAATACTAAAATATTTAAAAAATAATATTGTTAGCAAAGTGACAGGCTGTGAACATACTAACGGTTCGTACGGGTATCTAAGAGTTGACAAAGTCAACTGTATTCTTCCTCGTTTTTTTAATAAATCAGCTTTAATTCTTGAAGAGGAAAGTTTAACTAAATACAGAGGCTTATTATTTTTATTATTATTCTTTCCATTTTCAATTAAGGAAATATTTAATATATCTTCCTTTTTTATGTCTATTGTTTCTTCTGAGTTTATTAGATTGGATAGTAGACCATCTATTACAATATTATTTTGGTTACTAATTTGTGTTGGTTTATCCACAAGTGATTCCAACAGATACAATTTATTTTCCAAATTTTTACTTTTATTATTAGTGAGAAGAATTTGTTCTTTTAATTGATTGTTTTCTTCAATCACTTGTTGGTAATGTTTTACAAAATTTTTTAATTGTGTTTGTGTGTCATCCATTTGTGCTGAGAAAAAAATTTGTGATTTTTGTATATCCAGTACTACATCAATCATTGTTTTCATATACTTGTATAAGGCTAAACTTTGTAGTGTACTATCAGCATTAATTTCTGGAAGGCTGACGGGTTCAATATTGATTCGCTTACAAAATTTATTAACCTCCTTAATTTTTGAAAAGTAGGCTTGTGGTGATTTAATTTCCTTGTCAATGGTATCCTAATCAATCACTGCGTCTTCCTCTGTTATTGTGACATTGGCTTGAGATGGGCATTTTATACAAGTCCAAGTTACTTTTTTATCAATTACATCCTTGTATGTTGTCTCACTAATGCCAGCACACTTTAAGTGATAAGGTGCCCGACATGTTCCTGTGCAAATTAGACCATTGTTTTTTGGTGTAAAATTTTTATTGCAAATAGTGCATTGCGGTTTGCTCATATTGACTAATTTTTTTTTTTTAGTTTTGAGCGCAAGAAACAATGTTTATATGAAAAATGTAATTGTTTTATAATATTCTAATAATATGTTGGAGTTAAGTGTTATTAATTATTTACAAATTTTCTTTATTAAGTGAACTTATGAAAAATTGTGAATTGATTTAATATTTTGTGTTTAAAATTTTTTTATTTTAATTAAAATTATTAGAGCAAAAAATTTTTGATGCTTTTGGTTCGACGTTTGACTATCGGTACAACATTTACTGTAAATTTTAATCGTTTTTCGATTTATGAATACTGATTTAAGTAAGTGCTATAATCGCTCGAGTACTGACACTTGTCTAGTGTGAGTTAATTATGTAGGGTTTTCATCAAATTGAATAAAGTCTCTATTGTTTCATAAATTTTTTCTTTATTTAAAAAAATCTTTAAAAAATTACAAAATTTTGATGCATGTATGTTTTAATAAGTATTTATTTTAATTTATCTTTTTGAAAATTTCCGTCATAAAAATGCTTTGATTATTGCCTTGTTTAAATTATTTATTTCAATAAAAAATTAAAAAACCATAAAAATCTTACATTTGATTGCGCCTTATAAATTAGATTATTAGAACAATTTCGAAAGATTGAAAAAAAAAAAATTATTGTAAATTCTGAATAATCCTAAACATCACTGATCATATACTGATTTTATTTTAATTTACATCATTTTGTCATTTACATTCCCATAATCATTTCTTTTAAAAAAATTTCTTCAGTTTAATTAGTTTCAAGGAAGAAAAAACATATTTTTTTTTTAATTTCAATTCTAAGATTTAGAAATGCAACATTTTTAAAAATGTTACTAATTCAAACCCAATGAAGATGCTCGACATTAAAACAAAACAAAAAAAAAAGAGACACAATTTTTAATAAGGTATTCTAAGATTCATTTTATGATAATCAACATAAAAAATATATTTTATATTTTTTATATTATTAGCTGGTATGGTATGGGTATAAAAGAACTTATTCTTAAATTAATGTATGTTAATGTATGTATGTTTGTATTTATATAATATGCAATTTGTAAAACAAATTGCAATACAATGATTATCTATGAAAATAGTTAATACTAATTATATGATTTTGGTATCTATAATTATAATTTAGTAGTTTTCATCCACACACTATATATTATGAATTGCGTTTCAAGCTTTGATCATCAGTAACTACATATTTTTTACGATTTTTCTACTATAAAACCTGTACATAACATATTAATAATAAAACATAAACAACACATTTCATATTTACATTACAGTAGCATGGTACCTACGATAGTCGGTAGTAATAACAAATCGTACACAACAGAATAACAAAAAAAATACATAAAATTCTAAAGACATTCTCACTTACTCTCTTTAAAATTGAGTATTTTTTTTTTCCTCTCGAGCCGACTCGATCTCAACCAATGGCTCAACTATTCTTTGGCTATATGTATGTAATGTAGTATGTAGTATGTACTTTAACTTATGCATGTATAAAGAAAAAAAATTAAAAATTTATAAAAATCGTCATTTATCACAATATGTATTGAAATTTTAAATAATGATGAATGATATTGATCTGATATTAATAATCTATATGTATCTAAGTATGTACTTATGTATGACCAGCGAGCAGAGTCTCTTTAAAATTCAAATATATAATTGTTTTGGTTTTGTACTTTTCTATTAAATTGTTGCATTTATGTATGAATGTTTGTATATTATTTGAAGCGATTAGAAAACTTTTCTAATTGTATTCTTTTTTGAATTCAATTTCCTCTCATATAAGTACTTAAATTTTAGTATACGGCATTACAGCAATACAAATTTTAGTACTTAATCTTACACCCAAAATTTAATTTGAATAATTTTTTATTTTTAAATATTTTGTATGTCAATATTATGCAGGGTTACCATTTGTAGAATTGTGGTAAGAATTTGTACGGTTTTCCCGCCCTCTGTACCATGTACAATCTTAATCAATGATTGTACGCCAAATATACGGTCTTTTTCAGATTTTAAATTTTTTACATTAGGCCAAGGTAAAATGAACAACGGCAATATTGTTACAGACAACGTGGTCTATAAAAAAATTTAACTGAATTTTGCTACAAACTTTGTTTGTGCATTTTACGAATATTTTACGGATACCTATTCTGTTTTCCCCACGTACCTTTAAAACATTTATTTCGAACTCGATAAATAAATAGATATAATAGTCCTCACTCACAATACCAAATAATCTAAATATACGTACACCAACTACAGGCCCTTTACACAATTTAATTCTGTTTTGGCGTTATTTTAAAAATAATTTCAGTTAGTGTTTTGACGAATTTGGTTTTGTTTTCTGATTTTTTACGGATTGCACTTTTACCATAAATTCTATTTTTCTAAACTGCAACTGTATATTACATGAATTGGGATTCACCATAGAATTTGACTACACATTAACAGGGGCCCCTAGTACATACTTATATTATGTCATGTTTATTTACATATCATTTGGATTGATAATGAGTTGAAGGTTAGAATCTGCATTTGAAGAATGTATAAACAAATAGTTTGAATATATTATGTCCTATTCTCAATCGTTCATTAGTACAGACGTGTTTATTTTTGCTTAATTTAATTAATTTTGATTTATAACGTAAATTTACCGAATTAATACAATAAAAATAAAAAAAAAATTTAATAATACTTATAACCGTCTCGTCATAATTGATTATTCTGCATTTATTTTAACCGGTAATAAACTTTTGACATAATTAAATCTTTTAATTTAATTTTATAAAAAATAATATTGATTAAATCAAAGTGCATTGCATTGTTATTAACTGTTTTTAATTTAAATTTTTTTTTTAATAATTTCAAAGTATTAGCTTTTTGCTTACATATACAAAATTTTAATTTTTATTAATACTTAATTTATTTCTAAATATAAAATATTAAACTATAATGGAATTTAAATGTAATGCTACTAACTGTACCGTTTTCGATAATAAATCTAAAAAAGTCACATGTCGTGCATTTTGCGGAAGAAAATTGCATGGAGTATGCATAGGAGCCGATAGAGATTGGCATTATCCATCTCTGTATCAATGGTTCATCTGCACTGAATGTCAAAACCATGAATCACTTCTTCGAACGATGTACGACAAAATTATCGCCGGCATAAATAATCTAAATGACATCAACACAGGAACGATATCAAAAACTACTGGTGTAATAAACTCTAACAAGGCAGCTTTTACAGAGCTCTGTGATTCATTTGGTACCTGTATCTCCGAAATGACACAATTTTCTTCAGTGCAAAAAAAAGTCGTAGAAGCAGCTCTGGCATCGGTTAAGTTAGATCTCAAAAAGGAAATGACAAAATTTTTAGAATTGCAATTCTACGAATTTACAAAAAATATAACAGCAAATCTTAACCAAAACACAAATAATACTAACATTAATTTTAATAATGACATTATCAGCCAACTTATAGCTGACAAAAATGAAGTATCTGCAAGAATAAACGCGTTATATATTTATTGTAATGAAGCTACTTCCAATTGTACACAAATTGTCACTGAGGAGTTTAGGCAGCTAAAAGAATCCATTTCTTCTTCAAATACTTCAGCTAAAAGCAAAAATCTTTATGAAGAATTAATCGAAAGTGACACTACACTTCAAATGGATTCTAACAGTAGACTACTTATTAAAAATCAACTTAACAATCAACTTAGCATCAACCATCCCAGCAGCATCCAATCCACTAACAGTCATTCCATAGTCAGCATACCTAGTTCGAGTCAATTCATCACCAGCCAATCCAGCCCACTTGGTAGTAGCCAATCAATCACCACTAATAGTCAACTTGTCATCATCCAACCTACTTTAGCCGAGAATGTTAAAGGTGTTAACTTTGCGTTATACTTTTCAAAATTTGCAGCCTCTACAACAGTAAGTAGCTTACGAAATAATTTAAAAATAAATTTAACTGCAATAGTGTTAGCGTAGTTAATATTACACCAAGAAACTTAAAATACAAACCTAAGTACAAATCAATTAAAGTTAAAGGTACCTCAGACCAAGGTTAATGATATACTTTCTCACATACATTGGTAAAAGAATACTATAATACAACTTTTTAAAGACTTTAATACTCAAAAAGCACATATTAACACTGTAGACAATAAATCAGATACTAACTTAACAAATCACTCTAAAATCATTAAACCGTTAAATAAAAAAGTATATTACAAAACACAAACTGATACACAAATGAAAGTTAAGCAAAAATATAAGAATTTTGTAAAAGGTGAAACGCTCAATTCGGGAAAAAGCCGGTTCAAAAAAAATGGTAATAATAATAATAGTATTAATAATAATAATTATAGTAACAATAATATTAATAATAATGATAATATTAATAATAATATTAATAATAATGATAATGTTAATGTTAATAATCACTATAATGATAATATTAATAATAATAGTAATAATAATGATAATAGTAATAATAATGATAATAGTAATAATAATGATAATAGTAATAATAATGATAATAATAATAATAATAATAATAATAATAATAATAATAATAATAATAATAATAATAATAATAATAATAATAATAATAATAATAATAATAATAATAATAATAATAATAATAATAATAATAATAATAATAATAATAATAATAACAATAATAATGATAATAATAATATAAATAATAATAATAATAATATAAATAATATAATAAAAAAACATATTACATTAAACCCGGCATTACCACCAATTGTTAGAATGACGCAACAATATCTAACCGAGGACTGCACTTATGCACTTTCTAGATTTAGAGATGAGAAAATTCTAAATTATGTAAGATTATTCCTTGCATATTTACATGATGATTCTTACAATTGTGTCATTCAGGGTAAAACGAGAACTAGCTTACTTGTGATGATACACAATGAAGGTTTACCATCAAACTATAAAGAGTTGTATAGTCTTTATTTCAAGTATCATAAAAATATTGGTTTTACCCAGAAACAAATTGAGGAAGATATTAGAGCTTTCCGTAGTTACTGCAATAGTAACTACTACAACCACCTGTACCAATCTCTTGAGAACTACAATAAGTTTTTTCGGCCCAGCTCCAAGTAATAATTCAGCTTTAAATCTCAATACCATTTCTTATACAAATTCAAATCTAATAGCACTATCTAACTTTAATACAAATAATAATAATAGCGTTAATTGTTCTAATAATATTAAAGTTTATTATCACAATTGCAGTGGTATGAGAGGTAAGCTAAAAAAATTATTTATAGATGCTAAGTCATGTGATTTCAGTGTGTTAGCTATTACTGAAACATGGCTGAATGATTCGTTTTTAAACGAAGAAATATTAGACAGCACTTGGGCTATATATAGAAAAGATCGAGACTACCGGACTACAAATTGTTCCCGAGGAGGTGGTGTTCTACTTGCAGTCAAAAATAACTTATCTAGTATAGGTTTAACCACTAGGACTTGTAATTCTTTCGGCCACCAATTTATTAAAGTAAACTTAGGTAAATACTTTTTTTACCTTGGAATAATTTACTTCCCTCCGAATTCTAACAATTCCTCATATAATGAATTTTATGATATATTATATCACAATATATTATCAAATATGAATGAGGATGATTCTATTTTTATTTTTGGGGATTTTAATCGTCCTTCTCTTTCTTTTATTGTCGACGACTCTGACAATTTGTTACTACCAATTAACTTTCAGGACGAAATAGATTTCAACCTTATTAGTACATTCTATGGTAATGATTTACAACAAATTATCAGTTTTCCTAATAAAAATAACAAGTGGTTAGATCTTGCATTTTCAAATGCAAATGACAGCGTAGTGGTAAACCTCGCTGATGACGCAGTAAACCTTTTTACTAACACCTCTCATCATAACGCAGTCATCTTCGAAATCGCCACGTCTATACAACTTTACACTAAATCGTACAATAATAATTTTGTATATGATTTTTTTAACGCTGATTATGATAGCATTAACAATGCTTTATCAGTCATCAATTGGGACGAGCTGTTAGCACAACAGGACATTGATTCATTAATCTCTATCTTTTATATGAGAATTTTTGACATAATAAACTCCTTTGTGCCAAAAATTCGTAAAAAAAACAAGACAACTGAACCTTGGCTCGATAGAGAACTTAAAACATTGCGTAACCAACGCAACAAATTGTACAAAAAAATCAAATTTTCAAAGGAGTCTAATATCAATTTGTTGAATATGCACAAGGATCTTGCATTTGAATTCAAACAAAAATCTAACTTAGCATACGATAATTATGTCACCGATATCGGCAACAAATTAATTTCAGATCCAAAAAAATGTTTTGACTTTATAAATATTAAGCGTAAAAGTTACGGCTACCCAAACTCAATGTCGAAAGACCACACTTCCTCGTCTTGTCCTAAGGTAATTTGTAATTTCTTTGCTGATTGTTTTCAAAAAGTTTATCGACCACAGGAATCTTCTATAAATTTCGATCTTTCAAATCAAACAAATAACTCATATTCAATAATTACGGATCTATATCTTACTGAAAATGAAATATTTGAAGCAAACATTAACATCGATACTAAAAAAGGTGTAGGACCTGACTTAATCCCGCCGACTTTTTTATACAATAGTGTTACTTATTTGACTTATCCACTTCATCTCATTTTTAATAAATCATTTTCTTCAGGTGTTTTCCCATATGCTTGGAAATCGTCTTATTTAATTCCCATCCACAAAAAGGGCGACAAAGCACACGTCGAAAACTACCGTGGTATAGCTATTTTATCGACTATTCCTAAGTTGTTCGAAAAAATGGTCGTAAACAAAATTACACCCATCATAAACACAAAATTAAATGAACAGCAGCATGGTTTCAGAAAAGGTCATTCTACCTCAACAAACCTTTTGGTTTATACATCTGAAATCCTTAATGAAATGGAAAATGGGCACCAAGTTGGTGCTATTTACACAGATTTTAGTAAAGCATTTGATCGTGTCGATCATACTATTTTGCTTAACAAACTTGTTGCAATAGGTATTTCGGGTACATTTCTTACATGGCTCTACTCTTACTTAACAAATAGAACTCAAAATATAAAATTCCAAGGTTTTTTATCAAACACAGTGACCGTTACTTCAGGAGTACCTCAAGGTAGCCATTTAGGTCCATTTCTATTTAATATATTAATTTCAGACCTTTCGGCCAAACTTGTGGGTCTATCACATATTGCATTTGCCGACGATCTTAAAATTTACCACGTTATCAAAACTATTTCTGATGTTGCATTACTTCAGTCAAACCTACATTCTTTACAAGAATGGTGCTTTTCCAATAAGTTAGAGCTGAACATTCAAAAATGCAAGGCTATTAGTTTTACACGGAAAAGATCTACTATTTTATTCGATTATTCTATTATAATGTAACTCTAGAAAGGGTAAGCAGCATGACCGATCTAGGGATTCTTTTGGATGATAAGCTTAACTTCCATCTTCACTATGAGCATATGATTTCCAAGGCAAATAAAATGTTAGGATTCATTAAAAGAGGAGCTAAAGAATTTAGTAACATAGCGGTGACAAAATCTCTCTACTGTTCTTTAGTACGATCTATTCTAGAATACGGCAAAATTGTTTGGAATCCTGCATTTCAAATACATTCCGATAGAATCGAATCTGTTCAAAAACAATTCCTATTATTCGCTTTGAGAAATCAATATAACCCTATTGACTATTCAATGCTACCTAATTATAATGTAAGATTAAATTCATTGAACATGTTAACTTTATCTTCACGCAGGCAGATACTTTCATCCTGTTTTACTTTTGGCATTTTAAATAAAAATATTGACGTTCAGTTTTTGATAGATAGTTTTAAATTAAACAATGAAGTTAGAGTTACACGAAACACTAAGTATTTAATTCAAAATACTCATAGAACTGAATATGGAAGAAATGAACCAATTAACAGATGTTGCATTACATTCAACAAACTCAGTAATCACTTTTCAACACAAATATCAAGGAACACTTTCAAACAAAAATTAATACAAAAATTTGTTACTAACCTTACACAATAACTTTAACTTTCATAATATTAGATTACACTTCATATTGTACAAATTATTTTATTTTTACCTAACTGAGTTATATTAGTTCAAATCTAACTGTGTTTTTGCTTTGTAAGCAATTTGTAATTTACCATATAAGTCAATGTAATAATTTTTTTTTATTTGCATTTATCGTGTTTTATTTTGTACTTGTTATTATTAAGTTTTAGCCGTAAGATTTGTTATGTAAAAACCATGTTTTGGTTATAATAATAAATAAATAAATAAATACGTACAAACCATAGTTCTAGAAATTTTAAAATTCACTCAAATTATTTTAAAATACTGAAAAAGTAAAAAAATAATATTAGAAGCAGAGTGACAGACTATGAACATACTAACGGGTTCTTACGGGTATCTATTTGCTAATACTTTCATCATAATGTTCACTCAAAGTTAAATATTTTTATACCCGTACGATAAGGATCAGGTATAAGTATTCGTTAAGAACTCTATGATTTCTTTCTAGAGTTCCTAATGTTTCATGGTGCTGTGGAACATTTATGTTCAGTATTTAACAATGTAAGAACTTTTTTCATTATTTGATTTTTATATTCGGGTCCCCTATCTGTTAAAATACTTTTCATAGGTCCGAATGTCAAAACACAATTCTCAACAATAGTTTTTGCAACTGTTTTAGCTTATTTGTTTGGAATTGGTACCATAATCAAAAATCTAGTCAAGTCACAGATAATTGTTACTACATATTGATTGTTATTTATGGTCTTTGGTAATGGACCGATTGTATGAATTACTACTACGTCAAAAGGTTTTTGAGGAGTTTCAGTTATTTATAAGGGTTTTCTAAATTTCATTTTTATTTTGTTTAGTCGACATTTTTTACAATTTTTAATATATTCAGCTATATCTTTTGTCATATTTTTCCAACAATATTTTGATCTTAATTTTGAATAAAGTCGTTTCTGTCCGACATGTCCCCCGAAAATAGGATCATTATCTAGTATATTATTTATTTATATTAATTTTTCAATAACTTTCGGTTTATTTACGATCGCAATTTTTAATTTATTAAGAGCTCTATTACCTATGTCTTTCGAATTATTTATAGTATATTGAGTAAATATCATATTAATATTTCAACTTTATTAATCTTTTTAGCACATTTCCCAAAAAATTTTGAAAAAATGTGCTTATTAGTTTTACTCTGTCCGTCCGTCCGTCCGTTCGTTCGTCTGTTTACAAAACTTCTACACCGTTAAAGATAGAGAAAAAAAATTTTAACCATGGGTAGGTCTCATAAAAAAAATAATTTTGTGGAACAACTTTTCCATGTAGCCCCTTCCATTACGGAGCTACAGTCCCTCAAAACTTTGAAAAAGCCCTATTTTTAAATGCATATATCTTATATTCTGCTTAAGATTTTTTCAATCTGAAAACGTCATTCGACAGGTATTTCTTTTATCTTTGTAAATTAATATCAAAATTATACATTTTTTTAAAATTTAGTATTTAAATTTACCGTTATGTGAAAACAAAATTTTGCATGATTTTTTTTACTTTCATAACTCCGGCACGCTTCTAGATAGAGGCTTGAAATTTTGAGGGAAGGAAGAACTTTAGAAATTTTTTTGGACCACCCCCTGTTTATGAGCTACTAGGGCTTAAAAATCGAAAATTTGCTATTTTTAAACACTTGTAACTTAGGAACCTGTACACATTTTACTTCTGTAAGATATAAAAATTAAAGCTACAGTAATATATTTTTACTTGTGTTAAAGGTTTATTTTAGTTGTAAAGGGTTCCAAAGTTGCAGCTCTTCAAAATTGCGAAAAAACCCCATTTTCAGATGTATATATCTCAGGCTCTGCGTAATAGTTTTGCAATCTAAAACCGCCAGAAGATCGAAAATTTTATTATCTACATAAAACAATATCAAAATTATGTAATATTTTGTAATTTACGATTTAAATTTATCGTTATGTGAAAACCACATTTTGCATGAAATTTCTCTTTTTATAACTCCGGCACGCCTTTAGATAGAAATCTGAAATTTTGAGAAAAGAAAGAACTTTTAGAATTAGTATAAGTTTCCTCAGAAAATTTTTTGGTAGCACCTCCTGCTTAAGAGTTATTACGCCTCAAAAATTGAAAATTTGCTATTTTTAGACACCTGTAACTTAGGCACCTGTACAAATTTTTCTTCGGCAAGACATGAAAATTAAAGGTTCAATAATATATTTTTACGTGTGTTAACGGCTTTTCTTAGTTATATAGGATTCCGGAATTACGGATAATTATTAATTTCAAAAATGTCATATTTTCACATTTTTTCTTATTACATGAAATTTTCAAATTTTTGTGTAAGTCACACTTCTAAACAGTTTGTATTGAGTTTTGGAAATGTGCGCTTTTAAAAACCGTTGGTTTACATTCTACCTTGTTTTCTCTTCTTTCAGATATTAGAATATAACTTATACTTTTTTTTCCACCTGCGGCACTCGGACTTGGTATCTCCGCTTGATGTTCTTTCTAATTTGCTGATAAATTATGTTGACAGCTTCCAACACTTTTATTGCTGTGATGATTATCAGCATTACCCTGAGACTCTCGTTGTTGTCTTGTAATATTCCAATGATGACATTATAATTGACCTCGCCATTACTATCTATTTTCGTCTATCCATTACTATTCTATTTAATTTATTTATTTATACAAAAATTATTTATATGCGAAACTTATTATAAAAATTGTTTTACTATTATTTTTTTTGAATTTATATTTGGTAAATTATTTTTATTATTATTATTCTTTGAATTTGTATTAAGTACATTTTTGTAAGTTTTTTTTTTTTCAGTTCATCACTTTTGCTTTTCCACGATTTTTCTGTGTATATAGATTTAATAAGGCAAAAAAAAAAGTTTTATATTTGTAAATTTTTAACACTTTTAACTTTTTCTTCACTTTGGTTTTTTTGTTCTTCTGAAATGCTACGTCTTACCTTGACGTAGAAAAGCACTTCAGAAGTTTTTTCTTTTACGTATGTTTCGATGTCTCTTTTCTCTTCCATTTTAAAGAAATTCTCATCCAGAATTACTGGTATGAGTACTCCTTATTTTTTTTTATTAGAAAGAGAAAATTTTCAAAAGTTTTTTTTTTCACACTTTTCACTATTTTATTTAAAAAAAAAAGAAATTTCATGTTTTTTTTTTTTGTTATTGACAATAATTCTTTACCGACACCAAAAGAACGCTGCCGCTTTTTCTAAATTTTTCTAACAAATTTTTTTAACGATTTTTTTGCATTTTTTTTTTACGCGGTAATTTGAAACTTTTGAGGATGGTGCGTAGTACAAAAAAACTTAAATAAATAAAAATATAACGGTTGCTTGAAGAATTTATATGTATATGATATTAATGTACACTATACATACTTATATAACTCATGTTTATTTACATATTGTAATTCTTATATGTCACTGACGAATGAATGATATATAGGGTGTTCAAAATTGAGGTATCATTTTGATTTTGCCGCCATTTTTTTTCTACCTGGAATTTTTATACGAGGTTTCTTTAGGTATATTCTAAATACATTCCGGTTAGTTAATAAGGAACGTTACACGAAGGAACAACGTGTTTTTGTTATTACAACATCTTTTGAAAATGGTAAAAGTTTTCAAGATGTAATTAGGAAATTTCGAACAAAATTTGGTAGAGAAAATGCTCCAACAAATCGTGCCATCAAGCTGATGGTTGATAAATTTCTAGAAACTAGATCTGTTCTTGATAACAGAGGCAACATTTATCAACGTAGTGGCCGTTCAACCGAGAATGTAGCAGCTGTGAGCAGAAGTGTTGAAGAAGATCCAAAAACTTCCATTCGTCATCGTTCGCAGCAATTAAACATCAAACCATCCACATTATTCAACATTTTGCATCGTGATTTCCATTTAAAGGCTTATAAGATCCAACTGACGCAAGAATTAAAACCAACTGACCATGCATTACGTCGGCAATTCGTTTCTTGGGCAATCGAAAAACTAGAAGAAAATGAGAATTTTTTTAACAAAATAATCTTCACCGGCGAAGCTCATTTCCAGCTCAATGGCTACGTCAATAAACAGAATTGCCGCATTTGGGGTGAAGAGAATCCAAGGGTTATCTTAGAGCAACCAGTACATCCACAAAAAGTTACGGTTTGGTGTGGTTTGTGGTCAGGAGGAATCATCGGACCATATTTTTTTGAAAACGCAAATGGAAATGCGATTACGGTCAATGGAAATCGCTACAGGGAGATGATCCGAAGCTTTTTGTGGCGGGAAATTGATGATTTGGACGTAGAGAATATGTGGTTTCAACAGGACGGTGCCACTTGCCACACAGCAGGAGAAACAATGGATCTTTTGAAGGAAAAGTTCGAAGATCTTATTATTTCTCGTAGAGGAGAAGTGATGTGGCCACCATCATCGAGCGATTTGACACCGTTGGATTTCTTTTTGTGGGGTTTTGTGAAATCGAAAGTGTACAGCAATAATCCCACAACAATTCAAGAGCTTGAAAACAACATTATCGAGCAGATTTCAACCATTGAGAACAGTTTATTGAACAACGTGATTCAGAATTTTGGTAAAAGATTGAAAGCCTGCCGAAGTAGTATAGGGGGCCACTTGGCCGACATAATTTTTCATTATTAACCGGAACCTATTTGTAATAAATTAAAATAAAAATATATTTAATATTTCAAAAAAAAAGTCTTTTTTTATTAAAATAAAAATGATACCTCAATTTTGAACACCTATTATAATAAATATTATGTATAGTATAAATGAATATACATTTGCCGCTTAGTATTCAATAGTACTAGATACATATATCATATTTGGAAAAGTTTTGGATTGCAAATCGTTATGTGGAAGGTTAAAATCTGCTTTTGAAGAATGTATAAACAAATAAATGTATAGACAAACCATAGTTCTAGAAATTATAAAATTCAACAAATTATTTTAAAATACTGAAAAATTAAAAATATAATATTATAAGCAGAGTGAAAGACTATGAACATACTAACGGGTTCGTACAGATATCTAAGAGTTGACTAAGGTAACTCGTCTTTTATGTATAAATTAAATTTTATTGTGTTGGAAATTTAATTTCAAGTTTATACATTTTTTTTTTGATTTATAATCTTAAAAGTTTATAATTTTTGCCAATTTACATTTGCAAAATTTTTCCTCGCACATGCGGCCAAATGTTTAAAAAAATAAAAAAGTTTAATTATCTTAGATTCTATATTTTTTAGAATATAAAGTAAATTTTTTATTCTTATTTTACAAACTAAAAAGCCTTGGATTCTATGTTATTTAAACTAAATTGTCTAGAAATTTCACTTTTGTATAATATTTAAGTAATACAACCATATTCTTGAAGACTTATCATACGAAGAATATCACTAGCGCGTAAATTTGTTATTCTGCAAGACTTTTCCTACGAAGCGATAGTCATTTTCTATCACAGCAAAATTCCTGTACGATAAATATCACTTTTAATTAAGTATTTTTTTTAGTTTTTAGTTAAGTTTAAGTTTAAATAAAAATGTAAAAATGGATAGAGTGGAAAGCAAGTATATATAATTAAAAATAAATTAGTATTTTATTGAATGTTGTTTTTGTTTAGTATATTTTACAAATTAAAAAAATGTTTTTCTGTTTTATATATTGAACTAGCATCGGAGTATATACATAGTTATAAGTTGCAAGAAGCCCCCATATCTTGCGAACTGGAAGTTGGACCGACATGATTTAAAAAAAGTACTCCCTGATTTTGTTGTAGAATTAAAATATAGAAAAAAAAAATAAAACGATTCGACTTTAAGCCCGCTCAAAAAAATAGCCCCCAAAAACTAGGGTGCCACTTTTTGGTACTTTTCTCATTTTTATTGTTTTTTATTTTTAATTTCTATTAAAGAATCGGGAACTACGTTTTTTAAATCACTTCGGTCCGACTTCTGGTTCGCAAGATACTTCAGCTACTTGCAACTTATGAATATGTACTTTCATTTACTATTTAAAAATCAAACTTCTTTTTTAAATAATTTTAGCTGAACGTTTAAATATGACAAAATTTTCATTAGACAGTAAATTACTACCAACATAACAAAAATTTTCATCATGAGTACCGTAAGTACACTTTTATTTAGTTCATTGAAATTGCTATTTAAATATTAACTTTATTAACTTAAATTTTAACTTTTATTATTCTACTTCAAATTAATTAATTATTATTTTAGCAAAAAGAATTATTATTATTTTAATTTAATTATATTTTATTAATTTTAAACTTTTTATACTCGTGGTGAAAGAAAGACTAGTTTTTTATTTTTAACAATTAGAAAAAGTAAGTAAAAGTATTAGGGTGATGTTCATACGGTATGATTAATTTTCAATTAAATAACTTAAAATTTTCAAGCATTTTAAATTTAAATAAAAGTAAATTTTACAATATGAAATTTAATGAAATTATCAAGCTTTTTAAATTTAAATAAAAGTAAATTTTACAATATGAAAAAATTTAATGAAATTATCAAGCTTTTTAAATTTAAATAAAAGTAAATTTTACAATATGAAATTTAGTGCAAATTAGAAATATTATTTTATTTATTGTGCACTACATACATATTCTCAGAATTATATGATAGTAATTATAACGAAGTGCATCAAAAATTAATTGACAGAAAGACAGAAATCAAAACTGTAAAGCAAATTTCTTTGTATCATGTAAGGGAAAACTTTCATTCGGAATTCAAGAAGCATATAACAACATTAAAAATGAAATATATTATCCTAAATTATTAGAAATGATTCAGATAGTAATAGTGCAATGTGATGTATGTCAGACAGTAAAATACGACAGAAAATCCATAAAGTCTAAGTTCGAATCAGTGCAACTCCATAAAACATAAATTAAATATGAATGATGAGATATGTGTTTTTGACAATAATAGATATATTTTCAAACTGCATACTTTTTATTTATTTATTTATTTATTTAGTTCAAGCTTAACACAAGCAAGTTACAATATAATTCAATTAAAAAAAAAATTATTAAATTTAAACAATAATTTTATAAAATAAAAATTTACAAAATATTTTATGACATTTAATATAATAATTAATACTCGTAAATACTACATTATAAATTTAATCAAAAATAAAATTTATAAGGCAAAAAAAGAACAAGTTAAAAATAAAAATTTATTACAAAAAACAAAAATTTTTAATTAAATAATACATATGATATTAAAATCATAGTTCTTATTAACAAACTGCATGAAATTACAAATCAAAATTAACCATCGATTAATATAAATAAAAAAAAATATATCTCGATAATGGAGTTTCAATGACATGAATATAAATCTCTTTTCAAAGATTCTTTGGTTAGTTGAAAGTTAATTTGGGATTTGTGTAAGTTGCATAGAGACATCATTCTATTAAGTGGTTCAAACTTACCATAATTAGTGCGATGAAACTTCAAATTAAAGAGGTTAACCGATCTTAGCCTAGTATTGGTGCAACAGCTAATGTTGGCTAATAATTGTGCAGATAAAATATTACCTTTTACCAATTATGTCAAGAATAATATGTCTGCGACGTTTCGACGTTCTTCAAGCGTACAAATATGTAAAAGGTTTAGTCTATGTTCATACGGAGGTAGATTATAAAGATCTTCCCAAGGAAGATGACGTAGGGCATATTTAAGAAAAAGCATATTTTTTTTTTGAACAGATTCCATTCTGAATATATGGGTTTTATAAAATGGACTCCACACCTGACTGGCATATTCTAAATTGGGACGAACTAAGCAAGTGTAAATAGATTTAAAAACATAAGGGTCATCAAAATCTCTAGCCCATCGTTTAATAAAACCGAGCATAGAGTTGGATTTGCTTAAAATATATGTATAATGAACATGAAAAAAAAGTTTACTATCCAAAAATACACCCAAGTCTTTTATAGAATTAACTTTAGGGATAGTTTGAAGGTTAAAGCAATAATTATATGAAATTGGATTAGAACGGCGAGTACAAGTAATATGAGCACATTTAGTAATATTTAGTTGAAGATTATTGATATTACACCAATTATAAAAACAATTAAGGTCAGCTTGTAATGCTTTCGAATCGTCGAAGTAATTTTCTTGAAAATCTTCATATCATCAGCATAAATTCTAATATCACAATGTTGAATTACGGAAGTGACATCGTTGATTGCAATAATAAACAAAAGCGGTCCAAGGTCCAAGTGGCTACCTTGAGGAACACCTGTAGGAGCTTTAAATTAAGAAGAAATTGAAGATCTAAAAGAAACACGGTATCAGAAAGATAAGAATAGATCCAATTAATAAAATATAGTGGAAACCCCAGGTTCTGCAATTTTAAAATAATAATACTATGAGAAAGTAAATCGAATGCTTTACTAAAGTCGGTGTAAATTACATCCGTTTGAAAACCATCCTCCATATGTTTCAGAAATGTAGCTGTGCATTCCACAAGATTGGTGACTGTAGATTTACTTTTTACAAGGCCATGTTGATTGGGTGATAAAAGGCTAGTGCAATGATCATATATAGTATCGAATACTATTAATTCAAAAATTTTAGGAATAGAAGATAATTTTGCGATCGGGCGATAATTGATAACGTCATTTTTGAGATTTTTTTTATGGACAGGGTTAAGAAAGATAAAGAAAGATTAAATAGCTTAGAAAGTGGGTCTCCTAAAAACATAGAACAATTTTTTAAAAATAAATTGGGAATACCATCAGTTCCGGTACTAGAATTATCATCCAATTTATTCAAATAACATAGTACCAAATTAGGATCAATAGTAATATTTCTAAGCGTTGTTTTAGGAAAATTATTTATATAAAAAAGTCACGAAACCGTCGGAAATAATTGAGGAATCACAGCTACTATTATTATAATAATTCGTAAAAGGATATTGATCACATTTTTTTTTAGAGTTCACAAAATTCCAAAATTATTTAGGATTAGATTTGATATTTAAAGACATACTCTGCACATAGTTTGAATAAAGGTTATCGGACAATAGTTTAAATTCATTAAATAACACGACAAATGCGTTAAAGTTATAACTATCATTACACTTAATAAATTTCCGCCAGGCTTTATTTTTTTTATTTTTTAAGATTTTTAGTGAACCAAGGCGGACTAGAATTATCACTCCTGTCAATAACTAACGCTACAAATTGTGAAATAATAGAAAAAATGGTTGAATAAAAACTATTTACTAATATATTAATATCGACGGAATTTAAAAACTCAAAATAAAAGGTGCTTAATATATAATTAATACCATTGTAGTTAGCTTTGAGAAAATTGTTACGATAAGAAAGTACTGATTCAATATTTGGAAGTAAAAAAGAGCTAAAAGAAAAACAAATAGGAGGATGATAAACATCAATTTTTACAAGTTCCAAAGGACAATTAAAAAAACAAATATTATTCCAGTTAGTTGTGAATATAAGATCTAATTGATTACCTTGATGATTACAAATTGATGATATCTGTTAAAGATTAAACGAATTAAATGCATCAATTAAAAGACATTCTGTATTATTCACTAATTCTAAAGGAATAAGATAGGCTTCTTCATCATGCTCTACCCAGTTAATGTTTGGAAGGTTGAAATCCCCACAAAGAATTATATCATCGTTGTTCTTAACACCACCAATTATTGACTCAATAATATCAATATACTTAATAAAAAGATCAATATTAGAAGCAGGAGGAATATACCAACTGACAATGAAAAGATTAGCTGATTGCAATTGAATTTTTATAGCAACATTTTATATTATATCGTGAGCATCACCCGGGGGAATTATTATTTTGTATGAATTAAATGTATTTTTAATAGCTATCAGAACACCTCCACCTTTTCTAAGATTTCCAGACAAGATTGATCCATATCTGTCTTTTCTGTAAACAGTATATAATACCGGAAAAATTTCTAAATTAGTAATAGAAAAATTAAGCCAAGTTTCAGTTAAAATATCAAAATATAAAAAATCAAAGTTAAGTTAAAATAAGTTCAGTTAAAATATCAAAATCTAGCAGAGAACAATTGGAAAAAACAATTTTAGTTTTAGTACGAAGTCCTCTAACATTTTGATAATAAATGGAAAATTTAGAAGGAGTGCAATTAAAGAGAATAGATTGAGATGAGTTAATATTAACTAAATTTCTTGTCATTTGTATGGGGACGAAAGTACTTGAAATGGTTTTCTCTTGTCCTTTGCAGATAATCTATTCTATTAGAAGAAATGTGGGAAGCATAAGATTCAAGATCAGTTAGAGCACTCTGTGGAGAAATATCAAATGTTTGATGGTATCTTACAAAAATATTACGGAGTTCATTTACATCCGTCGGAAGACCCTCTTGTTGGATTGCAACTTTTAACGAAGTGTTAGTTTTACCGCCTATACAAACGTCATTAGATTTATCATGTAAGTAAGCTAAATACAGTCTTACATTTTCAAAAATCTTAGTATCCCTTAATCTAGCCAAAACATATCTACTATCATTATTATTTTGAATAGATTTTTGAGTTAACTTGACTACAGGTGGTAAAAGAGGATCGAAGATTGGTGGGTTTGGAGTAGAAATACTAGGGTTACCTACTTCTGAAATAGCAGTTATATTTGAATTAATAGGATCGTTGTATGATGAATTTATATTTTTTTAAATTGCACTGGCTGGTAGGACTTTGGTAGGACTGGATGGTAGGACTTTGAATTCGGTTTAGGTTGTAGAGCAGAAGAATGAGTTCCGGAAGAAAGTGGCGATGAATTTAATGAGGTGGGCGGATCACGGGAATTAATTGTTTCTCCATAAATAAAATTATAATATTTATTTGAAATAGATTTTTTAAATTTGGAGAGCTTATTATTTAAGAATGAGTCGCTATGATGTTTATTATTAAAGGATTTGAGTTTATTAATAGAGTTGGTAGAATTTTTTAAAGAAAAATGATTAGAAGTTTTAATAGGTGTTCCAGCGGGGAAATGTAAATCAAGTAAACTTTTAATATTAGTTTTAGGTGTAGCTGAAGGAATAGGGTTAGTAATAGACTGTTTTAAATTTATAGGACTCTTTTTATTCTTAGAAGAATTTTTATTACGGTTAGTAAAATTTATACTCACGTCTTGAGAAGTGTTACTTACTTTATTAGAGGATTCTTTTCTTTTTGATGAATATTTTACATTTTCATTTCGGGGCTTGCTAATATTAATAGTTGCACCAATTTTCTTCCATATATTTTTATTGCTTGAGAAATTAAGAGTTTGAATGATGCGATCTGGACCAGAAAGTAAAAAGCAATGGTATTTTAATTTATTAAATTTGATGCACTTTGGTGTGACTAGGAGACAGGAAACTGATATGTTGTTAAATTCACGTTTTATAAATTGACGCATCCTACGTTCATCAAAAGTACAGGGAACTCCTTTAAGAAATAATGATGTGGATGTTTTAATCATATCATGGTTTGATGATGACGAGGAATAATTATTTTTATTTAATTTCTTAATTCTTTGAATCCAATCCTCTTCAGACCACTGAAGGCCAAGCTTATGAATATAAATAGGGTCAGTTTGGGTTCCATTTTCAACACTACTGCACTTGGGAACTGGATTAATTGATTCTTCAATATTCAATAATTTACTAAACTCAGCATGTTTTACAGAAGAAAAAGAACTGAGAAAATCACTGTGAAGTGATTCCATTTTAGCCATCAACAAATTGTGCTGCTCAGCTATAATATGTTCAATCACTGACGCATCACATAACATATGAGAAGGACCAGCGTCTATAGAATCTTTAATGTTACGGACCAGTCAGTTACATTGATTCGGAAGGGCTGTTAACACTTCATTTTTAACCGAATCAATCGCATTTAAAATATCGTGCTCATTTTTGTGGCTGGAAAACTTATTACAAAATGTATCAAACGATTTTGCCATATCATGAAATGGGTTTGTATTAGAGTCTATAGTCTGGTTAGTTTTAGAAACCAAACCAGATTTCGCATTATCCAGATTTGTGCAATAAAAATTAACCAAATGCAATAAAAATTAAAAAGTATTTAACGAGATCAAATTACCCCTTTAATTTTTTTTTTTTTTTTAAATGTTTTTTTTAGCACATTTCCAAAAAAAATTTGAAAAAATGTGCTTATTAGTTTCACTCTGTCCGTCCGTCCGTCTGTTTACAAAACTTCTACATCGTTAAAGATAGAGAAAAAAAAATTTTAACCATGGGTAGGTCTCATAAAAAAAATAATTTTGTGGAACAACTTTTTCATGTAGCCCCTCCCATTACGGAGCTACAGTCCCACAAAACTTTGAAAAAGCCCTATTTTTAAATGCATATATCTTATGTTCTGCTTAAGATTTTTTCAATCTGAAAACGTCATTCGACAGGTATTTCATTTATCTTTGTATATTAATATCAAAATTATACATTTTTTTAAAATTTAGTATTTAAATTTACCGTTATGTGAAAACAAAATTTTGCATGATTTTTTTTACTTTCATAACTCCGGCACGCTTCTAGATAGAGGCTTGAAATTTTGAGGCAAGAAAGAACTTTTAGAATTAGTATAAGTTTGCTCAGAAAATTTTTTTGGACCACCCCCTGTTTATGAGCTACTAGGGCTTAAAAATCGAAAATTTGCTATTTTTAAACACTTGTAACTTAGGAACCTGTACACATTTTACTTCTGTAAGATATAAAAATTAAAGCTACAGTAATATATTTTTACTTGTGTTAAAGGTTTATTTTAGTTGTAAAGGGTTCCAAAGTTGCAGCTCTTCAAAATTGCGAAAAAACCCCATTTTCAGATGTATATATCTCAGGCTCTGCGTAATAGTTTTGCAATCTAAAACCGACAGAAGATCGAAAATTTTATTATCTACATAAAACAATATCAAAATTATGTAATATTTTGTAATTTACGATTTAAATTTACCGTTATGTGAAAACCACATTTTGCATGAAATTTCTCTTTTCATAACTCCGGCACGCTTTTAGATAGAAACCTGAAATTTTGAAAAAAGAAAGAACTTTTAGAATTCGTTAAGTTTCCTTAGAAAATTTTTTGGTAGCAACCCCTGTTTAATAGTTATTACGCCTCAAAAATTGAAAATTTGCTATTTTTAGACACCTGTAACTTAGGCACCTGTACAAATTTTTCTTCGGCAAGACATGAAAATTAAAGGTTCAATAATATATTTTTACGTGTGTTAACGGCTTTTCTTAGTTATATAGGATTCCGGAATTACGGATAATTATTAATTTCAAAAATGTCATATTTTCACATTTTTTCTTATTACATGAAATTTTTGTGTAAGTCACACTTCTAAACAGTTTGTATTGAGTTTTGGAAATGTGCGCTTTTAAAAACCGTTGGTTTGCATTCTACCTTGTTTTTTTTGTATCAATTTAGTTAACTTAAATTTGCTTTGTATTATGATGTATTTAATAAATTAATTGAATCGCACTTAGGTTAATATCAAAAGTTTAAAAAAAAACAAGAAATTAAATTAAATGAAGAACCATAAGTACGTGTTTAAAGTTTGAAAGGAAAAACTGGAGTGAATAATAGAAACCATACCACTATTTAAAAAAAAAAACAAGCAAATGTAACAGTAAGTCGATGCAACCGACTTATTAATATCCTACACCTGAATAATTCGAATTAAATTAAAAATCTTTAAGTTTTTTGTCAGCTGCTTGAACTCCTTCCCTTTTCTGTCTTATTCAACTCGAATTTCAGGAACGTAAAAGAGGCATCCTCTTGGGATATGTTTGACACCCTTGTAAAAAAATTCAAGTTTCTATCTTTATTATTTTCGAAGATATGCTTGTTAGTCCTTGGGAGGCATGTATCAGGTACCTGAATTGCCACTACAATTCATCAAATCCATCTCAGGAACATAAAGAAAACATGCCAGAAGACCATTGTACTCAATTTAAAGGTTCTACTTTTGTTGGTTTTGGAGATATGCTCGTTTGCTTTTGTACTCGTCTGGAAGTTTCCAAAATACGAACCCATGGTTCAAATTCTTTGAAATTTCAGAGACTTGATCTTGATTCAGAATATGTTTACATGTCCATATCTAACTCGCTTCCTTTTGGTGGTTGCAAACTCTATACCAAAGTTAATATATCCTATACTTTAGGTGTAGGGTATAATAAGAACAGCATTTCACCTAAATAGACACACTACAAAAAATTATAGTGGATAACGAATTCAAAGCAATTCAAATTAGAGAACTGTTAAGAGAAAAAGTAATTCCGTACATTTGACATGTATCCCAAACGAAGTGCTAAATCGACAAGTAGATTTCGAAAGAATTAAAGTAACAAGCAAAAATACATAAGATTAATAAATTAAATAAAACCCCGAAAACTATCAAGAAAACAGATCTACAGGCTTTATAAAATTTACAAGGCAGTGAGACATAAAGAACAACCAAAATTTAAGAAAACTAAACTCAGTAATATACATAAAAGTAATTATTAAACGACCTCTTAAATTTTCAGATAAGGAAAATATTAACCATTGTCCTACTACTGACGACAATAACTTCATTTAGCTTCATTAGAAGTTAGTAACATAGATATTGACATCGGATTTGACGAAAATATATATGTAATAAATACAATTGCTGACAAATTTGAAAATCTAGGGTTAGAACATAAAACATTCTACAAACGGAAATAAATCACCTAATAAATAAAATTAAAACTATTACACCTAAAACAAAAAGAATTAAAAGTGAAACTTGTACATGCTATAGGAATGACTTCAAAATGGTTGTTTGGAACTTAGATAAACAAAACAGATTAGATATAGAAAAACATTTTAAAATTTTAGAATACAATCAAAATAATCTAATAAATAACGGCAACGACCAAATTAAAATAAACTACCAATATAATAAAATGTTTTATAATTTAAAAACAGTAATTGAAAATGACATAATGATTATTGAAAATTAAATAAATAGAATAAGTGAATACTTCAACAAAACTAATAATGATTTATTATTCAAAATACAATTAGTCAAAGAAAAAATAGATACTATAGAAAACAATTTAGCTTCTGCAAGAGACGGTATTGTACATCCGAATATCTTAACCAATGAAGAAATTGAAAATTATGAGATAGATTTTTATAAATTACAGTATATTAAATTAGGAGTAGCAAAATTTCAGGAAAGTTCATTATTATTCCCTATTAAAATTCCGCTTAAACTTAAACAAATTCACTTAAAGATCATAATTCCGTTGACAAACAAATTAGGTAAAGAAATCGATTATATACAAGAAACTGTTTTTGAGTACAATAATTTAACATAATATCAATATAATTTAACATAACTAAAAACTTTAAATAAATTAAAAATAAGTAAACGTTAAATAATTAAAAACACTAACAATAATATTATATTAAATCATTAATATGACAAAGAAATATAACTTTATCTAGAACTGTATACTTAAAATTACCGATCATTATTTTTCTAATTTAAAAGATGTAAGTATATGAAAGATTTTATTATCCAAACAAACAAACATTTGAAAATTTTTAAAATAAAATAACGTTTGGCGATATTATAATTAAAAACCTTATTAAGGAAAAAAATATTAAAAAATTGTATTATCATAAAAGTATGGCATATGTATGGCCTAACTTCTGTAAAAAATTTTATAATTTTAGTTATTGTAATAATTAAGGAATTGCATTTAAAAAACAATTTAAAGACAAGTTTATAGTAAAAAGAATTCAGGAAAATTACAAATCAAACAAGGGGGAAGTTAGGTGTACTCCACGTGTTGTTACCTGTAAAAATAATGCAGACATAATGTCAGCATTTCCTGTTTACACAAATGTGGGGACAATAAGTTTCCCAACAAAATAATTATAATAAAATTTAATTCTTCAAATATCAAATTCAAATGTGTTTTTTTATTTTTATGAAATTGTTGTCTGCAACAACAATTTCCCTATATACTAATATAAGCAAATGCAAATACTCTAATTTCATAGTTTTTTTTTATTAAAATAAAATAAATGCTGAAAAGGCAAAATAATTTAAAATTAAATTACTAAATAATTAGTATTAAGAAATTTTGTAAAAGAATGTCTAAAAGCTAAGAAAAAAGCCTTGTGAAGGACTGTCTAAAAGCTAAGCTTTAGACTAAAAAAGCTAAACGTAAAAGTCTTAAATTATAACCAAACATAACCGTCTTTAATTAATATTAGTGATTTGAAAGTTAAATAAAAGGTTCTTCTCTAAACTAAATCAAATTGTGTTTTATTGATTTGCTATTTTTTTTAATAATTATTCATAAAAGCAATTATATAAGTCGCTCAATATTTTTTTCATAAGTACTTGCGCTGCGTCATATTGATCCAAACTTGAATTTTGGTGTTCGCTTACAGGAGCTGTAACAAAAAGTATCAAAAACGCAAATTATGAATTATGAATGTTTTAATTTTGACACTTTATTTAAATTTTTCTTTTTTGTTGAATAAATTTAATTAAATATATTAAGTAAATCTTTTATTATTTGTAGAAACATTTATATTATCTAAAACAAAAATATTCATATGATATCTTATATTGTTGATTCATATTTAATTATGTATTTTTAAAAATTTATATTTCAAAAAAATAAAATAATCCGCAACTTTGATCTATCTTCCAACATGCTACTATTTACAAAGTGTTGTTATGTTGATAAAATTATTTAATTCAAAATTGAGCAACCTCTTGGTTCTACTTCCACAATGTCCAAGATTGAACCAGAGTTTATGCAAATGAATAAATCAAATAGACCAAGGTTTATTGATTACAGCAAGGCCTAAACATTTAAAAGTTATTTTTTAAAAATTAATGTTATGTATGTCATATTATAATGTTATGTATGTCATATATTTGTTGAGTAACTAATCTGGTATCTATAATTTAAAAAATTTTCTACTACCAAAATACTACGAGGTTCATATTTTTTACTCGTAATTAAACAGACTACGACTATTGATTTACGCTATTAATGTTTACTCGTAATAGACCGCCACCGATATGTATCCTCTTAAAAAGTCTGGATTTCAGAGTTATTTTATTAACATTTGTATTAAAAAGCTGAGACAGTCAGTTCGTCTCCCGTAGCATTATCGATATAGGTTCAAACCTTCCTTAATCTGTTGAACGGTGTGAAATATTAAAAGTTCCTCCGATCTCAAATTGTTCAGATTTTCTCTAAATTTCATCTGTTCGCTAATTTGAGGCTATCTAATATCGCCAAGAAAAATTTACGGAACAAAAAGGACGTCCGCCACTAATCGACGTGACTGCAGGGATTTGAGATCTAATGGAGAAAATCTAGCTTCATAAGGAAAGAGACCTATTGGGTTAGTCCATGGTAAATGGGTGTTATGACACACAAACTATTAACCTTTCCTTGTAATGCCATATAAAATATTACATGCTTTTTATAATGTAGCCGTACATATTATTAATATATTACAATTTACTCAATATTATATATTGTATTATGATGGTATTATTATATTGTATACAGGGTGTTTCCGACTCGATGGTCTTCCTTGAAATGAGTGATCGGGCATACCGAGACGAACAAAAAATTGTATTTGAGGAGGGGGGGTCTATTCTGGACCCTTCTCGAGTTATGAGGGGTTAAAGATTTTTTAGAGACTTTTCATATAAAACTTTAGAACTTTTGAACGGCTTACTATAAAGAGATAAAAAAAAATGTATTTTATATAAGTAAGTGGTTAGCTATAGTAAGTGGTTAGCTTTAATTTTTATGCCCTACCGATTCCATAACCCCAACACTTACAAAGTTATGGAGGTTTAAAATGATTTAAAATGAAAAAAATATGTTTCAAACTCAATTTTCTTTTGAAACACCCTGTATGTATGGTTCCTTTTATGGCATATTTTAAAACAGCTTTTCAAGCCCTATAATTAGCTCGTAATAACTTCTTCTCTATCTCCAACCGTTTTAGAGATATAAAGAATATAAAAGTGTGTTATAACACAGAAAAACAAGACACAGATAAACTATCTCAGTTCACATTTAAAAAATGTTGCACTAGGAACATGCAATCTATGAAAACTACTAAAAAAGATTCTGTCTGGGAGTGGAGTATGTCACATAACCCTAAACAAGTCACAAGAACTTCTTCCTATAGCTTTTTGTTGTACTACATTTCACAGTTCTATTTATGGTAATAAAACCATTGTTGAAACTGACCACTCAATTCAATTTTTAAGAAATCTCTATAAAAAGTTGCTACAAGACAACAAAGATTACTATTGGCCCTTTAAAAATATAATCTAAATGTAATTTATGTTCCCGGAAAACAAATACACGTCGCGGATACCTTGTCGCGTCCTTGTTCAGAATTGGATCCACACTTTCAAGCAATTGATAATGAACTCAATGTTCATGTGAATTTTTTGGTCTCAAACTTATCTGTAACCGACAAAAAATTAAATGAAATAAAACAAGCTACGTTACAAGATTCATTGCAAACCTTAAAAAAATACTGCAGTAATGGTTGGTCAGAACGGAATAATTTAACTAAAGTAAAAGCTCAAACTTACTTTCATATGCGAGATGGAATTCATCATTGGTTATTATTTGGAAACAATTGATTTATAATACCAAAAAAGAAAACAAATGTTATTAAAAATACACTAGTGTCATCTGGGAATTGAAAGGTGTTTAAACCAAGCAAGAAAAGTCATTTTTTGGCCAAACATGCACAATGATATAAAAAATTCCGTGCCCTCATGCAAACACTGTCTCAAGTATCGTGCGTCAAATACTAAACAACCTAAGATCTACATTGGGAGAAAATAGGTGTCGATTTATTTTCTTTCAACAATGAATGCTACCTAATTGCAGTTGATTATCTGTCAAAGTATGTAGAATTGGTCAACTTGTATAAAAGTTGAACACCAAAAAATATAATAAATAATTTAAAATCGTTTTTCGCCAGGCATGGCATTCTCAAAATTATTATTTCGGACAATGAGCGTCCCTTTAACTCTCTCGACTATCAAAAATTTACAGAAGGGTGGGACCTAAAACATTATACTTCTAGTCCCAACTATCCCATCAAGATCAATCAAAAACATATTGAAAAAATGTTATGAGAGTGGTACCTATCCGTATATTGGCCTTCTTCAATACATGAATACCCCCAAAAGAACAGTTTGAGTTTCCTGGTAAAACACTCATGTTTAGAAATTTAAGCACAAAAATACCATCAAAGAATTTACATTTAAAACCTAAGGTCGACATTTTAAAAAACGATCATTTTAAAAAATACGAATAATATTAACAACATAAGAGCAACATGAAAATATACCATGATAGAAAAAAAAGACTTTTACCTCCAATTAATATTACTGACAATATTCTATTTGAGAAAACCCGTTCATCTCCATGTTCCCCAGATCAGATTTTGGACAAGGCTAGAGAGCCCAATTTCTATGTAATACAGGATAAAGAAAGTTACAGTCGATATAGGAGAAATAGGGAACATATTTGTGTACTGACAAAAGCTGAAACGAATCAAAGTGACATGTCTAGTCCTTCCTTAAAAAGAGAAATTTCTTTACTGAATCGCTGGATGAAAAGACTAGTGAAAAAAATCAAGCCTTAGGATCAAACGAAAATTTATCGGTTAAGAATAAGAAAAGCCATGTTATAACACAGAAAATGTGTTAACACACCTTTGAAAATAACACACTTTTCTATTGTGATTGAAAATAACACATTTTTCAATTCTTTATATCTCAAAAACGATTGGAGATAGAGAAGAAGTTATTGGGTACTAATTATAGGGCTTAAACAGTTGTTTCGAAACATGTCATAAAAAGAACCCCAAATACAGGGTGTTTCAAACGAAAATTGAGTTTGAAACATATTTTTTTCATTTTAAATCATTTTAAACCTACACAACTTTGTAACTGTTGGGGTTATGAAATCAGTAGACCATAAAAATTACAGCTAACAACTTACTCTATAAAATAAATTTTTTTTTCATTTTGTTTTATCTCTCTATAGTATGCTGTTCAAAAGTTGTAGATTTTTTTATGAAAAGTCTCTAAAAAATCTTTAACTCTTCATATCTCGAAAAGGGTGCAGAATAGACCCCCCCTCCAATACAATTTTTTATTCGTCTCGGTATGCCCGATCACCCATTTCAAGGAAGACCATCAAGTCGGAAACACCCTGTATATATGTATGTGTATAGTTAGCTGTAGTTATTGTTATAGTATAGTACATGAAATGAAACATAAGTTTAAACTGAGTTGTTATCTCATTAATACATAAAAATCTACATGATGTCAGATTGGGGTACCTGTACGATTAAAATAAAATAATAAAAACTTATTACGGTCAAAATAAAAATGAACTTATTTAAAATTAAAACAAAATAAATTCTCAAAAAAAAAGTCAAAATTGAAAATTAATTCTGCAGTTGAACTTTAATGCCGCTAATTTGGCAACCACGTGGCAAAGCTAGCATCTACAATTCAAAATATTTTTGAGGGCGTCAGTATTGGAAGATAAAGAGGAAAAACGAATAGTGGCTGTATTGCTGCATTGTCTAGGATCAGACCTCTTCCAATATTTAACTCTTTCAATCTGAATATAGAGAACGTGCTCATGATTTGCTGATGATTTTATTATATTTGGATCTACTAGAAAAGACCATGATAATACTTTAAAACTAGTATTATTGCGGGCAAAATCCATAGCTTAAAATTTAATAAAGAACAATGTAACTTATGCACGGCAAGCATTAAATACCTAGATCATATCTTTTCTTCAAAAGGAATTTCTCCTAATCCCGATAAAATTGATACTATAAAAAAAAAACAACTCCAAAATGCATTAAAGACCTTCAAAGATTTTTGGGAATGGTAAACTATCTCAGTCCACATGTAAAAAATGTTGCACTAAGAACATGAAATCTATGAGAACTACTAAAAAAGATTCTGTCTGGGAGTGGAGTATGTCACATACACAAGAATTTGAGAAAATTAAAAATTTACTATGTCAATCATGAATATTCTGTCGCTTTTACTCTAACAAACAAAGAGCGCTCTCCGTTGACTCTTTTAAAGATGGAATGGGAGCTGTGTTAATGCATGCAAAAATTGTCATTGCGTATGGTTCTATAACTCTAAACAAGGCACAAATTATTGAACTTCTATAACCCTAAACAAGTCACAAGAACTTCTTCCTATAGCTTTTTGTTGTACTAAATTTCACAGTTCTATTTATGGTAATAAAACCATTGTCGAAACTGACCACTCAATTCAATTTTTAAGAAATTTTTATAAAAATTTGCAACAAGACTACAAAGTTACTATTGGCCCTTTAAAAATATAATCTAAATGTAACTTATGTTCCCGAAAAACAAATTCACGTCGCGGATACCTTGTCGCGTCCTTGTTCAGAATTGGATCCACACTTTCAAGCAATTGATAATGAACTCAATGTTCATGGAATTTTTTGGTCTCAAACTTATCTGTAACAGACAAAAAATTAAATGAAATAAAACAAGCTACGTTACAAGATTCAAAGCATATTGGCCTTCTTCAATACAGGAATACCCTTAAAAGAACAGTTAGAGTTTCCTGGTAAAACA
The DNA here is from genome assembly GCA_947095535.1 of Poecilobothrus nobilitatus. Lineage (NCBI taxonomy): Eukaryota > Metazoa > Arthropoda > Insecta > Diptera > Dolichopodidae > Poecilobothrus > Poecilobothrus nobilitatus. The sequence continues at coordinate 100,500,236 of OX352772.1, forward strand.
CTCATGTCTAGAAATTTAAGCACAAAAATACCATCAAAGAATTTACATTTAAAACCTACAATACGAACAATACGAACAACATACGAGCAACATGAAAATATACCATGATAGAAAAAAAAAACTTTTACCTCGAATTAATATTAATGACAAAAGCTGAAACAAATCAAAGTGACATGTCTAGTCCTTCCTTAAAAAGAGAAATTTCTTACTGAACCGCTGGATGAAAAGACTAGTGAAAAAAATCAAGCCTTAGATCAAACGAAAATTTATCGGTTAACAATAAGAAAAGCCACTTTAGTAACACTGCCCTAAAAGATTTAGTTGTAAACTACAAGCCTTCACAAACAATCGAGAATAATAAAAATCATAACAAAACGCGGTATGGTCGAAAAATAAAGGAAATTTATAGATATATTCCATAAAAGATGTTATTTTAATGCATTCAAAATGTAATCATTAAATTTATAAAAGTTGAACACCAAAAAATATAATAAATAATTTAAAATCGTTTTTCGCCAGGCATGGCATTCTCAAAATTATTATTTCGGACAATGAGCGTCCCTTTAACTCTCTCGACTATCAAAAATTTACAGAAGGGTGGGACCTAAAACATTATACTTCTAGTCCCAACTATCCCATCAAGATCAATCAGAAACATATTGAAAAAATGTTATGAGAGTGGTACCTATCCGTATATTGGCCTTCTTCAATACATGAATACCCCCAAAAGAACAGTTTGAGTTTCCTGGTAAAACACTCATGTTTAGAAATTTAAGCACAAAAATACCATCAAAGAATTTACATTTAAAACCTAAGGTCGACATTTTAAAAAACGATCATTTTAAAAAATACGAATAATATTAACAACATACGAGCAACATGAAAATATACCATGATAGAAAAAAAAGACTTTTACCTCCAATTAATATTACTGACAATATTCTATTTGAGAAAACTCGTTCATCTCCATGTTCCCCAGATCAGATTTTGGACAAGGCTAGAGAGCCCAATTTCTATGTAATACAGGATAAAGAAAGTTACAGTCGATATAGGAGAAATAGGGAACATATTTGTGTACTGACAAAAGCTGAAACGAATCAAAGTGACATGTCTAGTCCTTCCTTAAAAAGAGAAATTTCTTTACTGAATCGCTGGATGAAAAAACTAGTGAAAAAAATCAAGCCTTAGGATCAAACGAAAATTTATCGGTTAAGAATAAGAAAAGCCATGTTATAACACAGAAAATGTGTTAACACACCTTTGAAAATAACACACTTTTCTATTGTGATTGAAAATAACACAGCGATTGAAAATAACACATTTTTCAATTCTTTATATCTCAAAAACGATTGGAGATAGAGAAGAAGTTATTAGGTACTAATTATAGGGCTTAAACAGTTGTTTCGAAACATGTCATAAAAAGAACCCCAAATACAGGGTGTTTCAAACGAAAATTGAGTTTGAAACATATTTTTTTCATTTTAAATCATTTTAAACCTACACAACTTTGTAACTGTTGGGGTTATGAAATCAGTAGACCATAAAAATTACAGCTAACAACTTACTCTATAAAATAAATTTTTTTTTCATTTTGTTTTATCTCTCTATAGTATGCTGTTCAAAAGTTGTAGATTTTTTTATGAAAAGTCTCTAAAAAATCTTTAACTCTTCATATCTCGAAAAGGGTGCAGAATAGACCCCCCCTCCAATACAATTTTTTATTCGTCTCGGTATGCCCGATCACCCATTTCAAGGAAGACCATCAAGTCGGAAACACCCTGTATATATGTATGTGTATAGTTAGCTGTAGTTATTGTTATAGTATAGTACATGAAATGAAACATAAGTTTAAACTGAGTTGTTATCTCATTAATACATAAAAATCTACATGATGTCAGATTGGGGTACCTGTACGATTAAAATAAAATAATAAAAACTTATTACGGTCAAAATAAAAATGAACTTATTTAAAATTAAAACAAAATAAATTCTCAAAAAAAAAGTCAAAATTGAAAATTAATTCTGCAGTTGAACTTTAATGCCGCTAATTTGGCAACCACGTGGCAAAGCTAGCATCTACAATTCAAAATATTTTTGAGGGCGTCAGTATTGGAAGATAAAGAGGAAAAACGAATAGTGGCTGTATTGCTGCATTGTCTAGGATCAGACCTCTTCCAATATTTAACTCTTTCAATCTGAATATAGAGAACGTGCTCATGATTTGCTGATGATTTTATTATATTTGGATCTACTAGAAAAGACCATGATAATACTTTAAAACTAGTATTATTGCGGGCAAAATCCATAGCTTAAAATTTAATAAAGAACAATGTAACTTATGCACGGCAAGCATTAAATACCTAGATCATATCTTTTCTTCAAAAGGAATTTCTCCTAATCCCGATAAAATTGATACTATAAAAAAAAAACAACTCCAAAATGCATTAAAGACCTTCAAAGATTTTTGGGAATGGTAAACTATCTCAGTCCACATGTAAAAAATGTTGCACTAAGAACATGAAATCTATGAGAACTACTAAAAAAGATTCTGTCTGGGAGTGGAGTATGTCACATACACAAGAATTTGAGAAAATTAAAAATTTACTATGTCAATCATGAATATTCTGTCGCTTTTACTCTAACAAACAAAGAGCGCTCTCCGTTGACTCTTTTAAAGATGGAATGGGAGCTGTGTTAATGCATGCAAAAATTGTCATTGCGTATGGTTCTATAACTCTAAACAAGGCACAAATTATTGAACTTCTATAACCCTAAACAAGTCACAAGAACTTCTTCCTATAGCTTTTTGTTGTACTAAATTTCACAGTTCTATTTATGGTAATAAAACCATTGTCGAAACTGACCACTCAATTCAATTTTTAAGAAATTTTTATAAAAATTTGCAACAAGACTACAAAGTTACTATTGGCCCTTTAAAAATATAATCTAAATGTAACTTATGTTCCCGAAAAACAAATTCACGTCGCGGATACCTTGTCGCGTCCTTGTTCAGAATTGGATCCACACTTTCAAGCAATTGATAATGAACTCAATGTTCATGGAATTTTTTGGTCTCAAACTTATCTGTAACAGACAAAAAATTAAATGAAATAAAACAAGCTACGTTACAAGATTCAAAGCATATTGGCCTTCTTCAATACAGGAATACCCTTAAAAGAACAGTTAGAGTTTCCTGGTAAAACACTCATGTCTAGAAATTTAAGCACAAAAATACCATCAAAGAATTTACATTTAAAACCTACAATACGAACAATACGAACAACATACGAGCAACATGAAAATATACCATGATAGAAAAAAAAAACTTTTACCTCGAATTAATATTAATGACAATATTTTATTTGAGAAAACTCGTTCATCTCCATGTTCCCCAGGTCATATTTTGGACAAGGCAAAAGAGCCCAATTTCTATGTAATACAGGATAAAGAAAGTTACAGTCGATATAGGAGAAATAGGGAACATATTTGTGTACTGACAAAAGCTGAAACAAATCAAAGTGACATGTCTAGTCCTTCCTTAAAAAGAGAAATTTCTTACTGAACCGCTGGATGAAAAGACTAGTGAAAAAAATCAAGCCTTAGATCAAACGAAAATTTATCGGTTAACAATAAGAAAAGCCACTTTAGTAACACTGCCCTAAAAGATTTAGTTGTAAACTACAAGCCTTCACAAACAATCGAGAATAATAAAAATCATAACAAAACGCGGTATGGTCGAAAAATAAAGGAAATTTATAGATATATTCCATAAAAGATGTTATTTTAATGCATTCAAAATGTAATCATTAAATTTAAAAATGAATGCATTGATTGTTTTAATCATTCTAGGTTCATGTTTGAAGTAAACAACGTACCAAATAATAAAAGAGAAAATCCACGTACATGTGCATTTTATACATAAATAAAAATCAATTAGATGATTAATTCATAATTAAAAATGAAATAATAAGATAATGAAGTAAATTAATACCTAAAATGTAAAAATGGAATATTAAATAAAGCTCAAATAAAAAAAAAATAGTATATGCATATAATGAAGAAAACATTTTTAGTAGTTAAGAAAATAATTACATTAAATTTAAAAAAACATTTATTAAGAAAACTTAATTATGTAAATATTCAATTACATTAACACTTAAAAGATTTTATGATACGAAAACTATCAAGCTTTCCTCGTAATGACATATAAAATATCACATGCTATTTACAATGTAACTGTATATATCTATAATAATATTACACTAAAGTTTTTTAACCAAGCAGGTTTAACATTGCTTTTTTTAACTAATAGAGTAGGGGAAAATAAGAAAGAGATATAAAGAGGACAAAATTATTATTTTTGAGATAAGACTTCTTTTTATTTTTGATTGTTTCTTTTTTTCAGCACTTCAAGTTTCAACAATTAACATATTATAACATAAATTTGTTATTATTTTGTCATTGAATTTTCTAAAGAAAAAGAAAAGAAAAAATAACAACAAAATAAATTTTGTGTTATACAAAACGCGAAGCTAAGAAAAAGAGTACCAATTCCAAAGAATAGAATAATGAGTATTTATATATTATACATATTTGATATTATATTCAAAATCTCATAGTGCATCTGTCATTGTTCATCTTACACATGCAAAACTTTTTTTCTTGCCTTTGCGTGCAGCACTGGTATTTTGAATATATAGTAAATATTAAATAGTAATATCAAATATGGTTTGATAATGTACAAATACTCATTTTTATGTTTTTTCGTTGTATGTTCTGAAGAAACATGAAAAGAAGAAAATAACAACAAAATTAATTTTGTGTTATACAAAAAGCGAAGCAAAGAAAAAAAGTACAAATTCCAAAGAATAGAATAATGAGTATGGATACATACATTATACATATTTCATATTACTATACTATATTTAGAACCACATAGTGTATGTGAATGTTTATCTTATACATTTAAAAGTTCGAATTATAAAGGTCTAAACTCTAAAGGACCCACAAAATCAAATAAAAAAACTGTTAATAAACAAACCGGTAGTAAAAAGATGAGGGCTTGTTTATGCTAACATTTTGTTTAATATTTGATTTTTCATAAATCAGCAATAAGTACATGTACATATGTCACAAAATGAACAATATATCCGATGTTACGTATGAATTGTCGTTTTTCGATAAATTGAATTTGTCTAAACTGTCGCTTATATGAATTTGAATGCAATATAAGATTTAATAAGGTTAAGCACTTAGTTATTAATATTTTACAATTTACTCAATAATTATATTATTGTATTATGATGATATTATTATATTATATATAAATATGTACATATTTAGTTAGCTGTAGTTACTGTTGTAGTTATAGTACATGAAATGAAATATAAGTTTAGTTCAAACTGAGCTGTTGTGTTATTAATACATACTCGTACATAAAAATTAACGTGAAAATTTTAAATCATAAAGGCGAAAATTTTAAATCAGAAAATGCCTTTTTTAACTGATTCAATGCGGGAAATAATTAAAATCTCTAAATAAAGAAAAAAAAAAAAAATTCGGGAAATCTATATCACGCAGACCAAACCTGATTTGAATATTCAAGAATTGGTAGCTAATGAAAAGATGCTTCGTAATGTAAGGATCAGAACCTTCTTTGACCAACGCATAATGAAACTCAGAATAGAATTAGCTCTGTAAATTTGTGGTTACAATCACTTTTGAAATCCAGCTTGTTATCAAACCCAAATCAATAGCGCAATTAACCCTTGCTTGATAATATACCTGATGGCTGAATTATTTACGTAAACAAAGCTTTTCACATAGTTTGGCACTTCCCAACATTTAATTCAAGATTATTCCTGCCCCAATCACTGCACTGATTCAGATCATGTTCTAATAAATTGGAGTCCCGAACATAATTGATGGTCGCTCCTCTACTTTTATCTACCTTCGATCAGAATCTGCATAAATTATTATTGGTAATTTTTTGTTAAATGTTAATTTACGAATTTATTTAATATCAAATATATTCCAATTCTTGATTTTCTGTTAAAGTTTTAATTTATTAAGAATAATTACCAAAGGCTACGTAGGTTGATAAAAAATTTTATTTCAATTATTTCAGTTAATGATTTCTACCAATAACTACGATTTATGTTCAGTATTTTCTGTATGTTTATAATATGTACACCAAAGGCGTAAAAGTTAATTTCAGATTTAATATGAGTTAACGTTTTTTATTTTTATACCCGTACGATAAGTATCGGGTATAATAAAATTTCTCCTCCGTTTGTAACACCTCGAAATAAGCAAGCTACATGTACCTTCAAAGGTATGGATCGGATCAGAATCAAATTCTGAGTCGATTAAGCTATGTCCGTCCGTTCTTTCGTCCGTCCGCCCGTCAGCACGCTAACTAAAAAACTAAGAAAGCTAGAATCTTGAAATTTACACAAAATATTCTGGGAGCAATTTGTAGGTTTCCTTTTTTTTTTGGTTGAGTTCGGACCAAAACTTCGGGTAGCTCCCAAACAACTAACTTTTAGATCTCTAAAATTTTTTTGAAATAGAGGAAATTTTAACTGCTGATAGATATCATAAAAATATTAATTTTATGACAATATTAATTTTTCTATAGCCCCACCCGTTAAGGTGCTACAGCCCTCCAAAGTTCGAAAAATCTCTATATTTAAATTGTTATAACACAAGCTCTATAAGGTATATCTTCAATCTGAAAACTCCAACCGATAGGTGCTATTATGGACTTTACAAACATGTATATAATAAATATATACTTGTGCTATACGGTGTCTTAATTTACAGTTATGCGAAACTTAATTATTGCAAAATCCATTAAACCTTCTATCTTCTAAACGGTTTAAGTTGAAAAGTTGTTTGAAGGAAGTTAGATCTTTGAAAATAAGTATGAGTCATTTCAGAAATTTTTTTAGTATCATCCCCCGTTTAGGAGCTGTAAGGGGTCAAAAACTGAAAATTTCCTATTTTTAAACACCTGTAACTTCAACACCTGTTAAATTTTTTTTGAAGTAATACATACATAAAAACTAAAGCTTCAACATTATACTCTTATTTCTGTTAACAACTTTTTTTAATAATATAGGGTTACTTTATAATTGATGAAAGTGTTATAATTGACGAAAGTGTTGAATTTTCTAACAAATTTCTTTAACGAATTTTTTGCATTTTGTTTTACTCGATAATTTGAAATTGTTGAGGATATAATGCGTAGTACAAAAAATGTAAATAAATAAACAACATAACAGTTGCTTGAAGAATTTTTATTTATATGATATTGATATACATACATACTTATATAATATCATGTTTATTTACATATTGTATATGTCACTGATGAATGAATGATAAGAGTATAGATGTATATTATATAGCGCCGTATTTACATACATATATGTATTATACATTATTGTACTTTTAAGAAATTATTCTATGAATGGTAATATCTTTAAAGAAATATTGCAATGTATGGCGATATACTTATAACAATATAAATATACTATGTGCGCATTAATATATTATAATATTTAAAATTATATTTACTATTTTGTAATTTAATATACATTCACCGCTTAGTATTAAATGGTACTATAGAATATTTGAAAAAGTTTTGGATTGATAATCGTTACGTGGAAGGTTAGAATTTACTTTTGAAGAATGTTTTTCAAAATTTCAAATTTTTTTTTGTATTACCACCCGTTTAGAAGCTGCAAGGGGTCAAAAACTGAAAATTTCCTATTTTTAAACACCTGTAACTTGAACACCTGTTAAAATTTTTTTGAAGTAATACATAAAAATTAAAGCTTCAACATTATACTCTTATTTCTAGCAACTTTTAACAACTTTTTTTAATAATATAGGGTTACTTTATAATTGACGAAAGTGTTATAATTGACGAAAGTGTTAAATTTTCTAACAAATTTCTTTAACGCATTTTTTGCATTTTGTTTTACTCGATAATTTGAAATTGTTGAGAATATAATGCGTAGTACAAAAATTTTAAATAAATAAACAACATAACGGTTGCTTGAAGAATTTTTATTTATATGATATTGATATACATACATACTTATATAATATCATATTTATTTAAATATAGTATATGTCACTGATGAATGAATGATAAGAGTATAGATGTATATTATATAGCGCCGTATTTACATATGTACATATATGTATTTTATTGTACTTATAAGAAATTATTCTATGAATGGAAATATTTTTAAAGAAATACATTGCAATATTTCTATATGGCGATGGCGATATACTTATAACAATATAAATATACTATGTGCGCATTAATATAATATAATATTCAAAATTATATTTATTATTTTGTAATTTAATATACATTTACCGCTTAGTATTAAATGGTACCTACTATAGAATATTTGAAAAAGTTTTGGATAGATAATCGTTATGTGGAAGGTTAGAATCTGCTTTTGAAGAATGTATAAACATATAGTTTGAATATATGTACAACCCATAATTCTAGAAATTATAAAATTCACCCAAATTATTTAAAAATACTAAAATATTAAAAAAATAATATTGTAAGCAGAGTGACAGATGACAGGATGTGAACATACGTTCGTACGGGTATCTATGAGTTGACAAAGGCAACTGTATTCTTTCTCGCTTTTCATTATGATAAGTAGTACTCAACAGTCAGGTGGAATATTGATAAGATTCGTATTGTGTTAAATCAATATCGCAATTTGAAATAATTATGAATTATGAAAATAAAGTCAATTTATTTTTCAATATGTATGTATAAAGATATTTAGGTCCATGTAAAACAGAAGAGTAAACACAAAATTTGTACCACATGCCGACGGCAATATTAGCCAAAAATAAGATTTAATATTTTCTTTTTATATATTATATAACATGTATGTATGTACCTATATAATATGTATTTATATAACATGTAACATATATATATTTATATAAATGTAACAACATATATTATTATATAACATGTATGTATGTATGTAACATTTAGGTACATACATACATGTTATATAATATATGGAAATGTGTATTTAAGTAGAAAAATACCTATAGATTTAGATTTATAGGTATTTTTGTACCTATTAATAGATTATATAAATGATAATATATATATGATAAGTGCTTGTAATATTTTAAATCACTATATACTTATGTAGATAATTGTATGTTTATTTCAAATAATTCAGAAAAAAAGGGAATTGAACAATATTGTATTATATTTACATATGTCATTCCAATTTCTGCGCATATCTTAATAACTATAATATGGTGATGTAAAATATACTGTTTCCCAGGACTAGAAAAATTTGGTTTTTGTGTGCGTTTAATTTGAATTTTTTTATTTTACCTCATCCTTTTTGAAGTACAATTACAATTATTAATTCTACTTTTTTTTCCAGTCGAATATAACAATTTTTCATTCAATGTAAACTTTTTTTCATCCAAATTCAACTTTCAAAATCGTTAAAAACTTTTAAATAGAAATTAAAGCATTTTTTTTTTTAATCAAACCTATTTTTTTCAGTCAAATTAAACAATTTTTCGTTCAAATTAATTTGATTAAAAAAAATAGGTTTAAATTATAAACAAGGCAGAATGTAAACCAACGGTTTTTAAAAGCGCACATTTTCAAAAGATAATACAAACTCTTTAGAATTGTGACTCCCACCAAAATTTGAAAATTGCATATAGGAAAAATGTGCAAATAGGATTTTTTTTTCCAATTTTGCAAAAGTCCGTAAATCCGGAACCCTATATAACTAAGAAAAACTGTTAACACACGTAAAAATACATTACTCAAGCTTTAATTTTTATGTCTTGTCAAAGAACAATTTGCACAGGTACCTAAGTTACAGGTGTCTAAAAAACGCAAATTTTCAACTTTTGAAGGCTAACAGCTTTTAAACAGAGGTACAAATAAATTTTCTGAGGAAACTTATGCTAATTCAAAAAGTTCTTTCTTGTTTCAAAGCTTCAAGTCCCTATCTAAAAGCCTGCTGGAGTTACGAAGGTAGAAAAATCATGTAAAATTTCACATAACGGTAAATTTAAATAGTAAATTAAAAAAGATTGAATAATTTTGACATTATTTTATAGAGGTAGAAAATTTTCCAGTCTTATAGCGTTTTTACATTGTAAAATTACTTCGTAGAGCCTGATATATGCTGTAACTCTGGAACCCTATACAATTAAAACTGTGAAACCGTTAACACACGTAAAAATATATTACTGCAATATATTATTTAAATTTAAATACTCAATTAAAAAAAATTATGTAATTTTGATATTGATTTACAAAGGTAAAAACAATTCCTGTCGAATGGCGTTTTCAGATTGAAAAAATGTTAAGTGAAACATGAGATATGTATACGCATTTAAAAATAAAGGTTTTCAAAAAGTTGTTCTTCAACATTCATTTTTTTATGAGACCTACCCATGGTTAAAATTTTTTTCCTCTATCTTTAACGGTGTAGAAGTTTTGTAAACAGACGGGGAGACGGACAGACAGAATGAAACTAATCAGTACATTGCTTCAAAATTTTTTTGGGAATGTGCTAAAAAGGGTTTTTTTTTCAAATAAAAGGTTTTTAACGGTTTTGAAAAAATGTTGAATTTGGATGAAAAATTTTTTAAATTGAATGAAAAATTGTTGTATTTCACTGTAAAAAAGTAAGTATATAAGTTTAGGAATCAAATACACTTAATTTTGTAACTTTTGAAAACTTATTGTATTTATTAAATAAATTATTAGAAAATACCAATTGTACAATTTCTATAGAAGCAAAAACATTTACGTTACCATACTGACTCACTGAATAAACTCCCTAAAAACTTAATTTTTACATCAGCACCAGTAAAAATTTGTTAATTGTCAAAGAAGAAATAATTTGGAATAATTATTATTTGAAACAGACACGTTACATATTTTGCCATTATAGTACCAATTGGAACCAGTCGCTTTCTTATGAATTGAAAATTACTTACTTGATGTAATGGAAAAAAAAACAAAAGAAATTACTAAACACAGATTAAACGAAAAACAATACAGTTGCCTTAGATACCCGCGCGAACCGTCAGTATGTTCACAGCCTCTCACTCTGCTTACAATATTATTTTTTTAATATTTTAGTATTTTAAAATAATTTGGGTGAATTTTATAATTTCTAGAACTATGGGTTGCACATATATTCAAACTATATGTTTATACATTCTTCAAAAGCAGATTCTAACCTTCCATATACCGATTATCAGTCCAAAACTTTTTCAAATATTCTATAGTACCATTTAATACTAAGCGGTAAATGTATATTAAATTACGAAATAGTAAATATAATTTTAAATATTATATTATATTAACGCACACATAGTATATTTATATTGTTATAAGTATATCGCCATATACTTTAAATATACTTACCATATACTTTAATATACTTCTTTAAAAATATTTCCATTCATAGAATAATTTCTTATAAGTACAATAATGTATAATACATATATGTATGTAAATACGGCGCTATATAATACACATCTATACTCTTATCATTCATTAATCAGTGACATGTACGATATGTAAATAAACATGATATTTTATAAGTATTTATGTATATCAATATCATATAAATAAAATTTCTTCAAGCAACAGTTATGTTGTTTATTTATTTATATTATTTTGTACTACGCATTATATCCTCAACAATTTCGAATTATCGAGTAAAACAAAATGCAAAAAATTCGTTAAATAAATTTGTTAAAAAATTTAACACTTTCGTCAATTATAACACTTTCGTCAATTATAAAGTAACCCTATATTATTAAAAAAAGTTGTTAACAGAAATAAGAGTATAATTTTGAAGCTTTAATTTTTATGTATTACTTCAAAAAAATTTTAACAGGTGTTGAAGTTACAGGTGTTTAAAAACAGCTCCTAAACAAAACAGGTACAAAAAAAATTTCGGAAATGACTCATACTTATTTCCAAAGATCTAACTTCTGTCAAACAACTTTTCAACTTAAACCGTTTAGAAGATAGAAGGTTTAATGGATTTTGCAATAATTCAGTTTCGCATAACGGTAAATTAAGACACCGTAAAGCACAAGTATATATTTATTATATACATGTTTGTAAAGATCATAATAGCACCTATCGTTTGGAGTTTTGAGATTGAAGATATACTTTATAGAGCTTGCGTTATATTAAATATAAAGATTTTTCGAACTTTGGGGGGCTGTAGCTCCTTAACGGGTGGGGCTACAGAAAAATTAATATTGTCATAAAATTAATATTTTTATGATATCTATCAGCAGTTAAAATTTCATGGCTCTATTTCAAAAAAATTGTGGAGATCTAAAAATTAGTTGTTCAAGAGCTATCTGAAGTTTTGGTCGGAACTCAACCAAAAAAAATAGGCTACTTACAAATTGCTGCCAGAATATTTTGTGTAATTTGCAAGATTCTAGCTTTCTTAGTTTTTGAGTTAGCGTGCTGACGGACGTACATGGCTTAATCGACTCAGAATTTGATTCTGATCCTATCCATATCTTTGAAGGTATATCTAGCTCGCTTATTTCAAGGTGTTCCAAACGGAGGAGTAATTTTATTATACCCGATACTTATCGTACGGGTATAAAAACAGAGAAAAATTAGGTGCGCTTTCTTAAGTTTATTAATGTTGCCATTTTTTCGTTGCGGTAATTTTTGACAGTTATTTAATCGATGAGAAAAAGGGTCCAATCTTTTTTAAGTGAAAACACATTCACGGCGAAAGTTTGAAGCAATATGTCAAAAATTGTTTTCCGCCGTTTTTTCGCCTGACTAGAAAATTTATATTTTCTAATTTTGTAGCGGTGAAATCAATATAGTGGCATTATTGATCAATATATTCTGACATTTCAATTCAAAAAAATAAATATTTTTAACACCATTTTTTTAACATTCGATTTTTAGATACGTTAAGGTTACCATATCATTTGGTGCTACATTTAAAAGTAGATAGGAATAAATTTTAATAAAGTAAAAAAATAAAAAGATTTTGATCAAAAAAAAAATGCGAATTTTATAGCTAAATGATATGTAATTTAAAGAAAAATTAATCGAGAACATAATAAGGAAAATTATAAATTAAATGAAGACACATTCATTCTGGTTAATATAAAAAAATCTTCTTCATCCTTTTCTTTTATTTCCATTTCCATTTTACGAAGATCTTGTTCCCAATACTCATTCGCTACGAAATTCGAATTCACCTACCCACCGCTATAATTTTTTTTTTTTTTTTTACATTTAAAACAATTCCAATAATCGAAATAATTTTAATATTTTTTAAATTTTTAGTCTTTATTTTTCTTTAGTTTTAAAAAAAAAATTTTATGTCAATAAAAAACAGTTGTCTTCACCACGCGACCCGAAAATTTGCTTTACCTCGAAGTCGAAACTTTATCTTTTCCGTGTGGATATTCACACGAAATTTCTAAAAGTACATGATACTTGAACACCTCTTAAAATGTTATTTTTTTTTTAAACAACATTTCTAAAAAATGTAAAAATAAAACAAACTTGTAAAAGTATTTCTAAAATATGCCGAATTTTATATTAATAAAATTTTCAATTTTCTGTATCAAAAGTTCAGCTTACAAAACAAAATTTTAACTTTATTTAACAAAACTACTTTCAAGTCTTTTGCGTTTACTTCTTTTTTCCTTGAAAAAAATTTGCTGAATTTATTTTTGTACTTAAATGTAAGTACTTGGAATGGAAAAGGTCTTTCGCATATGTACATAAATAAATAATTAGTTTTACCTGATAATTATTCTCGAGAAGTTTGTTTCCGAAGGTAATGCGACTCAATTTTTGGGAAAGAATTAATATGATTCATTATTTATTCAAGATGTTCTTCGTTGATCTTTTTGTGTTTATCATGTTTTTGCCGCAGATCCATTTGATTGAGCTCTGAATTTTCATAAAACTTAGATGTAGCTGTAGTAATAATTCTGGAACCGATATCTAAGGTAGAAATAAAAAAATTTTTACTTACTCTTACTCGACTATTTTCAATATCAAGGTGGTAAGACTGATTCAATCCTATTCTTCTCGATCCTTCATGTACATATCGTTATTTTGAAGTAATTTTGTTTATTCTTTGTGATAAGTAAAATCTTTTTAAAGTATTGTTACCGAAACTCCAATATTTTTTGACGTTGTTTCATTGCAATTCTTTTTACAAGGACTTTTTAATTTACTTTTCCGCTTTATGTGATATATTCTTGGCCAAAGTTTAATTTTTTTTTAAATTATTTTTGCCAATTATCAAGACGTTTTATTTTTTTCCTACTCTTTTCAACATTAATTTCATTATTAGTTTCTGAAGGATAAAACGTATTCTCCATCATGTTAGAAATTACTTCTTCAACAAATTTTCGAAACCATGACATTCAAATACTGTTTCACGACTACTCAAATATAATTTTTATCTTAAATTAAATCGTTAAATTAAATTGTATTTAATATAATAAATAAATATTTTAAATATTCCTTCAGTAAATTGATTTGAAGCCCAATTTTCTTTATCTTGAATTTCATTTTTAGATTTTAAGTTGTGTTTTAAATTAATACGAACCTTATTTTATTTTGTATCATAACTGAAGTTAACTTACCTTGATGCAATTTACGAGCACCTGCAGTTTTTATGGGCCCAAGTAAGTTTTAATCCAGTTTAGAATTACTAGCTATTTTATTATGTTCAATAACTTTGCTTTGTTGATTTTTCTTAGCTAAATTTACCAATAATTTTCCTCCAAAATGTTCAATTTTTGATTAAACATAAGTATAATAAAACTTCTAGTCACAATAAAAATCAAATCACCATACTAGATATTATATTAATACTTGTTATAATAAAACACTAATAGGCAATAATAAAAATCGTCTGATGTAACTGTGCAAAATCCGCTACAATTCAAAATATTAATGCTTTTCTTTTTTAACTTTTCGAAGTATTATAAAACAAGTAAATGAAACTGTTAGTCGATGAGACCGACTTATTTATACCCTACACCTAAAAAATCAAATTAAATTAAAAATCTATAAGTTATTTTAGTTAGCTATTTAATATAAGCAAAAAAAATAAATGCTTTTACAACCTTTGTACAAAATTTCAAGTTTCTATCTTTATTAAATTCGAAGATATGCTTGTTAGGTCTTGGGAAGTGTGTGAAGGCACTCACACCACCACCCCAATTCATCTCAAATTTTAGAGACATCGTCAGAACAGGGTAGAACACTCTTATATCAAATTTCAAGTTTTTATATTTATTATTTTTGTTCGGTTGCTTGTTCGGTTTTGGGAGTTGTGTGGGACCATTCCAATTCATCTGAAATTTTAGGCGAATCAGGGATTCAGAAAACAACACCCTCGTACCAAATTTGAAGTTTCTATCTTTATTAATTTCGAGGATATGCGTATTCGGTTTTGCGAGTTGTATGGGAGGTACCCGAAGCCATGGTCCGATTTTGCCCATTTACAATCACCGTCTTACTTTAGTCATTGTTAACCTATAGTATAAATTTCATCAAGATAGCATCATTATTTTTTGAGTTATCGTGCGTACGGACGGACGGACGGACATCGCTAAATCGACTCAGGAAGTGATTCTGATTCAGAATATATATAAATGTCCATATCTAACTCGCTTCCTTTTGGTGGTTACAAACACCATACCTAAGTTGATATACCCTATACTTTAAGTTTAGCACATTTCCAAAAAAATTTTGAAAAAATCTGCTTATTAGTTTCACTCTGTCCGTCCGTCCATCCGTCTGTTTACAAAACTTCAACACCGGTAAAGGTAGAGAAAAAAATTTTAACCATGGGTAGGTTTCATAAAAAAAAAAAATGGGTGGAACAACTTTTTAATGTAGCCCCATCCATTACGGAGCTACAACCCCTCAAGCTTTGAAAAAGCCCTATTTTTAAATGCATATATCTTATGTTCTGGTTAAGATTTTTTCAATCTAAAAACGTCATGGGACAGGTATTTTTTTTAGCTTTGTAAATTAATATCAAAATTACTAAATTTAGCATTTAAATTTACCGTTATGTGAAAACCAAATGTTGCATGATTTTTCTATCTTCATAACTCCAGTGCGCATTGGCATTGGGGGTGCTGCATATCTGAGTAGGGTTCCACCTTTAATAATTGCTCAAAAGCACATTATTCGACCAATATTAAAAAAAATGGGTCCACTACCAGTTTTCATAAAATTTCTTAATATTTTGCCTTTAAGACATTTCTATTTTTTAAAATCGGGTTACCTAAAACAACGAATCATATTTAAATTATATTTTAAGAATTTGCAAAACCAACCACTTACAAAGTGGGATGTTCATTAATGTTGAGTCGTATGCTAGTTAAATTTTTATTTACTTTAATTTGGTTGTCTGTAACCTCTAATTTTCTGGGCGCTGTGTTCTATTTTCAAATTCTTTCTATATATTAAATACTAGCGTAATATGTAACATTAAAAAAAAACAATAAACTCAGAGGTTTAAATATTTTTATTTAATTGTTGATCTTAATTTTAAATTTCAAAATAGTTTTAAATTTTAAACAGTTCTTAAGCTGTACTGACTTTGCTCTGAAAGAAAAAGATAGAACTCTTGATACCTTACTTTTACAAGGAAAAGAAATGAAAAAGAATGCCAAGCGTTCTAATTTTTTAGTGGCACACTTGAATCAAAATATATTAACAAAAAAAAAATGCCAAGTGTGTCGGTTTTTAATTGATATTGGGTTTAAAGATATGATTTGATTTTAGTCAATTTGAATTGAATTGCACATGTTAAATTTATGATTTGTATATTCTTATCTGATCAAGAGCAAATGCATTATTAAAGTCAAAACTGAATTAAATAACTGAGCTGACCCAAATTCCCAAAATAATTTCTTTTATAATCATTTTATTATATATATACTGATTCATAAAATTCATAAAATTGTTTTCAGTATGTTATATTTTAGTGTTAAATAGGATCATATTTCGATAACAAATATAAATGAATAAATGAAATGAAATATGATTTTTATTATTAGTTTCTGATTACTAATAAGAGTATCATAAACCTGAAAGTTGGTTCATGACATTTCTCGCTCTTGAAAAAAGAAAATTTATATCGTGTAAATCAAATGTTTATATAATTTATATTAAAACACAAAAAAAAAAAAAAAATTATTAAAATAAAAACCCTTTAATTATTTAATAATTTTAAGTTTGATTTATACTTATTTTTATAATTATTATAATTCAATTTATTTAATTAATCAAAAGCTTTTACGTTAACCATCTAATTGTCAAATTGATACAAGGTAACATTTAATTCTGTCTTAGACTATTTATATTAAAAATATGCTTATAATGCAAAACTAGCTCACGTTACAATTAAATTATGGAAAATAATAATATTAATAATTTTGTTAAGGTTCTCACGGGAAAGAAAATTTACTTAGTAGGTAAAAATGCTTATTGATCAAAATAGTGTTTAGATAAAAATTTTCTTGAGGGACAAAATTTTATCTGACTCATGGCGCAGTGGTTAAGTCGCCAACCTTTCAATCGAAGGGTCTTGGGTTCAAACCCCGGTCAGATCATAAATAAAAAATATGTAGTACTTTTATATCGTAATAATCGTATTATTAATATTAGTAATAATAAGAATAATAATATTAATAATAATAGTAATAATAATAACAATAATTATAATAATAATAATAAATAATAATAATAATAATAATAGCTGCTACAGTGGAGCGATCTTTGGTTTATATCATACAAGTAAGGTGTTATATACTGCTGCATGTTGTAATTCACGGATGGCGCTGACTCTGCAGTAAAATAATAACAATAATAATAATAATAATAGTAATAATAATAATAGTAATAACAATTATAATAATAATAGTAATAAAACAATAATAATAGTAATAATAATTATAATAATAATAATAATAATAATAATAGTAATAAAACAATAACTATAATAAAAATAGTAATAATAATAGCTGCTACAGTAGAGCCATCTTTGGTTATATCATGCAAGTAAGGTGTTATATACTGGTACACGTTGTAATCCACTGATGGCGCTAACTCTGTAGTAAAGTAATAATAATATTAATAAGAATATTAATACCAATAATAACAGCCGCTACAGTGACAGTGGGGGTTGCCTTCAATAATTACCTCATGTAGAGTAATATATATACTACTACTACATGTTGTAACTGTTGTGACGGCTTTAGTTACTGATAGCAAAATAATAATAATAGGCGGATTCATTGTTTCCTTACAGTCCCACTCCCAATTCAATGTTTCCGTATCCATTTTCCTGAATCCTTTCCTATCCCTACTCCCTAGCCAATATACTGCGTTCGCAGGTAAGGGTTTCATCCCAATATATTGGCTAAAGGGGGAGGTGGGTTTAGTCAGTAAGAATCTGACACTACCAAGGGGTAATTCTTGGTGGCTTGGGAAGATTCCCACCTCCCTTAGGAAAAAAAAAATTTGTTTATTAAATGAAATGATTTAGAATTGTTATTAGAAATTTTCTTGTCGGAACGATAAAGAAAATGTAATTTGAGGAGAATTTGAGAAGAAATGTAATTTTTATTCAATTAGCACGTTAATGAACTTAACGGTTATAATATTGGAATTCTTTATTATTTTTCTGGTTTTGAAGGGACGGGCGACCGTCGTTAAGTTGGAAACTCTCCTGAATGTCCTTATTTATATTGTGTTGTTCATGTTTTATTGTAATTTTATCTTTTTAGCAGATTTTCAAAACATTTTGAAAAAATATGCTTATTAGTTTCACTCTGCCCGTCTGTCGTCCGCCGGGCTGGGTTACAAAATTTTTACACCGTTTGAAATAAAGTAATGAAATTTAAACTACGGATAGGCACTGCCAAAAAACTAATTTTGTGGAACAACTTTTTTCTAAAGCCCCACTCGTTACGGAGCTACAGCCCTACAAAGTTCGAACAATCCCTATCTTTTAATTGTTACAACAGAAGTTTTAATATGTCTTTTCTATCTGAAAACACCAAACAATAGCTGGTTTTTTAAACTTTATAAATACATATAAAATAAATATGTGGCATGTAGTATGTTAACATACTGTTATGTGAAACTCAATTTTTACAAAAATTTAGACCCTTTCTATCTTTCAAACGGTTTAACTTAGAAGCTTGAAACTTTGAGAGGAGTTAGATCTTTGGAAATTAGTATGAGTCAAAAACTGAAAACTCTCTATTTTTAAACACCTGTAACTTGGGCACTGTCCAAATTTTTTTGAAGTAATATACAAAAATTAAAGCTCGGACATTATGTTTTTGTTTCTGTTAGCAATTTTTCTTAATAATATAGGGTTAGCTTATAATTAACGAAAGTGTGATTTGATTTTTCTCAATTTTTGTTTTCATTATTATTCATAATTTGTATTAATAAAGTACGTAATTTATATTATTATAAATTTATTTTTCAATATATCTACTCTGTACTCTAGACTTATTATGGAATATTTTTTAATTTTAGAAATGGGTTTTTTTGAAAACCCTTGGTTTTTTCATCACTTGTTTTATTTTATTAATTTTAATATAACATTTTATAATAAATATTATTAAAATAATTACTGTAAGAACAAAGGAATTAGATAGTATAAAAATGTTATAATTTTTAATTGTTTCTTTAACATATTCTATTTCGCTATAATTTTCAGAATGTTTTAGATTAACATCTTCTAAGTTTGGTACAAAGTTTACATTTTTATGGTAAATGGTTTACAATTTTTCTTTCAGAGTTTTTAAATGTTGCATCATCTATTTTTATTGTACAATTATTAAATGTAATTATGTTATTTTTTATTAGTTTATATTCGATATCATTACGGTTGCTTTTTACTTTTGCATTGTTTGCATTCTTTATTAAAATTAAATTGAAGGAATTTTCGGGTATACTTTACGTTAGGTACATTGTCCAATTACTTTGTAATTTTACATAAGGGTACCTTGTGACGTCACCCATATTTCATAGAACATAATTTTTGGAGACAAGGTCATTTAAAAGTCAAATTGATTATTTTAAAAAATTTTCTAACATTTTGCAGTAATTCACTTAAACAGTTATATTTTTCGTCTTTGCTAGTATACAAAAACCATTTTCTATAATATTGTAGAGAATAATCTATAATATAATACACAAGATGTTGGCGAGACCTTGCCAACATGTAAAAAAATATATTTTATATCTATAATAAAACACTCGCACTGAATGTAAACTAAACTGGCAATGATGATATTTCTGTATATTTATTTAATATGTTAAAATTTTACTACCAGAGACACAAATCTTTGACTCAAAGTATTATCAAAAGACACAAACCGTTCATTAAAAATATAAATAAATTTAGTAAATATTATTATTACCCGAGATTAAATTTTCCCATAAGTATTTACACCGAACAAATTTTTTAAACCATTTCTACACAAAATATAGAACCCCAAAATTCTGTTTTGTTGCAGATTAACATATTTTGAACAAAAAATTTATACAGAAATAATATTTATTTGCAGCTTATAAAAAAATGAAATGTATTCTTTTCATATTTATACTATTTTATAATTGTAGTGGTATGGTAGTGGTAATATTTTTTTTTATTCGTTTCATTCTTATTTGTTTGTACGTAAGTTTATTAGATTTGAAATTATTAGAATTTGAATGTTTAATAATTTTTGGCTGGCATATATAAAGCGTATCAAATAGCGTATGTGTGTGTTTAGTAAAATTAAAAATGATTTTATTATGCATGTATAAGAACATAACGTATTGAAGTAGGTAAATAAATAAAAAATTAGATAAGTGATAATAAGTGACTTTTATTAAATATTTTGTTTTAATAAATAAACTTAAAGTAATAAGGGAACAAATCAATGTTAAATTACAGATTCACTGAAATAAAAGTTTATTTTCCTACTTAGAGTAAATATATAGTCATGATATACCTAGTACTATCTTTAATATACATCTTGTTTCATCTTAATAGGTGTTACCGTTTTTGAGATATTGCAGTTTCAAGTGGAAATTTTGATAAAAAAAAAAAATTTCAAATTTTCAAAAAAACCAATAATGTAAAATTTTCAAGCAAACCCTATATTTATAATTATACCGTTAGAAAGGTATCTTCACACGCTTTTAAACGGTATATAATAAGTATGGTAAGGTTTGTCAAAAAGTCTCACCAGAGGACGCACGCGCCAAATTAAAACAAGAATTTTAATAAAAAATACATTTCCATACTTCATTCCTCATACATTTTTTTTGCCTTCTCATACAATATTGTAAAAAATGGTTTCTGTATACTATCGTAGACGAAAAGTATAACGGTTTAAGTGAATTACTGCAAAATGTTAGAACATTTTTAAAATAATCAATTTGACCTTTAAATGACTTTGTCGTCAAAAATCATGTTCTATGAAATATAGGAGACGTTACTAGGTACCGTTATGTAAAATTGCAAGGCAATCGCACAATGTACCTAAAGTAAAGCATATCCGAACTTTCTATAATATCGAATTTGGGATTTTTTATTTTTGTTCAGTTCTTAAAACTATTATTTATTAAATTCTTTATACAATTATTTATTATCACCTCCTGAGTCGATTTAACGATATCCGTCCATGCGTTCGCTCGATAACTCTAAAACTAGTAAAGCTATCTTGATGAAATTTATATAGTAGGTTAGTAATTACGAAAGGAAAGCTAAGTTCGAATCTGGACAAAATCGGGTCATGGGTTCGGATTTTGGAAGCTATCGAATGATTCCGGAGCAAACGAGATCCAAAACCAACAAAGATAGAATCTTTAAGTTTTTTACAATGATGTTTCTTCCCGTTTGATTTATGTCTCTGAGGATTTGGAACTCTCTCTATTTAAGAGGATTTGGTCCATGAGTTTAGATTTCGGAAGCTTCCGAACGAGCCCTAGAGCACATGAGATTATCTCCAAAAGCAACAAAGATATAACTTTTAAATTTGGCAGAATGGTGTTCTTTCATGTTTGATTTAACTCTCTGAAATTTGAGAGGATTTGGTCCATGGGTTCGGACTTTGGAAGCTTTCGAACGAGCCCCAGAGCAAACGATATTATCTCCAAAACCAACAAAGATAGAATCTTTGAATTTGGTACAATGGTGTTCTTTCGTGTTTTATTTATGTTTCTGAAATTTGGGAGGATTTGGTTCATGGGTTCGGAACTTGGAAGTTTCCGAACGAGCCCCATAGCAAACGAGTATATCTCCACAACCAACAAAGATAGAACCTTTATTTTTAGTACAAGGGTGTTCTGTTATATTTGCTTTTCTGTAAAATTGGAAACTTACATTTGAAAGAATTTGAACCATGGGTTCGTATTTTGGAAACTTCCGGACGAGCACAAGAGCAAACGAGCATATCTCCAAAACCAACAAAAGTAGAACTTTTAAATTTAGTACAATGATGTTCTGGCATGTTTTCTTTATGTCCCTGAGATGGATTTGATGAATTGGAGTGGCAATTCAGGTACCTGACACACGCCTCCCAAGGACTAACAAGCATATCTTCGAAATTAATAAAGATAGACACCTGAAAGTTTTTACAAGGGTGTCAAGCATATCCCAAGAGAATGCCTCTGTTAAGTTCCTGACAGAAATGGGAAGAAGTTTAAGCAGCTGCCAAAAAACTTATGGATTTTTAATTCAATTCGAATTATTCAGGTGTATTAATAAGTCGGTTGCATCGACTTACTGTTAGATTTACTTTTTTTTTTTTAGTTTATCTTTACAATATTTCCTTCAATATCGCAATAAATTTCGTTTTTAAATTTTATAATATTAGTAGACTTAATATTTATTTCTAAAATTTTTATTTGGTACTAATAGTATTTTATACCTTATATATTCAGGGTTTTCTATAAGGACATTATTTCTGTCTTTATATTCGAAATATTTTCTACTTTCGTTCAGTTTTCCGATGGTTTTAAATTTTTGATCTTCAATTAGTTTCCTAATTTTTTCTATATCGTTTACTTTGTCGTTGAGAAAATCAAATGGTTTGACTTTGTTTACCGAGTGGATCGTATTTCGATATTTTTCAGCCTCGTATAAGACTTTTTATTTTGACATTTTTCTTTTCAACAAGCGGTCTCTCAACATTATTTTTTTCAACATTTTTCTCTATTCCACTTTTTTTTTAACATTTTTATCGGCATTTTTTTTCAACTTTTTGTTATTCGGTAAACAGACTGCTTCCCTAAATTGGGAGTGTAACTGTAAGGAAACAATGAATACGCCTATTATTATTACTAACAATGACTATTGCCGTTACAACAGTTACAACACGCAGCAGTATATAACCCCTTACTGCCGGAGGTAATTTTTTTTTTTTCTTTATTAGTTCAAAAAACATTAATTCAAGCAGATCTTAGCCGAAGCTGTCCGATCTTATAAATATTGTTTTGAAATTTAATAAAATAAAAATAATACATTTCTTATTATCTAATAATATTATAAAATTTAAATTTAAATTAAGGTTAAAAAAAATTAAAATTTATATAAAAACAAAAAACAAACAAAAGAAAATAAAAATATTATTTTAATAAAAAAGAGAAATAATATTTACTTTAAAAAATTATAATAGTTACTACTTATATTCCAGATTTGCAAGCTACAATGTTAATGTTGACCAAAAAAAATCCTTTTATTTCTTTTTTAAAAATATAAATGTTATTTATGTTTTTTAATTCGACGGCAAATCATTATAAAATTTTAGGCAGTTATAAAGGCAATTATTTTTCTGATTAATAATTTTAAATAAGCTTAAATAAAAGTTTGATTTATTTCTAGTGTTGTAGTTATGCAAATCTAACATTCTATTTAATATAAAATTGTGTTTAATTAAATTATTTACAATTTTAAAGGCAGTCATATATAATTCTTTTGTGCAAATCTCATTAAATCTCATATATTGTGCATTGTACAGTTGCTCGGATATAAGATAGGATATTTGTGTATTATTTTAATCGTTTTTTCATGAATTATTATTAACTTGGATAACGTAGTTTGAGGTGCTCTACTCCATATTGGATTTAAATAGGTTATATGTGATAATATGAAGGAACAAAAAATAGCATATAGCATATCGGCAGAAAAATAATTTCGAAGACGCTTCAATATGAATATGTATCGCTAAATTTTTTTGATTATATGTTCAACATGCTCTTTCCATTTTTGTTTGCTATCAAGCACCAAACCTAGATAGTTAAAATTTGAAACTATGTCGATGGCATTATTATTAAGATAAAATATGGTATTATTCATTTTTTTATTTTCAAAGATCATGATTTTTGTTTTTTGAATGCTCAAGGAACGACGATGTTTGTTAAGCCACTCGTTTATTATTTTGAGATCACTTTCAACTGCAAGTTTTAGCACATTTGCCCTATTTTCGGCTTATTTCAGAACTGCGTGTTCCGCAGTTTTAAGGAGTCAGTTTTAAGGAGTCTCTAAAATTTAATTTGGTTATATCGTTGATATAACCTTTGAAGAAGTCGGGCCACAATATAGAGCCTTGAGCAACCCCTGTTTTCATGACTCTTGAAGAACTATATGCACTACCGACACGAACTACTTGCCGACGATTGCGAAGATATGAATAAAAAAAATTTTAATTGTTTGTCACTAAAATCCATTAGCTGAAGTTTTTTCAGTAAGATTTCATGATCGAAAACCTTTTGTAAATCTAAGAAAATACAAACAACATATTTTCCGCCATCCGAATTTTTAAAATAAAATTTTTCAGGCTTAAACATGCAGCAGTTGTGTTAGAATTAGGCTCAAAACTATATTGCTCCTCGTGAAGTATATTATTATTCCTCAAAAAGTTAGTAAAGCGATTTTTATTATTATCTCAAATATTTTAGATAGTATCGTAAGATCAGAGATAGGACGGTAATTGAAATAAATAGTTTTGCTTCTGTTTGTGACAATTGGAGTAATTATAACTTTTTTTAAGGAGTTAGGGAAATATGCCGTTTCAAAGCAAATATTTATAAATTTAACCAAAATGCGACTTAGAGGATTATAAAATCTCTTGATAAATTTTGTTGAGATCTTACCGTACCCTGTCGCTGCTGCTGATTTCAATGAAAGAATCGCCTTTTTCACCTCCTCTACGTCACATGAATGTAAGCTAAAATTGGAATGTATAGTAGAGAAAAAATTGTTGATATATATATGATCAATAGAGTCAGCTGAGATGTTTATTTTTTCCGTTACAGTAATGAAAAAGTCATTAAAAGATTCAGCGATTTCTTCCTCATCGGAAATGGTACGATTTTCAACTTCTATTGTTTTAATATTATGTGCTACGTTACAATTAAATAAAGATCCTTAAAGTACATTTTTTTATTGTTCCCACAAGAAAATTTCTAGTAAAAAATTCTAAATCAATTTCATTTAATAAACAAATTTTTTTTCTCAACAAAAATTATTACTTTAACACTATTCTGATCAATAAACATTTTTACTAGAAGTAAATCTTCTTTCCCGTGAGAAACTTAACAAAATCATTAATATTATTATTTTCCACTATTTCATTGCAACGTGCAAATTTTAGTCTAAGAGAGAATTAAATGTTATCTTGTATTGGTATGACAATTAGATAGTTAACTTGTAAAAATTGTTGATTAATTAAATAAATTTAATTAAAATAATAATAAAAATAAGTCTAAAAAAAACTTAAAATCATTAAATGATTAAATTGTTTTTATTTTAATAAATTTTTTTTTTTTTTGTGTGTTGAACTATAAGTTTAGAATTTGCTACTCCGAGATCGATAAAAAAAATAAATTTTAATTTAAATTTTTTTTATAAATTTTGTTATCTGAAAATGTTTTATTAAATAAAAAAGATTAATTAATTTAAAATTAAACCGTCTTTCTTTATTGACTATCAAATTAGAATTAACATAAAATAATTAAGATTTTGATTATCCAAATATACTTACTTGCATTCACGTGTTATTGCAACGTGATTTGTCGATGTGGGAAAATATGATTTTAATATTTCCCAACTGTTATAATTTTGCTGATCTGACAAAAGTTGTTGCGAAATAATTAGGTGCGCTAACTTTTGAAAGTGGAATTTGACCTGGATAATAAATGTTATTAACTTATTTAAACATTTGAATCGATACGATACCGATTCTGTAAAAGTAAAGTGCAAATAATAAAAAAAAATTTTCTCTGCTTCATTGCGATCAAGCCTTTTGTTCGTCCTACCTAAGGTGAGCCTACCTTAGGAACAATAATAATAAATAAACAACAAAATAAAAACAAAAGCAATTTATGCAAAAGTGACGAAAAACCTTTTTAAAAGAAACAATTCGGTATTAATAAAATATAACAAAAAATAAATATATAAATTGAAGCAATAAAAACCTACTTTAAAATAAAAAAATGCAACATATAAAATTCGTTAACAATTCAAATATGGCATTTGAAGATATTATGTCATTCAAGGATATAATAAATGAGGCTTGTTCAATGCCAGCATTCACTGGACAAGACGCCTATAGTTGAAAACATCTCATCAGAGTTGGCGAAGCCTT
Organism: Poecilobothrus nobilitatus; assembly: GCA_947095535.1. NCBI lineage: Eukaryota > Metazoa > Arthropoda > Insecta > Diptera > Dolichopodidae > Poecilobothrus > Poecilobothrus nobilitatus. The sequence goes on from OX352772.1 coordinate 100,526,978, forward strand.
TGTAAATTTAGTAACGGAACAAGAGTAAAAAGATTACATCTACAGAGCGCTGTATGCCAAAATACAGTAAATAAATAAATTGGTTAGACGCATTAAAATTCCTATTTTCAGGTATGTTAGTATGTATTAAAGCTGTGAAAGAAGCTGCTGTGAAAAGCTGTGTATAAAGATGTGACATTCTTGGTTTTCAAATACATTGAGTCTACTTTGTTTATTTCACTTAAAAATTTTTTCAATATGGCTTGCATTCTAAAGGTTTAGTATTGTATAAATTAATTGGTTTAGAATATCGCTTAATTTAGGCAAAAATTGATTTATGTTTTTGCAGTTGGTTTGGTCCGCTTTTTCTTTTAATTTTAAATAGCTGATTGGGACTCTGAATTAAATGAAGAATTAAGTTGTGATTTGAGTTGGATCCATGTTAATTCTTTTAATCGCCGTATTACTGCTGCTGCAGAACGCTGTATTTTGGCATACAGCACTCTGTAGATGTAATCTTTTTACTCTTGTTTTGTTACTAAATTTACAAGGGCTTCGCCAACTCCGATGAAAGGTTTTCAAATATAGGCGTCTTGTCCAGTGAATGCTGGCATTTAACAAGCCTCATTTTTTATATCCTTGAATGACATATCTTCTAAAGCCATATTTATTTTTAATTGTTAACCAATTTTATATGTTTCACTTTTTTATTTTAAAGTAGGTTTTTATTGCTTCAATTTATATATTTATTTTTTGTTGTATTTTATTAATACCGAATTGTTTCTTTTAAAAAGGTTTTTCATCACTTTTGCATAAATTGCTTTTGTTTTTATTTTTTTTGTTTATTTATTATTATTGTGCCTAAGGCAGGCTCACCTTAGGTAGAACGAAGAAAAAGGCTGCTTCATTGAGCAGAGAAAAATTTTTATGTCAAATCAATACAAGATAACATTTAATTCTCTCTTAGACTAAAATTTGCACGATGCAATGAAATTATGGAAAATAATAATATTAATGATTTTGTTAAGTTTCTCACGGGAAAGAAGATTTACTTCTAGTAAAAATGGTTATTGATCAAAATAGTGTTTAAGTAATAATTTTTGTTGAGAAACAAAATGTGTTTATTAAATGAAATTGATGTAGAATTTTTTACTAGAAATTTTCTTGCGGGAACGATAAAAAAAATGTACTTTAAGGATCTTTATTTAATTGTAACTTAAATGAACTTAACAGTTATAACATTGGAATTCCTAATTATTTTTCAAATTTTGAAGGAAGGAAATGAATGATTTATATACTATGAATTTTCGGTATTTCCTACAAAATTGAATAGTTATATTTTTAGTCAGAGTTTATTACAATTTTTTTTTGTTTTTGCTTAGATTATAAATTTGTATATAAAAAAATTTTTTTTACAAAAATATTTTCTTTTTTTTACAAGTTATACTCAATACTTAATATTTACTTAATAAAATAAAAATTAAGTTGAATGATTGTTATGATTTTTTTATTTTTTTGTTACAAAATTAATTTTTAAGGTTAATATGTTTAAAAAAAAATACATTAAATTTACATTACATAGCAATCGGCCAGCAACATTAATTTAAAATAATAATATAAGTATATGAATATATTACATTAACAAAATAATAATAATAATTATAATTATAATAATAATAATAATAGTAATAATAATAATACATTACATAATATTTAGAGAAGAAAAAAAAATTATATCATATTCTATTATATTTAAATTATATTATATCATGTTTTTATATTTTAATAGTTTACATTTTATATGTTGACGAATCAAAGAGAAAAAGAAAGAAATGTTTTTTTTTTATTTTAGGCGTATACATTTTATATCTCTTATTTCCTCGTCTACTGAACTCTTACGATTTTTTTCTTGTAGTGCTTATACTGACTGAACTTTCAACGATAAAGATCTAGGTGGGATAAACTTCTATATAAAGAGGTGGAGTTACGTAATGACGTTATCACGTAACGGTACTGTATGACATCACAGTTCCGAAGATATATGTCATTGGTCAATATGTCAATTGGCATTAATATTTAAAAAAAAAATCAGATTTTTAAGTTTTTTTTAGGTAACAGTAAATGGTAGAGAACTGTGTTTTCCTTTTAGTTTGTTAGTAAAAAATTTTGGTTTTTTTCTCCATATTCTGGAAAAAAAATTAATAGTAATATTTTTTTTCCCCATTATATAATTTTTTAATATCTAAAAGTGTTGTGAAATATCGTAGTTATTATGTTTATAGTCCTTTTTCCAGAGGAATTCGCAAAGATGTAAGTCCATATTGGCACTGCGAACCCCTACATGACTCAACCGTCTCTTCCTCCATGAACTCTCAATGTTTTTTGTATATTCATTTCTTTTGGAGTCGACAAAATTCAGTTAAACATGGAGTAAAGTACTTAATTACTTAAATAAATTAAGTTTACAATGGTTGTTTTATAGCTTTTATTATCGGGGCAGATTTCTAAACGATAACCGATGCTGTATTTACAGTAAATATACTTGATATACATTTAATAATTGTTTAATAAATTATGAATCAATTGACACAATTGATTAATACACTTGAAAAATAGTATTACAAAAATATAATTTTAAATTAAATAAATTTAAAAAATTGATATCTAAAATTTTAAAATGATATAATACAAATCTCTCTGGCAAAACTGGATCTATCAGTAATGGTTTCTAAAAATACTCTTGTTTGTAAGATTGTATAATTTTCAATAGTTTGTTCAAAAGTAAAACTGTTTGTAAAACAGAAAGTAATGAAAATACAAACTTCAGGTGCAATTTAAAATCTTTCAAACCATTTATCGTGGAGCCTAAGAAGAATTAGAGACAATTCGTCTACAAAAATTCCTTAAAGGAATCAATAATCTATTGAGCACCTAATTACGGCGAAGTGAGTTTTCACAATATATTCGTTAATTCGTTTACCGAAACATAAAATCGCATTTCAATTATAAAAGACCATAATGTAATACATTTTTTTCGTAAGTAATATCACTTCATGTTTTTGTGAATTATCCTTTTAAGCACATTTTGAAAAATTTACTATTAGGTTCGCTCTGTCAATCCGTCTGTTTACAAAACTTATATACTGTTTAATAAAGAGCAATGAAATATTAACTATGCATAGGTCTCTTAAAAGATAAATGTTGTAGAACAACTTTATTATGTACCCTCACCATTAGAGATTCTACAGCAGCGACAGCTATTCAAATTTTGAAAAAATTTCTTTTGCGTACATACATAAATGCATACATCTCAGGTTCTGTTTAACTATTTTTTTTATATAAAACTGCATGATTGTGTTTTACCTTTACAAATCAACCAGAATATTTTTACGTTTACTTTTTCTAATTATGTTTTCAAATTGATTAACTAAAAATATGTGCAAAAATTGTGTATGGATAAGAATGTAAGGTTTTCAGTTCTTTAAATATGTATGTACTCATTTTTGGTTACTGTACAGAAATGTGAATATGCTTTCTAATTTAATTGATTATGTTTATTGTATTTTTAAATATACGGATATTATACATACTATATGTACATATTTCAATGATATTTTATGGGACATATGTTATACACATGCATCTTATATAGGTAGACCACATGTAAAGACCACATGTAAGTAATGCATTTCTGAATGATAACATTATTGTTGTCTAATGTAGGAGATTGTTTCTGTTTTTTAACAACGGCCGAAAATGTTATGTTGTTAAGACTTAAACATAGAATTCTTAAGATACTTAATAAGATAAGATAAAAGGTTTTTATGGAATATTAAAAACAGTATAGATTAAAGTAGAGAATGTTGGAAATATCTTTTTAATAATATTAATCATACAAAAAATTAGGCAGAATACTTTTAATAGGTGCTCGTGGAGTAATGGGTTAACAAATGTTAATAAACATTTTGTCACAGGCTTTATTAAGAACCATAAATCCATCCTGCCAAATTAGACGCAAATTAGAATTTTTTGGACGGTATATCGTGCCGAGATGTGTTAACTTATCACGACAAAATTTATTGAATGAGTTTGTGTGTCAAAGTGCAATGCTTGTGCAAATTTTTAATTGGTCAAATCGTTTAAGAACAACAACAAAAAATGAGAAACTTCATGCCTGAATCCTGATGGGTTAATGTTTCGTAACCAAATCAACTTAGAAAGCTTTTGTTATAAAGACCTGCACTTTTGTAAATTTTAAACTCAATTTGGTAAAATCGTTTAAGCGCGACAACAAAGAAATTAAAAAACTTCATTTTGCCCTGGTGCCAAAACAGCTTAAGCGATCGTAACCAAATAAACTCAGTGAGCTCCTGTGGTAAAGAACTAAACTTTTGTAACATTTGAACTCAATTTCTAAACCCGTTTAAGCGCAACATCAAAGAAATTGATGAACTTCATTAAGCCCTGGTGGCGAAACGGGTTAATGAATCGTAACCAAATCAACTCACTAAGCTTCTGTGGTAATGAGCTACACTATTGTAAATCTTCAACTCAATTAGTCAAATCGTTTAAGCAGGACAACAGAAAAATTTAATGAACTTCGTTCGGTTCTCCTGTCCAAACGGATTACCGGAACTTAATAAAAATTTGTTATAGGCTTTTTTTCGGACCATTAAACCAACATACAAAATTGGACATAAATCGGAAACAAACATTTTTTTGGAAGCCCGTCGGGCCGAATCCGGGTAACATATTCTATCGGCAGCAGTCCAAAGCTAAGAAGAACATTTGTACAAATTTTTAACTCAATCGATCAAACCGTTTAGGCAGGACAACGAAAAAACGAAAAAGCTTTAAATGGCTTTCGGCCCGCAATGGGTTAAGGAACCGAAACACCATGTAGCCTATAACACTTTCCGGGGTCGTAGAAATGTTCTTGCAAAATTTGGTTGCAATCGGACTGGTGGTTTTTACGTGCAAAGGGCACAAACAAATAAACAAACAAACAGAATTTCTGCTTTATATATTAGATTATAACACACAATAATATTATTAATAGTAATAATAATAATAATAAAAATAATGATAATAATAATAATAATTATAATAATAATACTAACAATAATAATAATAATAATAATAATAATAATAATAATAATAATAATAATAATAATAATAATAAATAATAATAATAATATTAATAATAATAATAATAATAATAATATATATAATATATATAGATATAATAATAATAATAATATTAATAATAATAATAATAATAATAATAATAAAATAATAATAATAAAAAGGGCGTCAAAGAGTGAAACATCGTTTTGTAATAAATGCAATAAAATTTGTAAAATAAGCGGAAATAATTATTTAATTTGTGATGGAATATGTAAAAAACCATATCATAAAAATTGTACGGGTTTAAAAAATCCTAAATTTGAAGAGATTAAAACGGCGAAACCTAATTTGGTTTTGTGTTAAATGTACTGCAGCTCGTGTTTGCCGTCGTAGCACATTAAATTAATCTTCCTTATAAACATTAATACCAATGGCAGTGCTAGTAATTCACAAACACAACACGAAATTGATAATGCAGAGGATAAAGAATATAGCCTAAAAACAATAAATGATAAGCTTGATTTATTAATTTTGAAAAATGATTCATTGGAAAATGATGTAAAAAGTTTAAGGAAAACAATAAATGATTACAAAGTGATCAACGAAAACTTTATAACAGAAAATATGAATTTTAATAATGAACTAGACCTTTTGAAAACAAAATTAAACAATCTTGAAACAAAATTAAACAGAAAGGATCAACTTAAACTAAGTAATCAATACAAGTGTGTGGCATTCCGGAAAATGAAAATTTAAATAACATTACATCCAACATTCTAAAAAAATTTAATATAGATCAGAATAATCACCCAGTAAAAATTACTTCAGAGAAAAAAACGAGAAATATAAATCACTTGGCCCTCTACCACTTATGATGGAGTTTGAAAAAAAGAAACAAAAGTACTGCTAATAACACAGTACAAATCTCAAATAGTACAAATCTCAAAAGAAAGAAAAAATACACCTAGACACTGGTACGATATTTGATGATAATAGCTCACAACCGATTTTCATAAACGAATGCCTCACAAATTATTATAGTTTTATCTTTAAAAAAGCTAGAGATCTGAAAAAAAGCATTAAAATATCATATGCATGGGTATCTGAAGGGAAAGTATTAATTCGCGAAAATGCGGATAGCAAAATAATCAATGTAAATAATATTAATATATTAAATGAGTTCACTAATCAATAGCTCTAACTTATTCTCAGTATACCCATGCAATAAATATATCAACACTTTTTCAGAATTACAATTCAATTCTAAAAACTCATTAAAAAATCTGTATCTCAATGAACGCAGTATAAAAAATAAAATTGATGAATTTGAAATTATAATTAAACTCTTAAATAATACAATAGACGTAATATGTATAACGGAAACCTGGGTAAAGCAAAAAGAAGTGAAGTACTTTAATTTTTTTGACTTTTCATCGTCCTATACATGCCGCCCTAATAAACATGGTGGGAGATGTGGAATATTTGTAAATAAAAAACATAATTTTTTTGAAGTATACTCGCACAGCAACAATTATGATAATTTTTTAAGTATTAATATAAATAAAAATTCACACTCATTTAATATAATCACTGTATACAGATCACCATCTGAAATAAATTGAAGAATCAAAAATTTCTTTGATAAAAATACATAATATGTGGTTGGTGATTTCAATTTCAATTTATTTAATAACACTCCAAATATTACACAATACAAAAATTTCTTGTCTAGGAATACACTTTTTATCTGTAATGAAAAAGTCATTACAATACATTTATCAAATTCGAACTTAGATCATTTTTATACAAACAACTTAAATGAAAAACTGTCATTGTCCTATGTAAATGTGGATTTGTTAGATCACTATGCTTTGATAATCGAAGTGTCAAATGTATGCACAAATTATGAACAAATAGATAAGAGTTGTAGGACTGAAGTTCTAAATATAGATATCAAAAAATTAAATGTGTTATTGGCAAATGAGCCAATTGTTCTTGATGAATTAAAAAATTGCAAAGAAAGTATTAAGAATTTATTTCCAAATTATCAGAAAAAATCAAAGAAGTTTCGAGTGTTACAATCAGAAAAAACAACAAAATAAAAAGCATAAACCATGGATAGACAATGAATTAATCTCAACAGTAAATATAAAAAACTTTTGGCATAAGAAAACGATTCATGATAGCTCAAATACAGAATTGCAACGAGTGTACAAATATTATAAAAATAAAGTTACCAGTCTACGTAGAATAAAAAAACGTATGTACTTTCAAAAAAAATTTGAAGAAAGTAGTTATAACACATCTAAAACTTGGGACTGTATAAATGAAGCTCTTCACAATAGAAATAAAAAAGAAAAATAAATAAGCTTATTGAAAGGAATAAGTAATAAATCAAAATAATAAATAAAAATAATCAAAATAAATGAATTCAACAAATATTTTGGAAAAATCGGTGAAAATTTCGTTCCAGAGTGTCAAGATAGAATCTTTTACGCAAAACGAGTTACTACACAAGCGCTAAAGTTAGAACATGTGGACAAAAATGATATATGTAAAATAATAAAAAGCTTTAAAAATTCTAACTCAAGAGATTGTTTGAATATGAGTTCTAACATGTTAAAAATTTGAAGTATTCATTTATGTGAGCCTATCGCAATCCTGGTTAATAAATCAATAAATGAGGGAGTTGTTCCACAGCAATTAAAAAGTGGAAGGATTGTACCAGTTTTTAAATCGCGAGATAAAGAAGACATGAAGAACTATAGACCGATATGCATAACACCAATTTTAGCCAATATTGTTGAAAAAGTCGTGTGAAATCAATTTAATGTATATTTGGAAAAATATAAACTTCTTTCAAAAAAACAGTATGGCTTTAAAAATACGTCAAGTACAGAGACCGCACTTGTAGATATGCTATCAAAGGTATAAAAATTTAAAGATGAAAATAAAGTAGTTTCACTCTTATTTATGTGTCAAAAGCATTCGACACAGTCGATCTACAAATTTTAATAAAAAAATTCATAGTTTCGGTTGAAAGGGATGGCGTACAAATAGTTTGCGTCCTATTTAAGCAATCGCTTGCAATACACAAGAATTGGAACATTACAAAGCCAAAACGAACTTGTTAATTCAGGAATACCGCAAGGAAGTATTTTGGACCCTTTATTATTCACTTTTTATATAGAAGAATTACAGTAACTTGGGATAAGCGCCGACACATTTCTTTTTGCGGATGATGCATGCTTCATTTTCAAAGCAAATAACTTTGTTGAACTAGAAGCTATTATGAATGATGAAATCATAAAAATAAAAGAATGGATGACAATGCAAAAATTGACTATAAATTCTAACAAAACTAAATATATGATAATTCATACAAGCTCGCCGTCACTATCAGTTTATATATCGCAAAAAAAAGATCGAACAAGTAAAAGTGTTTAAATATCTAGGCTTTTGGATAGATAACAAACTCAGATGGGTTACCCATACAGAAAATCTTAGCAAAAAATTAAGCGCAGTTGCTGGAATCTTTGGTAAAGTATCACAATTCATACCAAAAGGTCTAAAAAATCAATCTACTATGCTCTATTTAACAGTCATCTCAGCTATGGAATTACAATATGGGGAACAACCTGGCAAAAAAATATCGATATTTTACATACTATCCAAAACAAAGCACTGAAAAACTTGTTTAATTACGATTGGCGTGAAAATACACTGAATATTCACAAACTAAACAACGTATTATTAATAAAGGACGTAATAAAATTAAAGCTGATATTATACATTCATAGTATAGAGAAAACCCAAATACACACCACAACGAATCTATCGAAACGTGAAGATAAACACCAGATCAATACAAGAGGTAAAAAATTATTACATATTATAGATTTCAAAAGAACATCTAATTATGGTACTTCAACAACACTTGATATAGGAATTCAACTGTATATCAATCTCAACAACAACTTAAAACTTTTAAATGGCAACAAATTTAAGCAAGAATTAACTAAAATATACTTGAATATGTACGAATAAAATAAAAATAATATAGAATAATATAGAATAGAATAAAAATATGTATCTGCAAATTAAAAACAAATATATTAATTACTCAAATTTAGCATTGTATTATGATCAGTCAGTTGTTTATGCGATATAATATTTAACTTCCTAAATATATTATATTTTTCCTTTTTATACCCTACACCTAAAGTATAGGGTATATTAACTTTGGTATGGTGTTTGTGACCACCAAAAGGAAGCGAGTTAGATATGGACATGTATATATATTCTGAATCAGGATCACCTCCTGAGTCGATTTAACGATGTCCGTCCTCACAAATCCCTTCGCGATGTCCGTCCCTTCGAAGGGACGATGTCCGTTCCTTCGCACGATAACTCAAAAACTAGTTAAGCTATCTTAATGAAATTTATATAGTAGGTTACTAATTACTAAAGGAAGGCTAAGTTTGAATCTAGACAAAATCGGTCGATGGGTTCGGATTCTGGAAGCTTCTGAATGATTCCGGAGCAAACGAGATTATCTCCAAAACCAACAAAGATAGAACCTTTAAATTTTGTACAATTACGTTCCTTCACGTTCGATTTATGTCTCTGAAATTTAAGAAAATTTGGTCCATGGGTTTGGATTTTGGAAACTTCCGAGCGAGCACCAGAGCAAATGCGATTATCTCCAAAACCAACAAAAATATAACCTTTAAATTTGGCAGAGTGGTGTTCTGTCATGTTTTATTTAAGTCTCTGAAATTGGAGAGGATTTAGTTCATGGGTTCGGATCTTGGAAGCTTCCGAACGAGTCAAAGAGCAAACGAGTATATCTCCACAACCAACAAAGATAGAACCTTTATTTTTTTTTCAGTACAAGAGTGTGCTGTTATATTTCCTTTTCCATAAAATTGGAAACTGACATTTGAAAGAATTTGAACCATGGGTTCGTATTTTGGAAGCTTCCGAACGAGCCCCAGAGCAAACGAGATTATCTCCAAAACCAACAAAGATAGAATCTTTAAATTTTTTAAAACGATGTTCCTTCCCGTTTGATTTATGTCTCTGAAATTTAAGAGGATGTGGTCCATGGGTTTGGAATTTGGAAGCTTCCGAACGAGCCCCAGAGCAAATCTGATTATCTCCAAAACCAACAAAGATGTAACCTTTAAATTTGGCAGAATGGTGTTCATTCATGTTTGATTTAGATGTCTGAAATTTGAGAGGATGTGGTCCTTGGGTTCGGGTTTTGGAAGCTTCCGAACGAGCCCGAAAGCAAATGAGATTATCTCCGAAAGCAACAAAGATATAACCTTTAAATTAGGCAGAATGGTGTTCCTTCATGTTTGATTTAAGTTTCTGAAATTTGTGAGGATTTGGTCCATGGGTTCAAATCTTCGAAGCTTCCGGAGGAGCCCCAGAGCAAAGCACCCTTGTACTATACAAGGGTGTTCTGTTATTTTTCCTTTTCTGTAAAATGGAAAACTGACATTTGAAAGAATTTGAACCATTGGTTCGTATTTTGGAAATTTCTGGACGAGCACAAGAACAAACGACCATATCTCCAAAACCAACAAAAGTAGAACCTTTAAATTTGGTACAATGGTGTTCTGGCATGTTTTCTTTATGTTCCTGAGATGGATTCTTGGGTTCATGTTCCTCAGATGGAAAGTGAAAGTTCTTACAATGGTGCCAAGCATATCCCAAGAGGATGCCTCTTTTACGTTCCTGAAATTCGAGTTGAATAAGACAGAAAAGGGAAAAAGTTCAAGCAGCTGCCAAAAAAACTTATGTATTTTTAATTTAATTCGAATTATTCAGGTGTAGGGTGTATTAATAAGTCGGTTACATCGACTTATTGTTACATTTACTTGTTTAAGTTTATTCTTTTACCACTTGAAGTGCATTTATAAATTATGAATTAAATTGAATTAGAAAACAAAACAAAACAGATTTAGAAAACAATTAATGTAATAAATTTCATTTCTCTTTTTATTCTTTCAAAATTGTGACTATGTTGTGTTTTTATTAGTTATTACATATAATGGATTTTAATGAATTTTTTTTTTATTTACATTTATCAATGCTCTTGCAAATTATTAATTATTATTTTATTGCACTTATTTTATAGTTAGGAATGTTAATTGTTTTACTTTTTAATTTTTAAATTAAAAAAAAAAAAAAAATGGAAAATAAATTGTAATGTAAGTATGTAAAAAACACTGTAAGAACCTTATCATGAGAGAAATCTCTTTAGGCATAATTGAAAAATATAAATAAATAAATAAATAATAATAATAATAATAATAATAACCATAATAATAATAATAATAATAATAATAATAATAATAAAAATAATAATAATAATAATAATAATAATAACAATAATAATAATAATGATAGTAATAATAATACCTGTTACAATGGAGCAATCTTTGGTTATATCATGCAGGAAGGTGTTATATACTACTGCACGTTGTAATCCACTGATGGCCCTGAATCTGTAGTAAAATAATAAAGAGTTAATAAGAATAGTAATACCAATAATATAGCTGCTACAGTAACAGTGGAGGTTGGCCTTCAATAATTACCTCCGTCAGTAAGGTGTTATATACTACAGCATGTTGTAAATATTTTAACGGCTATAGTCACTGTTAGCAAAATAGTAATAATAATGGGCGGATTCATTGTTTCCTTGCAGTCCCACTCCAAATTCAATGTTTTTATTTCCTATCCTCTCATATCTTGACTCCCTAGCCTATATACTGTGTCCGCAGATAAGGGTTTCATCACATTATATTGTCTGAAGGAAGTGGGGTTAATCAGTAAGCATCTGACACTAGCAAGGGAAAATTCTTGGTGTCTTTGGAAGCTTCCTACCTTCTTCAGAAAAAAAAAACTAATTAATTCAGCATTATTTACACTATTAAATTGCTTATATCGCAATATTTGGTTTTTTTGCGAAAATTTTATAAGACAAACAAATTGGTTAGACATTGGTTAATTTTATATGTCAAAAAATTATTGATTAATTTTTCACCGGAAATTATGAAATTACTTAAATAAAAAATTCTTTTATTTTCTGGCGTTGAGATGAAAGGTGAGCTCTGAATAAGCTTTCTCGTTAAGCTGTTCGATTTCGATTGCTGCTTTTGCGCATTTCTTTATAAATATCGAGGCTAATTTCATGAATTAATTTGAAGTTTGCATTCGAAATATGTCCCACGTGTTGTTGTTTCATTGTGATTATTGGTGATTTATATTCATATATTCGTAGGGTTTCTATTGCTACCCATAGAAAAGAGCTAAAAAGTGATAAAGTTTGTATTTTAATTAGGAGAATTTTTTATTTGAGCTCTGCAAATCCGTCTCCCGGACTCTGTGGTTATTGTAACCCTATCATTTTTAGTAATTTCCAATTTATTTTCTTGGTTTGCTTTAAATTTCTCTATTAAATTTTCTTTAAGTTATTTTTGAAAGTTTACTAAGCTCTGGTAATTAACTCGCTGTATTCTCCCGAAAAATCTACCGATTTTTGTCCAGTAGCAGAGTGTATGTTGTTATTATATCTCTAAACTACTATGTTCATGATTTCTTTTAAAAATAGATACATATTCCTGTTGAATGCTTCTTGATATTTCTTCAATTGTTGAATGGACTGGTTTGTGTAGTAATGCAAAATTTTTATTTATTTATACCTGAGATGAAAAACGGATTTCTCCTTGATTTTAAAGAATTTTGCAAATTTAGTGGATTTGTCTATGCATGTGATGATTTTTACTTTTTAATTTTTTTTAAATCGATGAAGGATTTCGAATGGGTATTTCGGAATCGGTGTTTCTATCAAATGTGGTTGGTTTGGATAACAGTCGCACTTGTTTATGATACAGATGCAAGTAGAATTTTTTCAAAATTTGTTACTTACTCTCCTTTCAATTACGATGTACGTTTTTGTGTTCATGTTTGATAATCGTAAATTTATTTTATTCATTACAAATTTCTTCTACAACGTTGAGTAATTCTAATTTTGTATTCTTGAAAGTATTTTCTATAAATTTGTTAAAATGTTTGAATAGAATTATCGTCTTCTTTAGTATTTAATAGTTTTATTGTTTTGTCTCTTTAACTGGCAATATCGAATTTGCTAAAAATATTCCCCTTTAACTCTTTTCGAAATATTAGGCTACTTTCTTGTAGTTGCAGATTTATTGTTTTAATTACTTCAGAACGTGGTGGTATTGTTATATTGTCAATTGCTTCCAAGTTCATATTAATTTGCAGTATTATATCATTTTCTTGTGATAGAATCATTAGCACACATGTCTCAAAATCTATCTTACCATTGTATTTCGCTAAAAAATCTAACTAGTATTCCATCTGTATTTAAATTTAGATTATCATCAATTATATAAACTTTATGTTTAATTATGTCTTCTTCTATTGAAAATTCTATTTAGGTTGCCTTCTGCTATCATTAGCTTTTCCGTTATGACATTTATCTGACAAGATTGATCTTAAATTATGCTATTTTTTACTATCTATTGCTTGCATATTGAAATATATGCTCCTTTACTATAAGAAATGGAATTTTAGAGTCATTTATTCTCAGACTTTTTTTTTTTTTTCATCATTTAATTTATTTTTCATAATAATACATTAATGTGGTAACATTCTTAATATATATTAAAAACAAAAAAAAAAAAAACAAAAAACACCAGAAAAAAACAAAATAATAATTCAAATTAAATATTGGTGTTTTATGGTATAATTCTATTCTAAGAGAAGAAAAATAAAGAATATATTGATTTATTAATTTAATGTAAAAAATAATTGAAAAATAAAAAATTTCTGTGACCTTAGCTTTTTAGCTGTGTGGTCTTATAAATTCAGTTAGAAATATTTTGCAACAATTTTATTATAAAAGTTTATTTTGATATAGCACTATAATTATAACTAGTAATTAAAAACTTAAAAAAAAGAAATGAAGGAAAAAAAAATAAAAATCCAATTGCAGAACCAAAAGCCAAAACATCTGTTTAATTATTAATTTAATATAATTTTTTCTTTTAAAAGTACAAAAGTGGGTTATTTCCTTTATATCGTTTGGAAGCTCGTTATATAATTTTAAACTATTGTAGAGACAGTTATTTTTTTGTCTGTTTGTTCGAAAAAGTGTTAAATAAAAATTACTTTTATTTCTTGTGTTATGGTTGTGAATCTCAAACCTCCTATTCAGTATAAAATTATGCTTAATTTCATTATGAATTATTTTAAATGCTATTATATATAATTCTAATTTGCAAATGTTTGTCAGACTTAAATATTGGCTAGAGTATAGAATATTAGTAGGAATTCTAACAGGATAGTTATGAATTGCTTTTATGGCTTTTTGATGAACTATATCAAGTCTGCCTAAAGGAACTTGACATGTGTTACTCCATATTGGGTTAAGATACATAATATTTGATAGTATATATGAAGAATATATTATTTTTAGAACCGATTTATTAAAGAAATTTCTCATGCGACGTAAGACAAAAATGTACGGTGTTATCTTTTTAATGACGCGATTTATGTGCTCTTGCCATTTCACCCGGCTATCTAGAAGCAACCCTAGATAATTAAAATGTTTTACAACTTCAATAATATTACCGTTGTAAGTAAAATTGGGGTATGTACATTGTCTATTTTCGAATAATAAAATTTTAGTTTTCTTCACATTTAGTAGTAGACGATGCTTTTTTAGCCATTCTTCAATAATGGGAAGATCATGCATGATGGAAGTTCTCAGGGATTCTTCATCGCGTTCCGCATATTTTAGCACTGCATCATCCGCATACAATTGAATAAGCCCTTTTAGTTTCAATCGAGCTATATCATCTAAATATATCTTAAATAAAAGTGGTCCTAAAATTGAACCTTGTGGCACTCCTTTTATAATGGTTCTTGATTCACTCAAACTATCACCTATCCTAACTCTCTGCTCTCGATTAGTTAAATATGAGTCAAAAAAGTGTAATTGTGATGAGTCGAAATTTAACATCGAAAGTTTAAACTGTAGTATTTCATAGTCTACACAGTCAAATGCCTTTTGCAGGTCTAGAAATAGACAGCCAACGTGCAATTTTTCATCCATATTTTTTGATACAAAGTCGGTTAAGCTAAGACATGCAGCAGTAGTATTCGATTTTTTTTCGAAACCATACTGTTCGTCGTGAAATATTTGATTATTTGTAAGAAAGTTATCTAATCGACTTTTTATAATAAGTTCAAAGATTTTAGAGAAAGCGCTGAGAACCGATATGGGTCTGTAGTTTGTCCTATCTTTGGCATTCCCTGTTTTGAATATTGGAGTAACAATTGCAGTTTTTAATGAGTTTGGGAAAGTACCAGAAAGGAAAGAACTACTTATAAATTTGGTAAGAAGCGGTATTAGTCGCTCCTGGAATTTCTTAATGAATTTCATGGAAATATTATCGAAACCCGTCGCTGCAGCAGTTTTCAGCTTGCTAATTGCATTCGATATCTCTTCACTACTGGTGGGTGTTAGATCAAATAAGGAGCTAGGGTTTCGTCTAAAACTATTTAGGTATTCGTGGTCTATTGGATCATTGTCAACATTTATTTCCCTGGTTACATTGATAAAAAATTCGTTCATTAATTCACAAATTTCTTCTTTTTTAGTTAATACTTTCCCATTAATTTCTAGCCCTTTAATATGATTGTTCGTGCTGTCTTTTTTTTGTTAAATATTACCCTTTTATATAAATCCCATAATTTTTTACTATTGCATGGGTCTCTTTTAATTTGTTCAGAATAAAAATTTTTTTTTGAATGTGTTATGAGCCGATTTACTTTATTTTTATATAATTTATATAATCTATTAACATGCTCATCGTTAGGATATTTTTTCCTATATTTGAAGAAAGAGTCTCGAATTTTAATCACGTTTCTAATTTCGTCTGTCATCCATTCATTTTTTTCTTTAGACCTTTTCTTTCTAACAATTCTGGTATATTTACTCACTAAAGAACTTATCTCAAATACAAAATCGTCGAAGTTCCCGATTGAAACTAACTTATTCCAAGTATTGTCTGCAGCTAATTTTTCATACTTCAGGACGGTAATAAAGTTTTCAATTTGTTCTTCTATGGGCTTAAAATTAGAACTTATGAAAAACATTTTATGGTCTGATAAAAATGTGTTTATAATATGAAAATCATATTTGTATTTGACAATATCAGTAATAAAGTGGTCAATGATTGTTTTCGATGTGTTTCCTATTCTAGTTGCAAAATCATTGGCAACTTTATTATACACAATAAAACCATTAGATAGTAATACATTTACATAATTCATAACTTCTTGATTATTTTTATTTAGTAAATTAATATTAAAGTCTCCAAAGATCATTGAATTTTTATAATTACTTGATATGTCATCCATTTTTTCAAGAAAAGAGTTAATATTTGTTTCGTGCGATCGATATATTCCTACTATGTTAATTTTTTGTTCGACAAGATTTATTACTAAGAAATTCGATTTTTCAAACTCTAAACTAAAACTTAAATTACTTGTTATGTTCTCATTTACATAAATAGCAACACCTCCATACGACATTTCGCGATTTGAAAAATATGATTTGTACCCTTCTATATTAAAAAATTGATTTTCCTGTTCATTTATCCATATTTCGGTTAATACTAGAACATGAATATTACATTCATATGTTTTTATGAATGTTTCTAAATTGTATAGTTTATTTCTCAAACTTTGTATGTTTAGATATAAAATATTGAAATTTGTTTGATATTCACCACTCTTCATATTCACCATACTACTATCTACCCCTGAAAAATAATCTACTCTTAATTCATCATAAATGTCAGAATTGTCATCCACGTCTAAGTCCATTTAAAAAACATAAACAAAATAATTTTAAGTAATGTGATAAAAATATGTAGTACCTTTTGAATATATAAAAATATATATTCAAAAAAAAATAATATTTGTAATAGTTTAAGATTAATTTTATATGTCAAGTTATTATTTTTTAAAAAAAAAAAAAAGTTTTGTTTTGAGATTCTGTTTGATAAATAAAAAAAAAAAGTTTTTGTTATTTCTAAGAAAAGGTTGTGTGTGAAATTGTAAAAAGTAATTTTTAGAATAATGTAATAGCTATATGAAATTATAGTGTAGGTTTTTGTTATAATAATTCTAAGATTATAGATTATATATAACGTAGTTTTAAAAATTGTTATGTAATTGTAATATGTACTTATAGTGTTACAGTTTTTTAATATTGTAAATCCTTAGATGAATTTTTATGAATTTTTTTTTATAGTTTTGGCCTTTTGTTCAAACAATATTATATGTAAATATAAACTATTATAAAGCCTATCATTGATAACATTTTTCCATAATAGTGCTTTGTAAGGTGTTGTTTTAAAAACACCTGCTATTTTGTAAAGTGATATTATAAAATTACTTATTAAATAATAATATGTCAAAATGTAATTGATTATTAATGATAAAACAAAATAAAGTTGTACTATAAAATTAATTATTAAATAATAATATGTGAAAATGTAATTGATTATTAATGATAAAACAAAATAAAGTTGAATTAAATTTAAATTAACTAATGTTATAAGTATTTTTAATATATGAGATATCATTGAAGGAAGAAATTTTATATATTTTACTTGTGGCATTCTTACGTAAAAGAATTTGGTTATTCTTGACCCATAGAAATTGAAAATCATTTGACAACTTGATTTTTTTAGCTTCATAATACAAATTTGTTTGCAGCTTTGATAGATGTTGACGAAAGAAAATTTCGTTATTGACCTGGCTATCTTGGTTTTTAATGCTGATTTCAGTGGTAAATAAATGTTTATATTTTTGCTTTTTCGTAAGTAACTCATTTTTTCCTGCCTGTGATTTGAGCTTAACCACATACAATTTTGCTTTTAATTTTCCATTTTCTCTCGCTTTTTGGTCTATTGTGTTTATTTTTATAATATCAGTTGCAGATATATTGGCAGATATTTTGTTTGCAATTTTTAGAACCACATCAATTGGGTCATCAATTTTTGACGGGAGTCCAGCCAAAATAATATCATTTTTATTTTCTTCCTTATATTTTTCATCCAGTAACGCCTCCAATTTATTCACTTTTTGTTGTAATTCATTGACATTTTTTTCTGTTTCCGCACAACGTTTTTTTATAAAAACATTTTCTTTTTTAATTTCCTTATTTTGTTTAATTATATCTTGGATTTGCGAAGTTTGAAAATTTTGTGAATTTTTTATATCCAAAATGACCAAACCTAAATTTTTTAAAAATGTTCCCATATTTTCATCCGAACAATTTTTTGGTTCGAATGTAGTAAGTTGATCAAAAACTTCATCACTTTTATCTTCTGCCTCAGATTCGTAAGTTTCTTCAACAGGTTCGTTATTGGTGGGACATTCTGGACATTTCCATGTAGCACTACCATTTTTAACAGCTTGAAACACCTCATCCGCAATTTCGCCACAATTTGTATGAAAAAAATTTTGGCACGGTCCACTACATTGTAAACCTTTAGATTTGCCTCTAGTAACTACACAGATACTGCATACCGGACACACTTTTGCCATGTCTCAAATTGTATTTATAGGTTTAAAATATATAATAATAATAAATCGAACTTTTGTTTGATTTTTTTTTTTTTTTTTCTTTTTCTTTATTTTTTATATGCTTTCTTTTCCCTCTTCGATCACTTTTTTCATCGATCACTGGTCATCGCCGATCATGGCAGTGACGCACATTTGCGCGTTAGCACCATTTTGCTGCCACTTCCGTGACCACAATGTTTATAATAGGGCTAAATTAAATTTTATTTTAGATCCATTTCATTGCGTTCAGAAACCTTACCTTTTGTGCAGGTTGCTTAGCCGCTAGATTACTAAGATCATTGAGTTGATGGCTACCCAGAGTTACTCTTCTGATCCTAGTCAGCACTGGGTACTTACAGGTGAAATGTGTGATGATTTCTTTCTCATTCTGTTCACTACAACTGTGGCGTGATGAATTGAATGGGATACCCACTCTGGCCGCAAGTTCACCAAATGGCCAGTGTCCCGTGAACACTTTTGGTTCTGGCTATCCGGTGGAGTAGCTTCAATAGATTTTCGGTTCTTTTTTTATTTAACGATGATCTTGCTAACTCATCAGCTTGTTCATTTTCTGCAATGTTCCTATGTCCCTGAACTTAGAATAATGTAACGTTATTATGATTGCTTACATTTCAAAGCATTTCCTAAAGAACTTAGATGTTATGGCAGAGTTGAGAGCCACAATTGCTGCTTGGTTGTCCGTAACTATTGTAATTTCAGCTTAAAATACACTCGCTTTATCTGGAAGTCTGAAAGCCAATTCTATTTTTAACGATTCTGTATAGACACCAGCACCAACACCACAGTCCATCTTAGAAGCAGCTGTGAATACTGCGGTTTCTATTTCACCCAAGGGATTTTCCTGCTTGCATTCCCTTCTTGATGGAATTTTGACTTTGAAATTCTTAACAATTTCCAAACCTGGCATTGCGTAATATGTGGAATCTGGCAGATCATGAGCTGTCGAGCTTAGAATAGGGTTTGGTCTGCCAGTAGCCATTTTCTCGGAGTCTAATCGTGCTACAAAAGGTTAGAAATTTATTATGAAGGTCAGCCGGAAGAAGGTATAGAGTGCATCCAGTGCATTATTTGGAGTTGATCTTAATGCACCCATAATACCTACACATGCACCCCTCTGTACTCTACTAAGCTTGGTATGGTACATGGCGGTCAAGTACCACTAGTAGGTATTACCACTAATTATGTCAAGACACTTACCAGGCACTAATACCACTAGATCATCTGCATATGCATTAACTTTGGTTCCCTCATGCTGAAGATCTTTAAGAATTCTGTTCATTTTTAAAAACCGCAGTAGTGGTTATAGCACCCCACCCTGGGGCGTACCTCTGCTCACTCTTCTAGTAATCTTATGATTGCCGAGTTCCGACTTGATCTCTCTTGATACATATTAATAATCCAGCGTCTAAGGGCAGTTTTTGAAAGGTGGCCAATGTATATTCTTTCTTTTGTATCGAATGCTCAACGCTCCGTACTAATTCGCTTAGTGCCGTCTAGATTACTTGTTCTTAGAATGGGCAAATTGATACTTATATACTGGAGTACATACTCTAGTACTTTTTTACGTTCTAACTCTAGTATACTTTGGATACTTTTCAATAAGAAGGATGATAGACTTGATGGTCTAAAGTGCTTAGCGGTTTCATAAGCTCTTTTACGTATAAAGACCACCTTCACCCGCCTCCATAGCAGGCGAATATGAATATGGCTATTTTTGAATAGTATGTTGATTAATGGAATCAGAAATTCATTTCTTGAATAATTTTTGGAAAAAACCATCCAAACACGCAGCTTTGTATAAAGAGGTTTTATCAATTGCTCCGTTATAACTGAGCGTTAATGTATTCGCCAGGGCCTCTTCGAACTTTTATGTCAACCGCTTGGCTGATCACATTATTCTCACACAGTATTCTCTGTGGGTTCGGAATAATCCTTGCATGACCTTGTTTTAGCCAATCGCATTTCTCTCTTATATTTTCTAAGTTGGTCCTTGTAGAGTTGCTACTTATTCTGCCTATAGCAGATATTATAGGCATCTCTAGTCTTCTTCCTTAGGTTAGTTAAATTCTCATTCCACCAGACCAGAAACGTTTTTCTGCTACGTTTTATAGGACATGACACCTTAAATGAGACCATGACTTTTGTAAACATGTCAGTGCTCTTCTCTAACTCATTCTCATTCACAATAATGTATGTTAAATTTCTCCAGTTAGTAGCCCTAGGGGTTTTTCTGAAATTTCTCTAGTTAGTAGCCCTAGGTTGAGATAGGGCTTGGGGTTTTCAGGTTTAAAATTAACATTAGCTGTGATCCGAAAACCATCTCTTCTCAGTTATTGCCCATTTTTCTATTTTTAGGGTTTCATCATGTCCTATACCTGTAATATCTTTTTTTTTTTTTAATGTTCGTAGGTGGAAATCTTCAAAAGATACAATGCGCACCGTAGCACATGTGTATGTCGGATTCTTACCGGCTAAACCACACCATTCTTCAATTAAAACTGGTCAAACTGAAATATAAATGTAATATAAATAATTTTATACACAAAGAAATGATTAATCCTTACAGCACTCAATCTTCACCTTTATCTTTACCGAACTCAATTCCAACCCGACCCATTAAGAAGTTTTTTTTAATATCTTCTGGCTCACATAATGGATGAAGATTTCTTGCCACAACTTTTTTTTTTCTTTATTAATTCATATTTAAAATAAAAGTAGCTTAGCCTAATTTATAAATTATTTTGATATTAAGACCTTAGCTGGAGCCGCCTGGTCATATAATTTACATGTTTAAATTTTTCATTTTTGGTATTATGACAAACATAGATCATGTAGATATGTACTTATTTAATTTTTTATAACACAATTTTTTTAGTAACAAGTACATTATATAAAAATTATATGATATAGGTACATTTAACATAAATAATTTTTTTTTAATCTCATTTTTATTTTCTTTTTTTTTTTTATTATTTACTTATTATCTTTTTTTTTTTCTTCATATTTTCTTTATATATTTTGTATTATTATCTATTCTTCACATCTTATGATAAGTTCTTTGATTTTAATTTTGAAAATGCGTATGGTGACAGTATTTTTTAAATCAGCTAGTAAATCATTAAAAGCCTTCAAACATTTATATAAACAATTTTTGTTTTGGTTATTGGTACGGAATAAAGATAAATAGAAGTTTGATTTATTTCTTGTATTGTGGTTATGAATGTCGAACATTCTATTTAATAAAAGATTATGTTTAATTTCATTATTTATAATTTTAAACGCAAGCATATACAGTTCATATTTACAGATATTGGTAAAGTTTAAATATTGTTCTGTATACAATAAACTTGTAGGAAATCTAGTTGGATATCCATGAATAGTCTTGATGGCTTTTTTATGGAGTATGGCTACTCGATTTAAATTAATTTGAGAGGTCCCACTCCATATTGGATTCAGGTACATTTCATTAGAGTGAATATATGAGCAGTATATCATATATAGCGTCTTTGCATCCACGAAGTTTCTGAACCTTCTTAGTATGAATATATAAGGAGAAATTTTTTTAACAATGTGGTTTATATGTTTGTCCCTCCTTATATTATTGTCTAAGACTAACTCCAAATAGTTGAATGATTTAATTATTTCAATAGGAGAATCTCTGAAATAGTACTGTTGTGTTTGAAAAGACGTAATTTTCAAAAAACATAATTTTGGTTTTATTAATGTTTAATTTTAAACAATGTTTTTTGAGCCATTTATCTACTATTTCTAAATCAAGTTTGACGGAGTCTATTAGAGTACCTTCATTTGATTTGGCGTATTTTATTACGGCATCGTCTGCATAAGGTTGAACTTCCCCATTAAGATGTAGTTGCGTTATATCGTCAATAAATAATTTGAACAGATCAGGACCAAGTATGGAGCTTTGTGGTACACCTTTAAAGACCATTTTCGGTTCACTGAGTGTGC
The DNA here is from genome assembly GCA_947095535.1 of Poecilobothrus nobilitatus. Taxonomy (NCBI): domain Eukaryota; kingdom Metazoa; phylum Arthropoda; class Insecta; order Diptera; family Dolichopodidae; genus Poecilobothrus; species Poecilobothrus nobilitatus. The sequence goes on from OX352772.1 coordinate 100,549,754, forward strand.
CTGCAAGATTGACTTGCTGAGTTCTACCTTTTAGGTAGGACTCGAAGTATGATTTTTGATTCGTATTGAAGTTTAATTTTTGCAATTTTTGTATTAATATGTCAACACAGTCAAAAGCCTTCTAAAGATCCAAACATATACAACCAACGCACTTGTTTTCATCCACATTTGCTGAGATGAAGTGCCGTTGTCGGCATGTCTAAGTCTGACCCACTTCAGACTTCAAATGGTTTCAAATATTTTAGAGAAAGAACTTAGTATAGATATAGATCGGTAATTTGTTGTACCCATTTTGTCACCATTTATATACACGGGAGTAACTATTGCATTTTTAGGGATTGAGAGAATGTAGATATTTCGAATGCTTTATTTATAAACTTAACAAGAACAGGACATAACATTTCAGCATATCTTTTAATAAATTTTGCCGAAATCTTGTCAAATCCTGTAGCTGCTGCTGCTTTTAATTTACCTATAGCTATTCTCACTTCATCTAAATTAGACGGATTCAGCTCAAAATTATTACGAATATTTTTTGAAAAACTATTAAGATATTCGAAATCTATTGGTTCATTTGATATATTTCTCTTATTAGTTACATTTAAAAAATATTCATTTATACAATTAGCAATATCACTTTCCTCAACGATTTTGGATCCATTATCGGATTTTAAGACCTTAATACAACATTTGGACGGACAAGACATTTTATTAAACATAATTTCTTTACAAATATCCCACAACTTTTTACAACTATTGGGATTTTGAGCCAATTCATTGCTGTAAAATCTTTGTTTAGTTGATAAAATTAACTGCTTAGTTTTCCGTTGATATTTTGTATATAATCCCTCTATCCGTTTATCCTGTGTGTATATTTTCTTACATTTATAGTAGGAGTCACGAATTTTAATCATCTTCAGTATTTCTTCCGTCATCCAAGCATGTTTATGATGTTTATTATGTTTAATAATGATTGTTTTAGTGTTTATTCGAATTACTTCGCTAAGTTCATGAACTAGTTGGTTAAAGTCCGTTAGTTTATCTAATCTATTCCATATATCATGGAAATTGATAGAATCATAATCTAGTACAGTTTTGGTGGTGGCATCGTTTTGGAGAATAGGTTTCATATCTATACTTGCTAGTAGAAGTTGATGATCGGATAGCTCTGTGTTTAATATATGTAAATAATATTTAACTTTGGTTAAGTCAGTAATAAGATGAACAATTATGGTTTTTGTATTTACTCCGCATCGAGAAGCTTAGTCTTCTGATATTTTATTACAGATCAAAAACCCGTTGCTAAGGAGTGTATCCATGTAATTTCTAACTTCTAAACTATAATTAAGTAGATTTATATTAAAATCTCCTACGATAATAGAGTTTTTATAATTAGAGGTATAATCATCTATTTTTTGAATAAAAATATTATGATTGGTATTATGAGATTTGTATACTGCAATAATATTTATATCTTGGCCTAATAATTTTACAACTAAAACATTTGAATCTTGGAATTCTTCTTTACCAATTAATAGATATATTAGATATATTAGATATATTATCCTTTACATAGATAGCTACACCTCCGTAGGATTTGGCTCGATTTGAAAAGTAGGATGAGAATCCTGAAATATTGAAAAAAATATTTTCAGATTCGTTAAGCCAAATTTCTGTCAAAACTATTACATGAATATCCCAAGAGTAAGATCCTATTAATAATTCCAGGTCAGGTAGTTTATTATGTAAACTGCGTATGTTTAGATATAACAAATTGAAATTTTTTTTATATAGAATTTCACATTCAAGGTTGTCAACCTCGGTAGAGTGACATATATTATCTACAAACGTTTTATCTGGTGTATCAATTTTGGATTATATTAAAAAAATAATGTGTTAGAAGGAGTTAATCGAACTGCATAAAATTCATAAAATTATTTGATAATGTCAACATACAAGTGATTTTTTTTAAACTAAAGTGATATATTTTAGAAAAAATTATTGTAAAAATATATAATATAATAGAATGTGTTAGATAATAAGATTTCGGAAAATTAATTGTAAAAATATAAATAATGAAATATGTTAAAGTTTGTTGAAGTTTATGTTGTGATTTAATTGTGTATATTAATAATGAAATAGAATAAGTAGGATTAAGACAAATTTGTTTTCTCTTTATTTTGTTGACATAAATATATGTGTAGTTACATGCATACAGTTTATATATTTCCAATGTTGACATATCAGTGTAAGTGTTTTTTTTTAAACTAATGTGATATATTTTAGAAAAACTATTGCAAAAATATAAATAATATAATGTATTAGATAATAAGATATTGAAGAATTAATTGTAAAACTATAAATAATAAAGTGTATTAAGGTTTCTTGAAAATTATGTTGTGATCATAGATATATTACTAATAGATAGGCAGTGAAGAAAATATTTTCAGCCAATTTTGAGAAACAGCTGAGGAAAACACATAAGAAGAAAAGAAACGACTATACCTAACCTCCCATCTATTAGTTAATATATCTATGGTTGTGATTCAATGGTGTATACTATATCAAAAAATGTGCTTATTTTCTTAAAGATGGAGCTTAATTGTTTTTCAAACTTTATTGTAAAAATATTAGTTAAATTAAAGTTTGCAAGTTTTAAGTTTAATAGGAAATAGTATTGAATGATCAAATTGTATAAGTTTAAATTGCTAAAAATAAGTTTAATTTTATTTTTATAGTATATATTTTATAGTATATAAATATGTGTGTAGTCAATTATATATTGCTTAGATTTGCTAATAAATTATTTAACAGCTGAGCCAGCAGTTTTAATATGTATGAATTTATAAGAAATAATAATAATATCAGTTGCTGTAAAATTGTTTAACATATCAACATAATCAAAGTCAAGATTTACATTTAATTCTTTAAGATAAAGAGTGTTACAGATCATTTCCAAATTAGAATATAAGCTTATTTTAATAAAGATAATATTAAATTGATAAAATTAAAATGTTAAAATGTATTAAAAATAAAAAAGAAATGTCTTAAGAAATGCAAATAAATTAGTGTTATTTTTTTAACTATAATATGAAGGAAAAAAAGATAATAAATGACAAGATGATAGGACAACACCTTTAATTGGTCTAGTCAGTTTATTTTCATATGTGTGTTATTCTACTTTGACTTTATTTATAGATTTTGTCAAAACTCTATATTCAGTTTCGTTGTCAACATTTATTTTTAATTGGTCATTATTCATCATGTTGACTTTAACATTTATATTTTCCTTTTTTATTATTTTGATAATCTAAGAATAGTTCAAAATTATCGGAGGAGGTTTATATTTTCTTGTGATGTCGTTTTTTCTTTTATTTTTTCTTGTGGTTTACTTGGGGGTTCCATCTGGCGATTAATATCTGGAGATTCATCGGCTCTTTGTTTCTTAGGATTTCTTTTCGACATGTAATATCTAACACATCCACTGACTTGTTAGTGGATATGTTAGATAATACCACCTCCACCTTGTTCATTTGTTTCCCCATTTTCTATTTAGAGCATTAGGCATTTGGTATTTAGAGCATTACGCTCGTACAATACGTCCACAATCAGCTTGACACCTGTGGCACTTACCAGATGCTGAAAACGGGCGGTGGAGTGCGTTCATCATGTGGTATGTACACAGAATTTATGTACATGCTCACATCGTTCTGCATCTCCAGTTTAACTACTGTCAAATCTTCGTAACTAAAATTAGAACTTAAAATTAGTTATGCATTGATGTGTTTTTTGACCAAAATATAAGTTCTTGGCTTACCTATTTCTAAACCTACAATCTTCTAGAACAGTTTATAGACATCGTTGTTTAACCCTGATCCTGGAGGCGTTAACCCATGGCTCCTAAATGAGGTACACTCGTTGGAGGCGTTAACCCATGGCTGCAAAGAGAACTGACCCTCGCATCGGATTACCCTGTAGCCCCTGCCTACTTCGAATGAGTCAAAACACGGAAGAGTCCCTCTAGACCCTTCTTGAATGTGCTCATTCACCATTTCGGACAACCTCGCCTCAAGTTTAATCCACAGATCCCTCGATAATTTACGATCGGTGGTTTTTTTGTTGAAAACTGCAACACATAAATTTCCCTTAACAATACCATTGTAATTTTTATGTGCTGCAGTTTTCGAACTGCTTTGAAGACTCGTTCTCGACACCTTTGCTTGCACTAGATACAACTCAGGTAGAGATTTGACCTGTTCCTTTTCGAGGACGAATCTTTCCTGAGTTGCGCGACTTAAACGTTCGCACAACCTCGCTATATGTCCTCAAGATACCTTTCGTTTTTGTTTTTGTCCTCAAGATACCTTTCGTGAACAACACCCTTGCTTTCATTCTGGGCTATCTTGCTCAGTATGAATTTAGCCTTTTGATATTGTGTTTTGAAAGTGGATCGAAGGTTTTTATTTATTTTGCTTTTTATAGTATAAGTACTACTCTTAGTACTTCCACTACCATTAAGCCCTTATGATTTTAGAGCAATTTGGCTGGTGTTTCTTCCACCAGATGTTAAGCTAGTTTTTTTTAGAAACCCGGCTGGTTCCTGGTTTATCTTCTACAGGGGTACTATGGCTGGTACCAATAATTGTATCCTGCAAGTAACTCATTCTCAGAAGATGAGTTTGTGTTATTTTTATTTGTTTTGAACTTTTTCATTTTGCCCCTACAATTATGGCGAGAAATAACTGTCGAAATTTGCAGAGCTCCCGTACATATGCAAGGTTAATTACAATGAGATGGCCCCTGATACTCCAAGGAGACAGTTAGCGATACCACCTTTATCCACCTGCTACCAAGCAGCCCTTGGGACGGTTTTCTTTCACAGCTTGGCTTGAATGTACATCTATAATCAGCCGTTCACTTGTATTCCAAAATATTTAAGAATTTGAGGATGGCAGGTAATGTTGTAAACCGCTTGGAGGAGTAGATGATTAACAATAACCATTATTGTTGTAGTTTTAAATTCTATTATTGTTGTTGTAGTTTCCAGTAATTCTAATATCTGCGATTGGATGTTGCTTAGTTTTCTCTTAGCATCACTTCTATGAACTTCGTAAGTTTTCTCCAGGATTTTTTCTATAAAAAATTCTATTATTTGTTGTTTTTCTTTTACATATGTTGCAGAATATAATCTGTTTGAGCTTCTTTTTAAATTCTTTATTATGTCGATTAAATCTTCATAACCCAGTAGATTTTTGTTTTTTTTTTTAAATTTATTTTTATTTATTTTATTTATTTTAGGTTTACAATTATTTTAATTTTTTTTTTTATTTTTAATTATCCGTATAGAGTTATTTCGCTCTATATCCGTTAAAATTTAATTATTTGTAAAAATTTATAAGTAATAATTTAATTTAGATTCATAATTTATTTATTTTTAGATACATAAAATTAAAATTTGTTAAAATTTACATAGCTAGTAGAAATTTACAATTATTAATTTTAATTCAGATTTATAATTAATTTATTAAAAAATTTTTGTTTCTTTCTTTTTTTTATTTACTTTTACAATTTACTACACATTTTCTTTTTTTTTTCTATTGTAGGAGTTATTTACAATCCACCTGTTTTTTAACGCCTTCTTATTGACGAAATACTTCATTATTTCATAGATGAATACCACAATTAGTGCTACTATTATCTTCTTAACTATTTCATTAGTGTGGTAATTTTATTGCTGAATAACGTGGATTTAGCTTCTCAAGAAAACCAGCCCATGTTCTGTTAATTGCTTTTTTCGTTTTTTATTTACGACTTCAACTCTTTCAATTTCAATTCATTTATTTATCTCAAAAAAAGCTCATTCGCTCGTCTTAAATTCGTTTTATTATGTTTTTATTGTTCTCTCTGCTATGTGTGTAGGGCAATAACTTACATAATTCGGCACACTCCTTTCGTCTTTTAAAGTTCTGGCCACCACGTTTCTTCTTTCATATTTGTTCAGATGATGGTGAGCTAATTTTCTGCTCCTGTTTTCTTCTATATTCTTTTATGGTTATTACTTTTTTGCCATTCACGTTCGTTTTGGGCAGAGTCGCCATGTAATGTTCGTGGCTACATTTAATTTGCGAAAAATTGTACTTTACTTGTTGACTGTAGCGATGAGGTGTCAGTTAGTAAATTTAAAGAAGCAGCTGAAAAGCTTAATGGTGAGGATTATGAAGTGAATGTAGTAAAAGACAGAAGACATAGACTTCGTATTAACGGTATATCTGAAGATATAGATAAAGATGAAGTTGTTAACAAATTAAAAAAACAAAATAATGTGTTAAAAAATAGTGACTTAAAGCTTAAAGCATTTTTTAAAACTAAAAGAAAATTTAATCCTTCTAAGCAGTGTTTGAATTAAATGTTGAAGAATATAATAGTGTTATGAAAGAAAATAAATTCCGCTTAGGATGGGAATATTGTAAAGTTGTTGATGGAACCTACTTTAGACGTTGCTTTAAATGCTTTCAACACAGATCTGCAGACTGTTCTTTCAAATCTAGAATTTGCTCCCATTGTGCGGAAGAATATGAAGCAGAGCATGAATATAAATCGAATGACTTGAAATGTGTGAATTGTATAAAAGTGAATAAAGATTTCAGACTTAACCTTAATGTATCTCATTGTGCCTTTGATCAAGAGAATTGTGAAGTATATAAAAGAAAACTTAAAGTAGAAAAAAAGAAAATATTCTAGCAACTAAACAATTTTTCAAATAGCACTTTGGAATGTCTTTATTTAAATATAGCAGGTTTGTTAAACAATATGGATGAGCTAAGATTATTAATTAACAAAGAAATGTATGATATTATTCTAGTAAGTGAAACATATATAACTGATAAAATAGAAGAAAGTGAATATTATGTAAAGGGATATAATGTAGCTAACTGTCCATCACATAGCCGTCACACTACAGGCGTAGCTGTTTATATAAAGAATAATCTCTCATTTAAAATCTTGGATATGTTTATAAATCAATTTGTTTGGATTTTGACTATAAAAATATGACTTTACAGAGTTGAATGGTGCCTAGTTGTTCTCTATCGATCATCATCTAGTTCCTACTCGGTACATCAGTTTCTAGATGTATTTACTAATTGGAGTAAACAGAAGATCGAGCAACAACGAAATGGTGTTATTGTGGGAGATTTCAATATAAATTTATTATCAGTTGGTTTTGAAGAAATAATAAACAGAATTAGTAATGATGGATTGAAACAGATAATTGAGGAACCAACAATAATAACATGCAATTCTCAAACTCTTATTAATTATGTGATAGTGAACAATTATTGTGAGCGTGTCTCTTATAAAATAAGCCATTGTAATAAAATTTCGGACCATGAATATATTGAAGTCAACATTATGTCGCATGTAGTAAAATCATTAGATAAAAGTAAAAAAATAAGAATTCTTAAGTATGATAAGGATAATTATAAGTCAATTCTTCAAAGAACTGAAATAAACAGTATAATAAATGAGAATGATCTAAGCAAAATATTGCTCGCTTTCAAAATTGAATTAGCCTCAAGTATAAAAAAAATAACCAACTACAAAATTATTTCAAATACTGGTATGTTACCAGGATGGTTTAATGACACGCTAAGGAGAATTAAAAGTGAAAAAATCGGCTATACGAGGGCAGTACATAGTTATAATAATAGAGTCTGTTGAAACGAATACATAGCTATCCGTGACGTTTATAAAAAAGAAATTATTAAAGTTAAAGATAATAACATTAAAAATAAAATCTCTTTATGTGGTCGAGATCAGAAAAGTATGTGGAAAACGGTTCTTGATCGTAGTGCCAAACAAGTGTGAAGATAATGGTGTAAATGAGGTTATTATAGGCCACAAATTTTTTTAAAACGGATTCCGAAATTGTAAATAATTTAAATGAGTTTTTATTGACAGTATATTAGAAATTAACAATAGTACACCTCATGTGCAATATTCCAGAGCAATAAACACAGTTGGAACAGAATTTGTTTTTGAGGTAATTAATGACTCTTCATTAAAGAACATTCTAGAAAGTATGAATAACAAAAGAGATTGCTGTGGGCTTAAAATCGACATGTTCTTAGACTCTTTTGATAAAATAGGCCCAGCTCTCCGGCACATAATAAACAGCTCATTTCGTCGGTGGCGTTTTTCCGGTGGGCTCATTCGGAGTTGGAAGGAGTCAATTGTTGTCCCAGTTCGAAAGGTAAGGAACTCAACTAAAGCTGAAAATCTGAGGCCGATAAACATGTTACCATCCTATGAAAAAATTTTGGAGAAGGTAGTTTGTCAACAATTTGAAAATTATTTAAAAATAAATTACATCCTAGTACCAGAGCAATCTAGTAAAACACAACAAAAACAGAGTAAACTTTTTCAGTATGGTGTTAGGAACAAAGAGCATAACTGGTTTAAAATATACATGTTAGGTAGAAGACAACGAAAGAAATTAAATGAAGTTAGCTCTAAATTAAGATCTGTTAATCTGGGTGTTCCACAGGGATCCGTCCTAAGAGTTTTACTTTTTTTGATATACATCAATGATATTGGTACAGTGCTAGAATTTTGTAAAATTGCTTTGTTTGCTGATGATTGTTTGTTATATATATCAGCGAAAAACTTTGATGAACTGATTGGTAAAGTTAATGGAAATCTTAATCGTATATACAGTTGGCTAAATATGAATAAGCTTAAAAATAAATGTGGCAAAGACCAAAGCGATTGTCATGAATTACAGATGGCGTACAGATAATGGTATCATAAAATTGAACAATGAACCTATAGATGTAGTAGGTGATATGACATATCTGGGTGTTACCATTGACGACAAGCTAAAATTTGTTGGGCAAATTGATAGGGTTTGTAAAAAAATTTCAAAAAAACTTGGTTTTTTAAGTAAATTGCGCAATAGTATTTCGAAGTCGACAGCAATCATGTTGTATAATGCTATGGTACTACCTCATTTTGATTACTGTTCAACAATTGTTTTTTCCGCTGCAGCTGAAGTAAAACCAAGAATGCAAATCTTAGAAAATTAAGCAATGAGAATGATACTAAAATGTAACGGATTCAGTCGCATAAAAGACATGCTTGATTTATTAGAATGGATGAGTGTGAACCAAAGAATTATTTTCCAAGGTTTGATTTTTGTATTTAAACTAAAAAATAACGAACTACCAGATTACCTGTCAAGAAACATACGTTATGTTAGCGAGTCTCAACCATATAACTTACGTCATGGAAATAACTTTAGGCTTGAAAGATGGAATAGAACTGTAACACAAAATTCGCTAATATATAAAGGGTTACAAATGTTCAACACGCTTCCCGCGTATATCAATTCTACAACAAGTGCTGCCTCACTAAATAGAAAGCTTGGAAATTATGTAAAAGAAAATTACGCATAACTATTTTTTTTTGTTGATTTGTTGTGTTTAAATTTTTTCATTTTTGAATTTTTTAAATGTTATATTTTTTTACTTTTTTAATTTTTTAATTTTTTCTTTTCACTAGAATTTTAATTATAACTATAATTGTTTTGTTGAATTTGTAAGCTTAAAGTATTTCGTTTTTTCTTTTTAAAGAAATTTAAATGGGGTTATTGCATTTTTTGTTATTGAAATTTATTTTTGTAAATTTAGAGTTTTCCAAAAAACCTAATAAATAAATAATAATAATAATAATTAACTTCGTTATGCATATATTTAAGTGTTACCCTTAATTTAACCGACACGGTATGCCAGTTTTTTAAGCAAAGATATTACCAATCGAGAATTTAGTAAATAAATAAAACTAATATATTTGATTTTAATATCTATTAAATTCTGATTTTTATTTTGGAAAATACTTATATTTATATAAAAATAATTTACAATAATAATTAAACATTTTACATTAAAATAATGTTTATTTGACAATTTTAATAAATTTATTAATAAGTTATAATTAGAATGCCCTTCATTTAATCAAAATAAGAATAAATGAACTAAAATACTGATAATACTTAAAGCAGTTTTTGATAATACTTAAAGCAGGTTTACTATTTTTAGGAAGATGCAAAAGTTGTCTTTGAATTTTAATATTGAGTACAATGATCAATAAATAATCAATAACTATCACTTAATTACTAATTAATTAATATTAAAAGATAAACAATCAATATTAATAATTTATAAATAATATTAAGCATTAGTAATTACCACAGATAACAAAAAGTTTACAAAATACTTTCAACAGTTTTTAATTCCTTATTGAAAGAAATTTCAACTCAAAGTGAACTGCGAGTAATGTAAACGCGATACTTAAATAATGCTTAATGTAAACATAGCAATATGAAAATTGAAAGAATAACAAACAATATAGTCTATTACAAAAATGTGAATGTATAAAAAGGACGGATATCTACTATTTGATCATTTGACGTGTAGTTCAACCGCACGTTTGTAAACAAAAACAATATTTCTGATTTTTAAAAAAATTAAAATTCGTAAAAATAAAAAAGAAAATTAAAAAATCGAAAAATAAAAATTAAAGTTAAAATATTCATAGAAAAAAAAAATTAGAACAATTATAATAAAAATAATTATGCAGTGTTAAATTATAACGTAGAAGGAATTGATACCAAATTGTGTATTAATTGCTGAGAATTATAAATTATTTTACAATTCTAAGCAGTTCTTCAATGTCAACGAAGTTAAAACTGAAAAGCCATGATTTTACTTTCTTTAAAAATAAATTTAGGTTCCTAATGTTCTGATATCTTCCGGCACTTTGTTAAAAATTTTTGGTGCGACCATATTATTAAAACGACAGAAGTGAAATTTTCTTACAACGGGGAACTGATGCATATTTCATATAGTTACTTCTTAGATTGTACAAAGGAGTTTGTCTTACATTTAAATAACCACATCTAAAAAAAAATATTTTAAGTGTTTTGAAAAAGTAAAGATTCCTGATGGGTAAAATCTTTAAGTTACGAAACAAATTAAATGAATGAGTTAGTCGATGCTTTTTGCAGAATAGCATGTTTTTGAGATATTAGAAGTGGTTGGATCTTATTAGCATGAACTCCTCCCCAGCATGAAATACCGTATTGAAGCCTAGAATGAAAGAGCGCATAATATACCTTAGAAGTTATTTCTGCAGAGCTATATAAATTTACATGATATAACTGTCTGTTGATTTTACAAAAGTAAGATTTCAATTCAGACGAGTGTGCACTAGAATGGATCTAGAGTCAATAACTACTCCAAATATTTGTAAAAATTTACATTTTCAATATTAAAACAGAGAGAACTATATAAATTCGAAGAGATAGAAACACTATTACTTATTAAAGGGAATTTGGTGCAAATAGGATCATGATAAAAAATAATATAGTCATAATTCAATCTTTTGTGAATGGAGAAATTTATGCATTTTGTTTTATAACTCAACGACAATTTGTGTTTGTAAAACAAGCGACGCACAATGTCAATATCATGATTTAAGTTGCAAACCATATTCAAGTGGTTATCACAGGCATAAGTAAATGCCGTATCATTTGCAAAGGCCGTAGGAATTCCTTTAAAGTTTTGAATGAATAACGAATTGATAAGCACTAGAAATAGTATAGGTCCAAAAACGGAACCTTGTGGAACCCCACTCTCAATGTCTAATAAATCACTGTAGTATCCTTTGTATTTTACATTTTATTTTCTGCCAGTAAGAGATGAATTCAGCCAATTATGAAAGATGCCTCTAAAACCCGCGTTAAAAAGCTTATTCAACAGAAGCTCATAGTTAACTAAGCTTTTGTAATATCTACAAATAAAGCCGAAGTGACTTTCATTTTATTAATGGAGTCAAAGATTTTCATACAAAATTTAGGAAGAGCATCTTCTGTAGATTTGCCACTGTGAAAGCCAAATTTATTGGCATGATAAAATTGATTTTTATTAAGAAATTTTAATATTCTAGACTTAATTGCTTTTTCAAAGATTTTAGAAACTAGTGGAAGTAACGAGATTGGTCTAAAGTTATTAATGTTCGAATAATTACCTTTTTAAAAAGAGGAATTACTTCCGCAATTTTTAACTTATTTGGAAATACTCCAGAGTAAATATTTTGATTGAAAATATGCGTCAAAACATCAACGACATAAAATGAAATTTTTTAAAGATATTACTATTTAAACCATCTGCTGTTTTTGAATTAGAATTTTTCAAACTATTTATGATTTTATGTAATTCATAAGCATTTATAGGCTCAAAGAAGAAACAGAAATCACGAAACACTTCATCATTTAGTAAGTTATCAGTAAGTGAGTTAAAGATATTAACAGAATATTTTTTATGATTGTTCGCAAAGTGTAAGTTGAACACATCGGCAATTGTTTTTGGGTCATGAATTGTAATATTATCTAATTTTCACGTAATTTCATTGAAGCGATAATTTTTATTTAAAATACAATTTACAAGTTGCCACTCTTTGTTGGTATTGTTCTATAAAACTCAAATTTATTTAAAAAATAATTATTTTTACAATTAACAGAAGCGCGATTTATATCCTTACATAGTTTTAAATAGTATTTCATTATTCTAATGTTAGTATCATTTCTCTTGACTTTCGATCTCATCTTATTTCGAATTTTAATTTTCTTAAGCAAATTATTTGAAATCCAAGGTTTGAGTTTTTTGAACTTATTAGAACTAAAAGAATTTGATGAAGTACATTCATTAATGTATTTTTACAGAACAAAAATAAATTTATCATATGCAATAGATGAGTAGGAATTAAAATAAATTTCAGACCATGATTCAAAAAAAGTAAAGAAGATAATTTCCGAAAATCAATACGTTCAGTAAATATATTCACATATTTATCTTTACTAGTTAAACTTTTTCCATTTAGAAATTCAACATTAATCATAGTATGATCAGTTATATTAATATCATATACCTGTCCTTTTAAATAATGTGAGTTATTTTTATGAAACCTAAAATAAACATGATCTATGCAAGTAGAACTCAACTTAGAAAACCTAGTGGGAGTAGTTATAAGAGCCAAAAAACCAAAACGTGACATCATAAATTTATAATCATCGACATCTTTAGAACTACTTCAAATATCTATATTCAAATCACCCAAAAGTATAACATTACTGTTTTTAATGTTGTTTAAAAAAACAGAAATTCCACTTATGATTGCATAATACTTAATATTGCATAATACATGATTGAAGCCTGTAAGCACTTACAAAACAATACTTAACTTCATTAAGAAAGCACACTAATTTAAATATATCAGCAGTTAAATTAAAGCAATTAATATCACAATTTAAGTCATTTCTAATAAAAAAAGCGACACCACCTGAAGCATAACTATTATTGCATGTAGCAAAAAAATTAAAATCAAGAATATGATAGTCGAATTTCTCATTATCAAATATCCATATTTCAGTTAAACAAATAATATCAGGAACTTTAGGAAGAACTGATAAATTAACAAGAAAATTATTAAAATTCTTTCACATACTTCTAATGTTCTAGCAAACTACAGTAAAATTTTTAGAAGAGTCCAAATCAAAACTATCACAGTTGTTGGAATGTCAATCACTGTCATCCAAATGTTTACAAACATTAGTAAAACTATTATCTACATTATTTACAAAACTACTGGCATTAATATTAAGAAGGCATATTAAGTAATAAACTATTTGCAGAAGGCATATTAAGTAATAAACTATTAGACATTATTCAGAAACAAAGAAAAAGCAAACAAATTTAAAATAAAAAAAAGAGAAAAATAAGAAACAAAAAAAAAAATGTAATTTGAAAAAAAAAAAAATTGAATTTAAATAATAGCAAAAATAAATCTAAAATTATTACGACAACTTATCCAAATCAGTACATTTTAAAATTCTTACATGTTTGTCGCCTTCTCTTTTTCTCATATATATTATTCCATTGCTTATCCAAACGTATTTGTAATCTTTTTCGAGTTGAACTGTTTCAGCTTTTTTTAATAATTCTCTCATATATTTAGTGAAGGAATCGTAAATATAAATCCGATTTTGCTCATCTTTGTCTTCATTCTCACCATCTTTGTCATCATTCTCACCAACATCAACAATATCCGTGTTTAATTTATTTTTATTCACTTTTCGTTTTTTCATTATCTGTTGTTTTACCGTGATATATGAAAGTTTAACACAAACTATGCTGCTGATAGTACTGTTTTTATTTATTGTACTTGGAGAGGAGAGAATTTTAGAATAAATTTTTTTTCTTCTTAAATATCAGTGAGTGATATCGTTTTCTTTTAAATTAGCATTCAATCCAACATTAAGAACTTTTAAGACCTTAGATTTAACGTTGTCATCGTTAACATTTGGAATTCCCAAAATATCAATGTAATTCTGCAGTCGATATTGTTCTGACAAACTTATCTTATCTTTCAAAATACCCAGCTCGTGTTTTAGGCTCTTATTTTCACTTCTCAGTGCAATTAATTCTTCGTGATATTGTACTAGCAAGGTTTTGATGCATTTAATTTCTTCTGTTAAACTTTCCAAATTTATATAATTTGCGGTGGCATTTAATGAATTTGTTTTATCATTTAATTGAAAACTATTGTAACTTAAAAAGCTATTGTTAGTAGAGACATTTTGTAAAGTTTTAGATAAATTAAAATTTAATTTAGCTTTCTTAGACGTTTGAGTACATTTACCTCGAGAATTATTATTAGACATTTTAATAAAAGAAAATATGTAAAAGTATATGCAAAGATACAGGAAAAGAAATAGTACATGTGCACCCAACAGAGAAGTAAACTAAACTATTATTACTAATATTACATGTATAAGCTAAACATTCATAGGTACTATGTGATGTGGCATATAGTAATATCTGTCAAATATGTATACTCATTTCTATTCTTTGTAATTTGTATTCTTTTTCTTTAACTCGCTATGTTGGGGGAGTCTGATTCAGAAGTAGGGGCATTAGTAAGGATATGGCAGGGCAAATGGCGGAGCTGTAAGCTTTCCTGGTAAAGATATGGCGGTGCAAATGGCGGAGCTTAAAGCTTTCCTGGTAAAGATATGGCGGTGCAAATAGCGGAGCTTTTAATCAGCAAAGCTTACCAGGTAAATATATGGCGGCGCAAATGGTGGAACTTTTAAACGGCAAAGTTTTTAAGCGGTAAAGTACGAGTAAAAGATTTGTGTCTTTGATATTTTACATGACCATGTGGAGAGGAGCAAAACAATGGCGCTGCTGCTGCAACGGAGATTTTAAGCGCATGATAATGTGGAGAGGAGCAAAACAATGGTGCTGTGGCTGCAACGGAGTTTTTAAGCGGTAAAGTATGAGTAAAAGGCTTATGTGTTTGATATTTTAAATTTATTTAAAGATTTATTTTTATTAATAAAAGTTTTATTGATTTTGGAACTTAAGTTTAAACTTGATTTAATGTTTATATAAAAAATTTAAAAAAGTTTTTAAAGCTGGATTAAACATTGTAGAATTATTATTATCTTTGAGAAGCTTAATAATTATACCCGTACGATAGGATCGGGTATAATAAAATTACTCCTCCGTTTGTAACACCTCGAAATAAGCGAGCTAGATATACCTTCAAAGGTATGGATCGGATCAGAAAAAAATTCTAAGACTTTTGAGCCATGTCCGTCCGTCCGTCCGTCCGTCAGCACGCTAACTCAAAAACTAAGAAAGCTAGAATCTTGAAATTTACACAAAATATTTTGGGAGTAATTTGTAGGTTCCCTATTTTCTTTGGTTGAGTTTGGACCAAGCCTTAGGTAGCTCTCGAACACCTAACTTTTAGATCCCCACATTTTTTTTGCAATAGAGCTATGAAATTTTAACTACTGATAGATCTCATAAAAATATTAATTTTATTTTTAATAACTTTTTTTTGTAGCCCCACCCGTTAGGGAGCTACAGCTCCCCAAAGGTTCAAAAAAGCTCTATATTTAAATTGTTATAGCACAAGTTGTATAAGGTATATCTTCATTTTGAAAACGCCAAACTATTACTACTTTTATTAGCTTTAAAAGTATATATACAATAAATATATATTTGTGGCATACGGTGTCTTAATTTACCGTTATGCGAAACTAAAATTTTGCAAAATCCTTTAACCCTTCTATCTTCTGAACGGGTTAAGTTGGAAACTTAAAATGAAATTTTGACAGAAGTTAGATCTTTGAAAATAAGTATGAGTCATTTCAGAAATTTTTTTTGTATCACCCCCCGTTTAGGAGCTGTAAGGAGTCAAAAACTGAAAATTTCCTATTTTTAAACACCTGTAACTTGAACACCTGTTAAAATTTTTTTGAAGTAATACACAAAAATTAAAGCTTCAACATCATACTCTTATTTCTTTACAACTTTACAACTTTTTTTAATAATATAGGGTTACTTTATAATTGACGAAAGTGTTACTTGATTTTTTCAAATTTTCTAACAAATTTCTTTAAAACGAATTTTTTCCATTTTGTTTTACTCGATAATTTGAAATTGTTGAGGATATAATGCGTAGTACATAAAAATGCAAATAAATAAACAACATAACGGTTGCTTGAAGAATTTTTATTTATATGATATTAATATATATACATACGTATATAATATCATGTTTATTTACATATCGTATATGTCACTAGTGAATGAATGATAAGAGTATAGATGTATATTATATAGCGCCGTATTTACATACATATATGTATTTTATTGTACTTATAAGAAATTATTCTGTCAATGGAATATTTAAATATAATATAATATAATATTTAAAATTATATTTACTATTTTGTACTAAGTAAATTTAATATACATTTACCGCTTAGTATTAAATTGTACTATAGAATATTTGAAAAACTTTTGGATTGATAATCGTTATGTGAAAGGTTAGAATCTGCTTTTGAAGAATGTACATATAAAAATATAGTTTGAATATATGTACAACCCATAGTTCTAGAAATTATAAAATTCGCCCAAATTATTTTAAAATAATAAAATATTAAAAAAATAATATTGTGAGCAGAGTGACAGGCTGTTAACATACTAACGGTTCGTACGGGTATCTAAGAGTTGACAAAGTTAACTGTATTCTTCCTCGTTTTTATTATAAAAAAATTTTCTTGATTATGGAACTTAAGTTTAAACTTGATTTAATGTTTATATAAAAAAAGTTTTTAAAGCTGGATTAAAATTTGGTATTATCTTTGAGAAGCTTTAAAATTTTTATTATAAAAAAATGTTCTTGATTATGGAACTTAAGTTTAAACTTATATAAAAAAAGTTTTTAAAGCTGGATTAAAATTTAGTGAATTATTATTATCTTTGAGAAGCTTAATAATTTTTATTAATAAAAGTTTTATTGATTTTGGAACTTAAGTTTAAACTTGATTTAATATTTATATAAAAAGTTTTTAAAGCTGGATTAAAAAGTGTTGAATTTTTATTATCTTTAAGAAGCTTAATAATTATTTTATTAAAAGTTAATATTTATATAAAAAGTTTTTAAAGCTGGATTAAAAAGTGTTGAATTTTTTTTTATCTTTGAGAAGCTTTAAAATTGCTAAAAATTCAGATAAATTCAAGCACTTCATTTTGAAAAGTTTTTTAAATTTAGTTTAAATACTTCATTAAAAATTTAGTATATTAAAATAAAGCTTGGTTTAAATATAGAATATAGAATGTATTATAAAAATAAAATTATTATAAAAATATTCTGTTGACTAGTTTTTTCGTCAACAAAAACCCATGTTGTTTTGCAATGATATTTAAGAAAATGTAGAGTTTAAAAGCTAATATAAAAATAATAAAAAGTTTTTATAATATTGGATGGAAAAAAAACAAATAAAAGTAACTTAAACAAATTTTATTTATGAACATAATTTAAATGAATTTTTTTTTTTTTTTTATTTATTATGCAAAAACAACAAAAAATTTATGTCTTTGATATTTTAAATTAGTGAAATGATCTAATATTTTATTTAAAGTGCTGAATATTCTAAATTAGACTAAAAACATATGAAAAGTTTAAAGTTGAAAAAAAGTTTAAAGTTTGGTTTAAATACCAATTTTTTATTATTAAAATTTAAACTTGATTTAATATTTATCTGAAAAATATTTTAAAAAGTTTTTAAAACTTGATTTGAACACATAATGAATACAAAATAATTTTTAAATGGAACGTTTTGTTATTCTCGTAATACAATGTAAATTAGACTTTTGGTAAATATGTTTTTACTTTAATAAAAGCTTTGAGTTAATGGTTGAAATTATATTGTTAATAATATAAGCTATTAAAAAAATAGAAATACAAATTGAAAACATGATCAAGTTCAAGTTAAAAGTAAACAAAAAAAATGAAAAAAAACTTGGGTTTAAAAAGTTGTTTTAAATATTAAATAACAGCATTGCATTTTTTACTTTACTGTTTATAAATTTTTATTCATTAAATAATATTTCGTTTATTTATCCATGAATCATGTTTTTTATCTAAACCAAGCCACCTAACCAAAACTTGATTTCCTTGTTTTCTTATTATATTTTCTACAAGGTAAACATTAGGAAATTTAACAGATGTAAGTTCAGGTTCATAAAAACTGCCTTTTATTGGTTTTTGTGTGTAATCGAGTAAATTGTATGTTATTGGATCAGTTCTTTTTATTTTTGCTATGGTATAAATTTCTGTTGACCAATTAGGTTGATAACCTTTTGCAAATATACCTTTAAATTTACTTGTACGAACAAATAAAATAGAGTGAAGATATGAAAAGTTTTTTAAAGTTTGGTTATGATAAATCGAAGTATTCTTAATACTGTAAAACTTGTGTTCAAAAAGTTATTTTTATAAGTAAAAAACAGTTTGCATTTCATAATAAAAGTTTGTTTTGTTTTTTCATTAAAAACTATATTAAAAATTTTAATTATAAATTTCCTTAAATTAAGCTTGCAGTAGTTACATAATTTGTACAATAATTACAATAAAGTTTATATAAATTAATTTAAGTTACAATGACCTCATACAAGGGTATGAATTTTATCATGTAATATATATCTCTTATTATCTAAAGAACTTAAAGCTATTTTATTTAAGTTTTGAGTGTAAATTACATGTAAATATGATTTAAAATTATTCATTTCTCTATATATAATTTTATTTTTTAATAGACAGTCTTTATAATTATTTAAATTGAGGTCATTTACAACATATTTTTTCACACCTTTTGCCTTTTTTACCTGATCACCCTGAAACGACTCAAGATAATACATTTTTGATCTTAAACCAATAAATTCAGAAACAATTCTACCATTGAATTCATCTTTAAATAATCCAAGTTTTTTTTTATTTAATAAAGGCAATTTGTATGGGTTTTCAGAAGTATAATCAGAAGTATCAAAATGTATGGCTAAATCTTTATGTATATCAGAATAAAAATCATCTGTTTGTATAGTATAAATGAAACTGTCGGTATCAGTATAATTTAATAAAGAAACTCTATTACCATATTTTGCTTTAATATAATTATAGTGAAAATCATACATTAGAATTTTGGATTGTTCTATCACACAGAAATCTAAATATATCGGTTTGTTATAAAGAACTTGGGATTTATTAAGTTGAATTGCAATTAAATTTTCAGCAAATCTAGATGAACTATGGTAATTAGGTTTTGCTATTAGAGCTCGAGCACCCAAATGTCTCCCTTCACTTTCCCATAAAGTAGCTATTTTCACATTGACTCTCTTGTCATCATTCTCCATAGTTTTTCCGAAAACGGCATTATTCATTAATTTAAAAAAGTCTTTCTCAAAATTATTTAATGCATTAGTTCTGTGCATGTTATTTAAATCAATGTACTTTTTTCAACCAATCAGATTGCTGAATATTTAGATCAAGCAATAATTTTCGTATTTTGCTACCGATCGGATCATGAAGATTCTGTAGATATTCTAAATCTACTTCTAAAACATACCCTATTTCCGAATCATCTGAAATTTCTATTACATTAATACTATCGGGATTGTCAACCCACTGAAAACTTTTATATGGTACATATTGAGACATTGCCCAGCCATATAAATTATTTGCATCTAAATAAACAATATACATATGGTGAATTTTCTTCTTTTTTATAATATTCCCCCATATATTTATTGTTGGCTTTTGAATGTCTTAAGGAATATTGACTAATACCACCACGTATTCCTTTTTGGAAAAAATTGTACATATTAATATCAGTTAATAACTCTAACTCAACACCTGCATATTTTAACATAGCAGCCCAAGTAAGGCCCGGTGCAGTGCAAAAATTAGCAGGATTTAGTTTATAAATTTTTCTACATATTTCTCGGAAATTTTAAAAAACATCTGTCAATATTAACACATCAGTTTTTAAGTATATTTTCATGTAATCCGCGCGATTTTTACAATTAAATGTGAACCATACGGTAGTTGCGTGATTATAGTCAGTATTAGAACAAGCGGTATTTGTCATTCAGTTCTTAAATGCTTCCTGATGTGGTAAACATTCCTCATAAAGTTTTTCTATCGAATCAATGTATTCATACGGGTAAACTCCTTTCCGCCTCATTAATTCAAATTTTTCCTCGGAATCAAATACTTTTCTGTCGTGTTCTAAATTCTCTTTATTTAAATTGCTACATAATGAGTCAAGGCTTGAGGGCATAAATCTAAAACTATCAAGAAAACGTAAATAAAAATGATTGTCTCCGTCAAGACTAATTTGTTCGGTCAGTGAAATATAAAGTTCTTTATTTAAAGGTAATACAGCAATATTACCTTTAATTTCATTCAAGACCCTAAACAATAAATGACAATCGTATTTTGAAAAATTATGGAAAAATATAGGAAAACGAGGAAGAATACAGTTGCCTTTGTCAACTCTTAGATACCCGTACGAACCGTTAGTATGTTAACAGCCTGTCACTCTGCTCACAATATTATTTTTTTAATATTTTATTATTTTAAAATAATTTGGGCGAATTTTATAATTTCTAGAACTATGGGTTGTACATATATTCAAACTATATGTTTATATGTACATTCTTCAAAAGCAGATTCTAACCTTTCACATAACGATTATCAATCCAAAACTTTTTCAAATATTCTATAGTACCATTTAATACTAAGCGGTAAATGTATATTAAATTTACTTAGTACAAAATAGTAAATATAATTTTAAATATTATATTATATTATATTTAAATATTCCATTGACAGAATAATTTCTTATAAGTACAATAAAATACATATATATATGTAAATACGGCGCTATATAATATACATCTATACTCTTATCATTCATTCACTAGTGACATATACGATATGTAAATAA
The DNA here is from genome assembly GCA_947095535.1 of Poecilobothrus nobilitatus. Taxonomy (NCBI): domain Eukaryota; kingdom Metazoa; phylum Arthropoda; class Insecta; order Diptera; family Dolichopodidae; genus Poecilobothrus; species Poecilobothrus nobilitatus. The sequence goes on from OX352772.1 coordinate 100,571,175, forward strand.
ACATGATATTATATACGTATGTATATATATTAATATCATATAAATAAAAATTCTTCAAGCAACCGTTATGTTGTTTATTTATTTGCATTTTTATGTACTACGCATTATATCCTCAACAATTTCAAATTATCGAGTAAAACAAAATGGAAAAAATTCGTTTTAAAGAAATTTGTTAGAAAATTTGAAAAAATCAAGTAACACTTTCGTCAATTATAAAGTAACCCTATATTATTAAAAAAAGTTGTTAACAGAAATAAGAGTATGATGTCGAAGCTTTAATTTTTGTGTATTACTTCAAAAAAATTTCAACAGGTGTTCAAGTTACAGGTGTTTAAAAATAGGAAATTTTCAGTTTTTGACTCCTTACAGCTCCTAAACGGGGGGTGATACAAAAAAAATTTCTGAAATGACGCATACTTATTTTCAAAGATCTAACTTCTGTCAAAATTTCATTTTAAGTTTCCAACTTAACCCGTTCAGAAGATAGAAGGGTTAAAGGATTTTGCAAAATTTTAGTTTCGCATAACGGTAAATTAAGACACCGTATGCCACAAATATATATTTATTGTATATATACTTTTAAAGCTAATAAAAGTAGTAATAGTTTGGCGTTTTCAAAATGAAGATATACCTTATACAACTTGTGCTATAACAATTTAAATATAGAGCTTTTTTGAACTTTTGGGGAGCTGTAGCTCCATAACGGGTGGGGCTACAAAAAAAAGTTATTAAAAATAAAATTAATATTTTTATGAGATCTATCAGTAGTTAAAATTTCATAGCTCTATTGCAAAAAAAATGTGGGGATCTAAAAGTTAGGTGTTCGAGAGCTACCTAAGGCTTGGTCCAAACTCAACCAAAAAAAATAGGGAACCTACAAATTGCTCCCAAAATATTTTGTGTAAATTTCAAGATTCTAGCTTTCTTAGTTTTTGAGTTAGCGTGCTGACGGAAGGACGGACGGACAGACATGGCTCAAAAGTCTTAGAATTGTTTTTCTGATCCGATCCATACCTTTGAAGGTATATCTAGCTCGCTTATTTCGAGGTGTTACAAACGGAGGAGTAATTTTATTATACCCGATCCTATCGTACGGGTATAAAAATTAGGGCGTCTATATAATATGTTACATGAAAAATGTGCAGGGCCTCTATATCTACCTGAAAAATTACAATGATCTCTTACTCTATCAATATAGTCTAAAGACTTACTACAAATGTGACAATTCCTCTCTGTTAATTGGTGTAATTCTTCGTCCAATGTTAGATTTGCCATTGATTACGGTGCCATGTGATGATTTTGAAATATGTTTGTGCATTTATTTACCAACGATGTTATAAACTTCTTAGCACAATCAACTCCTACAAACTCCTGATAACCACTCAAAAAATCATCGAAAGTACATTTAAAATAATATGAAAATGCTATTGCCTATGTATATTTATAGTTGATGAAATTTCTGGATTAGGGTTACATGTGAAAATTGGTGATAAAATACTTTCAGCATCAGCATAAATCACAAAAGGAGTTTCCATTTGTTGTTGGTAATTTTTATATATTAGAGTGTTGTTGTCTTCAGTAGGAAGTATCGCAACAATTTTCTTGCACTCCTCCTTGTGTATAATAAGCTGTTGAGGATCATAGAAATGTTGCAAACAAGAATTACATATGTATATTTGATGTTCATGATAAGTTATAGAACTCCGTAATAACTTCGAGAAATGCTTTATATAAACAAAGTGGAAGTTCTCATCTTTTTCAAGTAATAGTAGATTTACATGATTTAGTTTTTCTTCTTTGGTTATATAAAAAGGTCCAACAATTTGATGTTCTGCATTCTTATACTCCAATGCAAAAACATTAATGCTTATATCATCATTAATTTCTTCAAAAATACGTAATTCGCTTAACTGTGCTGGAAATGACATACCCTCAAAATGCAGTTGAAAGATTTAAAGATTTATTTTTATTATAAAAAAATTTTCTTGATTATGGAACTTAAGTTTAAACTTATTTTAATGTTTATATAAAAAAAGTTTTTAAAGCTGGATTAAAATTTGGTATTATCTTTGAGAAGCTTTAAAATTTTTATTATAAAAAAATTTTCTTGATTATGGAACTTAAGTTTAAACTTATATAAAAAAAGTTTTTAAAGCTGGATTAAAATTTAGTGAATTATTATTATCTTTGAGAAGCTTAATAATTTTTATTATAAAAAAATTTTCTTGATTATGGAACTTAAGTTTAAACTTATATAAAAAAAGTTTTTAAAGCTAGATTAAAATTTAGTGAATTATTATTATCTTTGAGAAGCTTAATAATTTTTATTAATAAAAGTTTTATTGATTTTGGAACTTAAGTTTAAACTTGATTTAATATTTATATAAAAAGTTTTTAAAGCTGGATTAAAAAGTGTTGAATTTTTATTATCTTTAAGAAGCTTAATAATTATTTTATTAAAAGTTAATATTTATATAAAAAGTTTTTAAAGCTGGATTAAAAAGTGTTGAATTTTTTTTTATCTTTGAGAAGCTTTAAAATTGCTAAATATTCAGATAAATTCAAGCACTTCATTTTGAAAAGTTTTTTAAATTTGGTTTAAATACTTCATTAAAAATTTAGTATATTAAAATAAAGCTTGGTTTAAATATAGAATATAGAATGTATTATAAAAATAAAATTATTATAAAAATATTCTGTTGACTAGTTCTTTTTTCGTAAACAAAAACCCATGTTGTTTTGAAATGATATTTAAGAAAATGTAGAGTTTAAAAGCTAATATAAAAATAATAAAAAGTTTTTATAACATTGGATGAAAAAAAAACAAATAAAAGTAACTTAAACAAATTTTATTTATGAACATAATTTATATGAATTTTATTTTTTTTTTATTTATTATGCAAAATTATTGCTTATAAACTTTTTGTAAATATGATCAAAATGCTTTTAAAGCATAAAGAATGAGTAAAAACAAAAAATTTATGTCTTTGATATTTTAAATTAGTGAAATGATCTAATATTTTATTTAAAGTGCTGAATATTCTAAATTAGACTAAAAACATATGAAAAGTTTAAAGTTGAAAAAAAGTTTAAAGTTTGGTTTAAATACCAATTTTTTATTATTAAAATTTAAACTTGATTTAATATTTATCTGAAAAATATTTTAAAAAGTTTTTAAAACTTGATTTGAGCACATAATGAATACAAAATAATTTTTAAATGGAACGTTTTGTTATTCTCGTAATACAATGTAAATTAGACTTTTGGTAAATATGTTTTTACTTTAATAAAAGCTTTGAGTTAATGGTTGAAATTATATTGTTAATAATATAAGCTATTAAAAAAATAGAAATACATATTGAAAACATGATCAAGTTCAAGTTAAAAGTAAACAAAAAAATGAAAAAAAACTTGGGTTTAAAAAGTTGTTTTAAATATTAAATAACAGCATTGCATTTTTTACTAAAAGTTTATAAATTTTTATTCATTAAATAATATTTCGTTTATTTATCCATGAATCATGTTTTTTATCTAAACCAAGCCACCTAACCAAAACTTGATTTCCTTGTTTTCTTATTATATTTTCTACAAGGTAAACATTAGGAAATTTAACAGATGTAAGTTCAGGTTCATAAAAACTGCCTTTTATTGGTTTTTGTGTGTAATCTAGTAAATTGTATGTTATTGGATCAGTTCTTTTTATTTTTGCTATGGTATAAATTTCTGTTGACCAATTAGGTTGATAACCTTTTGCAAATATACCTTTAAATTTACTTATACGAACAAAATCTCCAATTTTGTATTGTGCTTTTCGGAATACTTTTAATTTATTGAATACAGTTTTTAATAATAATTTCTCATTTTTCTTTGTAACCTTTTTTGGTGGAAGTTTAATTGTATGATGGTATGTTGAGTTATATTTTTCTATTAGCGATGGTAGGATAGTTAACCATTTATATGTGCCTTGTAAACTAAATTGTTTCCACATTTTGTAGCGTACGATTGAAACGTTCTACAATTGATACTGTTAGTTCTGAATATGTATGATAATGGTTAATTTTATTTTTCCTCATTAGATTTTGAAATTTTTTGTTGAAAAATTCCATACCTTGATCAGATTGTAAATTTTTTGGTTTTTTACCAGCTCGCTTAAAAATATTTTTCATTGCGATTAAAACATTATCAGCACTTTTGTTTTTAACTGGTTCAGCATACGCAAATTTTGAAATTGCATCAATTACTGTTAATAAATATTTATATCCCTTGTTGAATTTTGCATATGGAAAAATTTCAACCAAATCAATTTGCCAAGTATCATTTAAACCCTTTTGAATAAATTTTCTTCGCGTAAATTTTCTTCTAGCACCTCTATGAATTTCTGATAAAACTTGTAATCTCGACATTATTCTCGTACCATTTAATTAAATTTTCCAAAGTGATGCTATAATTTTCTATTGTATGACATTCACATGTGTCCGGTCCAGAAGCAGAATTATCATATGCCCATGGACAAAGGGTAAAATGAGTACCATAAATTGAAGTGTACTTATTTACTCCAGAATAATTTTTAATGTGTGTGTATAGATATAATATTAGTTTCTTATGATCATCTAATAAGACGGAGGAATAAATATTTAAGAACTCCTCTACTTCCATAATTCAAAATGACTGTACTAAGAATATGTTCGCTGCTTTTATATAATTTCTCAATTGTATTTTAAATTTAGTTTCTTATCAGACACAGACCAAAAATGATTAACTTTATTCATCCATTTACAATGATGATTTCGGGACCATCTGGTTGTGGGAAAACAACATTTGTATATAATTTAATTGAAAATATAGACAGATTGATTTATCCGAAAATTGAAAAAATAAAATGGTGTAACCCAGAAATATCTGCTGTTCCGAAAAATATAGATTTTCCTGATATAGACTTTTATACCAGTATTCCCAAAGAGTTTAGTGGGAATGAAAATAGACCCACTTTAATTGTTTTAGATGATTTAATGTTAGATTCTTCAAATAAACAGGTATGCGAATTATTTACTAAAGGTTCGCACCATCGTAATTTATCTATTGTATTGTTAACGCAAAACGTTTTTCATCAGGGGAAATTCTCAAGAGATATTTCATTAAATTGTAAATATTTAGTGCTTTTCAAAAACCCTCGAGACAAATCACAGATTTTTCCTCTTGCTAGACAACTATATCCGGAAAATATAAAAGGTTTCCTGGGGGTATATAATGAATCAACCTCAAGTCCACATGGTTATATTGTGTTGGATTTAACACAAGACGTTAACGATTTGTTTCGTATTAGAACTAATATTTTTTCAAAAGAATATTGCATATGCTTCTGTGATAAAAGTGATTTGAACAACTGTCAAAAGTATGAAACGATTGAAGAAAAACCAACATATATTACATGTACTAGGAAAGTGCAAGAAGAAGAAATTTCGTGAAAATATTCTTAAATTTTGTGATGATGATATTATCTGTTTCTGAAATTGCAATGAATATATTAAATGGTAATAATAAAATTTCACCAGCAAAGAAAGCTAAATTAAGAAAACATAAAAAAAAATGAAGATTCCTAGCCTGTACAAAGAAAAGTATAAAAGCCAAACGAAAAATATTAGTTCAACATGGTGGATTTTTATCAACTTTAATCGGTACTATATTATCTGGTGTAATAGGAAAATTGCTCAGTAAGACATAATGCAGCGAATGATTGTTATGTCACCAGAAATATTTTCAAAATTTAGTAAATTATTTCAAGATGATAAAAAGTTGGATTTATTAGATCAAAAAATGAAAAAAGTTTTATATGACAAAAAATTAAAACCTTTGCAAAAATGGTACTTATATCGGCAAAATCTCCTCAAATATGGAATTAACAAAAGACACGCAAAAAATTACCAGAAAAGGCTAATAATCTTACATTTGATATAGGCACTCAAACAAAATTTTTTTCTAAACGAAATGCATATACAAAAACTGAATTACCTAAATAAAATCAACATCAGCACAGACCGATTTTTTACCATCAGTTAATGATGATGTGTTTGAATATAATCCTAAAAAAGAAAATTCAAGTATGGATATCGATTTAACACATTATGATTTGGATGATGAAAATTCATTTAAAAAATTAGCTCAAACTGAAATGTTGAAAGATGAAAAATTAGTCGAAAGACCATCTCTAAGCTCTGATTATCGAATGTTTGAAACACCAAGTGGTGATGTAATTACCGTTGCTGTACCATCTCCTGAAAAAAAGAAGAAACTAAGATCGGCCGGTAGTTCAATTTCCTCAACTATACTTTCACAGTTTCCTGAAACAAAAAAACGAAAACTAAAACCTTTACTAAGAAGTCCAAAACTAAGAACTTCATCAACACCGGAATGGACAACATATAAATAGTTCAACATTTTATCTTTTCGTAGAAGTTAACCAAGATGGATAGTCAAGATGACTTCTATGTAACATTGTTTAGTAATGATAATTTAACACTGTTTCAAGATAACACTTTAGCTTCATTCGAAAATAAATTACCTATTTACTTTGATTTAAGAAATGAAATTTGGAAAGTTGGTCTTTCAGAAATATATCTGAACGATTTCCTACAAACAGAAGAATTTAACAAAGAGAAATGTGCTTTTCTTAATATTGGACAGTATAATGTTTATGTAACAAATATTGAAAAACCTCTAGAAAAAATTAAAGTAACCAAATCTATAGGCTACACATATTATTCATATGACGATTCAGAATTACATTTGGATGATTGGAAGTTTAATTTTTTGCCAAAGCTTATTAAAAATATAACTCCTAATCCCAGGTTTATTCGAAATCAAGTTTTCAAAGAATTTTTTAATGAAGTTTTGACATATATCTCCTAAAAATTATGATGATGTAATATTTAAAAAAGTGTCAGAATCTAACCGAGGGGATTTAATTCGAATATCGCAGACTTTTGATGAAGACAGTTTCTATATAAAAGTTAATCAAAGTTGTAATGTAAAAACATTACTAACTGAATTATTTCAACAGAAAAAAAATATAAAAAATTTCAAAACAAAACGAGGAAGAATACAGTTGACTTTGTCAACTCTTAGATACCCGTACGAACCGTTAGTATGTTCACAGCCTGTCACTCTGCTTACAATATTATTTTTTTAATATTTTAGTATTCTAAAATAATTTGGGTGAATTTTATAATTTCTAGTACTATGGGTTGTACATGTATTCAAACTATATGTTTATATGTACATTCTTCAAAAGCAGATTCTAACCTTCCACATAACGATTATCAATCCAAAACTTTTTCAAATATTCTATAGTACCATTTAATACTAAGCGGTAAATGTATATTAAATTTACTAAATACAAAACAGTAAATATAATTTTAAATATTATATTATATTATATTTAAATATTCCATTGACAGAATAATTTCTTATAAGTACAATAAAATATATGTATGTAAATACGGCACTATATAATATACATATATACTCTTATCATTCACTCACTAGTGGCATATACGATATGTAAATAAACATGATATTATATAAGTATGTATGTATATCAATATCATATAAATAAAAATTCTTCAAGCAACCGTTATGTTGTTTATTTATTTACATTTTTTTGTACTACGCATTATATGCTCAACAATTTCAAATTATCGAGTAAAACAAAATGCAAACAATTTGTTGAAGAAATTTGTTAGAAAATTTGAAAAAATCAAGTAACACTTTCGTCAATTATAAAGTAACCCTATATTATTAAAAAAAGTTGTTAACAAAAATAAGAGTATAATGTTGAAGCTTTAATTTTTGTGTATTAATTAGAAAAAATTTTAACAGGTGTTCAAGTTACAGGTGTTTAAAAATAGGTGTTTAAAAAAATTTCTGAAATGACTCATACTTATTTTCAAAGATCTAACTTCTGTCAAAATTTCAAGTTTCCAACTTAAACCGTTTAGAAGATAGAAGGGTTAAAGGATTTTGCAAAATTTGAGTTTGGCATAACGGTAAATTAAGACACCGTATGCCACAAATATATATTTATTGTATATATACTTTTAAAGCTAATAAAAGTAGTAATCGTTTGGCGTTTTCAAAATGAAGATATACCTTATACAACTTGTGCTATAACAATTTAAATATAGAACTTTTTTGAACCTTTGGGGAGCTGTAGCTCCGTAACGGATGGGGCTACAAAAAAAAGTTATTAAAAATAAAATTAATATTTTTGTGAGATCTATCAGCAGTTAAAATGTCATAGCTGTATTTCAAAAAAAATGTGGGGATCTAAAAGTTAGGTGTTCGAGAGCTACCCTAAGTTTTGGTCCAAACTCAACCAAAAAAAATAGGGAACCTACAAATTACTCCCAGAATATGTTGTGTAAATTTCAAGATTCTACCTCACTTAGATTTTGAGTTAGCGTGCTGACGGACGGACGGACGGACGGATGGACATGGTTCAAAAGTCTTAGAATTTTTTTCTGATCCGATCCATACCATTGAAGGTATATCTAGCTCGCTTATTTCGAGGTGTTCCAAACGGAGGAGTAATTTTATTATACCCGATCCTATCGTACGGGTATAATTACCTGAACTATTCAAATTAGCTGTTGCTAATAATAAAGATGAATTGAATGGAATGTTGATGATTTATTCAGATATCATTCAATCATCTGTTTTTGGAAGTAGCAAAGTGCGGGCGTTGAGAGCTGTCAACATAGAAAATTGTAGAATACCTACAAATATTGAATTTGAAAATGTTCATTACATACCCATAGAAAAAAATTGTTTTGAAACAATAGCAATTAAAATCTGTAACCAATGCGGTGATGAAATAAATTTTGTTTCCAGTTACTATCCAACAAAAATTGTATTGCACTTTAAAAAGCATTGATTCCCCAAAAACAATATAAATACTACTACTCAAATATGGTATCCTATCAAACTTGGAAAGAGTTTAAGTGAAATATTATTCCTCTCAAGTAGGTGGAGGAGTCAACGATATTGGGCCTTTATTACAATTTTATCCAGCTATACAAAGAGGTCGTGGTTTTGGAAATATTTTCGGAAGTTTAATTCGTTACTTAAAGCCAGTTTTTACATCAGGTTGGGACTAAATTAAAACAGAGGCTGTAAACACAAGTAAAAATATTTTTAATGATATAGCATCTTTTGCAAACATAAAAGAAGCTGTAATTGATCAAAGCAAAGGCGGTATAAAAAATTTACGGAAATCAGTAGTTAACCAACTGCATTCGATGTATGGTGGAAGACAAAGAACAATAAAAAGACAAAGAGCTATTAAAAGACGAACAGTTTCTAAAAAGACACATTTGAAGTCGAAACGACGAAAAAAGCAAAGTAAAACTTCCGACATATTCAATTAAAAATGGAATGTATGAAATCTGAACTTGATCTTTTTGCGTCATTATCCGTACAAACAAGTATTTTGCGTTCAGAAGCGGTTGCATACAATCCTTTAGCTTCTTTAGAGGCATTACCGTCAACTATTGAATTTTATTCACTTGGAAATGGAGATACATATCGAGATTTATCCTCAACCTATATAAAATTTAAAGTTCAAATATTAAAAAAAGATGGATCAGTTTGGAGTGCAAATGATAAAGTAGGAACTGGAGCCCGCAGCCCAGTATTGTAAATAATTTATTACACTCTTTAATTAAACAATGTAATGTAACTCTAAACGGAAAAAACATCACTCCTTCAGACTCTTTATACCATTATACCTTATACCTTGTACCAATGAATCAAGGTTTCATTCTAACTTCATACAGTTCAGACGTTATCGTTCTTCAAAAATTAATTTTAAGAAATTTAAATAAAAAGTGCTTTTTATTTTATTTTATTTTATTTTATTTTATTTTGTTAACTTGACCTATAATCATAATTTTTTTAATTTTTAAACTAGTGACCTACTTTTCAATATACTTTATTTTTTGTGTACTTCAAAACTGGATTTTAAATAACAATTTTAAAGTAATTAATAATTCAAAAAATAAATATAAGAACAAAAACAATAATAAAAAACAATATTTAAAGTGAATCATTAAAGTGAATTAAATTTTTTTTCTTGTAATTTCATATAATTTATATTGCTTATTATTACAATGGAATTTAAATGCAGTGCAAAAAATTGTTTAGTTACTGAAATAAAAGCAGATTCAGTAACTTGTAACGGGTTCTGCAACCGTAAATTTCATGGAGTTTGTTTAAACGCTCCTAGAAATTGGTATAACAACTTCTTGACGCAGCATTTTGTTTGTGAAGCTTGTTTAGATCAACAAACTTACCTGAGACAATTTTCTCATGAAATCTCATTAAACATTAATGCAGTTAGAGAAAATTTTCAAGGTACAGTGGTGAAATTATTGGAAGTTGTAAAGAGCAATACAGCCAGCTTTACGGAAATGGAAAGAAATTTCGAACTACTTAATAACACTGTTAGTAATCTCAAAAATGATCAAAAAAGAAGTGTTAGCGAGCTAATCAAAGTAGAAACTAATTTAAAAACGGAAATTTCAACGTTTAAAAACATTATTGAAAAATCATTAGCACAAGATCCAATTAATAATAAGCTTTTGAATGCGTTGGACAATATAAAGCAGCTTTTAATCTCTAATTTAGAAAATATAAATAAAACTGATATTTCAATGAGCTTTCGGGATGTAGTATTGGCCGATTTAGATATCCTTAAGGCCAAAATAGAGACAATCAATGATGGTGTTAAAATTTGTAGTATTTCGCATCAGAATGATCTACATTCAAACGATTCAGCTAAATCACTATTTGATGAAATAAATGATGTAGATAAGGCTAAGACGGTTAACATTCAAGCAACTAAGGAAAAAAATGACGATATTTCATTCGAAATAGAAGCAGTTGATCCACCAGAGGTTATAAATAAACCTAAATTTAACCTAAGGATTTCCAACCTTAGCACTAATACAACAGAGGAGAAACTAGTCAGATACATAAAAAAGAGGTCGAATTGTGAAGAGGTTCATTGTAAATTAATCACACCAAAGTGGCTGAAATATAAACCGCAGTATCATACTTTCAAAGTTAGTGTACCGGAAACGAAAGTTCAGGAAATAAATAATATTAAATTGTGGAATAAAGGGACAAAAATATCCATCTTTAAACATTTAGGTAAACAATCAAATAATAGTAAATTAGATTTAATAAAAAATAAAAATAAAACAAAACCTAATATTAATATTAATAACGCTAAAAGTAAAACAATCACACAAAAAAAAAAAGAACAGAAATACACGCAATAACACTAAATCCACAAATAAAAACAATATTATAAGCAAAAACAAAACACAACCTATTTTACACAAACAAAACATAAATTTAACTCAATCACCAATTAAATTTCAGACTATTTTGCCTTCTTCTCACATTATTTCTAATACTACTTCCACCATAGAGGTGCCGAATAGCATTTCAAATAAAATTACTAATGTAGAGTACAGTTCAATAAATTCTACTAATTCAGTAATTAGTTCAGTTCCAAAAGTGTCAATAACGTCTAAACAATATTCTCCAAATGATATAATGAATATTTCACTACCAAATGCTAGCAAATATCCTAACTTCATACAGGGACAAACCTTTAATGCTGGCATTCCGTGTACTTAGAGCTTAAACGTTAACTGCAACACGACATCAATTAACGATAAGCCAATTGCATCTGTTTCATCCAAACCTAATGCAAGTTTTGTTAATCCTATACTACCTCCTATAGTCAGATTAACGAAAAATGCTGTAGCTAATGACGATCATACGTATGTCTTATCACGTTTTAGAGATCAAAAAATATATGAAAATGTAAGACTCTATTTAGCTTATTTGCATAAGGAAGATGACGACCTTTGTGTAGATGGTAAAACCAAACTCAATATTAAAATTTTTATTGATCAAGAAGGTTTGCCTTCTAACCCAAAGGAATTAATGAAATTATATGTAAAATATCATGAAGGTTTCGGAGCTTCATCTAAATCGGTTGAAAAAGATTTACAAGCTTATTGTAGTCACCTTAAAAGTAAGAGAATCGAGTATTTGCAAAAAATAAGAAAAAGTAGTAATGATTTTTTTCGTTCCCTTAGCGGCAGAAAATAACATTAACACTAATCTTATTTTAATAAATACAACAACTAGTTTTAAGGAGTTAAAATCAACAGATAATAAAAGCAATTTTAGTGAAAATCTCAAAATCTTCTACTACAACTGTAGTGGTATGAGAGATAAGCTAAAGAAATTATATGTTGATGCCAAGTCTTGTGACTTCAGTGTGCTTGCTATTACCGAAACATGGCTAAACGATTCCTTCATAAATGAAGAAATATTTGACAATAATTGGTCGATTTATAGAAAGGATAGGGACTTTTTCTCTATGAACTGTTCCCGTGGAGGCGGTGTCTTACTTGCAGTAAATAATAACCTTTCTAGTGTTCCACTAATCACTAGGACGTCCCACACTTTTGATCACCAATTTATTAGAGTAAACTTAGGTAATAATTTTATTTACCTAGGAATTGTTTACTTTCCACCTAATTCTGACAATTCCTCATATTCTGAATTTTTCGATATTTATCACTATATTATATCTAAAATGAATGAGGATAATTCAATTTTTATTTTTGGCGATTTCAATCGTCCTTCATTATCTTTTATAGAAGATGATTCAGATAATTTGTTATTACCAATTAACTTTCATGATGAAATAGATTTTGACATTATTACGGAGTTCTATAGTAATGATTTACAACAAATTATTAATTACCCAAATAAAAACAATAAGTGGTTAGATCTTACATTTTCAAATGCATATGACAGAGTGGTGGTTAAACTCGCTGATGATGCAGTCAACCTGTTCACTAACACTCCTCATCATAACGCAGTCATCTTCGAATTTTCTACTTCTTTGCCACTCTTCGCGAAATCTTACAATAATAATATTGTATATGACTTTTTCAACGCTGATTATCAAAGCATTAATAATGCTTTATCAATTTTAAATTGGGACGATCTGTTAATACAACAGGATATTAACTCTTCAATTTCTATGTAGATTTCTTCAATACTCCTAAATTACTTTTAAATAATGTTGACATTCGAATTGCTTTAGCCCTAGAAAAACAGGATTTTTTTATTTTCTTTAACGATGCCGATGAAAACTATTTAAAAATTCTCGAAGCTACGTTATACATGAAACATTTAACAATTAATCCTAGTATATTGATGGCACATAATACTGAATTGGAAAAGGTTAACGCGAAATATTTTTATACCAGAAGTGAAATCAAAACATTTACAATTCCAGCTAACACATCTAACATATCATTGGATAATATATTTATAGGGCAAATACCAAAAGCTCTAGTATTTTGTATGGTTAATAATGAAAATTTCAATGGTAAGAGATCAAAAAATCCATACCATTTCGATCATCAAAATCTCACACAATTTCAATTATATGTGAATGGAATGCCTACACCAAACTCTGCAATTGAAACAAGTTTTACACCGAATAATTCTTGTAATTTTCGAGCATATTTAACATTATTTAGCGGAACAGGTATACATCATTCTGATAGAGGACATCAAATTTCAAAAGAATTATTTTCAAAAGATTATACAATACTGGCTTTTGATTTATCACCAGACGGCTCGGGAACAGATACATGGCAGAGTTTATTAAACCAAAGAGTAGTAAAGATTGAAGCAAAACTCAGCTCTCAATTAACTTCAACATTAACTTGTATTGTATTTGCAGAATTCGATGCTAATATCGAAATTAATAAAAATCGTAACGTCTGAACATATAAAAGGAAGTTCAGTGAACCATCTCTATTCATTTCAAAATGACATGTGCTCTAGTAGATTTATCGTTCTGTACGGACAATAACAATACAATATTTGTAAAAAATATTGCTGTGGCTGGTATAAAAGGAAAATGTAAAACTATTGTAAAAGAATTAAAGTATAAATTTCCTGTCAGAGATTTGAAAAAAACAGATCTTGAGAGTTATTCTTTTGGACATATCGATAACGAAAAAATAACTAATAACTTAATAAATTTGCTTGAAAATTTCGATATAGTCTTCACAAATGGAAAACTTAAAGCAGAATTTTTGATAACATTTATACGAGGAAATACTTGACTAATTGATATTTCACGTTTGCAAGATAATGAATACACTTCAGATTTCAAAGGTTCTGAAATGTAATAAGTTAACACATAAAATATTTAGAGGCGTTTATGCTCTTGATAAATTACCAAAACAAGTTTTAAAACCTAGTATTTTGGTGGTAAATACCGATAATTCTAATGAAATTTTCCAAATGAATCAAAATATTCTGCACACCCTTGAACTGGAACAAATATTGCTAACCAATGTGTTCCCTCATTGGTTAGCAATATTTGTTCCAGTTCAAGGGTGTGCAGAATATTTTGATTCATTTGGAAATCCTCCGTTTCACAATGAGATTATAAAATTTCTACAAAATCAATCAACATGTTTTGTTTTTAACAATAAGCGTTTACAAAGTAATTTAACATCTGTTTGTGGACATTATTGTTGTGTATATCTATGGATGCGAAGTTCCCGTAAAATCATAAAATATTTTCTTAATTTATTCGATACATCATTCCCACTTAAAAACGATAAAAAAATACAAAGAATATCTCGATAAATTTTTAAAAAAAGTGAAAGAAAACCTATAAATAGAAAATACTAAAATAGAATTCATCAGTTAAAACAAAAAAAAAACGAGGAAGAATACAGTTCACTTTGTCAACTCTTAGATACCCGTACGAACCGTTAGTATGTTCACAGCCTGTGACTCTGCTTACAATATTATTTTTTTAATATTTTAGTATTTTAAAATAATTTGGGTGAATTTTATAATTTCTAGAACTATGGGTTGTAGATATATTCAAACTATATGTTTATACATTCTTCAAAAACAAATTCTAACCTTCCACATAACGATTATCAATCCAAAACTTTTTCAAATATTCTATAGTACCATTTAATACTAAGCGGTAAATGTATATTAAATGTACTTAGTACAAAATAATAAATATAATTTTAAATATTATATTATATTATATTTAAATATTTCATTGACAGAATAATTTCTTATAAGTACAATAAAATACATATGTATGTAAATACGGCGCTATATAATATACATATATACTCTTATCATTCATTCACTAGTGACATATACGATATATTGTAAATAAACATGATATTATATAAGTATGTATATATATCAATATCATATAAATAAAAATTCTTCAAGCAACCGTTATGTTGTTTATTCATTTACATTTTTATGTACTACGCATTATATCCTCAACAATTTCAAATTATCGAGTAAAATAAAATGCGAAAAATTTGTTAGAAAATTTTAAAAAATTAAATAACACTTTCATGAATTATAAAGTAACCCTATATTATTAAAAAAAGTTGTTAACAGAAATAAGAGTATGATGTTGAAGCTTTAATTTTTGTGTATTACTTCAAAAAAATTTTAACAGGTGTTCAAGTTACAGGTGTTTAAAAATTGAAAATTTTCAGTTTTTGACCCCTTACAGCTCCTAAACGGGGAGTGATACAAAAAAAATTTCTGAAATGACTCATACTTATTTTCAAAGATCTAACTTCTGTCAAAACTTCAAGTTTCCAACTTAAACCGTTTAGAAGATAGAAGGGTTAAATGATTTTGCAAAATTTTAGTTTCGCATAACGGTAAATTAAGACACCGTATGCCACAAAAATATATTTATTGTATATATACTTTTAAAGCTAATAAAAGTAGTAATCGTTTGGCGTTTTCAAAATGAAGCTATACTTGTGCTATAACAATTTAAATATAGAGCTTTTTTGAACCTTTGGGGAGCTGTAGCTCTGTAATGGGTAGGGGTACAAAAAAAGTTATTAAAAATAAAATTAATATTTTTGTGACATCTATCAGCAGTGAAAATTTCATAGCTCTATTTCAAAAAAAATGTGAGGATCTAAAAATTAGGTGTTCGAGAGCTACCCTAAGGTTTGGTCCAAACTCAACCAATAAAAATAGGGAACCTACAAATTACTCCCAGAAAATTTTGTGTAAATTTCAAGATTCTAGCTTTCTTAGTTTTTGAGTTAGCGTGCTGACGGACGGACGGACGGACGGACATGGCTCAAAAGTCTTAGAATTTTTTTCTGATCCGATCCATACCTTTGAAGGTATATCTAGCTCGCTTATTTCGAGGTGTTACAAACGGAGGAGTAATTTTATTATACCCGATCCTATCGTACGGGTATAAAAAATGGAGCGGTCTACAAATTCAGAAGTATTTAAAACAGAAAAAGGTGAGCCACCGCAGAACCTTTTATTAAGCTATATTTATTTTTTGGATAAAAAACGAACAATAAAAATTCAAATTGGATTTAATATTGAAAATTTTGCTGGATCAATAATTTTCCAACGACAAAACAAATTTATAAGCGAAATGAATTATTTGGAATGGTATACATTTTATCATGATTTTAAAAACAGTCACGCAAAATTAAATTCAAAAGGATTTTTGTTAACATTTAATCATACAGAGCGCACTAAAAGCGCACTTACATTGCAGCTAGATGAGTACACTCGTTTTTGTCTCATGCTAGATTTTATACAAGCAGTGTCATATAACAATGGAGCTGAACTTAATACACGAGAATATGTATTCAAATATTTTGATAGATGTATCGCAAAGAATAAATTAAGATTGGAACAAGAAGATTTCTACATTTCAATGAATTTACACATAGCTCAGTGTAACTATTCTAGACTATTTTATGAAATACCTATGTTTCTGTCAGAAAAATTATCTTGGTCAACAATAAATAAAACAAATATTTTTTAAAACCAATTATTTTCTTTTATTAAATACATATACAAATTCATACAATTTTTTACAGCACATCTTTTTAAATTTTCAGTTATGTTATGGTGAGCGCAAATGGTTATGAAATTCCTTAGTTTCTGAAGAGATGGAATGTCATTATCTAAATTGATAACTTCTACTTAACTGGAAACAAACTTATCTAAAAATTCCTTTTTCTGGTACCCCTTTACGTAAACGACATCGAATGAATTTAAATTTTCCTTTAAAATATTTCTAATCGCTAAATATTCTATAAATCCATCATCCCAGTCAAGCCCATTTATTTGCATTCTATTGAATTTATTCTGCTGTTTAACATCACTATTTAACTCTTCGAACGAGTAAGGTGCTTTAAACATAAACAGCTTTGGTATCAGCGACCTTTCAGCTATCAAAGCAAATTCCTTCAAGAAATATTGCTTATTATTTCCAACAATAAACTGTAGATCAACTACTGCCTTCCTGCTGCTCATTTTGTGTCTTACTATATTAAAAAAAACCTTGAAAACCTTGACTTGAAAACCTTAACTTGAAAACCTCTAATTTGTACCTAATACGATTTTAAAAAGAGAGGAAAAAAAGAGGGAACCCCTAGGGCCCCTTGCCCCTATGGGAAGGGAGCCATTAGCAGAAGCATAAAACGATACCGGACCCTCAAGGACCGATGCCGGAACTTGGGGGTATATTTCGGACCTCTGAGGATCGGACCCTCAAGGACTGACACCGGACCTTGGGGACTATATTTCAGACATCCGGGGACCCTATGCAGAATCAAGAGAGGGGGATCGCCAGAATTAGGCTCCATTTTAAAGGGGACCGGACCTCAGGGGACCGATATTGAACTTTTTCGGACCGGATATCGGCTCTCTAGAAACAAAGGTTGATTTAAATGGATTAACCTGAAAAATATTTGTTTCCAGAAATATAAAATACAAACAATAGTACAATTTAAAATAAATTTTTTTTTTCTCTTATTAAATAGTAAGGTCTTTATTTTTTTTTTTTATTTCAAGAGTTTCTTTTGGGAATCGATACTAGTCATTGGTATTAACTCGAATAGAGCCATGTTTCATCTGGGTTCGTCTCTTCCCAAAATCTTAATATAGAAACGTACTTTGTTTGATTCGTTTAATTCAGAATCTGTTGACACTTTTTTGTTAAATCTATCCGGCATGTAAAACTTTATTTTTTCATTATCGAACGGTTCCTTTATCTCACAAAGTAGTGCTTTTTGCCCTCGTTTTGTATCTAAAAATTTAAACGTTATAACTTCATACATCTTGTCTTTGGCGAGGACATCAATATTTTTAAAAAGTTGCTGTTCACCCTTTCCTAATGCTATTAATTCATTAATGAAAACCTAGAATGTTGAAAATAATAAGGATAACAGAAATAATATTGATTGAAAAAATATCTTACCATTTTCAATTTATATTTTGAATTGGATTTGATTTTAAATTTATTCGTTTTTCAAAGTAAAGTAAAGAACTATTTTGAATTTTCAAAGCATTATATACCTACTGTTTAAAAGCACATACCCACTACTTCTTTTTTTTATAAATATATAATGCATGCATAGTTTCTTTATTCTGATTAATAAAAAAAAAAAAAAACTGCATAAACTATGTAATTAACAGTTTATATCTAATGCAATAGAACTATGTCAATTATCATGTAATTTCTTAAATAATTGCATGATACATATGTACCTTGAATTATTATTTATAGCAACCAGGAACTAAACTAAATTTATTCATAAATTCTTTTGTGAAAACAATAAATCTTTTCATTAACTTACAAGTTGCGTTTTCAACATTGACTTCAATACGTGACACATCTCAAACTTGATATAAAAATAAAAAAAAATTAATAATACAATGTTGTAAAAAAAAAAATATATTGATTAAATAATCGTGAGTAGATAATAATTCAATAACACATGGAATTTTCAATGCAACAATTAATTTTTAACAGAATGAAAAAAAAAAAAAAAAACATTTTTTACTTATACATTACATTGTTGCATTTATTTAAATTTAATTTATTTAATCATTATTCATTTTATTTTTAAAAACACACCTAAAACTTGTAGCATAGAATTTTAGTCAAGGACTTTTGTAACATTTTTCTATTATTATAAATTGATTTATGACTTCCGCTTTTATTTTATTAATTAATTTCAAGTGAAATAAAAATATTCCAAATGTATTATTTTTATAGTTTGTGTATACATATATGAATTACATAAAAAAATCTTAAAAATTAACATTATGACATACTTACTGTATTATTTTTAAATCTTAATAAATCCATTATAACAATTTCAAACAAGGTAGAATGTAAACCAACGGTTTTTAAAAGCGCACATTTCCAAAACTCAATACAAACTGTTTAGAATTGTGACTTACACAAAAATTTGAAAATTTCATGTAATAAGAAAAAATGTGAAAATAGTACATTTTCGAAATTTTGAGGAGCTATAAGTCCGGAATCCTATATAACTAAGAAAAGCCGTTAACACACGTAAAAATATATTATTAAACCTTTAATTTTCATGTCTTGCCGAAGAAAAATTTGTACAGGTGCCTAAGTTACAGGTGTCTAAAAATAGCAAATTTTCAATTTTTGAGGCGTAATAACTCTTAAAGAGGGGGTGTTACCAAAAAATTTTCTGAGGAAACTAATTCTAAAAGTTCTTTCTTGTCTCAAAATTTCAGGTTCCTATCTAAAGGGGTGCCGGAGTTATGAAAAAATAAATTTCATGCAAAATGTGGTTTTCACATAATGGTAAATTTATATCCTAAATTACAAAATATTACATAATTTTGATATTTTTTTATATAGATAATAAAATTTTAGATCTTCTGGCGGTTTTAGATTGCAAAATTATTACGCAGAGCCCGAGATATATACATCTGAAAATGGGGCTTTTTCGCAATTTTGAAGAGCTGCTACTTTGGAACCCTTTACAATTAAAATAAACCTTTAACACACGTAAAAATATATTATTGTAGCTTTAATTTTTATATCTTGCAGAAGTAAAATGTGTACAGGTTCCTAAGTTACAGGTGTTTAAAAATAGCAAATTTTCAATTTTTAAGCCCTAATAGCTCATAAACAGGGGGTGGTCCGAAAAAATTTTCTGAGCAAACTTATACTAATTCTAAAAGTTCTTTCTTGCCTCAAAATTTCAAGCTTCTATCTAGAAGCGTGCCGGAGTTATGAAAGTAGAAAAATCATGCAAAATTTGGTTTTCACATAACGGTAAATTTAAATACTAAATTTAAAAAAATTGTATAATTTTGATATTAATTTACAAAGATAAAAGAAATACCTGTCGAATGACGTTTTCAGATTGAAAAAATCTTAAGCAGAACATAAGATATATGCATTTAAAAATAAGGCTTTTTCAAAGTTTGAGGGGCTGTAGCTCCGTAATGGGGGGGGCTACATGAAAAATTTGTTCAACAAAATTATTTTTTTTATGAGACCTACCTATGGTTAAAATTTTTTTTCTCTATCTTTAACGGTGTAGAAGTTTTGTAAACAGACGGACGGACGGACGGACGGACAGAGTGAAACTAATAAGCACATTTTTTCAAAATTTGTTTGGAAATGTGCTAAAAAGCATAAAAGAATTTGTGTAATTTAAAATCGATTCATAACATAAAGTTATATTAATAGCATAACATAAAGTTATTTTTTATAAAAACAAAAACAAAAAAAAATTAACTCACAAAACAAGAGATCAAAATTAGCTTGTGAAATCTGTTCCAAGGAATTCACAAGAGCTGATAGCTTGAAAAAACACTTGAAATTGGTACATATTGCTGAAAAAGAAGATTTGTTTTGCACTCCCTGTGGAAAATACATCTCTAAAAAGTTCCAAGCTGCACATCTGTGTACAAATTCTTATAAAATGAATTCAGCTGAACATCTTACTAAAAATTTACGGAAAATTAACCAGTCTTTTGATGGTAGATTGGAAACATACCTGCGCGATAATGAAAATGAAGCGATTTTAAATCCCAGAGAGTTTCTCGATTGTATCAAAAATGAAGTTATTGAGTTACTACAATGCTCAGTAAGAAAGCATAATGCTATAAAATTTAACCTTGAACTCTTTGGAGATTATATATATTAAGCCGATTGATGACGATGTAGAAAGTTTATCAACCAAATCTTTTCAAACCTAAATGAAAATTGCTACACGTGCGGATGATCTTTCTTCTATATATGATAATATAACAGAGAAGATCCAACAACAAACTGAAGAATTTCAGGAAAAAGATAGCGGTTGGGCGATAATACAAATTTTGCGTGTTGAAATAAATATAAATAAATATCAACCAATCCGTGGATCATCATATATCGCTCTCCCAAGATCAATTATTAGAAGGAGGGCCTGTATAAATGTACGAAATGAAGACGTATACTGTTTCAAGTGGAGTATGATATCAGCTATGCAACGACTTGCATCACAATCTAGTGAATATGAAACATCATCGTATAAAATTAGTGATATAACATCCCCAACTGTTGATTTAGAATATGGTTATGTACGTCAACTGCATTTTCAGGGTATGTAATTTCCAGCACAGTTAAGCGAATTACGTATTTTTGAAGAAATTAATGATGATATAAGCATTAATGTTTTTGCATTGGAGTATAAGAATGCAGAACATCAAATTGTTGGACCTTTTTATATAACCAAAGAAGAAAAACTAAATCATGTAAATCTACTATTACTTGAAAAATATGACTTCCACTTTGTTTATATAAAGCATATCTCGAAGTTATTACGGAGTTCTATAACTTATCATGAACATCAAATATACATATGTAATTCTTGTTTGCAACATTTCTATGATCCTCAACAGCTTATTATACACAAGGACGAGTGTAAGAAAATTGTTGCGATACTTCTTACTGAAGATAACAACACTCTAATATATAAAAATTACCAACAACAAATGGAAACTCCTTATGTGATTTATGCTGATGCTGAAAGTATTTTATCACCAATTTTCACATGTAACCCTAATCCAGAAATTTCATCAACTATAAATATAAATAGGCATCTACCAATAGCATTCTTTGAGTGGTTATGAGGGGTTTGTAGGAGTTGATTGTGGTAAGGAGTTTATAACATCGTTGGTAAATAAATGCACAAACATATTTCAAAATCATCACATGGCACCGAAATCAATGGCAAATCTAACATTGGACGAAGAATTACACCAATTAACAGAGAGGAATTGTCACATTTGTAGTAAGTCTTTAGACTATATTGATAGAGTAAGAGATCATTGTCACTTTTCAGGTAGATATAGAGGCCCTGCACATTTTTCATGTAACATATTATATAGACGACCTAATTTTTTTCCTATATTGAGTTGATTGTGGTAAGGAGTTTATAACATCGTTGGTAAATAAATGCACAAACATATTTCAAAATCATCACATGGCACCGAAATCAATGGCAAATCTAACATTGGACGAAGAATTACACCAATTAACAGAGAGGAATTGTCACATTTGTAGTAAGTCTTTAGACTATATTGATAGAGTAAGAGATCATTGTCACTTTTCAGGTAGATATAGAGGCCCTGCACATTTTTCATGTAACATATTATATAGACGACCTAATTTTTTTCCTATATTTTTCCATAATTTTTCAAAATACGATTGTCATTTATTGTTTAGGGCCTTGAATGAAATTAAAGGTAATATTGCTGTATTACCTTTAAATAAAGAACTTTACATTTCACTGACCAAACAAATTAGTCTTGAGGGAGACAATCATTTTTATTTACGTTTTCTTTATAGTTTTAGATTTATGCCCTCAAGCCACTGCAATTATTTAGCACTGCATTATGTAGGAATTTAAATAAAGAGAATTTAGAACACGTCGGAAAAGCATTTGATTCTGAGGAAAAATTTGAATTAATGAGGCGGAAAGGAGTTTACCCGTATGAATACATTGATTCGATAGAAAAACTTTATGAGGAATGTTTACCACATCAGGAAGCATTTAAGAACCGAATGACAAATACCGCTTGTTCTAATACTGACTATAATCACGCAACTGCCATAGGCACACATTTTATTGTAAAAATCTCGCGGATTACATGAAAATATACTTAAAAACTGATGTGTTAATATTGACAGATGTTTTTGAAAATTTCCGAAAAATATGTAGAAAAATTTATGAAAAATCCTACTAATTTTTACACTGCACCGGGCCTTACTTGGGTTGCTATGATAAAATATACAGGTGTTGAGTTAGAGTTATTAACTGATATTAATATGTACAATTTTTTCCAAAAGGAATTCGTGGTGGTATTAGTCAATGTTCCTTAAGGCATTCAAAAGCCAACAATAAATATATGGGGGAATATTATAAAAAAGAAGAATATTCAACATATATTGTTTATTTTGATGCAAATAATTTATATGGCTGGGCAATGTCTCAATATGTACCATATAAAAGTTTACAGTGGGTTGACAATCCCGATAGTATTAATGTAATAGAAATTCCAGATGATTCGGAAATAGGGTATGTTTTAGAAGTAGATTTAGAATATCCACAGAATCTTCATGATATGCATAATGATTTTCCGTTTTGTGCAGAAAATAAAATTCCGATCGGTAGCAAAATACGAAAATTATTGCTTGATCTAAATAATAAATATAAATATGTTATTCATTACCGAAATTTAAAACAATGCCTTCAAAATGGTATAGTACATCAAAAAGTTCATAGAGCTATAAAATTTCAGCAATCTGATTGGTTGAAAAAGTACATTGATTTAAATAACATGCACAGAACTAATGCATTAAATAATTTTAAGAAAGACTTTTTTAAATTAATGAATAATGCCGTTTTCGGAAAAACTATGGAAAATGTTGACAAGAGAGTCAATGTGAAAATAGCTATAAATGGTAATAGAGTTTCTTTAAATTATACTGATACCGACAGTTTCATTTATACTATACAAACAGATGATTTTTATTCTGATATACATAAAGATTTAGCCATACATTTTGATACTTCTGATTATACTTCTAAAAACCCATACAAATTCCGTTTATTAAATAAAAAAAAAACTTGGATTATTTAAAGATGAATTCAACGGTAGAATTGTTTCTGAATTTATTGGTTTTAGATCAAAAATGTATTAGCTTGAATCGTTTCAGGGTGATCAGGTAAAAAAGGCAAAAGGTGTGAAAAAATATGTTGTAAATGACCTCAATTTAAATAATTATAAAGACTGTCTATTAAAAAATAAAATTATATGTAGAGAAATGAATAATTTTAAATCATATTTACATGTAATTTACACTCAAAACTTAAATAAAACAGCTTTAAGTTCTTTAGATAATAAGAGATATATATTACATGATAAAATTCATACCCTTGCATGGGGTCATTGTAAATTAAATTAATTTATATAAACTTTATTGTAATCATTGAAGACATTATGTAACTAATGCAAGCTTAATTTAAGGAAATTTATAATTATAATTATTAATATAGTTTTTAATGAAAAAACAAAACAAACTTTTATTATGAAATGCAAACTGTTTTTTACTTACAAAAATAACTTTTTGAACACAAGTTTTACAGTATTAAGAATACTTGGATTTATCATAACCAAACTTTAAAAAACTTTTCATATCTTCACTCTAATTTAAAATATTAGTACTTTTAATTTAACTATAAAGCTTCTCAAAGATCATAATAATTCACCAATTTTAAATCAAGCTTTTAAAACCTTAAATTTTTTAATGAAGTATTCAAACCAAACTTTAAAAACTTTCCATATTGAAGTTGTTGAATTTATCTAAATATTTAGCAATTTTAAAGCTTCTCAAAGATAACACCAAATTTTAATCCAGCTTTAAAAACTTTTTTTATATAAACATTAAATCAAGTTTAAACTTAAGTTCAATAAAATCAATAAAACTTTTATTCATAAAAATAAATCTTTAAATAAATTTAAAATATCAAACACATAAGCCTTTTATTCATACTTTACCGCTTAAAAACTCCGTTGCAGCCACAGCACCATTGTTTTGCTCCTCTCCACATTATCATGCGCTTAAAAACTCCGTTGCAGCAGCAGCGCCATTTTTTTGCTCCTCCCCACATGATCATGTAAAATATCAAAGACACAAATCTTTTACTCGTACTTTACCGCTTAAAAACTTTGCCGTTTAAAAGTTCCACCATTTGCGCCGCCATATCCTTACTACTTACCATCTGATGTTGATGAACTGACCAACGAAGAAATATTAAAAAATGATAAATTAGCTAATCACTACATCGATAACATTGCAGGATCAACAGAGGTGTTTGAATCTGCCATTGATGAAGATTTTAGCATTGAAGATGATGAACTTTTAAGTAATTTACCTAAAAGATCCGAGCCCCAAAATCTTAACTTGACATGGGAAAAGTTCGCCAATAATAACTTGGACTACTTGTTAGCCAATAGTAACTTGGGCAACTTGGGAAAGATACCGACATTTTATTAGAAAATTTGAGAACATCTCTGTCAAATTTTACTCCACTAAATATTTTTGAAGAATTTTTCAACAATACTGTTTACGATATAATTGTTAACGAAACCATACCATACACAACAATTCAGAAGATGAAACAAGGATATTCTATTTCATATGATGAAATTAAAATCTTTGTAGGCTTCTTGATTTTAGTGGCCATCATATTTTACCTAGTGAAAGAGATTATTGGTGAAATAGTGAAGATTTAGGTATCTCCATTGTCAAAAACGCAATAACACGAAATGCTTATATGGAGATAAAATCCTGTATTCGTTTTGTAGACAATTTAAAAGCCAATGAAAATGAGGCAGATAAAAGCTTTAAAACTGAGCCACTTTTTGAAACAGTTAATAAAAATTTTCGAAAATTTGGAATATTTGATTGGCGATAGATGAAATGATTGCCAAATATTACGGACATCATTCTATAAAACAGTTTATAAAAGCTAAACCTATAACATTAGGTTACCAACTATGGACCTTGTGTGGAGTCAAAGGCAACTGTTATAATTTTGCGTTATTTTGTGGGAAAGAGCAAAACAGAAATAGTTTCGTAAAACAACCAAGTAGAAGGGTTGTTTTGAATATGCTTCCAGTAGTTGAAAACACAAGCAATTATGCAATATACTTCGATAATTTTTTGTAGTAAATGTGATATTCTTTATGTACGTGCTGCTCATTATTTTATTCAAAAAATTAATGTAGGTATTTTTTAAACTACTATATTAACATTATATATTGATTATTATATTACTTTTAATGTTATTGAACTTTTGTTATATTTTACAATTTTTGTTAATTTTTTCTTCCTTTTTAATTTTTATGAATTTTATATTTAATAAAAAACTTTAAAAACTGAAATTTTTTCAAAAAAAAATATATTTTTGTTTTGTTTTGATATATTTAATACCCGTACAACATAATAACTCAGTCACATAGATATGAAGGCAAAAATTAACGTGCTAAATCAAAAAGCGGAAACTTTTGGATTAATGATCAACATAAGAAAAACAAAATCACTAAGGGTGAATATATAACTCAGTCACATAGATATGAAGGCAAAAATTAACGTGCTAAATCAAAAAGCGGAAACTTTTGGATTAATGATCAACATAAGAAACACAAAATCACTAAGGGTGAATATATCCAATAGTAATAACTTCGCGATAGGTAATTCAACAATTGAAGATGTGTTACAATTCAATTGCCTATAATCTCTACCAAAGATATTTGGGAAGAAGATATCACAAAAAAAATAAAACAAGCTAGAACGGATTCGAAAGATTAGGAGCAACATGTAGATCTCCCCACTAATGGAAAGACACTAAATTATAGATACTTAACGAAAAGTCAATATCAGTTCAATTATTTACTAAAAATGTATATGTATATATAAATTATGCAGATATCTTGAAAATTGACATTTCTTTTTAAATTAATAGAATTAATAATACTGAAGTAAAAATAGATAAAAATTATAAAATATGTGATCATGAAACAGCAAGAATTGTAATAAAAGCTAATAAAGTGATATACCAGTTATATACACCAAAGAGAAAATTAAATTTTTGAAATAATATAATAAAGATTTATTTATTTAATTTTTAATAATATTGCAACAACTTATTTTTTAGATTGTAATAGTAAAGCAAGTATTTTTTTAGTAATAATTTGCATAGTATAGTAAAATACTTTGTGGTAAAAAAAGATATTGATCTGAAAAGAATTAATTGATAATAAAACTAAAATTATTAAAATCTCAAAAAAATTATCAGTACAATAAAGTAAAATTGACTAATAATGATAGCGATTGGCATAATTATAAGTAGGTACATTAGAAATTTATATGAGAGTAAACTGACAAAAACAAAAAATACATATACTAGTAATAGAAGTCAAACAGGCAATCAAAACTTATAAACTAATAAAATCAGTACAACTTATAAATATTGTTTGATTCACAAATAAAATATAGTAATTTTCTTTGAATTAAACGTTTATTAAAGATTAAATTTCATATACATTTTGTTCTTTAAATACAATTTTATTTATGTTAATAAGTAAATTACAATTTTTCAAGTTAATTATTATTATTATGCAACAATTTAGCTGACGCAACAACTAAATATTTTTAATTAAAATTGATTTGAAAATATTTTAACCGTTCTAAAAAAAGTTCATCGGAATGATATTACAAGAAATTTATATAAAAAAGGATGTATGTAGATATTATAATTATTAAAAGTAAATGACAATTAATTTAACGCTAATGTTGTTAAGTAAAACAAAATTAAAAGTTATAATGTTAAATATTATATTCTTATTGTTACAATGTTTTAATTAAAAATTTTATTTTTTATTTTTATGTTCTGCGAACTTGCTCCCGCCGGATTGAATTAATAATTAAAAGGATGTTGTCTAGAAAGAGTTGTAGGCGTATTGCTGCTACTGAAGTAATTGATTCTAGAATCTTGATAGTTGG
This sequence comes from Poecilobothrus nobilitatus, assembly GCA_947095535.1. Classification (NCBI taxonomy): domain Eukaryota; kingdom Metazoa; phylum Arthropoda; class Insecta; order Diptera; family Dolichopodidae; genus Poecilobothrus; species Poecilobothrus nobilitatus. Next base: position 100,599,217 of record OX352772.1, read on the forward strand.
ATTAGTAGCTGATGTATTCGATGAAGTTAACAAAATTCTTTTATAACGTCGAAACCAATAGCAAATATAGTTATTACACAAATTAATATAAGAATTACATAAACCCTTACATAATGATGAACATTAATATTTTTAACCACTGCTATTCCATTTCTTTGATCAGTTATTTTAGTATATAATGATTGAATGTAAGCTGATGTTATTTCTTCCTCTAAAACTGGCAAATTATTTTAATCTTTATTCATACTTCTAGAACTGCTGAGATAATTATCTAAAATATCATACGATATTTTTGATGCTAATAAAAAAGATGATGTTATATTTCCTGTGAATTCTTGGCTAGAAGATATGAACATACTAGAATGCTTAAGAGTACAACCTTGCTTTAAGCGAAGAATTCCATTTCTAATTAATACAACATTTTCGTTCGAAATCAGTACCACAAATTAAATCGACTATGCTTTATTTGTCTAATGATTATTTGTATGAATTTTAATACATTTTTATATCTTTTAAAGAACCTTTTATTTTGCAAAAAAGCGATAACTTTGTTTCTAATGATAACAATCCCATTTACATCGACTAATATTTAGGCTAGATCTTAGGCTATACATTGGTAAATTAAATCTGCATAAAAATTTAATAGATTTTCCAGTTCAGCACAGATTTATATCAATTTCGCTCATTGGTGAACATCTATCTCGATTGTTTAGCAATAAATATTTGCTAGAGGTTGAATATAATACATAAACTTGATAGTTTTAATTTTAAGAATAGGGTTTAGATGATATATTTGTTAACACTCTGCATTTAATAATGGTAATTTTGTTTCAAAAATTACGTTTTGTTTGGAGGAACTCGTTGTCTTACTTGCATTAAAAAATATAATGTCAAGATTTGGTTTTGATCATCTCGTATTTTTAAATTATTAGGAATATGTTCTCTTATAATTTTAAATTGTGATTTTTGCTTTTCAGGAGTTAGTAACAATGTATTAATACTTCCATGACAGATGTAGTATATTTTGACCGTTCACAAAAGTATTTCCATAATAAAAATTTAATAATGTCCAAAAGCAGTTCTAATATTAAATAATATTAAATCGTCGATCGAGCATTTTTGGCCGTACTTTACTTTTCAATTGCAAACATCTGTTTTATATTTATTTGTATCTTATCATAACATAACTAGTACATTGTATTGTACATTATATGAATAACAAAAAAAAGGAAGATCAAATTACATCTTTCGTTTGTATTTTTAAACCATATGATTTCAAAATGTAATTAGATAATCATATTTTTACAATATTTGGTATAGGGAATTATTTTGGGAATTATTTATATATAATTATATTTGTATATTTTGTATAGGGAATTATTTTGGTATATGGAAGTGATAATGTAGAACGATATTAGGTCAATAGAATATTACCTTCTTGTCCCAAATAATTTCTGTGTAACAAAGCCTTAAATGTTATAATTTATTAACCTTGATGATTTCTGTATTAAATTAATGTAAATTAAAATAGTATATGTAGTAAGATATTTTTAAATAAAAAGCCGAGGTGATTTAGACTCCAAATCTAAATTTATTTTTATTACTTTCTTTTAGCAATTCACTTTGCTTGCATTATTTATTTTTATATTTGTATTCTTATTTGTATTTTAAGCAATTAACTTTTACTGACATTATATTTTACTTTATTTGTATACTGAGCAATTTACTTTGCTCATGTTATTTATATTTTTATATTTATAAAGGTTTGCCTAAGCCTTTAAATAAGGAAAGCCGGTAATTAACTTTGCCAGCAGTAATTTGCATTTACTACGCATGATAAAAATATGGTGATGTATATCGCTCATATATACATAGATAGGGACAGACTGACAAAAATTAATTAATATAACACCAAACATATTACATGTCAACCCTGCATTTACCTGGAATATAGTGTAGGGAACAACACAACAACTTCACACAAAGTTCACACCAGGTGCTGAGAGATAGATATAATAATATTAAAATAAATTTTCTTTTTTTTTTTGATAAAATTAGTATTAGATAGAAATGGAACTGCTCAACTTTCTTTAGAAAGAAGATATTCTCTAACATAAAAATAACAAAAATAGCAAAGGAAGCAGAGAAATCGGAATAAAGATGTCAAGGATTAGAATGGGGTGCACCCCATACACACATAAAAATATATTTACCGCAGAAAGTCCTCCCACTTGCGGATTCTGTAACAACATTGCCACAATAAACCACATTATATTTGAATGTCCAGAAACCAATAGAATATGGGCAAATGAACCTACAGACATAAAAGAAACAATAACGAAGAACGAAAAAACCAGCATCAACAAAATAAGAAAACTCCTACAACACCATGAACTATGGAGACAACTATAAAATAAAAAACAAAGAAAAATACAAGTAGATAAATAAATAAATAAATGGATATAGATATAATAATGGATATAGGTAGATAAAGTTAAGTTTATATATAGATTTAAGATTAAGTTTTTAAGCTGGCCCACATGCCCTTTACGGCAATCGGCCCTAAGAAATTAATAAATAACTATTTATACTTTTTATTAATAATAATAAATAAATACATTAGTATTTAAAAATGTATAAAAATATAAAGAATGTAAAAAAATAAATTTCCAAATTAAATTATATTACCAAATTTTACCATAAACTTAATGGAATAAATTAAAAGAATTAACTAACTTATTAAAACCACTAAAAAAAAACCCAAGCAGAACGTACTCTCAGGCATTCATAGAAGAAAAGAAAAATAAAGAAATTGAACAAATTTGATAATACTTCGACAGAATATTAAGGATAACTTACAACTACAATTCAGCATAAAATAAAGAGAAATCACTCAACAAATAAAAATATTCTTGAAACCAAAAATTAAAGACGAAACTTCCAACATGGCAAGCTTTGAAATAATAACTGCTATAAAAAAAATACCGCAATTTGAAGGAAACTTGAAAAATCTTTGAAATTTTTTAGGTTTAATAAATTTTTATACAAAAACACTAAAAGATACAATTGAAAAAGTTAAACTTTTTAAATTTATTTTAGCAACCAAACTAATAAAGATTCTGATAATTATTACAATAATAATAATCGTAACTACAATGATTATGGAAATAATTACAACAATAATAATTATAACAACACCAATGATAATTAAAACAGATTTTCCAATACTCAAACGAGACAACAGGAAAACTTCGTCGGCCTCAGCCGAAGGAACCCGGCGCATGTAAACAACATGCAAGGAGGTGCTGCAAACAGAAGAAACATTAAACAGAAGAAAATAACAAAATATATTAATAGCGATAAAAGCTTCACGTTCACAAATCTAATTGAACTAAGAACAAAAAACAACATTAGCGTTATAAGTAGAAGTAGTAAAAATAAAAAGAAGGACATAAATGAAAATAAAAAGGATGATATAAAAGAATATGACAAAATAAATACGAGTAATAAAAATGTAAGCGTTACCGAAACCTTAAATACAAGTATGAATACTGATCACCTTCACATTTGGAATGCAACACACTATCTGATATAAAGTTTTTAAACAAAGTGAAATTTAAAAATAATATGAATGACGTCAAAAAAAAATAAATAAAAATAATTAAATCAAATTAATAACAGCAAAAAAAGAAATAATTGCAGAATATAGCGATAAATCTTTATCAGAGATAAAATTGATTCTGAGGAAGCTATCATTCAAAGTAACTAATTTTAACATAAAAGAATTAGCCTTGAAAAATAATGAAGAAATTTTCGAAATAATGCATATCGAAACAGAATATATTTAATGAGCTGCAGAACAATTTTGAAAAGAAAATTGCTTTAAAATTATATTGTAGAACCTCCAAAACAAATTAAAGATAAAAAAAGAATGTTTGAATTAATAAAAGAGAATCATGATACATTATAATATGGTGAAGATTGCGGATTTAAAAAAGTATAGCTAAACAAAAACAAAAATTTGTGTGGAAAATTCTTAAATCTCTATGAATGTCACTATTGCGTACATACTAGAAAGCACTTACTATGTTACGTAGAACTTTGTTCTGAAAGTTTGTATTTTTTAATATGCATTGCTTTGTACAACCCCAAAGTTGAATGCCATATAGCTTTAATTACTTGGTTGTAAATTAACACTTTATTATATATTGTTAGTTTAGACTTAGGACCTAGGGGCCAGTAATTTTCTCTATATTTATTTTCAAGTTCTAGTTTTTTTTTTATCGTGTTCATTACACCTTAGCTTGACATCCAGTGTCAGCCCTAGGTAGTTTCTTGAATTTTCGATTGATACGTTTGCACCATTTAAATTTATTTTTGGCGGGTTTTCTATAATTCTGTTTGTAAAATAAACATGAACAGATTTACTTTCATTAAGTTTTATTTTCCATTTGTTCGTCAAATAACATACTTTTTCACTTTCTCCTACTGCCAATATTGCAGTATCATCTGATCCTACTGCCAATATTGTTCCAGTTGCATTTTCTACTTCTGGTAAATCACTTGCGTAAAGCAAGTACGTTATAGGACCTAGAATACTGTCTTGAGGCACACCTGCTTTTAGTTCTCTTATTATGGAGTACATACTCTTCCTCTTGCTTAATTCTAAGAACCCTTTCAGTAAAAATTTCATTTTCTAATTAATCTGCAAATACTTCTGATTTTTCTTTATTATCATTTGCCCAACTGCCGTCTGAATTCATGAGCGGCGGGGCGTGCTTTATCGGTTTTTTACACTCTTTCGTTGCTTTCCACAACGAATAATATTTTTTTTTTTTGTTACCGATAAACTTTTTATATAATTTCATCTGTTCAAAATCTTTTTATCATCATTGTGACGAGATTGTTACCACCTACGTCTAGCCCTTCTTTTATGTTTTATTAAATGGCCTTTCTTTTATGTTTTTGATTAAATCAGTTATATCTTTAGGATAATGATTTGCTGCTGACCTATACTCAATCATTCTTGTATTATTCCATGCAGCTTTTTGAATTATTTTAATAAAGCCTTCTAACTGCAAATCTAATTGTTCTTTTGATTTTTAAGTTAATATTGTTTTGTGATTTCATATTTAAAACTTACCCAATCTGTGAAATTTTTTGTCAGTGTGGGCTTATTTAGTTTTCACTTTATATTTTCACTGAGATTTCGTATGACAACAGAGTGATCAGAATCTAAATCATGATTATCTTCTAAATTAATAAAGTTGCCTGAAATTCTTTTAGTTATAAAAAAAGTCAATTAGATCTGGAGCATTGTTGGTGTCTGTGGGTTAGTAAGTTGGTTTGTCAGTTTGATAGCAACAAACTAACTCTTGAATAGCTTTTCTTAGCTCTCTACTTCTGGTTCAGGTTGTTCTGTCCGTGAACATTTAGGAGTTCTTTAAATATATTTTTCTTTATATTGCAATATACTGCACCAACATTAAAATCTTGTTTATTAGATGAAATTTTTATCATAGTAAGTTGAACTTCATTATATTTTATAGTGCTCTTAATTAGTATTGCACTAGCTCCTCCAGGCTTATTACTATGGTGAACTGCATTATGGCATTTGTAACCTAGTATCTTAAACTTTGTGTTTATTGTTATGTGAGTCTCCGACAGCAGACCTACATCAATATTTTTAGATCTTAGGACAATTTCTAGTTCTGTTTTCAATTTAGGACACCGTTAGCATTCCAAGTTGCAATACGTATATTATTTAGATACATTTTTTATAATTCTTTTAGGTGTTCCTGGATATACATTAATGTAACCATCTTCTATTTTATTTAATTTCATGGAGATATCGTCAATTTTTAGCAACAGATTTTGCATCATATGTATCGCATCATTGTCACTCTGTTTGGGTTTCATATCTTTAGTTTTTTCTGTATAATTATTTTCTTTTGTTTTTCGTTTTAGCGCTTGGGAATATAAAGGTCCATTCACAACTTTATTAGATATGAAAAGTGTAGCTTTTTTCGTTGTTTTTTGTACTTTTGATTGTATAGGTTTGTACATATTTAATCTTCTTTTTAGCAATTCTTTTGCCACCAAACAATCACGATAACTAGCAGGGTGTGCCTCATTGCAGTTTATGCATTTGGTTTGGAAATTTTATTTTTTAGTACACTCTAATGTCGTATGGCATATTTTACACATTTAGCCTGTCTTTGACAGAGTTTTTGTGTATGTCCACACTTCTGGCATCTTTTACACTGTGGAATGGACTTACTACTTCTGAGAGTGTCAAGTTTTACTTTATCAGCTGAAGGTATTTTATTTTGTACATTTTATTTATTTCCGAATGATCTAACGATAGCATAAATAGTGGAGGCTTTGCTAGGGTAGGTACGTTTTTATCTTTAGTTTTCATACTAAAGTATAGGGTATACTAACTTTGGTATGGTGTTTGTAACCACCAAAAGGAAGCGAGTTAGATATGGACATGTATACATATTCTGAATCAGGATCACCTCCTGAGTCGATTTAATGATGTCCATCCGTCCGTCCGTACGTAAGATAACTCAAAAAATAAGGATGCTATCTTGATGAAATTTATTTCCGACTATTGTTTGGTTATTACTAGTTTCCGGGTAAGCCAGGGGTCCCCTCCCAAAAAATTAGTTTGGAATTACAGCCATGCTAACTGAAAGGGCCTTAACAACTTTTTTAGAACCGTAGATTGGTCATTCTGCTTCCAGAATAGAAATGTTAACTTTGCAGCAAATGCGATTAGTGAAACTATTTTATTTTAAATAAGGTTATTCATTCCTCATTCCATGAAAATTTTCAATAGGAGGCCCAAATCTTGGTTTAATCGCATTTGGAAGGAAGCAATTTTTAGAAAAGAGGAGAATTTTAAACAGTACCAAAACAACAGGTCGGAGGCTCACAGGGCCAACTATGTAGTGGTTAGAAACAGATGCAAGAGAATTACCAACAAGCAACAATTCTTTTTCAACCAAAAGTTGAAGGGTAAATCATCCACATGCCAAAGAATAACAAATCTTTTTGGATATTTGCCAAAAGTCTAAAAGAGGACGTTAGAGGGTCTTCTCTTCCATCACTTCTTCATAATAATGGCAGAACCATCCTCATTTCCAAAAGTTGACTACCCCTTCGGTAAAATTTACTTTAGGACGCAAGCGATGGTGAAAATCTTGAAAAATCTTGATACAAATAAATCAACCGGTCCAGATGGTATAACTGCCATCATGCATAAAAATGCTTACTCCAGTATTTCAAAACCTCTGCGAAACCTTTTCTACGTTGGCTTTAGTTCGAGTTTCCATCCTACCCAATGGAAGGTTTCACGTGTTTTATGAATTCCGAAAAAAAGGTATCAAAAGCGATCCCTATAACTACAGCCTTATTGCTATAACTTCAGTCTTTTCTAAAATAATGGAAAAAATTGTGAATCAAAAGCTTCTAAAATACCTGGATCACAAAGGTTTGCTTCATGATCGTCAATACGGGTTCAGAGCCCGTCGTGCAACCGATGATCTCAAGACTCATCTTTGTGAGAAGCTAAACATCAGCCCCCATCATTCTGGTGAGCTCGATGTTGTGGCTCTTGATATTTCTAAGGCTTTCGCCCAAGTTTGGCACTATGCTCTATTGGCAAAATGCAAAGCACTAGATCTAAATAGGGTTTTTTTAAAATGGATTGGAGATTTCCTTTGGATTCGTGTACTGGTCGTTGGATATCCATCTGACAAATTCAAAATAAATGCTGGTGTCCCTAAAGGATCATTTTCATTACCCACTCTCTTCCTAATATTTATCAATAACCTACTTTCATTAACCGCCAATCCGATCCATAGCATCGCAGACGACAGCACCTTTGTGGCTTCGTATGGGTTTCAAAGCCGCTGTAACATTAAACACCAAATTAATACAACAGCAAAAAATTTCACTATTAGTGAGCTAAATAATGATTTACCAAAAATTCAAAAATGAATTGAAATCAACAGAGTTTATTTGTAACACCAAAAAAACTCAATGCTTTCTGATCTCTCGAAAAATTGACATCACTATTCCTAACCTACTATTTCAAGGTGAAGTTTTGCAGCATTCAACAGATTTAAGTATGCTGGGTATCGAATGGTCAAATCACATTTTTGGTATAGCTACATATGCAGCTAAATGTTTTGGGATTTTTGTACCGTTGCAAAGCCTTCTTTTCTGCATCTGATCTTCTTAATAACAAGAAAACGTACATTAGTATAATGCTCCCATTTGGGCTACAGGCCCTCAAACAAAGCTTGGTTATCTAGATATTGTGCAAAATAGAGCTATTTGTCTTATCAACGACCCCACTCAGCCTTCGTCGTACAGTTGGGTCATTGAACTTGTTTTATAGATATCTCGTAGGAATTAACACCTGTTCAAAAGAAATAAAACAGCTAATTACTCCACTCAAAGTTTTCCAACGAGAAACAAGGAGTGCAACAGAAGCTCATCCCAATCATGTAATGGCGAAATACATTTGTGTTAAAGATTCCACCCTAAAGTTTGGTTTTAAAGGGGGATGGTTTTGGATGGTTAAAGTCCAACACTACCCTGAGGAACCACGTGCAGTTCCTCTTGGTGACTTTTGAGTTTTCTACCAACCCTCGTAAAAAAAAAAAAGTGCAATTTATCAGCAACCTTCAACCCAGAGTTTTCAGTACAGCAAAAATTAAGACGCTCAATACATTGGTCAAGGTTTATTGAAGAACCTATACCATCAGCAAGTCAAATTACGGTTTTATAGATTCTTGATCGGCGGAATGTTCACAATATTTTAGTCAATTTAAGTTACGATTTAAAATTCACCATTCTAGTAATAAAAAAGTAAAATTCTTTTAAAAATTAAAAGTTATGCAAAGGTTTTGGCTGACGCTGCATTTTTATACATAAAAATTAATAGTTTGAATGAAATACAATATTGTACTAAGTAAATTAACTTATGTTATATAAAATGTGTGTAATATTAACTGTTATAAAATTTTAATGTAGGTGTAAAGTAATGTAGGTCACTATAAAAATATTTCAAGTTTATAATCCGGAAAATAATTGTACTAAATTTGTAACGATATTCTAGATGTAATTAATGCTGATTTTAATATTTAATTTATATATAAAAATGTAAATTTATAAAAATTAAACAGAACAAAATAAACAGTTTATCATCAAACAAAACACCAAGAAAAATTAAAGCAAGAAAAAATGTACTTACACTTGTTGTCTATGACAATCAATAAAAAACTTTTTTATTTTGTTAAAGTTTAAGTTTAAAACGTATAAAATTTTTTTAAAAGTTTTAATATTAAATTAAATTTAAAAATTCACTAACACGTAACACTCGATGATATCTATATGACAATCATTTAAAGACTAAAGAAAAATTTTAAATAAATATTCTTCTAAAATAACTTTTATTTTTAAGTTTACAACATTTTAAATTTTTTTACTACTTTAATATTTGTAAATATCACTTTTATATCACTCAAAGTTGCCGAAAATATGTTTTTGAAAAATTATTTAATGTAACGTTTGTATTTACTTTACAGCGCTTGTGGTTTTTTTACAACGTTTTTGACTGTTTGGCTGTCAATTTTTAGTGTTTGAAAGTTCAATTTTTACGTTAGATTACCGTTAGCTTTTTCTTGATTACATTCATATGAACATCATCGTGTTTGATTTAGCCACCTCTGTCAGTTTACTTTACAACGTTTATGAGTGCTTCAAAATTTTCAGTAATTAAAAGAATTATTTTTTTACGTTATATTTACGTTACATTTTAGTTTTTAGTGATTATTATCGCGTTTAATTTAACTACATTTGTGGTTACTTCATAATGTTTTGTTGTCCAATTTGAAATTATCAAAATTTAGTCTTAAGCACAAAGTAATAATTTTTCAGGTACATTACAATTAATATTTTTAGTGGAAATTTAACTATTTATTTGATTATTCTGTGATAAGCTTACTATAATTTCGTTGTTAATCTAAATAAGAAAATTTTATAAATTTTATATATTATTATTGGCTTTAATTTTTATTTTTCTATTTTTAATTTTAATTTTTTTTTTATTTTTACTAATTTTAATTTTTTAAATTCCCAAACATTGTTTTTGTTTAGAAGCGTGCGACTTAATTACGAGTTAAATGATCGAACAATAGATATCCGTCCTTTTCATACATTCACGTTTTTGTGATAGATTATATTGTTGCTTATTTTATTAATTTTCTACCTCATTTTGCTATGTTTATATTAAGCATTATTTAAGTATCGTGTTTACATTACCCGTAATTTACTTTGTGTTGCAATTACTTTCGATAAGGAATTAATAACTGTTGAAAGTATTTTGCAAACTTTTTGTTATCTGTGGTGATTATTAATGCTTATTAATAATATTTATTAATTATTAATATTGATTGTTTATCTTTCAATATTAATTAATTGGTAATTAAGTGCTAATTATTGATTATAATATTTTTTATATTTTTGGTACAAGGTGAGCAGGAAGTAGTAAACAATATTTTAATTTTTGTTTTCCTCTCTAAATTTGAAAGTTCAAGTTAATGTGAACATAATTTATAATATATTTTTTTTATTGCTTACTATAGATTATTAAAAATCAAATAATTGTTAATATGTTTTTTTAAATTGATGCAAGGGAGACGATTGATTAGGTCAGTAATAATTGCAATTTATTCTAAATTTAATTTTCTTAACTTATTTATATATGTACGGTATCTCCTTATTTTATTATATTATATATTTTAATCTTTCCTTTAGGAAGGTTTATACAAAAGTGAGCTTACAATATATCTTAAATTATTACTTAAAGCTAAATTATGTAAAGTACGAGTATAACACTTTATTTTGTGAGAAGTGACGAGAGTATTCCCATCTCGTATCTGTACGATAAGAGATCGTGAGTACTCTTGTCATTAATTAGATATGTAGCAGTATTGTAATCATATTGTAATTATATTATATATACTCGCTACAGTACTCCCCCCTTAACAAAAAAGAAAAAAAAAGGGTTTTTCTTAATAACCTATACTTATGCTTAATGTAATAATATATTTTATGCAAAATTGGAATTCAAAACTTAAATTATTATATTATTAATTATGTTTGGATTATAAATTTGAATTTTCTCTTCATGTGCAATCTAATTTAAAAAAAAAAAAAGAAAAGAATATCTTCATTATTCATTTGCTTCTACCTTTTTGTAATTATTATCTTGATTTAAGATTCCATGTTTCATAAAACTAAAAAGAAAAATTTTTCAATTAAAAGGAAATTCAATTTATTATTCATTTATATATTATATACGTACATACGCTGTCCGAATAGCATATTATTTTATTACAATTGAAAACTTACTTTATTTTTCAAACTATTTTTGGTTATTCTACTGTTTTCATTGGAAAGATGGTGTTCGTTTAAAACGAAAGCAGGTTTTAATCGATCAATGGAAATATTATGTATTTTATTTTTGATTTCGATCTTAAAGTATTTTTCTTTCTTTTCAATGATTTTGTATGGACCTTCATATGGGAGACTCAAAGATCCTAAGTTTGTCTCTTTTCTTAAAAAAACATGCGTGCAGTTTTCAAAGCTGCGCGGTACGAAAATGTTGTTTTGGTTACGCTGTCTTTTGCATGGTGGTTTAATTTGTTGAATTGCCCTTTCTAAGTTTTGTGCTGTGTTGTGTGTGAGAGTTACGTTTGTAGTCGTTTTGGACACAATAAATTCGCCTGGAAGGCGCAGTGGTTCACCATATAATAACTGAGCCGGTGATGCTTCGATATCTTCAATTAGAGCAGAACGTAAACCCAGAAGAATCCATGGTAAAGACCAAAAACATTTTTTTGGGCTCGTCTGAGGTCTTAATTGAACTTTTTAAACTTCTGTGGAATCTTTCGATAAAGCCATTGCTTTGCGGGTGGTAGGCAGTGGTCCTAATTCGGTGAAAGCCGAGTACTTTCAAAATTTCGTTAAAAAGTGAACACTCAAATTGCGCCCCCTGATCTGTGGTGATAGTTTCTGATACACCATAGCGGGATACCCAATTATGTATAAGGGCTTGAACTACCGTTTCTGCCGCTATGTTTCTTATTGGTATGGCTTCAGGCCAATGTGAAAATCGATCCTTTATAGTTAAAAGGTAACTATAACCGTTGGATGGAGGTAAAGGACCTACTAAATCCATATGGATGTTGCGAAATCTGCCTTCCGGGGTTTTAAAAGTGCCGTGCGGCGAGACAACGTGTCTATGAATTTTAGCTTTCTGGCATTTAATGCAACTTCTTGTCCAAATGTTTATCTCTTTGTTCATCCCTGGCCAAAAATATTTTGCCGAAATTAATTTACGAGTTGTTCGTATACTAGGATGCGATAAACCATGAATATTTTTAAAAATTAACTGTCACATTTTTCTAGGAACGAAAGGTCTGTTGTTGCCCGTTGAAACTTCACACCACATGTATTGGTTTTCAGATGGAATATAAATTTTTTGTAAAGTAAAAGAATGAGAACTAGTATTTTTCCCGATTGTAAAATTAGCTATTTCGCTCTCTTGTTTTTGTTCCTCTATAAAGGCCTTTAGGTCCAATGGTTGCTCTATTGAAGTTATGTATATGCGAGATAAAGTATCTGCGACAACATTATCAACCCCTTTTACATATATAATGTTATTTGCAAATTGGGAAATGTAATCGAGATGTCTTGTTTATCTAGGTGATTTTTCTGTTTTAGAGTGGAGGGTGTTGTTAGAGGTTTATGATCTGTAAGTACTGTTAAGTCTTTTCCTTCTACGAAGTGTCGGAAATGTTTGATTGCGAGAAAAATTGCAAGTAGCTCTTTGTCAAACGTAGAATATTTGATTTCTGCTGGTTTGAGCTTTTTTGAAAAGAACCCTAAGGGTTCCCACTTGTTTCTATATTTTTGCTGTAACACAGCTCCTATGGCGTCGTTAGATGCGTCTGTGCATAAGCTAATACTTGCGTTTGGGTCTGGGTGTACCAGTAATACATTATTTTTAAAACATTCTTTAATTTTAGCGAAAGCTTGCTCATGCATCTCATTCCAAATGAATATTTTCTGTTTATTATTTGTTTTTTTGTTATTTTCTTTTAACAAATTGTAAAGAGGTATAGAAAAATTGGCCATTTTTGGTATAAATCTATGATAGAAATTTGTCATACCTAAAAAACGTTGTAGATGTTTCACAGATTTAGGTGTCGGAAGATTTGTGATAACTTCTACCCTATCTGGCGACGGGGCAATTCCTTCCTTTGAAATCACGTGTCCGAGGAAGTTAATTTCGTTTGAACCAAGGACACCCTTATTTGGATTCACATTTAAACCGTATTTTTTTAGTTTGGAAAACAGAAGTCGTAAGTGATTTTTATGGTCTTCTTTAGTTTTACTTGCGACTAGTATGTCATCTATATATGGTAAAGGTAAAATCTAGACCATTTAATGCTTCGTTGATGAACCTTTGAAAGGTTTGCGCGCCGTTTTTTACCCCAAAAGGCATACGTGTGAATTCAAACAGTCCGAAAGGTGTAGTAACTGCTGTTTTGAATATGTCTTCTTCGGCTAGTGGGATGTGATGATAGGCCCGCACAAGATCAATTTTTTAAAATATTGTACACTCGTGTAGATTTGCGTTAAAGTCTTGTATGTGTGGCAACGGGTATTTATCAAACACCGTGGCTGTATTTAGCTGTCTATAATCGCCACAGGGCCTCCACTCGTTATTTGCCTTTTTGGGCACCATATGTAAAGGTGACGCGGCTGGTGAGGACGATGGGCGACGTATGCCTAATCTTGTCATGAGCTCAAATTCGGTTTTTGCTATTTTATATTTTATTGGGTCTAGCCGACGCTTTAAGCTGGTGGAATTCATCTAAAATTGCACCATATTCGTCATGAATTACGTACAACTTTGGCGAAAAAACTTCGATATTACGTGTAAGGCAGTTAACCGACAAAGTAGTTGTTCTGTCAACTAGCTGTTTTTTTCTAATATCTACTAGTAAACTGAATTTATATAAAAAGTCTGCCAATAAAATAGCATGATCTGTCGCTGCTACGGTAAAAACGTGATCGAAATGCCGCCGCAGATTTAGAGTGAGAGTGAAGGCTTTAAGCCCATAAGTTGTAATGGGTGAACCATTAGCGGTTACAAGATTGTGATCGGTTGATCTGCTTAAATGAGGAAATAGCTTTTTGGGTATAATTGACACTTCAGCTCCAGTATCAATAAGAAAGTTAATTTTCGTGGACGGATCGTGAATAAAAAAACGATAGAAATTTTTGTGTTGCTTCGTCTTGAATGACGAAGCTATTTTAACCCGTTTTTTGAATTATCATTATTTAGTTTGGCGTCATAATTTTTACAGAAAGGCTCACAACATTGGGCTTTTTTACCAAATTTTCTATGGTACCAACAAATATCTGAATTAATTGAGCTAGTGTTATTATCGGATCGTTTATTTATTGGAAAGTTTCTATTTTTTGAGAAACTTCTGTTTCTCGAAGAACTTCTGCTCCTTAATCTCGAATTTTTTATTTCTAATTTCCTAATGCGTCTTTCTAGCTCATTAAAATAGTTTTCGTTATGATTGGGGTTTCTAACTGCAGAAATTTTAAATGCGCAAGTCGATGTTGAGTCACAAATTTTATTTGCTGTGTTAAATAGCTCCTCCGCTTCAATGGAGGAATCTATAGCAATTAAACACGTTTGAATCGTAGCAGGCAGTTTATCTAACCATAGTTTCTTTAATGATGATTCGTTAACTAAACTGTTCCCTCCTGCCAAGGACACCATTCTTCTATATAATTCTGAAGGTGTGGAATCACCTAATTTTACTTTATGTAACAGCGTGTCAAGCCTACGTTCTTCCGAGTCCCTACTTCTTGCTAATAAGAGCTTTTTTAGATTTTCGTATTTATTTATAATTGGTGGATTTACTATAAAGTCCGACACTAATTCCATAGTTTCTGTGGGAAGGCTTGCTACGAGATAGTCGTATTTGGTGTTCGACGATGATATATTTTTTATTTTGAATTGGGTTTCTACTTGGACAAACCACAGATTAGGTCTGGTAGACCAAAATGAAGGAATTTTTAAGTGTGGCTATGTATTGTGTGAGATCAATTGTTTCATTTGAAGTACTCGCCATAGTTAATGTAGCGGGTAGATCATTGAGATTTTTATCTTCATTAGACATGATGTTAAATTTTATTTTAATAAAGTAAATAATTGAAAAGATACCTATGTATTGTTTTTTGTATTGTAAGTTTTCAAATATAAAGTAGATGAAAAATAATTTTTTGTGAATATATGTAATTGTAATAATATATGCTATTTTATAAATTTTCTTTGACTAAAAATATGGGTTATAGTATTATGATAAAATTATTATTATTGAAAATGCTCTAAATTACAGGATAATTTGATATAAATTCATGTGTGTGTAATATATTTATTTTAAAATTGTTAAAAAAAAAATTTTAAATGAAAATTGGAAAAACAAAAAAATTTTATTATATAATTATAGAATTTATAATGATATTAAAAATGTAATTAACAAATATTTTATCATTTTATCAATATATTAATATGTTAATAATAAAATTTTCTACATGCGGACAGATAAGAGTATGAAAGATGTAAAACAAAAGGTAAATGGCATGTATGTATGTATGAAGAACATACGAAAATAAAAAATTTTTGATTTTGTTTTACGAACTGAGAATACCAAACATTCGAAATAATCAAAATATGAAAACAATAATTCAAAAAATCAATTTTAGTATAAAGTATAAATTTATAATATTAGTTAAAAATATTCTTTTTTTTTTTCTTTTTATATATATACTATATAAAAAATAATTTTGTCCAATATCTTACATTCAATTAATATATTTTTCAATGTGATTTAAAAGAAAAGCAGTGATGCTCATTAAAATTAATTCAATTTAAAATCATTTAGCTTTAGATTATTTTAAAAGGAATTTGTAATATTTTTATTATTTAGTTTTATTTTGGTAATATTAATAATATTTGTGAAAAAAAAATTAAAGTTAAAAAAAAAAATTGAAATGATAAAAAACTTTGAGAAGATCTGTTATTTAAAATTCAAACGAAATCATATTAATTTTGCACATAATTTTAATCGAAATCAGCTGTTTAAAAAATGTTAAATTAAAATTGTTTTTAAAGATAAATATATGTTTCTTATCGTTTTTCTTTGTTGATGTGATTAGTTTTGTTTGAATCAATTTTCGGTACATTTATAATTAGTAATTACTTAACTTATGTATCAATGTATTACATATTATGTTTTTTTTTTATTATAAGTGTACATATAATAAATATTTACTATATACAAATGTACATACGTACTATATATTTTTGCTTTCTTTTGCTAAATTTAAATACAATTTTATAAATTTTATTTTTTTGTTTAATTTTTGTTTTTTTTTTTGTTAGTAATCTTGTTGTAACAATTTATGAGTATTATAATTGAAAATAAATTATTTATTATACAATATTCAAATGAAGATAAGATTTTAAATTACTTACAGGTTATTTTTTTATATTAAGTTATTATTTTACTTGATTTATGTTAATTTAACCTAGGATGTAGTAAATTGATGGTATTGTAGATTAATGACTGTTGTGCTTGTATATCTTCGTATTATAATTTTTATATTATGATGTGCGTTAAACTCTGGTTGCTGACCATGTGCTTTGAACGCTATGATGGCGTGATTGACGGTACTGCTGGTTGATGAGTTATATATGTATGTAATATAATTTGTTTATGGTATGTTAACGTCTGGCTGCTGACCATGTTCTTTGCAGACGAGAGAAAGAAGAAATCGTTGAAAATCTAATAGATCCGTTAAGCTTTTGATGGTTTTTTGAATGATTTTATCTTTTATTTTTGTTTTATAAGGTTCTGTTTGCTAATTTTATTTATTAAATCAATTTACACGTGCTAGTTACTAGGCAATGTGTACCAGTTTTTATTTTAAATGAATAAAAGATATATCGATTTAAAATTTTTTTTTTTTTTTTTTTGATTCACGTGTTTAGTTATTTAATTTTTATTACTTGTTGTTTTTTTTTTTTTTTTTAAATATTACACTAATGAATTAAATTTATTTTCAGTTTATATTTTTACACTAAATTTATAAACTTATATTTTTGCATTAAATTTTTTTTAAATTTATTTACTGCTTTTTTAAAACAAAAATATGTCGGGGTCACCAGTTTGTACGGTATTTCCGTATTTTATTATATTATATATTATAATCTTTCCTTTAGGAAGTTTTATACAAAAGTAAGCTTACAATATATCTTAAATTATTACTTAAAGCTAAATTATGTAAAGTACGAGTATAACACTTTATTTTGTGAGAAGTGACGAGAGTATTCCCATCCCGTATCTGTACGATAAGAGATGGTGAGTACTCTTGTCATTAATTAGATATGTAGCAGTATTGTAATCATATTGTAATTATATTATATATACTCGCTACAATATATAATCTAACATAAAATTGTTTGTGCTCTATTTCAATAAGTATTTTGTTTTTATAATTACATATTATTATTGGCATCACTATATTAATTTACTCTTCAGTAGTCACACTCAATTAAGTTAATTCAATTTACCATAATAAGAATATAAAATATAAGATAAACTGAAAAACTAAACTAAAAACAAAAAATAAAGGATATGTTAAAATATTAGGAAAGTGGATTGTTAACGTTTGTATATTAGATATAATAATTAATTAGAATGAAAAAAAAGGAAAAATTTTAAAAATATTCCTTCCATTTTTTTTTTCTATTTTTTTCATTACTTTTATTGAAATTATAAATGTTTTCCGCCGACGATCTAGAAAAAAACCTTTATGCAAAATGGAGTAGAACCACTCAAGGTCGAACCCATTACGGGGACCTCTGATACTTTGCAAAATGCAGCATACTCAAACTTTCGTTTTTCTCTTTGGACTGAATTCCCAAAAACATGGTTCATTCAGATTAAATCACAATTCGAATTACACAAAATAAGTTCTGACAGTAAAAATTACAACTACGTGGTAGCGTCACTACCTGCAGAAATTTTAAGAAAAGTAATTGATATCATTGAAACTAAACCAGAAAAGGACAGTTACAATATTTAAAAAAACGCAATTTTGTCCAGACTGACGGAAAGCGAAGAACAGAGCGTTCCTAAATTATTATACCATGCCGAATTAGGTGACCGACCTCCTTCTGAGTTCTATAGACATTTAGGCCAGTTAGCAAGCACTTCCAGCGAGATGGGTTTAGGATTACTGCGTAAAATTTAGCTCAGTAGGTTTTCGAATGAAATTAGGATTTTTTTAATCTTATCAGATGACAAACCAATCGAAGAACTCTTAATAATCGCTGATAAAATCATCGACGCAACGAGAAACAATTGCTTATCACTCGCCACCTTCCAAAAATCGTACCCTAGTCAACCCAAGAGGATTTGAATCCTACGAATCCTTCTCAATGGTTTTTTTTGTCACTCGAAGAGAAAGGTTGTCTTTTCAGAATTTTTTTATAAAATTAAATTTTTATTTTTTTTATTTTACGTATATTTCATAATCATAATTCTAATTATATTTTTGTGTATTAAAATTTCTGATCTGGAATCATAAATAAGGTTTTTTTTTTCTTTCTTCTTTATTTACATCTATCTAATTTATAAAATGTGAACCTAATAACTAGTTAACATTTAGATATTAAGTAAATAATTTGATAATTCGTTAAGTGACTTGTAGTCAGAAATCCATTGATATCTGCCTGTTTTTGTAATTACTCTTTCAGCAAAGTGTTGATTGTTTTAAAACCTTGAAACAAGATCAAAATGAGTGAATCGTTTTAGCCTGTGGTTCTCAGAGTTTCTCGTTTTAAGTTTTCTGACCAGTAAGTTTGGACGGTTGTCTGGTCTACTAAAGTATTTTCTACTCCGCAGGCCTATGTCTTCTTTGACGGAACAAATTTGTAAATCATTTCTGATTGTTTCGTTGCGCACATACTACGGTGCGTTTATTATTAATCTAAGTGTTTTAGCTTGGAAACGCTCGATTATCTCTATATTTGATACACTGGTTGTACTCCACAGTTCAATAGATACCATATGTCCAAATTGGTTTCAGTATACATTTGTAAATCAAAGCTTTATTTTGCAATAATAGCAACGATCTTTTACCTAGTAACCAGTGCATACTATTTAGCTTAGTTAGTTTAGTTCGAAGCTATTTAGTTTTGTTGAAGTCCAAGATATTTAGCTGAATTTGCCTGTGGAATGTCGATGCCGTTCAATGTGACAGGTGGACAGGTATCTTTTTTTAAAGTACAGCTGCCATGCACTGATTTGGCTTCATTGGCTCTAATTCTCCACTTTTTCAATCATAGCTGTACATCGTTCCAGGCGAGTTGCAGTTTTGCAGATGCATTTTCTGAAATTGAGCTAGAACCTAATAACACAGTGTCGTCAGCATAGGTTGCCATTGTTATTTCACCATTTTTGGGAAGATCTGCTGTGTATATTAGGTGGAGTATTGGTTCCAGTACACTGCCTTGTGTTACTCCAGGAAAGATATCGAGTAGCGGTGTAGATTTTCCATTATATTTGACAGCGAATTTTCTGTTAGTTAAATAAGAACGTAAAATTTGGTAGAATGGATGTGGTAATTTCTTTTTCAGCTTGTACAAAATTCCCTCGTACCAGACTTTGTCACGCTTGACTAATATCCAAAAAAAACGGCAGCGCAATACCTTTTGTTATCTACATCTGTTCTTATATATATAATTAACCACTGTATGTACCTGTTCAGTTATTGCATGGTGTTGCCGGAAACCAAACTGATGATTGGGTATGGCTCTGCTTTCATGTAATATCGGTTTTAATCTGATCATGAAGACCTTTTCAAAAAATTTTGAAAATGTTGATAACAGGCTAATCGGTCTATAAGAGGATACTAAGTTCATATCTTTCCCAAGTTTTGGTATCATTATTATTTCGGCAATTAGCTCTGAGAATAGCATTTAATATATAGGTAATATATTTAATGCCTTTGGTAGATAGCTCTTTTAGAATTTTCCCGTCTATTTTATCACACCCCAGTGTTTTCTTGTTGCTGATCCCATTGATAATATTTTTAACTTCCTTTGTAGAAAAGCTTTTGATTGGCACACTCATTTGATATGGGGTTGATAAAAAATTGATAATGTCGTTATTTTCTGCATCAGATATTTCTGCATCAAAAGGTTTGAATACGTATATAGCTATAGCTAAAGCTTTATCAGCATCGCTTTTTGTCCAATCTCCATTATGTTTTCCTATTGGCGGAATATATAGTTGCGGTCTCTTAAGATTTTTCATTGCCCTCCATAAAGAAAAGTTGATATTCTCAGTAGGTGTTAGATGTTTTAAATAATATGCAAACGATTCATTTTTGATTTTATGTAGCAGTGTTTCGACATTTTTCGTAGGCTTATTTAATTTTGCTTTATCTGCAAGAGATCTAGTTCTTTGTCAAATTTTTCCTAGTTTTCTTTTTTGCTCTATTTCTTATTTAATGTCGTCTGGGCAAATATCTTGCCTTATTTGTTCTTTATGTTTGGGTGTTGTAACCTCAAGAACTTCTTTTACGATGTCACTAAAGTTACTGATCGCTATCGAGATTCATTTTGAGTTTTAAGAGGTATGTTTAATGACAATTTGCCATCTGCTATGGTTCTAAGTTTGTTCCATTTGGTGTTGCTTGAATTCCTTGTAAATTTGGTTGTTGTACAGATGTTGTCTTGGTAGATACGATTACTGGACTATGATCGGATGCAAGGTCAAAGCATGGTTCTACAAATAGATAGTTACTACAAATTCCTTTTGTGATGAAGAAGTCTATAACATCTGGAATTTTACTTAAATCTGTGGACCAATATGTTGGTTGACCTGAAGAAACACAGTTAAGCCCACAGTCATTCATAGCCAAAAACAATTGCCTGCCTCTGTTAGTGATAATTCTTGACCCCCAATGAGTGTGTGTTGTAGTCACCTCCGGCTATGAATTTGTTACCAAGTGTTTTGAAAAATTCGACGAACTGTGTTGATCTAATATTATGTTTTGGTGGACAATATAGAGCCGATATCGTAATAGAGCCAATATAAGTTTCCACAGACAAACTTGTTGCTGCAGATAATCTTTGTTATATTTGTTTAATTCAAAATGTTTTAGTGAACTTCTGATGATGATTGCTGATCCTCCATGAGCTGTTCCATCCGAGTGTTTGGTATCATAGATGTTGTAATTTTTTATTTTAAAATAACTTCTATTAGTAAAATGTGTTTCCGAAATTAGTAGTATATCAATTTTATTTTGACTTAGAAATAATTTCACTTCTTGCGTATGTTGTGCTAGGCTGTTGGCGTTCCAGTAAGATAGTTGAAGTAGTTGAGACATGACTAAATTTGTTTGTGACTGTGAATAGCATATTTAACATTATGCTCATTTGTTGTGTGAAGTTTTGCATTAAAGTTTGAAATTCTGATATTTGATTTTGCAGTAATTTTTGATTTGTTGTAGAGGTTTTTTCTTTTTTATTATCAATAGTAGTTTTTACCAAATCAGTAAGCGTGTGGTTAGATAGTACCGCTTGACCAGATGTGGTTGGTACGTTGGGTACTACGTAATTAATTTTTTCTTGCTCCTAATGGTGGAAAAGTTTTCCTTTGCAGGTTTTTGTAGTGGCTGCAGCCTTTGTAATTAGCTGGATGATTTTCAGAACATAGAACGCATTTGACTAGGTTATCTTTACTTAATCTTTGGCATTCAAAAGAGTGAAGATCTTCTGCACATTTTACACATCTAGGATTTCTATTGCAATATCTACTAGTGTGACCATAACGCTGGTATGATATGCATTGCGGAATTTCCTTTTTCAGATATAGTGGTTCGAACGATACTATTGTATGTAGCATTTTTTGTATGGAGGATATCTCTTTATTGCTTGTATTTGGGCTTAAGTCTATATAAAATGATGGCAGTTGTTTTTTAGTTGTACGTTGTTTAATATTGTACACGTTTGTAACTGTGTGTCCAAAAGTTTCTAATTCATCTTTGATGTATTCTGGCGATGTAGAAGGATATAACCCTCGAGGAACCACTATAAAGCTCCTTTCTGATTTAATTTTGTACGTGTGATACTCTTGATTTTTATCCGAGAGAGCTTTAACTATTGCTCTATATGATTCAGGTGCATTAACTTGGATTTTAACCTCTTCACTCTTTATCACTTTAATTTCGTGCTGACTATGAGCTACCTCTTTAAGTAGTTCCGCGAGGGGAAACATATTCTGTACTTTGGTCACGAATATTGGTGGTGGTTTGGATCCTTTTTGGTTTACTTTTTCTTTTTGATGATTTACCGTTTTGACAAATGCTATGTTATTTTTATTTTCAGTTTTATACGGCAAATCCAACCATACAGATAACTTTTGCTGCTTGCCATTTGGTTCTTTTACAGGACTATCGAGGACTATCGACTATATCATAATTAAGATAAGTGCACTTTTTTTTTCCTATTATTTTTCCTGAATTTTGTACTGTTACTCCAACTGCATATATTGTAACGGATTTTTGACGAGATGTACCCGTTCTAAATTCATTTGGCGGCTTTTTTGGAACACCACCTGCTCTTTTGATTGTCATTATGATCGGTATTATGCTTTTCTTTAATTGTTTAATATATTTATCCCATTTAAGATTTCCATCTATAGTCATTCCGTGATATTTCACATGTTGAACTCGTTCTACCGTGACCCTTCTTGCTTTTATTGTAATTTCATGATATCTTTTTCTAGGTGTTTTAAATACAATATAATACGTCTTTTTGGGATTCATACAGAGACCATGATCGTCCAGCCAATCATCGTATACTTCCATATCTTTATTTAGGTTATTTTCTAGTTGGTTTAAAGTTTTAGCCTTACATAAAAAATTTGAGTCGTCTGCATAAATTGTATACTTTGATACCAAGTTACACTTTGAAAGATTCATTACATATAATAAATAAAGAAATGGGCCCAGTAACGGTCCCTGTGGAACTCCAGTATTAATCACTAGTTCAGAGCTTACGGTGTTTTCACTTCGCATACTATGAGTTCTATTTGACAAATAGGTCTTAAATAAGCTATTTGCTATACCTCTAATTCCCAAGTCTTGAAGAAAATCTAGTAGCTTGCCATGATTGACAACATCAAAGCCTTTACTTAGATCAATATACATTGCCGCAACATAATACCCTTCATCTAATGCGTCATGAATTTGGTCTATTGTAACCCACATAGCAGAATCTGTAACACTTCCTTCTATAAATCCATATTGATTCGAATCGAAGCCAATAGTTTGCTTAATAAATGATGTTATTCTTGTATCGATAGCTCACGGAAAAACGGATTATGGAAATTATAGGCCTATATCGTTGTTAAATTCAATCAGTAAAATATATGAAATTTTACTGATTGAATTTAACAACGATATAGGCCTATAATTTCCACAATCCGTTTTTGTCCACCTTTGTGAATTGGCACAATGACGGCCTGTTTGAACCACTTTGGATAAATTTCATTTGCAAGGCATGAGTTTACCATTTTACATAGAATTATTTTTATAATATGTATCAATTCTGCTAGATCTTTTACAGTAACTTTATCAGCCCCTGCAGCTGAATTTCTATGAAGATTCGTAGCAATTGTAACAATTTCAAGTTCTGTCACTGGCGTTAAATATACTGATCTTAGATTTATGGAATTGCGCATTGTATTTAGCACTGTGCTAGTTCTATTCTCTTTTATGATATTTTCTCCTATTTCATTAAAATATTTGTTTAGAGTATTAGCAGTTTCAATATCACTTGTGCTAA
Organism: Poecilobothrus nobilitatus; assembly: GCA_947095535.1. Classification (NCBI taxonomy): domain Eukaryota; kingdom Metazoa; phylum Arthropoda; class Insecta; order Diptera; family Dolichopodidae; genus Poecilobothrus; species Poecilobothrus nobilitatus. The sequence continues at coordinate 100,623,248 of OX352772.1, forward strand.
TTTCTCCATTTTCTTTAATCAGATTACCAATATAATCGTTCTTTTCACCTTCTTTATTTTTTATTGTGAAATTTACAACTTTCCATAGTTTTCTATTATCATTTCCCGCTTTTTCAATGTGGTTGTTAATGTGACTACTCTTAGCTTCCACAATGACATTTTTCATCTTTTTTTTATATTTTAAGTATTTTTCTTTTTTAACCATGTTATTTTGATCTTTTTTGTGCGCTTTGTATAACGAGCGTCTTATTTTATATTCAATTACTGGCTGAGGGCATTGGTCTTCATGATTATTTTGTTCTAACTGATTGAATATTTCAGATATTTCTTGGTCAACGGCATCTTCTTCAATAGAGTCTTCAATATCGGAGTTGCCAAATTCATCGAATATCCTTATTATTTCTTTTTCAGTCCGTAAATATTTCTTTTTATAAATTTTTGAAGTTGAAACCACAAAAATAAACGAATTTCAATAATCAAGAAATAATAGGATTATTCACGTATTATTCTATATTTATTTTTGTATTTAGGAATAAATTAGTTCGGAAAATTCCAACAACATAGCAATTGGTACCATTTAGTCACAATTTTTTTTAGTGTAAAAAATCTATTAAAGGCAATTGTTACCATTCGGTTGAATCAAACCTAATCATTCTTTTTTTTATGTTTAAACTAGCAGAGTACCCGGCGTTGCCCGGAGTATTTTATCGGCTTTATGAAATAAAAATTATTAACTTTTACTTTTGAGTTAATATAATTTAATTAATATAGTTCATGTATTACTATTCATTTTCAGATGCTAGTAGTTAATATTCTATTTTTTATTACATTTAGTTAAATTGAATAAACAGGGCGAAAAATTAAAGACAATTCGTCTAAAAAAATCTTTAAAGGAATCAATAATCTATTGAGCACACAATTACGGCGAAGTGAGTTCTCACAATATATTCGTTAATATCGAAACATAAAATCGCATTTCAATTATAAAAGACCATAATGTAATACATTTTTTTTCGTAAGTAATGTCACTTGATGTTTTTGTGAATAATCCTTTTAAGCACATTTTGAAAAATTTGCTATTAGGTTCGCTCTGTCAATCCGTCTGTTTACAAAACTTATATACTGTTTAATAAAGAGCAATGAAATATTAACTATGCATAGTTCTCTTAAAAGAGTAGTGTTGTAGAACAACTTTTTTATGTACCCTCACCGTTAGAGATCCTACAGCATCGACAGCGCTTCAAATTTTGAAAAAACTTTTTTTTTTTTTTAATATAGATTTATTTTTTTCTCTTAAACGTTACAAAAATTTTTACATGTTTGGAAACTAATCTATATGACACCAAATTCAGTATATTTCTTATTAATATATTGCCCCCCATTCGAGTACTCTATATTATGATTTTTTTTTTTTTTTATTTTTTATTATTTTAGCTATAATTATAATTATATGATAATTATATGCATTTTTTTTTTTTTTTTAATTTTATACTAATTGGAAAATTTAAAAAACCAACTATAATTTTTTCATATTGATAAAAATTAACCTAAACTTACTTCTAAACTTAAAACTAATCCCTAACCTACCTTACAACTAATTAATCCACAAGCTGCTTCTTTTTAGACTACTATAGAAGCCACCAAAAATTTCGTTCTATTTTTTTTCTGTCTTTATCCGCCAATGACTTGTTAAATTTTTACGGTATCATATTTAATAGTAACCAATCTGGTGGTATTTTAATATCTGTGGCCCTTCTCTCAAAGTGGTAGAAGAGAGGAACTTTTTCGGCATTTTGTATAAAATTATGTTGGTCCAAATAAATGAACCCTTCTGGAGGGATAAATCCTTTTTCCATAGCATGTTGGATGTACAGGTCATTGCAATAAGCTGAGTTTTTAATTGTCTTCTTGTCGTAGATAAAATATGTTCTGCTCCAGAATTTTCTTATAATAGAAACTATGAAGGTGTCAATTCTAAAAGTCTATGCTTTATTGTAAATATTTTTATTTGAAATGTAGTGGAGATATTGCGTTTCGGGTTTTCGAGCCTCACCTAAACATATTCTTATGCATTTGCGTTCAAAAAGCCTAAGTTTCTCCATAAGAGATGAACTTATGTTAAACCATGCCGTGCAACCACAGCTCAGAATAGATCTTATAATCACTTGGTAAGCTCTAATTTTGACCCTAGGTTGTATGATTTTTGAATAGAATAATTTTTTAGCTATAAAAAAAGTCTTATTAGCTTTACTAATTTGATTTTTAGTGTGTTGTATAAATTTCATATTGTGTTGTAACGTCACTCCTAATAATTTTACTACGGGTTTGGTTTTTATTTCATTCACACTGTTTTTGTTCACCGCGATCTGTCTCCAGTTTCTTTTTATAGAAAGAGCATAAATCTCAGGTTCTGTTTAACATATTTTTTTTTTAATATAAAAACTACATGATTGTGTTTTACCTGGTTTTACCTTTATAAATCAACCGGAATTTTTTTACGGTTACTTTTTCTAATTATGTTTTCAAATTGATTGTTTAAAAAATATGTGTAAAAATTGTGTATGGAAAAGAATGTAAGGTTTTCAGTTCTTTAAATATGTATGTACTCATTTTTGATTAAATACTATACAGAAATGTGAATATGTTTTCTAATTTAATTGATTATGTTTATAGTATTTTTAAATACATGCACATTATACATACTATATGTACATATTCCAATGATATTTTATGGGAAATGTGTTATACACATGCATCTTATATAGGTAGACCACATGTAAGTGATGCATTTCTGAATGATAACATGATGATTGTCGTGTGTAGGAGATTGTTTCGGGTTTTTAACTGCCAAAAATGTTATGTTGTTAAGACTTAAACACAGTATTCTTAAGATACTTAATAAGGTTATTTTAATTACTTTTATATATTAGAAATTTGCATTGAAAGGTTTTTATGGAATATTAAAAACAGTGTAGATAAAAGTAAAGAATGTTGGAAATATCTTTTTAATAATAATAACAATACCAAAAATTGAGCAGAATATTTTTAAAAGGTATTCGTGCGGAAATGGACTAACGAACGTTACCAAAAATTTGTCACAGGCTTTATTTAGAATCGTAAAATCATTCTGCCAAATTAGACAAAAATTAGAAACAAAATTTTCTTTTGAAAGTCTATCGTACATATGGGTTAATGTATCACCGCAGAATTACTTAAATGAGCTTCTGCCTTAAAGTGCAGTACTTGTGTCAATGTTCAATTGGTTAAACCGTTTAAGCACGACAACAAAAAAATGAAAAACTTCATTGAGGCTTGATGCTGAAATGAGTTAATGCATCGTAACAAAATCAACTCAGTAAGCTTCTGTGGTAAAGAGCTAGAGCTTTTGTAATTTTTCAACTCAATTGATCAAACCTTTTAAGCTCGACAACAAAGAAATTAAAAAATATTATTGAGGCCTGGTGCCAAAATGGGTCAATGCATTGTAACCAATTCAGCTCAGTAGGCTTCTGTGCTAAAGAGTAACAATTTTGCAATTTTTCAACTCAATTGGTCAAAACTTTTAAGCGCGACAATAAAAAAATTAAAATATTTCATTGGGCCCTGGTGCCGAAACGGGTTAATGGATCGTAACTAAGTCAACTGAGTGAACTTCTGGAGTGAAGAACTACACTTTTGTAAATTTTCAACTCAATTGGTCACACCGTTTAAGCGCAACATTAAGGTAAATTAAAAACATTAATTAAATTAATCCTAACCAAATTAATATAGTAAGCTTTTCTGCTAAATAGCAACAGTTTTGCAAATATTCAAATCAATTGGTGAAACCGTTTAAGCAGGACATCAAAAAAATGTAATGAACTTCGTTCGGCTCTCGTGCCCAAACGGGTTACCAGAACTGTACAAAAATTCGTCTCAGGGGTTTTTTCAGACCACAAAACCGCCATACAAAATGGGACATAAATCGGAAACAAAAAATTTTTTTGAATCCGGCCGGGCCGAACCCGGGTGACATATGGCAACCCAATTTCTTGGGTACACCACTAAAGGTGAGAAGAACATTTGTGCAAATTCTCAACTCAATCGGTCAAACCGTTTAGGCAGAACAACGAAAAAACCAAAACGCTTTAAAACGCTCTCGGGCCGCAATTGGTTAATGAACCGGAACGCGATATAGCCTATAACTCCTTCCGGGGTCGTAGAAATGTTCCTGCAAAATTTGGTTGCAATCGGACTGGTGGTTTTTACGTGAATCCGTGCCAAACAAACAAACAAACATAATTTCTTCCTTATATATTAGACTAGCAGAGTACCCGGCGTTGCCCGGAATATTTTATTGGCTTTATGAAATAAAAATTATTAACTTTTGTTTCTGCGTTAATATAATTTAATTAATATAGTTAACTTATTACTATGCATTTACAGATGCTGGTAGTTTATATTCATTTTTTTATTAGATTTAGTTACATTGAATAAACAGAGCCAAGAATTAGAGACAATTCTTCTACAAAAAATTTTTAAAGGAATCAATAATCTATTGAGTACACAATTACGGCGAAGTGAATTTCCACAATATATTCTTTAATTCCGAGACATAAAATCGCATTTCAATTATGACCATAATGTAGTACATTTTTTTTCGTAAGTAATGTCACTTCAGGTTTTTGTGAATTATCCTTTTAAGCACATTTTGAAAAATTTGCTATTAGGTTCGCTCTGTCCCTCCGTCTGTTTACAAAACTTATATATTCGTTAATATTCGTTAATACCGAAACAAAAAATCGTATTTAAATTATAAAAGACCATAATGTAATCAATTTTTTTTGTAAGTAATGTCACTTCATGTTTTGGTGAATTATCCTTTTAAGCACATTTTGAAAAATTTGTTATTAAGTTCGCTCTGTCCCTCCGTCTGTTAAAACTTATATACTGTTTAATAAAGAGCAATGAAATATTAACTATGCGTAGGTTTCTTAAAAAAGTAATGTTGTAAAACAACTTTTTTATGTACCCTCACCGTTGGAGATTCTACAGCACCGACAGCTCTTCAAATTTTGAAAAAACTTCTTTTTAAATGCGTACATTTCAGGTTCTGTTTAACATATTTTCAATATAAAAATACATGATTGTTTTTTACCTTTATAAATCAACCAGAATTTTTTTACCTTTAGTTTTTCTGATTATGTTTCCTAATTGATTGGCTAAAAATATGTATGTAATATGTATGCTTAAATATGTATGTACTCATTTTTGATTAAATGATGTACAGAAATGTGAATATGTTTTCTAATTTAATTGATAAAGTTTATAGTATTTTTAAATATACGGATATTATACATACTATATGCACATATTTCAATATTTTATGGGAAACATGTTATACACATGCATTTTATATAGGTAGACCACATGTAAAGACCACATGTAAGTAATGCATTTCTGAATGATGACATGATGATTGTCTAATGTAGAAGATTGTTTCTGTTTTTAAACAACGGCCGAAAATTTTATGTTGTTAAGACTTAAACACAGTATTCTTAAGATACTTAATAATGTTAGTTTAATTACTGTTCTATATTAGAAATATGCATTGAAAGGTTTTTATGGAATATTAGAAACAGTATAGATAAAAGTAAAGAATGTTGGAAATATCTTTTTAATAATAATAAAAATACACAAAATTAGGCAAAATATTATTAATAAGTGCTCGTGCGGAAATGGGTTAACAAACGTTAACAAACATTTTGTCACAGGCCTAATTTAGAACCATTCTGCCAAATTAGATAGAAATTAGAAACAAAATTTTTTTTTGACAGTCTATCGTGTCGAAATGTGTTAATGTATCACAACAAAATTCATTGAATGAGTTTGTCTGCCAAAGTGCAATACTTGTACAAATTTTCAATTGGTCAAATCGTTTAAGTACAACAATAAAAAATGAGAATTTCATGGCCTGAAGCCTGATGGGTTAATGTATCGTAACCAAATAAACTCAGAAAGCTTTTGTTATAAAGACCTACACTTTTGTAAATTTTCAACTCAATTGGTAAAACCGTTTAAGTGCGACAACAAAGAAATTAAAAATTTTTACTGAGCCCTGGTGCCGAAACGGGTTAATGGATCGTAACCAAATCACCTCAGTGAGCTCCTGTGGTAAAGAGCTACACTTTTGTAAATTTTCAATTCAATTGGCAAAACCGTTTAAGCGCGACAACAAAGAAATTGAAAAATTTCATTGAGTCCTGGTGCCGAAACGGGTTAACGGATCGTAACCAAATCGACTCAGTAAGCTCCTGTTGTAAAGAGCTACACTTTGATAAATTATTAACTCAATTGGTCAAACAGTTTAAGTGCGACAACTAAGTAAATTACAAAACTTCAGTGACCCCTGGTGCCGAAACGGGTTAATGGATCGTGACCACATCACCTCAGTGAGCTCCCGTGGTAAAGAGCTACACTATTGTAAATTTTCAACTCAATTGGTCAAACCGTTTAAGCAGGACAACAGAAACATTTAATGAACTTCGTTCGGCTCTCGTGCCCAAACGGGTTACCGGATCTCCATAAAAATTTGTCACAGACTTTTTTTCAGACCATAAAACCACCGTACAAAATTGGATATAAATCGGAAACAAAAAATTTTTTGGAAGCCCGCCGGACCGAATTCGGGTAACATATTGAATCCAAATTCAAATCTTCGGTACCCGTCCAATGATAAGAAGAATATTTTTCCAAATTTTCAACTCAATCGATCAAACCGTTTAGGCAGGACAACGAAAAAACGAAACGGCTTTAAATGGCTCTCCGGCCGCAATGGGTTAATGAACCGAAACGCGATATAGCCTATAACACTTTCCGGAGTCGTAGGAACGTTCCTGCAAAATTTGTTTGCAATCGGACTGGTGGTTTCTACGTGAAAAGGGCACAAACAAACAAACAGAATTTCTTCCTTATTTATTATATTAGTAAATTTAACAAAACTAAAGTAAAAAATTAAAATTATATTATTCTATTAATATATTTATTATATATTATATATATATTATTAAAATATTTTATTCTATTATTTTATCTTAATCTTTTTCTTTAAAATTCATTAGAATCACTTATTTTACCACTTCATTAGAATCACTTATGAATGGAAATGTAAAAATTAAATCAGTTAAATTTCCTTTTGTAAGTCAATATTAAGGGTCAGATTATCCAGCAAATTTCTGAAAATTTTGAAAGTAGTTTTTTTTAAATAAAGATACTCTGTATAACTCTCCTTCAGTTGACTAATTTTGGTATTGTTTTCAACAGTTAATTGCCAACAGTCATTCGAAGTTTTTAGGTGCGCTTGAACATACTCTTTAGTTTTCCTTTCTGAAAAGTCCTTTTTAAAATTAAAAGTCTTATCTTTGCGATCTTGGAATACTATTCCTTTTGACTTGAAATTAGTTTGTCCTTCTTATACTTTTATATGTTATAAAGAGAGTTTTGATAATTACTCGTCTCGTTTTGTTGTAATCTTAACTTTTAGATGCACTTGTACAAATACCTTTGTTGTTGGTAGTTGGAGATACAATTTAGACACTAATTTTACAGTATTACTTTAACTTGTTTTTGTTTCTCTATAGAAACTAGCTCTATAGATATCATAATTATAAGCACTTATTTTGTAATTACAATTTTATATAAACTTAAGACACCTATTTTACTGGTTTTTTTTTTTTTAATTCTAAAGACACTTGTTCTATAGAATATCCGGCTCGAAGGACCAATGTTTGATTCACAAATAGAAGAAAAGTAATTTGCTTTGAATTAAACCTTTATTAATGGTTAAATTTCACTAACATTTTGTTCTTTAAATACAATTTTATTTATGTTAATAAAGCAGAATACAAATTTTAAAGTTAGTTTATATTATGCAACAATTTAGTTTACCTAACAATTAAATATTTTTAATTAAAATTATTAATGTAGGTTAATATGAATATATATTAAGTTCATCGGAATCATATTACAAGAATTTATATAAAAAGAATATATTAAAATTATTAAAAGTAAATGATAATTAATTTAAGTATAATGTTGTTAAGTAAAAAAAATTAAAAGTTATATAATGTTAAATATTATATTCTTATTATACCCTACACATTAAGTATAGAGTATATTAACTTTGGTATGGTGTTTGTAACCACCAAAAGGAAGCGAGTTACATATGGACATGTATATATATTCTGAATCAGGATCACCTCCTGAGTCGATTTAGCGATGTCCGTCCGTCCGTTGGCATGATAACTCAAAAACTAGTGAAGCTATCTTAATAAAATTTATATAGTAGGTTACAAATTACTAAAGGAAGGCTAAGTTCGAATCTGGACAAAATTGGTCCATGGGTTCGGGTACCTCCCATACAACTTCCGAAACCAAATACGCATATCTTCGAAATTAATAAAGATAGAAACTTAAAAGTTTGTACAAAGATGTGTTTTCCTGAATCGCTGATATCCCTAAGGCTAAATTTGAGATGAATTGGAGTGGTTGTTCGGGTACCTCCTACACAACTCCCAAAACCGAACAAGCATATATTCGAAATTAATAAAGATAGAAACTTCAAATTTGGTACTAGGGTGTTGTTTCCCGAATCTCTGATTTGTCCAAAATTTGAGATGAATTGGAGTGGTTGTTCGGGTACCTCCCACACAACTCCCAAAACCGAACAAGCATATATTTGAAATTAATAAATATAAAAACTTGAAATTTGATATAAGAGTTCTGATAATGTCTATCCTGTTCTGATAATGTCTCTAAAATTTGGGATGAATTGGGGAGCTGATCCGAGTGCCTTCACACACTTTCCAAGACCTAACAAGCATATCTTCGAATTTAATAAAGATAGAAACCTGAAATTTTGTACAAATGTTGTAAAAGCATTTATTTTTTTAGCTTATATTAAATAGCTAACTAAAATAACTTATGGATTTTTAATTTAATTTGAATTTTGTAGGTGTAGGGTATAAATAAGTCGGTTACATTGACTTACTGTTACATTTACTTGTTGTTACAATATTTTTATTAAAAATTATTGCCACGGGAATCTAAAGAGTGCCCAAAATTTCAAAATCTACTTCAACGGGAAGTGTGTCTAAAATAGGTTGCAAGATTCCACGATTTCTTTAACCACGAGTAAGTTCAATAAAAGCTGTTAAAAAAGAATAATACTTAATATTAAAAAATAATTTGTCTCCACCACAGGACCGACCGCTATTATACAAAAAGTATAAAGCCAAAATTCGTAAATTTTTTACATAATAATTTACATATATCAAAGCAAAATAACTTCTAATAATTTAACATAATTTTTTTTTATTCAACAATAAAAATAACTAAGCAATTAATCGTAAAGATATATTATGTACATTCATTCATATATCCATTTATATATGTAAGTGTGTATATGATTTTTTTTCCATTCAAAAATATTAGAAGTAAAAAATAATAAAAACTGTAAACAAATACAAAACAAACATAACATTAATATTGAATCTGCTAACAAAAATTTTACAGTTTGAACTTTGCGCCATCAACAAGAGAATAAATATGCGTAGATATTAGTATGTATATGTATACATTTTTAGACATAAAAAAAAAACAAAAAAAATGTGTTCATATAAATTCATATGGCGTGTTATAATAATATGTATGAAATTTGGACTTAGAAAAAAAAATTAAATAAACGTTAAAGTTGGTCGGAGCAAAAAATGTTCTATGGCAAAGTTCTTGCCTTTACTTGTGTCACAACTTAATTTTTCCCATAATATTTTCCTGTTACGATATTAGTAAAAAACCTAAAAATGATACTAGTAAACTACTACTTCCGGTTGTTCGATTTGCTCCAAAAGCTTATCAATCCAAGATATCATTTCAAGCATTGTTTGGCCATTTTAATATTTTGTGGGTATTCATACTATTTTATTTTAGTAATGGAAAGTGTATTAATGACGTATTTTTTTAACTTTAGGTATTATATTAGGTATTGAATTATTGAATATTATGTTGAAGTATAAGGTATAACTATATTTAGTATATGTATAGTATATTTAGGCGCCTAAATTTATTCTGCATACGTAGATATTTAATTTAATAATTTTTTTATTGTTTAACACCTCGTTTTATATTATTCCAATTTATTTTATTTTAATATGTTATTAATTTAAAATTAATATAGATTTAAGTATTTTTTAGTTATAGCAATTATATTTATTTTAATTTTTTTTAACTTATGAGTAGCCTTAGTTAGTGTTTAAGTTTTTGCTATTTTTTCACTTATTTCAGTTTTGATTTATTTTTTTTTTTTTTGGTTTTCATGATAATTCTAATAATATTTTGTTTTTGTGTTTATAATAGTTTTTATAATAGTTATGTACAATAAAATTTTGTAAAGTATAATTTTGAATAATGTTTTTTTTTATAATCCAGTTTTAAGGACACTCTAATTATAATGTTATCTTATTATTTTTTTCTTCTTTAATAGAGATATATGCACATATATACACACATGTATATATATTTTAACTTTTTCTTTTTTAATTATATTTAATTTTTTCTTTTTTTTGTTTTGTAATTGTATTCTAATAATATAAGATTATAAAAAAAAAAAAATTATAATAATTTATTTATTGCACTTTAAAAGTCACTCAGTTATTTTAATTAGATTAAAAATAAAACAAAAAATTAGTTTTTTTTTCTGTTAACTTTCCGGCTTTTATAATATTTTCTATTTTTTTTGCTAATTTTTTTTATTCACTCAGAGTAATTTCAAGACACGTCTGTACTGTTTAAAATATTAGAGAATTTAAATTAGAAAAAAAAATGGACACATAGAAAACCACAATTTTTTTATATATCAAAAATAGTAAAGGCCCTAAAACAGAACCCTGTGGCACACCTTGATTATTATATTTGGGGTATGATACATTTTTTATCTATTTTAACCTTTATACATCTGTATTCTAAGTAACTTGAAAATCACTCTTAAATTGCATTGAACGTTCGCTGTTTCATTCGAATGTATTGAAACAATATTAATCTCAGTAAATGTTATCAGCTGTTCAAAATTAAAATTATACAATATGTTGAAATATATAAATTTATTATTAAAAAAATTGTTAAAAAAATTATAATAAAAAAAAAATTAAAATTATTAAAAAACTTATAAAAACAAATATATATACACACTCAACGGTATACAAATAAATTTATTTATTAATAGTACATAGAAAGAGTAAGTTCGAAATTTTATTAAAAATAAACTTTAAGGGCTGGCGATATATTTTCAAGTATGCTATGCCACATATTTTAGTTAATACGTAAATAGACCCCTTATTGAACGGTTATTTTCAAACATTTCACATTTCTATTTTCAGCAATCAGATTTCTAATTTTTAACAAATTTTTAAGCAAAAAATATTTCAACATTAAAATCAACATTAAAATTGACCCTCTTTGTTTTAAACAGTAACAAAAAATTAATTGTATGTACTTACATTTTAAAGTTGTAACTGCCGTTAATTTTTAAAATTTTTATATAAATTCCTTGTACTAATTTTTAATCACAATAATCACTTTTTATTTTAAACTGCAATTTTCTTACAATAAAAATTGCATTCAAAATAACTTAAAAAAAGAAATAAAATCATTTTTTATTTCTTTATGAGGGACGGTGGGGAACATCGAAAATCACTAAAGGAAACTTTAACCAACCAAAACCACCCCCTTTAAAACCAAACTTCAGGATAGGTCCTTTAATTCATAGTGATATAATGTACAGTTTGGTTTTGGGGAAAAAGATAAGGAAAGGATTATTTGAGAAATTGAGATGGAGGAAAAAATTGGGATTTTTATTATTTATTAGTTATATTGAAGAACGATTTTAATGTTCTTCTTAAATTTCGTTATATCGTACACATATAAATCACCAACTTTAGGGAACACATGTCCAGGCATAAGGTTCTATAACCAGGACGTGCGTATAACAAACGAATTTCCGAATGCCGTGTTGTGTAGGGTAGGGGTGGGTGTCTGCCGCACTTCTTGTTTCTGTTGAAAAACTTTGAATGGAGGCATCAATTGTTTTATTTCTTTAGAGCAGGTGTTCATCCCTACAAGGTATCTATAAAACAGGGTCAATAACCCGACATTACGGTGATGACAGAGTGGAGTGAGCGTTGAGGTACCACTGGGATTGTCAATAAGGCGAATAGCTTTGTTTTTCACTTTGTCGAGATAACCAAGCGCTGTTTGGGGAGCTCCAGCCCAAATATGTGCACTGTACTCCAATTTCGATATTGAGAAGGTCGGTTGAAGAAAAGTAAGCTTTAGAGCTACAAAAACCCAAAGATGTAGCAGCATCTTTAGCTGTATCAACAATATGATTTGACCAAGTCAATTTTTGATTTATCTCGATGCCCAGAAAACTTAAATCTGTTGAATGCTGCAGAGCTTCTCACTGGAATATCAGGTTGGGTATAGTAGTTGCTATTTTACGCAAGATTAAACAGCATTGTGTTTTTTTGATGTTGAAGTCAATTCTGTTTGCTTCACCCCACTTTTGCCATCACATCAGATTCACTAGAATGGTGAAGACTAAATTCAACTTTCTCAAAGGTAAGTCATAAGATCACCAGTTGAATATTGGGTTCTGAACCCGTATTGTCGATCATAAAGAAGAACCCCACGATTCAGATATTTTAAAAGCTTCTGGTTTCCAATTTTTTCCATTACGGTGGAAAGGAGCTAGGTTATAGCAATAGAGCGGTAGTTAGAGGGATCGCCTTTATTACCTTTTTTTGGAATTGGGAAAACATGCACAACCTTCCATTGGGTAGAATGAATACGCGAAGTAAAGGAAAGGTAGAAAAGGTTACGCTGAGGTTTTGAAAACTTGAATAGGTATTTTTATGAACCATGTAGTAATACCATTTGACCGGGTGATTTTTTTGTATCGAGATTTTTCAAGATTTTAGTCACTGCTCTCGTCCTAAAGTAAATTTGACAGAAGGAATAGTCAACTTCCGGGACGGATGGTGGCTTTAGGGTTGACTGAGGCAGTGTCCAGTTGAAAGCGAAGTACTTGCCAAACAAGTTCGCTTTTCTTTGGAATCTGATACAATATTCTGTTGTACCAACAAAAAGAGGACCCGCTAACTTCCTCTTTTAAACTTTTTGCAAAAGTCCAAAAATATTTGCTATTATTTGGTATGTGAATATGTTTACGCTTCAACTTTAAATTGAATAAGAATTTTTGCTTTTGCTGATAACTCTCTTGCAACTGTTCCGAACCACTATATAGTCTGACCTGAGAGCTTCCGACCTATTGTTTTGGTACAGTTTTGTCCTTGTTTTTAAGAATGGCTTCGCTGCAGATTTGATTAAACTAAGATTCGGACTTCCGTTTCGTAGTTCTCATGGAGTAAGGTATAAATAACCTCATTCCAAGTAAAATTTTTTCACAAATCACATTTGCAGCAAAGTTGACAATCTTATCGTGGAAGCACAATGACCAATCAAAGGATTTGAAAATTTAAAATAAAGTTAAAATTATTATTATTATTAAAGTTAAAGTTATTAATAATATAAAAAACAAAAAAAAAAGTCCGCGCATAAAATAATTTCATTAGGAAAAGTAGATGAGTTTTTATATACACAAAAATACATAATACGTAAAAATAATTATCAGTAGACTATTATTAGTTATACATGTAGTACGAAAATGCAATTTTTTTATAAGGCTATAAAAAATATCATTTCTGTTAGTATAAAAATAATGAAATCTGTAAGCAATATATTTTATTCTGCAAAATTAGTAAAAACTAATCTTTAATTAGTTTGAATTTAGTTTTTTAGGTACCTACTATTTTTTGCAAGAATTTGGTTAACAAATTTTGTACTATGTTAATACTCTATGTATATGATTTCTTTATGGTAATAACATACTGAAGTTTAGAGTGAAAAATATGGTAATAAAAAAATTTCGTAACTTTTAAAGAACAAATATTTTGTAAATAAAAAGAACTGCGTAAGCTAGATCGAAAATAACGCCTTAAAGAATATATATGGTAAGACCAATTCATTCTATTGTAGAAAATTACAGCTAAATATTTAAACTGTTCACCTATTTCTATGCCAAAACAACTTTTACTACACAATATCGAATAAGCATGTTACACTACATGTACAATATATTTGTTTTAATATGAACCAGCTCCAATCTGGTGCGTGCAACTAACTTGTGCTTCACATATTTTATTAGACGACAGGTAGAAATACATAATTTTTGTTTTATCACTAATTACAAATTTATTATTTTGCGAACCAGTTACGTAACAAGTTTAAGCCGTAATTAATATCACATGTTAAATTTATAAGATCATTTGATTCGTACACAACCTTAATCGTCAGCAAATTGGCGTCAAAAAATATAGAATTAAAATAACATTAATTAACACTAAAGTTATAAATGAAATAATAAAATATTGTTAAATTAAATAAATCCTTTAAATTTTCCGCCATTGAACTTTAATGTCGCTAATTTGGCAACCATCTACAATTCAAAATATTTTTGAGTACGTCAGAATTGGAAGATAAAGAGGAAAAAGGAAAAGTAGCAGTATTGCTGCATTATCTGGAATAAGACGCCCTACCCATATTCAACTCTTTCAATCTGCATATTGACACAGCAAAATATAACGAAGTTACTGCAAAATCAATGATTACTTTCTTCCAAAAAAGAACCTAGCAATGGATAGACACAAATTTTTTACAAGAAAACAACAGCCTGATAAAAGTATTGTGGATTTTGTTACAACATTAAAAAACTTAGCCAATTCATGTGAGCTGCACTCTTTAGAAAATGTAATAATAAAAACCATTTTCATATGTGCATTAAGCCAAAAATATCAACATATCAAAGAAAATTTGCTTCAGGAAGATGAAATCAAATGCGACAAAGCCATAGAAATTGCTAAAATGATGGAACAGACAAAAATAGAAGCAATAATGAATTAAATAAATCTTTATTGGTCATCAAGAATTCAAACTTTACCAACTACACCGAATTCATCAACATCATCATTATAATCATAAAAAAATCAAAAAACAAATTTTCAAGTAACATCATTTAATAACAAGAAATCAGCATGTCAACGATGTGGTCAAATTCATAGAATTATTTACCCCACAATTGAATTATATTACGTTATATTAATTTTTATAAATCTTTCGCCACTTTTTCATTGGGAACAATGGATTGATTTTTACTTATTTTTAATGATTTAGTTTATAAATCCTATCTAATTTTAAGTACATTTTTACATTTACTTTTTGTTTATTTATAAGAGTTACATAATTAGTTATGTTTGAATTGTTGCAATTTATGTTGATATTATTCTGCATTTATAATTTTTATTTTTGTTTAATTTGTATATTCATGAAAAACAAATGAAACAAATGAAATTAAATTAAATTTCCAGGCATAGGTGCAAAATGCAACATGTGTGGAAAATCATTTTGCTAACATGTGGATGAGTAAGTCAATTAAATTTCTAGATAGTAATAATATTCAATGTTCAAATAATGAAAATTTATTGGAAGAAAATGTAGAAAACAATCATTTCGTATGCACAATTTTTGTTAATAATATTTTTAATAAAGAAAAAAATGTTTGACCTTTTAAACTTAAAGTAAAAAATAAATCAGTAGATTGTTTGATAGACACAGGATCTGAAGCAAATGTGCTCAGCATAAATACATTTAATTACTTAGGATTAGATAAAAAATTAATTGAAAATTCTAAAGAAAAAATTTTAACTTACACAAAACAAAATATAAATTCATTAGGAACATGTTCAATAAAATGCACAAGCACAGTGCATGGAAAAAATACAGGAATAGTGTTTCATATTATTGAAAAGCAACATTATAGCATGCATATAATAGGTTTTAAAACGTATATAGATTTAAATTTATTAAAAAAAAATTAAAATGAGTGCGATATTAATTTAATATTACGAGGAATTTATCAAGGTTTAGGTAGGCTATCTGAAAAGGTTCATCTTACTGTAGATACGAATGTAAGACTAAAAATTGATCTACATAAAAATTGTAAAGGTCCTATTAAGTTGTTAGATCGCTACAAAAAAGAGATTGAAAGAATGAAGAGTTTAGATGTAATAAAAAAAGTTTCTGAGACTACAGAATGGGTGAATTCAGTGGTATTGGTAGAAAAGGCAAACAAATCACTTATAGAGTTTCTTTACATCACAAAAATTTTAACGACGCTATTAAGCGACCTCATTTCGAAATTCATGATTTTGAATATATTTGATCAAGATTAGATAAAGCTAAATATTTCAGTCTTCTAGATGGAAATTCAGGTTTCGGGATACTAGAGCTAGGCATCGAATGCTCATATTGATGTACATTTAACACTCCATTTGGAAGATACCGATTTTTGAGGTTAACTTTTGGAATAAATGCCGCATCAGAAATTTTTCACTCATATATGACTAGGTATATTAGGCCGGTTCTAGACCAGAAAATAACGTTAGGGATAAGAGATGTAGAGATAAGATGAGAGGTATGACCACGAAGCCACGAAGTGACGTCACATCCTGTTTTGATAAAAGATATTGAATCATTAAAAACGGGTTTATAAAATTTTGAATAACAGGCACACATATATTTTAAGAACAATATTTTAATGTTTTATTTTTGTTTGTTTTGCTTTGAAAAATGGTAAAATAATTTTTTGCTTTGCAGTCATATTCTATGATAAGAAATTCGTTTAGAAATTATTAAGTATGTGTTTTATTTTAACAAAAAAAGTTGTGGTTTTTATTTTTCAGATTTATATGAATAATGCAACTATTCAAATTTTTGTATGACGTCAGTTGATTCCACAGATATCATTTAATTGCGATTTTCATAAACAATATTTTATTAAATTTATATTAGCTTTATTTCGAAAAAGTAGTTTTCTTACAAAAATATATGAAAAAGTGGGCTCGAAACCTCATAGCTGTTGTTGTAAATATATGAATAAGGCAGATATATGAACAGACACACAGATTTTTTAAACTCCTACGCAAATTTTTTTAAAATTATAGAAATGTAAAATTTTTCAGTAGTCACTTAAACTTAAATGATAAGAAAATAAAATATTTTTTTGAAGCATGATTTTATTGTTTTTTTAATTGTTGGATTATGTTGATAAGGAAATTTAAAATTTTTAAAATTTATTAAATTTTTTATATTTTAAAAAAATAAATAATTTAATTGTTTTCGATATTTATAATTCTTTTTATTAAATTTCCTAACAATTTTAGCTAATCGTGAAAAACGTCTTTTAAAAAATTCAATTGAATTTGGAGTAATTAGGTCTGTCCAATTAACATCTTTTCCTTTTAAAGAAATAAATTGAGTATTAGGATAATTCCTTAGAAACTTAATTTGATAAGTAATTTCCTTTTTGCGTTTCTTTCTTAAAAGTTTTTTATTTTCCAGAAAAAATTTATTAAACATAATAATTGTTTTTGTGAACCCCATTCTATGATTAAAACTAAAGAAAACTAATTAAGCAACTAATTTAGAAATAGAATATTAAGAATTAAGTAAATCTTCTGTGGGTAGGAGTGGTAGGGCGTAGATAAAGTTTATTAGGTAAGTTTATTAATATAAGATGTTTAGGTTCGATTGTATAAGATCTATGCTCTTACTCAGAGAAAAATTTTTTTTTGTTACTTAAAAAAAATTAACGAAATAAAGTACTTGACAAATTCTATAAGAGACTAATTTAAATATAAAATATAACATAATCTGATTAAACTATTAAGTTGAAGCATCGTAATGTTTTGGGGTGATAACATTCTACACGGTTATAAATATTGTATTTGTGGCCGGAAATGGGCTTCATTTACAATAATTAATTGGAAAATATTTCTTAATTTTTTGGAGATATATATATATATACTCCAGAAGGCGGAGAAAAGATATTTGTTTTAAAAATTAGAAATGGTGAGTCAATAAATAATAATAATTATTTTTATCTCTATTGGAATAACAACATATAAAAATTGAAGTATATGGGGGTGATATTTCTATTCTTGGTACAATTAGACAATCATCAATCAAAAATAAAGTAACAAACAGTTTCGGAGATTATTGCCCATTTGCTGAAGAAGATGATTGGGAATTGATTCATAAGAATATTTCAAATATAAGAAAAGATAAGAATAAAAGAATTTCACAACATATTGAATCATTGTCCATGAAAACAAATGAATATGAAGAAAATCAAAATGAGTTAAAAAAGTCGATGATAAGAAAATGAATTAGGGAATTATATTTATTGCGTCAGTAGAGAATACGTACAATGAAAAAAATAATAAAGCAAAAATTGGTGATAAGCTAATTCATTTTAGAGAATTACTTGAAAATTTAAAAGAGGAATATTTAGTTACAAGCTTATTCAGATAGAAGAGATAAGTTTTTAACGCTTTTTATGTATTTGTTCTATCATAAGTTAAGTTAAGTTTATACACAACAAAGAAATTTCTAGAAAATAAAAAAAGATGTATATTTGAAATTTCTAATAAAACATTACTTCGTTATTCTTTAAACAAGATTACATCATACGTTTTTGATTAACTATGAAAACATTTATATTTTTCATATTATTTTTGTTAACTATTCAAGAAAATTCCGCTTCATTTTCTAATATTAGATTAGATGAATAAGCCTTTGGCAGCACATACTTCAATATATTACTTCCAAGTAATGAGACTGTGACAGTAAATTTATCAGTTCAGCTATTAAAACATGTAATTTCACCAGAATTAAACAAAGCAACAACAAATGCAGTAAAAACTACAACCATAGCATCAATAATTACTTTAGCAGATGAGCAAATACCAAGATAAAGCTGACTCAACACCTCAGTATGTTTCTATAGATGAGGCTATTGAGACTTTTAGACAGGAATTAATTTTAAAAGAACGTAATATTGGTGGAATTATAAATAGTGACAATATATTTTACAGACATTTTCAATTGGAATATGATAATAATAATAAATAAATCCATATAAGATGTGAATATAATAGTAATTTTAAGCAAAGGTCTCTCGTAATTAAACGCTTAAAATATCGAGAAATATTAGCAGATAGAATATTAAATAATGGAGAAGTGGATAAAGTTCTTATTATAGATGGAGATTATAAATCTGATTACACTATACTTTGATTTCAATAAAACTAAAATCATCATATCAAATGGAGATTTCATAATTTATCAAAATAAAGTAATAAATTGCAATAATTGTAAAATAATAAATTAAAATTTTTTTTATAATAAATCTAAATTTATTTATCCAGGAATTATGGTCTGAGGGAGACCCTAACCATTTAACAAAAATTTTATTATCTCTAGTTTTAAGAATTTTTCCAATCAAAAACACATGTTTATTTTCATGTTTTTAACAATTTATATTCATAGAAGCTTCCTTGTAAGGGTTGACCTTGATAATATTTCAGTAAATATGTGACAGGGTTAGTGATTTGAACTTTTCTTATCTTAAATACTTCCGTTGTCCAATTTGGGATGTAACCTTTTTCAAAAACATGCTTATACGAACTGAATCACCAATTTTAAATTTAGCTGACAGAAAAACCTTAATATGATTGTAAATAGTTGCTAACAATTCATAAGCATTTCTTCTGTTTACCTCTGTTGGTTTCTTTTCAATAATAAAATGTTGAATAATGATTTATTTCAAATTCATCCATTAAATTTTTAAATATTTTATTGAAGAATTCTTTTCCATCATCAGTTTGCAAATTTTGCGTATAAAGGGTATCAATTACAGTTAGTAAAAATTTAAATCGTTCGTTCTTTGTATGAAGCCATTTCTACTAAAGCCATTTCTGCATATGAAGCCATTTCTACTAAGTCAACTTGCCAAAGATCATCAAATCCTTTAATTATAACTCTACGTCGTTTGAAATTTCTGCGTGTAGGCTTCTGCGATGTATATCAATTTTGGAAGTTAAACGAAAAATAATCACAATTAATTTCTTGAATTATTAATTAAATCCAAAGCTGATTGAGCTTTGGCTTCAACTTTTTCTAATCTCACATTAATAAAAATCTAATTGGTTTTTTAATGTGAAATTCAGAATAATAAGAAAATTTGGTTATTCACAAATGTTTGTTCGGTTAACTGGATCGTGAACACTTTATAAAATTCTGTTATCTAAATCATAACTTCCTTCAGAAGTTAATTTGAAACCTATGCCTGGAGGACATTGAGTATGCAGTTTTGTAGAAGAAGCTGTACTACGTCCAAACTTATAAAGTGGCATTTTACTTTTTATTGATTGCTAATGTAAAATACTATTGAATCATATTTACATCTCTCAATTCTTTAATTATAGATAAAGTTACATTATGATGATTATTGTTACCAGCTGATTGTGATGCAATTAGCACCCTTAGTCTATCAACTAAAAATCTAATTATTGTTTCAGTTATATAAATGGATTAAAATGGACAGATGGTATTGTTGATTATCTTGTGCTTGAATCATTTTTAAGTAAACTTGAAGGAAATACAATAATTGTTGCAGGGAGAGAAGAGAAAATTTTTTTGGAAAAGTTTATTTCATCAGATATCATTGATATAAGTAATCGTTTCCGCTTGAAACGAACTGAAAATTATGAGACTCCCTGCAATATTCATCAATTAATGTTTCCAAATTGTCGATGTGCTGTAAATAATGTATTTAAAATATTTTTATATGCATTAAAAAATAATTTAATAACGAATGAACAAAATAATTTTGATACATAATATGATACACTAAAATGAAAAAAGTAATATGTTTACTTAAAATAATCTTGAGATGTATTCTGTCAGTTTTATTAAAAACTAAAAAAAAAATTAAAATAAACAATTTTTTTTATTTATTCAGAAATGCACTACTATAAAAACGCATCGAATTAATTTTTAATAAATCATTATTAATAGTAATATTTTAAAGATAGTATTAAAATTTGATTACAAAGATGAATCGTGCTACTCTAAAATCTCAAGCTCTAGGTGCATATGTAAATTCAAAAAATTTCCAGTTTGAGTATTATGAGTATTTATGTCATCGCATGGGTCATTTGAAGGAAGATAAATTTTGCGTCCACGAGTTTAAACAGAGTTTAACGTTGCATGAACTACGTTTACGAAGTAGAGGAAAATGGTACTGTGTAATCTTTGATTCTAATGGAAAAAAAGCTGGTTGGAGAACTGAAATTCGTTATTATAATTTGTCTAGTTATAAAATCAAACCTATGTATAGGAAATACATTTAGAAATAAACTAAATATTTTATATAAAACTAAATTTATTTTATTTAATATATATTCAATCCATTTATTACATCAAAAATAAACATATTAACTATAGATACGGAAATTAGATTATTTTTCAATCTTTACAACTACAAATTTTACAACTATTTTATAACAAAATTAATTCTGGTTTTTTTATATAAAAATTATCAATTTGTATGCAAAATCTAAGTAAAAACGTAAATCATTTGAATTTTATTTTATTTTATTTTATAATGGCCCCACGCAAGCGTATTCACATATCTTCTAAAATAAATCTCTTATCATCTAAAGGACTTAAAGCTATCTTATTCAAAGTTTCAGTATATATAGTATGCAACTTAGATCTAAAAACATTCATTTTTCCATATACAATAATATTTTCAAACAAACATTTTCTATAATTTTCTAAGGTTAAATTTCTAACGACATTACTTTTTTTTATAATTTTATCATTTAAAACATTTAATAAATACATTTTTGATCTGAGACCAATAAATTCTTTTACAATTTTTCCATTACTTTCATCTTTAAATAAACCGATAATTTTTTTATTAACAAGAGGAAACCCATACTGATTATGTTTTTCATAATCTGAGGTATCGAAATATTTTTTAAGATCGGGTTTTATTTCAGTGTAAAAATCTTTTGTACTTATAGAATATATAAAACTGTCTGTATCCATATAATTTAAACTAATTTTCGAATTATATTTTGGTTTCATGTAACCATAATGAAAATTATACATTTGTAATTTTGAAAGTTCTAAAACTGTAAAGCCTAAATATATAGGTTTATCATAAATAACATTAATTTTATTTAATTGAATTGCAGCAAGATTTTCATCAAAAAGTGATAAAATATGAAAGTTGGGTTTAGCGATGAGCGCCCTTGCACCGAGATGCTTCCGTTTGCTTTCCCAAGACTCTGCTATTTTTTTAACTATTATTCTTTTGTCAACATTTTTCATGGTTTTACCATTTACAGCATTATTCATTAATTTTAAAATGTTTTTTTCGAATGAATTTTTTGCTAAAGTTCTATGATAAGTATTTAAATCAATATATTTTTTTAGCCAATTAGATTGTTTAAATTTAATTGCTCTATGAATTTTTTTCAAAATTAATCCATTAGTCAAACATTGTTTCAAGTTTCTATAATGAATTATATATTTTGTATGATTCAAATCTATTAGCAATTTTGGAGATTTTGCTATTGGAGATATTTTATTTTCAGCACAAAATGGTAAGTCATTATGAATATCATGTAAATTTTTCGGGTAATTTAAGTCAACAACTAATATATATCCTTCATCGGAATCATCAGCTATTTTGAAAACATTAATTTCTGAGGGGGTTTCCACCCATTTAAACCCTCCATATGGCAAATAGTTAGACATTGCCCACCCATATAAATTATTAGCATCTAAATATACTATGTATTCATTATGTTTTGTAGGATCATATTCTTCACCTATATATTTATTATTAGCTTTAGAATAACGCTTAATACATTGACTTATACCACCACGAATACCCCTCTTAAAAATATAAAACATGTTTATATCATCAATCAATTTTAATTTAATATTAGTATATTTTAGCATAGCATCCCATGCAAGACCTGGTGCAGTTACAAATTGTGCTGGATCTATATATATTATAACAAATTTTTCTAAAATTTTCGAAAACATCTTAAAGTAAAAGAACGTCAGTTTTTAAATACAGTTTTAAATAATCTTCAAAAGATTGACAGTTAAATGTATTCCAAACATTTTTTGCATGTTCATAATCTTCATCTGAACAATTAGTGTTACTTATTTCATTTTTAAAAGCATTTTGAGAAGTTAAAGAAGTTTGATTAAGTTTGTCGACGAAATTTATATACTCATATGGAAGAACACCTTTCCGTGTTAATAAATCAAAATGTTCATCATTGGGGAATTGAGTTCTTATTGTTTTTAAGTTTTCTTTCCTCGAATCTTGAACAAGAGAATCAAGACTAGATCGCATAAATCTATATGAATCCAAAAATCGTAACTGAAAACTTCTGTTTGAACTCAAAAAGATGCTTTTAGTTATGGGAATATATTTTTCTTTATTCAAAGCTAAAGCTAAGCTAACCGAAATAGAACCATCGACCAAGTTTAATTCTTTAAAAAGTAAATGAGCATCATAATTCGAAAAATTATGAAAAAATATAGGAAAAAATTTTGGTAAACTATATGATAAATTACAATGTTTATGAGTCGGTCCTCTATATTTGCCAGTTAGATGACAATAATCTTTTATACGTGTTTCTTCTGGCTCAAATTTCTTTTCACATATTTCACATATTTCTTTTGTTTTATGATAAAATATTTCATCCGTAGTTAAATTATTAATTGGTTTTTCATTTAATATGTAATTATTATATAGATGCTGACATTCCTTTACTAAAGATGATATAAATTGTTTTCCACAATCAACTCCTAAAAGAAAAAATTAATTTAGTGTGAGAATTTTTTATAGATTATTATTAACAATCACTTACCTGTAAAAACTTTATATTTATTTAAACTTTCATCAAACGAGCTCTTAATATAATATGAAAACGCTACAGGTACATGCTGTTTTATAACAGTTGTGTATGAGGTCTTCGGATCTGGTTCACACGTTGAAATTTGCTGTAGTATGCTTTCTGAATCAGCATAAATTACAAATGGTACTTCTAGTTGTTTTTTAAAATTAGTGAAATTTATAAACTTCTTTTCTTTATCTGGTAGTTTTGTAATCACTTTCCCGCATTCATTTTTGTGTATCATTAAAGCGTTTTGTGAATTAAGAGTGCATAAACATCCATCACAAAAATATTTCTTATGTTTATTTTTGGAGAGTTTCCCCATCACCAGTCTCGACAAATCTTTTATCCACACATAGTGTGATTTATTATCTTCTGGTAACAAAAGCATATTTATATGATAACGTTTTTGTTCTTTAGTATGGTAATAGGGTCCAATTATTCCAATTTCTTTATTCTTTTTTCGTTTTATTCAAATCCAAATACTGTGATACTAATTTCGGGATTCATTTTCTCAAATATTTTTATGTCATTTTGATGGAGAGGAAATTCTAAATCTCCAAATTCTAATGTCTCTACTTTAGAATTAATTAAATTTATTCTAGATGCTGCTATATTATCAATGTTATATCTATTTATACTGTGGGCATTTTTAATGTTAGTGTTTTTTAGAGCGGCTATTAAACACCATTTAAAACAAAATATATCTTTGTTTATACCCGTACGATAGGATCGGGTATAATAAAATTACTCCTCCGTTTGTAACACCTTGAAATAAGCGAGTTAGATATACCTTCAAAGGTATGGATCGGATCAGAAAAAAATTCTAAGACTTTTGAGCCATGTCCGTCCGTCCGTCAGCACGCTAACTCAAAAACTAAGAAAGCTAGAATCTTGAAATTTACACAAAATATTTTGGGAGTAATTTGTAGGTTCCCTATTTTTTTTGGTTGAGTTTGGACCAAAACTTAGGGTAGCTCTCGAACACCTAACTTTTAGATCTCCACATTTTTTTTGCAATAGAGCTATGAAATTTTAACTACTGATAGATCTCACAAAAATATTAATTTTATTTTTAATAACTTTTTTTTTAGCCCCACCCGTTACGGAGCTACAGCTCCCCAAAGGTTCAAAAAAGCTCTATATTTAAATTGTTATAGCACAAGTTCTATAAGGTATATCTTCATTTTGAAAACGCCAAACGATTACTACTTTCATTAGCTTTAAAAGTATATATACAATAAATATATATTTTTGGCATACGGTGTCTTAATTTACCGTTATGCGAAACTCAAATTTTGCAAAATTCTTTAACCCTTCCATCTTCTAAACGGTTAAAGTTGGAAACTTGAAATTTTGACAGAAGTTAGATCTTTGAAAATTAGTATGAGTCATTTCAGAAATTTTTTTTGTATCACCCCCCGTTTAGGAGCTGTAAGGGGTCAAAAACTGAAAATTTCCTATTTTTAAACACCTGTAACTTGAACACCTGTTAAAATTTTTTTGAAGTAATACACAAAAATTAAAGCTCCAACATTATATTTTTATTTCTGTTAATAACTGTTTTTAATAATACAGGGTTACTTTATAATTGACGAAAGTGTTACTTGATTTTTTCAAATTTTCTAACAAATTTCTTTAAAGATTTTTTTCCATTTTGTTTTACTCGATAATTTGAAATTGTTGAGGATATAATGCGTAGTACAAAAAAATGTAATTAAATAAACAACATAACGGTTGCTTGAAGAATTTTTATTTATATGATATTGATATATATCAATACTTATATAATATCATGTTTATTTACATATCGTATATGTCACTAGTGAATGAATAATAAGAGTATAGATGTATATTATATAGCGCCGTATTTACATACATATATGTATTTTATTGTACTTATAAGAAATTATTCTGTCAATGGAATATTTAAATATAATATAATATAATATTTAAAATTATATTTACTGTTTTGTACTTAGTAAATTTAATATACATTTACCGCTTAGTATTAAATGGTACTATAGAATATTTGAAAAAGTTTTGGATTGATAATCGTTATGTGGAAGGTTAGAATCTGCTTTTGAAGAATGTACATATAAACATATAGTTTGAATATATGTACAACCCATAGTTCTAGAAATTATAAAATTCACCCAAATTATTTTAAAATACTAAAATATTAAAAAAATAATATTGTAAGCAGAGTGACAGGCTGTGAACATACTAACGGTTCGTACGGGTATCTAAGAGTTGACAAAGTCAACTGTATTCTTCCTCGTTTTTATATTAATACAAGCCTTTTTATTATTATTAATTATATCTGGTAATTTAATGAATTGTGAACCAGAAAAAGGTCTATATTTATTTACATTAATTTTTAAATGTAGTAATTTGTACAAACTCCATCCTGAATCCTTTTCTTGAAATTCTCCAGCTTCTGTTAGAATTTTTTGTATCATATCATCAAATACATTTTGAATTTCATTTTCATTGTAAACCACCTGCATTTTGGATTTAAATGATTTAATACTAAATATATTTTCCACCTCACCATCTTCTAAATTATGTGGTTTAATAAACTCACAATATCATTCAATGTTAAATTTATAGGTCTGCAATTCTGTTAATTGTTTAAATAAAAGTTTAAAATACTATCACCCCCAGCATTAAAAAAAATCTTCTGGTAATAGTATATTTTCATTATTATTTTGTATGATAAAGGTTGTGATTCTTTGTCTAAAACCTTGTTTTACGATTTTGATATTATTATCATAAGGCTCTAATGCTTTTAATTTATGTACTTTTGTTCGAACATGAAAATTCCAATATTTTACATATACTTCAGTCTTGCATTTATGGCAATATTTTGAATTTGAAAACTTTTGTTTTTTCTTTGATTCTTCATCATCTGTTGAACTTTCATGTTTTCTTTTCTCTTTCTGATGATCGGCATATACACACTACTAATGTTAAATCATTTTCACAATTAGAAAAACCTAGTTTTATTATTTTTGCTCTACAAACTGATCAACAAAATATCGAAGAAAATCTTTCAAAAGACACTTCAAAATTTAATCATTGTGATGTTTCTAATTTAAAAATAAAATCCATATGAAGATATAAATTTAGAGTTTTTAAAAATCGTTATGACTTAGCATATGAAGCATACTCGAAATGTATTTTCGAAGTGCTTACTACAAATATCAAACATCAGAACCTTTAGTTTCATTGGAGAATTTTAAAAATTCATCTCCAATTTTTATAATTGACACCCGTTACCAAAATGAAGATCCTAAAATGGGTCCAGTTGATATACAAATTGAACTGAAAACTAAAATTTCAGAAAGAATACTGCTTACTGTCTCATTATTCATGATCGCTTAGTAGGGTTTAAACCACTAACAGGTGAAGTAAATAAAATTATTTAAATTTTTAAATAAAAATGAATGATATACAAAAAAACGAAACATTAAAAACTTGGAATCTTGCTGTATTTTTGAAATTCTTCCATTTATTTATTGGTGGGGATATTTTTTATGATTGCATTACACTGTATATGTTTTTTTAATTTACAATTTTAAAAATATATTAAATTTAATCAATTTAATTCTTCTGAAACATAAAAATTGAATATGTTATGGTTACGGTTTTCGAGATAATAATAATAAATTCATTTTAAAAGAAATTCCTGTTCTTTCATCAAATGATGAAATTCAATATTTTATAATAAAACAACCTTTTATTTGAATTTAAAAACAAAATACACAAATAAATGGCTCACTAAAAATCATCATGGCTTACAATGGTCTGACGGTACAATGGTCTGAATGGTCTTTTTTAAAAATTTATATATCCAATTAAAAAAAAATTTATATGTTAAAGGAGAAGAAAAAAAATCGTGGATTAGTAATATATTAAAAAATAATAAAATTCTTGATTTCAATAGACACGATTCTACAAGTTTTAAAATATCAAAGAAGCAGCAAATGCCTTGCTCGAAAAGATGTTCTTTTAATCATGTTGGTGTTTGTGCCTTTGAAAATGTTAATTTATTAAAATTGCTAATTTAGCTAATTCAATAGTATTTAAGAAGAGAAATAATCAGAATCGTATTAATTTAGTATTCACAATCGATAACTTTAATTGATAAATTTAATAAATTAATGTAGATAAAATAAAAAAGATCTTGAATAAAAATCAATCTACAAAAGATTATCAAAAATTAATGAACACTTCATCGGAATCTATAAAAAATGGAGGGAGGAAATCATAAAAAACATTTCAGTGAGCAGTATAAAAAAAAATAAATGTATCTAAAAATTTGTACATTGGTCAAATTAAAGGGAACTGAACAATGCTATATTCGTTTGGATAGTATCAAAAAGGAAAAATCATCGTCTTCAAGAAATAAATTATAATTGTAAACAGAAATTAATAAAAAAAAATATAAAGAATTATAATGTACTATTTGTAAATTATTATTTATTAATTTAAATTTTCTACATTATTAAAAAAAAAGACAATATTTAAATTTTAATTCATTAAATAAATTAAAAAATAATGTTGAATTAAGTGTTTTAATTTATATTAATTTTATTCACTTAAGCTATAGTGACAACACGGTAAAGTTTCATATAAGTCTTTTATTAAATATCTTTTACCATCAGTAGAACTTAATGCTATTTTATTTTGTTAAATACTATTTACATCATGTATATTTGATTTTATCAAATTTTGTACAATAATTGATTTATTTTTATTTTCACATAAACTTTTTTTATAATTATCAAAATTTATTTCTTTTTGCACAATACATTTTTTAATACCTTTTATTTTTTTAATACATTCATTCTCATTTATTTTTATCGAATACATTTTAGATCTTAATCCAATAAATTCTTTTATGATTCTTCCATTCATTTCATCCCTCATTAAACCTATTACTTTTTTGTTAACTAATGGAATTGCCCATTAATTATCAATTGGATAGTCACTGGTATCGAACCATTTATAACAATCTTTTTTAATAATATCATATATATTTTCATTTCATATTTCTAAGATTAAGCTATCTGTAATCTGTGTCAGTATATAAAAGACTACAATCATGTTTTAATTTCTTTTTCATATAATTGTAGAAAAAATCATAAATCAAAATTTTTGAAATATCTAAGATTGACATACCAACATAAATCGGTTTATTAGAAAAAATTTCACCCTTGTAAAGTTCTCTTGCCACAACGTCTTCTTTAAAAATAGTAGATCTTTTAAAAAATGGAGAAGAATATGGATAATTTTATATCACAATGTCTCCTTCTATTTTCAATGTTTTTACAAAAAATGCCATTATTCATTATTAATTTGTAAATATCTTTTTCAAATTTGCAATTGGAAAGAGTTCTTAACCTATTATTTAAATCAATATATGATCGGAGATAAGGAGCTTGTTCAAATTGCAAAATTCTGTTAATTTTTTTTATTTTTGTTCCATTATTTAAAGCAAACTTAAAGCTTGTATAGTGAATACCATAATTAGTTTTGTCATATAAGGTAGCAGCTAATTTTGTCTCTTTGGAATCCAAAATTACATATTCAAGGCAGAAGGAAAGCTCTCTATGTTTATCATGAAGCTCCTTTTGGATATTCTATATCAACTTCTAAAATATAACCAAAGAAGACTCGTCTGAAATGTTTTTTATGTCCTCATCAATAAATAAATCGATATCTTCCACCCATGTAACATTTTTTAGTTGTAAATTTTGTCTCATAGCCCTACCGTACTGATTATTAAAATCAAAATAAATCATATATGAACTGATCTTGTCAGAATCATAATCTTTCATATAAATATTATTTGCTTTACAATATTTTTTTGTAACTTGTGTTAGACCGCTTTCAATGAATAAGAGCATATCAACATCAGTTAATAATCCAACTGATCCAATATTGCACCATTGCATCCCAAGAATACTCTCGCAATGTAAAGTAATGAGCAGGATCTAGTTCATAAATTTTTATACAGTTCTCCCTATATTTTTCAAAAATTTCTGATAATAATAAGAAATCCGTTTTGAGATATAAGTCAGAATATTCTCCTAAATTTGAAATTCCAAATGTATTCCATATTTCTTTGGCACGTTCATATTCTTCATCAGTTATTTCTAATTTGTTTAACTCATTATAACAATAATAAGACATCCGTCTTGAGATATAAGTTAGAATATTCTCCTAAATTTGAAATTCCAAATATTTCTTTGGCACGTTCATATTCTTCATCAGTTATTTTTAATTTGTTTAACTCATTATAAAGTAAATGTTTTTCCAACCAAATCAGTTTCTGAAAATTTGTCATAACTATCAAAATAGTCATAAGGATAAACCTTTTTCTATGTTATTAATGTATATTGATGTTCAGTAAAATTATGAAATTGTGTTTTTAAAATAGGGAAATCCGTTATTGTTTTTGATAAAATATCTAAACTATTCCCCAAAAATCTAAATGAGTCTATAAATCTAAATTTAATTTTAGAGTTTTCCAAATATTTCGTAAAACTAATATATTTTTCATTATTTAAAGGTAATAATTCTATCTTTCCATTAATTGTAGAATTTAATTCTTAATAAAATGTGAGTCATATCCCATAATGTTATGAAAAATTACTGGAACATATATTCCATTCTTATAATTAAAATTACATACTTTATGAGCAGCACATCGATAATCTCCTGTTAAAAGGGAATGATCTTTACAATTTATTTCATTCAAAGCAAACGGCTCCGCACATATAAAACATGTTGTTGCATTATCAAAGTCATTTTTTTGTGATGTATTTTGTGGAATCATTGTGAGTGGACTTTCCAAATCTGTCTGCAACAGATTGTCCACAGCTACTAATTCTTTCAAAAACAAATTAATACAATTTTCACCTCTGAAAAATTAATATTTTGCTTCTTTAATGTATGATGACTTTATATAATATCCAATAGAACGTGGAACGTGATTTTGATATATATTGATTACGTTTAATTTTTTTAATAAGCACTCAATATCAGCATATATAAACAAGGAACTTTGATTTTGTTTTTGTAATTTTAAAATTTTAAAATATTGTTTTCTTTAGTTGGAAGTGCGATGGCACATTTATTTACATCACAATATAGAGAGTGATTTGTTAACTTTTCATTCGTTGAAAAGTAGTTCAAGCACCTATCACAAAAATATTTTCGATGATGGTTTTTATTAACCTCAGCTGAAAGAAATCTTGACATGTCTTTTATTTTAAAACATGTGATATTTTACTGGTTCCTCATTTACAGTAATATCTTCAAAATATGTATTATATTTATTCTTTTTATGGTATTCATCTTGAATTAACAATAAATTAGGGTGTTAATCTTTTTTCATTTCTGTTAACCGGAACGGTACAACTTTGAAATCATTGTTTTTAATTACCTCAAATCCAAAACATTGACTGAAATAGAATTTAATTTCTCAAATTTTGAAATATTTTTAATCTTCACTGGAAAATTAATATCATCAAATTTTAATTTATTTTTATAGTCGAGATAACTAGAAACTCGATCTGAATGAGTATTTGGATAAAGTAGTGCCATTATGCACCACGCAAAACATGCTTCATCATTATTTTTTATGTTAATACATGCTTTTTTCTTTTTAATTGATGATGATAAGTTAATATATGATGATGGTGAGAAACCTAAAAATAATAATGCCCAACTACTACCTTTTTCCTGGAATTCATCAAACTTATTCAAAATTTAAAGTATAAGTTTTTTGTACCATTCACAACAGTCAACATCTCTTTTCATCACAATTACATTTTCTGTGTTTAGATATTTTAAATGAAATTCTGCTTCATCTTCACCAGGTTGTACTACAGTAGATTCTCCACACAATACCATATTGACTTTAACCGAATTTTTATCAATTAATATTTTATTAATTTTATTCGTTACAATTTTTTTACATTTTTCCAAAAAAATTTTAGGAGCAGTATCACTTATATTAGAAATTAATTCACTTTGGATTGTTTTTTTTTTTTTTTTCCTTATTTTAATTTATAATTGGTTAACAAAATTAGTTTATAGATACAATTTAAATGGTTTATTGACCTTAGCACAAAACTGTGTGGTGTTATAATTTACATATATATACAGACGTAATTAAAAAGCAAAATTTATAACAAGTTAATTAAAAATAATACCAAAATGAATTAAAATATGTACTATTGCAAGTTAATTAAAAAAAAACAAAAAAAAATAAAAATAAAAAGTTTACAAAATGTCTTGTTTTACAAAAATTCCAGAAGTATACAATGAAAACAAAATCATAAGTTATTATAATGTTAGCAATAATTTTAATATACTTGTATTCGTAATGTTAGTAATGTTCTCAAAACATGCTGTTAGTATTGAATTAATAACGTTAGTGATAATTAGTTCTCAATTAACAAGCCCTTTACTTTCTTTTTGAAAAAAGAGAAATTGGTTATTAATTTTAGTTCTTCCGGTAAGACGTGTCTTTGTCTTTGTTTCTTGTATTATAGTTATGTATATCGAGTCTTCTATTTAAGATAAAACTATATTTTAATTGGTTGTTTACTATTTTAAAAGCCGTTGCAAGCAATTCATATTTGCTTATGACCGCCAGACTAAGATATTAGTTCGTGTATAAACATCGGTAACCGTTGAATAATTTTCAAACACTTTTTGTATACTATCTCCAGGTTATTTAGGTACACTTGTGGCGCCCTGCTCCATATTGGATTTAAACAGCAGATATTAGACTTAATATATGACGAATATATCGAAAAAAGAGTTTTGTTTGACAAATAGTTACGAAGTATTCTTATTATAAAAATATAGGGAGAAATTTTTTTAATAATTTCTTCAATGTGATAATTCCAATTAGATTTACTATCCAAAATTAGCCCTAAATAGTTAAATTTTTTTACAATTTCTAACGAATCGTTTTTATATGAAAAATTATTCTGAATATCGAAGACTTTGTTTTCAAACAACATAATTTTTGTTTTTGACGGTTAGATCATCAATGTAAAGCTTAAATATAGGAGGGCCTAAAATTGAACCCTGTCGTACACCTTTAAAAATTGTTTTTCCTGCACTCAGAGAATTGTTAATGCGTACTGCGAGAATTGTGCCATTTGCGTGCGACCCTTGAGCTATGATTTGAAAAAAATTAATTGATTTTTTGAAAAATGTAAGTTTGATAATTTCCTAAGTAAAATATCCTGATCAACACAGTCAAAAGCTTTCTTGATATCAAGAAAAACACAACTGACATATTTCCCATTATCTATA
The DNA here is from genome assembly GCA_947095535.1 of Poecilobothrus nobilitatus. NCBI lineage: Eukaryota > Metazoa > Arthropoda > Insecta > Diptera > Dolichopodidae > Poecilobothrus > Poecilobothrus nobilitatus. Next base: position 100,656,571 of record OX352772.1, read on the forward strand.
TTTTTTGAAATAAAATTGTTTAAGTCAAGACACGCCGCTGTTGTATTTAAATTTTGCTCGAACCCATATTACCTTTCACCTAGAATTTGATTTTTAGTTAAGTCTAGTCTTAATTTTAGTTAAGTATTAAGTCTATTTTTAATCATATTTTCCAAAATTTTGGAAAAGGCAAGAAGGATGGAAATGGGCCGGTAATTCGAAAAGTCAGTTATCAAACATTTTTAAAGATAGGGGTTACAATATCAGTTTTTAGAGAACAAGGAAAAGAATGAGTTAGAAAAGCTCTATTTGTGAATTTTACAAAAAGAGGAGTCAGATGAACTACAAATTTTTGTATGAATTTAGAAGAAATATTGTCACAGCCCGTGGCAGCTGCCGAATCGAGCAATTTAATAACTGCATTTACTTCTTCTGCGCTCGTGGGAGATAATTGAAAGTTATTGAAAATATTCCTGCTGAATTGATTTATGTACTGAACATCGATTGTGTTTAACGAGTTATTACCATCATTTAACACATTTATAAAATAATTATTAAAAGCCGTAGCGATTTCCTTTTCCTCTTCAATTACCTTGTTATTGCAATTTATCACTTTGATAGGTTAACTTAAGCCTGAATTGTCCATATTGAACATTATTTTTTTGTAGCATACTCACAATTTTTTACTATTTGAAGGATTATGTTGTTGATTATGAGTACTATTTGAAGGATATTGTTAAGGATTTTATTTGAAAAAAATTTTTTTTTTTGACTCAATTATTAGTGCATTAACTTTATTTTTATAATTTTTGTAGAGAAAATCAATATGGGCATCATCTGGATATTTTGTATTTAAAGAACGAATCTCTTACTTTCATCTCACTAAGTATTTCCTCAGTAATCCGATCTCTTTTATTTACGTTTTTTCTTATAAGAATACGCTGAGTATTGTGATTAATTGTTTCAGTAAGTTTATTTATCACAGAATTGAAGTTGTCATGAGAATTTAGGTTATTCCAAAAATTAATGTTATCAATGTTATCATATCATATGTTATCATAAACTGTTAAAACTGTTTTCATAAAATTAATTCCCTCAGTAATAGGTTTTTCATCAATACTTATAAAAACATTTGATGATCTGACAGGGAGCATTCTAATACATAAAAGGAGTTTTTTTTTTCTATCATATCAGATATCAAATGATCAATAATTGTTTTTGAGGTCCTTCCGAACCTAGTACAGAATTGCTCAGAGATTCTATTATAAAATAAAAACCTATTATTTAACGGTGTATATGCAATAATATCTCAATTATCTATTTGTAATATATTTAGATTAATATCTCTCACAATGAGTGATTTCTTAAATTGAAAAGTGATTTCGTCTAATTTATTAATAAATGAATCAAAACAAGTTTCGTGTGGTATATTCCAAATATATTAATATTTTGTTTCACTAATTTCACTCCTAAAAAATTACTTTTTTCAAATTCTTCCTCATAAATTTGATAGCTGTGAAAGTTTTCTTTAACAAAAACAGCGGTGAGGTTGCTGGGTATGCCTTATCTCTATTGGAAAAGTAGGCATTAAAGCCTTGAATATTAAAAAATTTATTTTCCAAACTATGTATCCAAATTTCAGTAAGTACAATAATATGTATATCAGATTTGAAACTATCAATTAACATTTCCAGGTTGTATAATTTATTTCTTAAGCTTTGAATATTCAAATAAATTATGTTAAAATTGATTTTAAATTTTAAATTTGTTTCGTTAAAATCAAGACTTGTGGAATAATTTATGTTTAATAAATCTTTAAAATTTACGATATCGTTTGCCATTATTTAAAGAAGAAAAAAATATATATATATAAAAATAACCAATATCTAGCAAGGATGTAAACCCAAAACTTATTAAACATATAATCTGGTATAATACAATATCCAAAAATGAATATAACATTATTATACCAGCTTATACTTATAACTTTTAAAAATGATAAAATTAATTTAGCCAAGGCACATACCTTACCGTACTTTGAATTATAACGAAAATTATAAAATAAAATAAACTCATTGAAAAGGTATAACAACAGTTCATGAATTGATAAATTAAGAATTTGATTTTATTGATTATAAATATTAACAAATTTAACTTTATATATTTCGAAAGTAAGTTCATTGTAGCATTTTATCAGCTGTTCACGTATTAATTAATTAAGACTTTTATATATTTCGAAATAAGTATTTATATATTTTAAAGTAAATGACTATATAGGTACCATGTGGTTTACCAAGAATAGTAAGTAAATAATTAAAATCAAAAAAGAGTTTGTAGTTTTTAAATATGAATAAACTATACAAACAAAATAATTATGAACGAGGAAGAGTGCAGTAGAGTAGACTGTGTCAACTCTGGGATACCCGTATGAAATTAATATTATATTCTGTTTCTATAAAACTTGATCATCATTTAAAAACAATCAGATGTTTTAGTACCGACGTTAACTGCAGACATATATTTATGTAAATTGTGGAATTGTATGACAGCTACCCGAATCTATTGCGCCTAGCTTCATTAAGTTCTAGGAAATGCAAGAAGCCTGAACCGGCTGCTTTAAACGAACAAAATTTAACAAAAATTGTTGGCATATAACTCGACACCTCTTTACTAAATTTCACATTCCTAGCTTCAGTAGTCACTGAGTTATTTTGATTTAAAAAGAGAAGTTGTATGACAGCTACCCGAACCCGTCGCACCACCACAACCAAATTTTGCAGAAGTTGTTGCCATAAAATTTGATCATCATTTGCAAGATTTCAGACGCCTAGCTTCATTAAGTTCCAAGAGGTGCAAGAAGCCTGAACCACCTGCTCTAGACTAAATTTTACGAAAGTTGTTGGCATGTAACTCGACACTTCTTTACTAAATTTCAGATTCCTGGCTTCAATAAACACTGAGTTATTCTCATTTAAACGGAGAAGTTGTATGGCAGCTACCCGAACCCGCCGCACCATCACAACCAAATTTTTTAGAAGTTGTTGCCATAAAACGTGATCACCATTTGTAAAATTTCAGAAACGTAGCTTAAATAGATACTTAGTCATTTCTATATAAAAAAAGAAGTCGTATGGCAGCTACTCGAACCCGCCGACCGAAAATGTTGGATTTAAATAGCAAAACTAACAATTTTGCAAAAGCGGCGTAAAAAAAATTTCAGCGTCCTAGATCGTTTATTTTTTGAGTTATCGTGCGGACGGACGTACATGGCTTTTGGTATGGATCGATTCTGAGCCGATCCATACCTTTGACACTATATCTAGCTCGACTCTATATAAAACACTATATCTTTAAGGTGTCACAAACGTAATGGTAAATTTATTATACCCTTCAACATAGTTCATACGGGTATAAAAATAGTGAATACGAAAAAACTACAAAGTGATATTAAAAAAGACATAAATATTGAAATCGTATAATTTAATTTAAATTTAAAAAATATTTGTGTTATCCATATCAAAAAGATTAAAGGGTAGATTGAATTTGTAAGTGTTATAATATCAAAAAGTTTATTTACTATTACGGAATGAGAATTATTTAAAATTTAAAATTTTAGCCAGGATGGGTCAAGATATAGAAAAATAACAAGGAATTAATGAAAGGTAAAACTTTAAATTGCAAAACAAAATTATGTGAAAATTTGGTTAAGATAAAATTTATAATTCGTAAATAAAATATAATCGTATAACAACTAATAATAATATATGACTTTATTAAATAATTAAATGAAGTGGTAAATAAGTTAGTGCATAGAATAAATAATATAACAAAAACGAGAAAGAATACAGTTACCTTTGTCAACTCTTAGATACCTGTATGTATGTTCACAGCCTGTCACTCTTACAATATTATTTTTTTAATATTTTAGTATTTTAAAATAATTTGGGTGAATTTTATAATTTATAGAACATGGGTTGTACATATATTCAAACTATATGCTTATATGTACATTCTTCAAAAGCAGATTCTAACCTTCCACATAATGATTATCAATCCAAAACTTTTTCAAATATTCTATTGTACCATTTAATACCAAGCGATAAATGTATATTAAATTTACTTAGTACAAAATAGTAAATATAATTTTAAATATTATATTATATTAATTCGGACATAGTATATTTATATTGTTATAAGTATATCGCCATACATTGCAATATTTCTTTAAAAATATTTCCATTCATAGAATAATTTCTTATAAGTACAATAAAATACATATATGTATGTAAATACGGCGCTATATAATATACATCTATACTCTTATCATTCATTCATCAGTGACATCTACGATATGTAAATAAATATGTTATTATATAAGTATGTATGCATATCAATATCATATAAATAAAAATTCTTCAAGCAACCGTTATGTTGTTTATTTATTTACATTTTTTTGTACTACGCATTATATCCTCAACAATTTAAAATTATCGAGTAAAACAAAATGCAAAAAATTCGTTCAAGAAATTTGTTAGAAAATTTGAAAAACTCAAGTAACACTTTCGTCAATTTTAAAGTAACCCTATATTATTAAAAAAAGTTGTTAACAGAAATAAGAGTATAATGTTGAAGCTTTAATTTTTATGTCAAAAAAATTTTAACAGGTGTTCAAAAAAACGGAAATTTTCAGTTTTTGACGCCTTACAGCTCCTAAACGGGGGGTGATACAAAAATAATTTTTGAAATGACTCATACTTATTTTCAAAAATCTAACTTCTGTCAAAATTTCAAGTTTCCAACTTAAACCGTTTAGGAGATAGAAGGGTTAAAGGATTTTGCAAAATTTGAATTTCGCATAACGGTAAATTAAGACACCTTATGCCACAACTATATATTTATTGTACATATACCTTTAAAGCTAATAAAAGTAGTAATCGTTTGGCGTTTTCAAAATGAATACCTTATACAACTTGTGTTATAAGAATTTAAATATAGAGCTTTTTTGAACCTTTGGGGAGCTGTAGCTCCGTAACAAGTGGGGCTACAAAAAAAAGTTATTAAAAATAAAATTAATATTTTTGTGAGATCTATCAGTAGTTAAAATTTCATAGCTCTATTTCAAAAAAAATGTGGGGATCTAAAAGTTAGGTGTTCGAGAGCTACCCTAAGTTTTGGTCCAAACTCAACCAAAAAAATAGGGAACCTACAAATTACTTCCAAAATATTTAGTGTAAATTTCAAGATTCTAGCTTTCTTAGTTTTTGAGTTAGCGTGCTGATGGAGGGACGGACATGGCTCAATCGTCTTAGAATTTTTTTCTGATCCGATCCATACCTTTGAAGGTACATCTAGCTCGCTTATTTCGAAGTGTTACAAATGGAGGAGTAATTTTATTATACCCGATCCTATCGTACGGGTATAACAACCTATATTTAATAAAAAACAAGGAATATGTGTTAATATCGTTAATAATAACTTTTGTCAAGAAATTAATGTAAATAGTAAAATAAAAAATTATATTAGTATTTCTATTAAAAGAAGTTAACAAAATTAATCTACTTAGTAATAATATTATTGTTAATAAAATTGAGATCATTGTAACTTTGAATACTAAAAACCTTCGATGTATCTGATTTTCTAAATAACATTATTTTATTTTATTTGTGGATTAATATTCCCAGTCACTAGTAATTTTAATTTACCGTGCTTCGTGATACAGCTCGAGAAAACATTTCGTGGATATTTATTTTTGAAGGAAGTCCAGCGATTACGATGTGGTTTCTGTTTTCAAATCGCTTTTCTTCATCCAAAAGGTACTCCATGTGGTAAATTTTGTTTTCCATTAAATTTGAGTTATTTTCGAATTCTTTAATTTTATTATGCAAAAATAAGTTTTCGCCAAAAATTTCTGCATTTTTTTTTAGAAGATCATCGATCTGATTACTTAGGAATGCCTGTGATTTGTGTACCTCGGTCAACACTGATACGAATTGGTTTACGCATATGGCCAAGGAATCTACCGTACACTCGCCAGGAAACAATTTTGAAAAGCTGATGATAAGTCCTTCCATTTTAGCTGTTGCTCAAAAGTATTTTGAGGAAATAATTTTGCTTTTAATTGGTCTCTAAAAGAATTCAAAAGTGCAATAACCATTATTATATTAGATTTAATTCGACTTTTAGAATTTTTATGGTCATTTAATAGTTTATCTAATGTAATTAAGTCTTTTAGAATTGAAATTATATAAGTTTTAAAGTCTTTTTCACTAGCGTTCGCTTTATCATCATTAAATAAATTAATATGTTTTATCAAAAGTGATTTGGATTTTTCAGACATTTTTTTTCTTTACGAATTCACTTCAACTTTTTTATTCCCAAATAAAAATTTATACTAAAGACTAAATCTTTTTTTGATCAATACCAGTTTAAAAATAACGAAACCAAATTATAATATTTAATAATATTTATCTTGTAAACACACATATTACCATTAGAAACCTGAAAAGGAAACTGAAAATATCAAATGTAATATAAAACAAGTAAATGTAACAGTGAGTCGATGCAACCGACTTATTAATACCCTGCACCTGAATAATTCGAATTAAATTAAAAATCCATAAGTTTTTTTGGCAGCTGCTTGAACTTCTTCCCTTTTGTGTCTTATTCAACTCGAATTTCAGGAACGTAAAAGAGGCATCCTCTTGGGATATGCTTGACACCTTTGTAAAAAACTTTAAGTTTCTATCTTTATTAATTTCGAAGATTGTTAGTCCTTTGGAGGTGTGTGTCAGGTACCCGAATTGCCACTCCAATTCATCGAATCCATCTCAGGAACATAAAGAAAACATGCCAGAACACCATTGAGGCTCGTTCGGAAGCTTCCAAAATCCGAACCCACGAACCAAATCCTCTCAAATTTCAAAAACCTAAATCAAACATGAAAGAACACCATTCTGCCAAATTTAAAGGTTATATATTTGTTGTTTTTGGAGATAATCTCATTTGCTCTGGGGCTGGTTCGGAAGCTTCCAAAATCCAAACCCATGGACCATATCCTCTTAAATTTCAGAGACATAAATCAAACGGAAAAAACATCATTGTAAAAAATTTAAAGGTTCTATCTTTGTTGGTTTTGGAGATAATCTCGTTTGCTCTGGGGCTCGTTCGAAAGCTTGCAAAATCCAAACCCATGGACCAAATCCTCTTAAATTTCAGAGACATAAATCGAACGGCAAGGAACATTATTGTACAAAATTTAAAGGTTCTATCCTTGTTGATTTTGGAGATAATCTCGTTTGCTCTGGGGCTCGTTCGGAAGCTTCCAAAATCCGAACCCATGGACCAAATCCGCTCAAATTTTAGAGACTTAAATAAAACATGAAAGAACACAACTCTGTCAAATTTGAAGGTTATATCTTTATTGGTTTTGGAGATAATCTCATTTGGTATGGTGCTCGTTCGGAAGCTTTAAAAATCTGAACCCATGAACAAAATCCTCTCAAACTTTAGAGACCCAAATCAAACATGAGAGAACACCATTCTGCCAAAATTAAAGGTTATATCTTTGTTGTTTTTGGAGATAATCTTATTTGCTCTGGGGCTCGTTCGGAAGCTTCCAAAATCCAAACCCATGGACCATATCCTCTTAAATTTCAGAAACATAAATCAAAAGGGAAGGAGCATCATTGTAAAAAAGTTAAAGGTTCTATCTTTGTTGGTTTTGGAGATAATCTCGTTTGCTCTGGGGCTCGTTCGGAAGCTTCCAAGATCCGGACCCATGAACCAAATCCTCTCAAATTTCAGAGACTTAAATAAAACATGAAAGAACACCACTCTGCCAAATTTAAAGGTTCTATCTTAGTTGGTTTTGGAGATAATATCATTTGCTATAGTGCTAGTTCAGAAGCTTCCAAAATCCAAACCCATTGACCAAATCCTCTTAAATTTTAGAGACATAAATAAAACATGAAAGAACACCACTCCGTCCAATTTGAAGGTTATATCTTTATTGGTTTTGGATATAATCTCATTTGCTCTGGTGCTCGCTCGGAAGTTTCCAAAATCCAGACCCATGGACCAAATCCTCTTAAATTTCAGAGACATAAATCGAATGGAAGGAACATCATTGTACAAAATTTAAAGATTCTATCTTTGTTGGTTTTGGAGATAATCTCTTTTGCTCCGGAATCATTCGGAAGCTTCCAGAATCCGAACCCATGGACCGATTTTGTCCACATTCGAACTTAGCCTTCCTTTCATAATTAGTAACCTACTATACAAATTTCATCAAGATAGCTTTATTAGTTTTTGAGTTATCGTGCGAACGGACGGACGGACGGACATCATTAAATCGACTCAGGAGGTGATCCTGATTCAGAATATATTTACATGTCCATATCTAACTCGCTTCCTTTTGGTGGTTACAAACACCATACCAAAGTTAATATACCTTATACTTTAGGTGTAGGGTATAAAAAATAAAAAGATTATGTATTTTTATTAACAGCTTTTTATTAACTTGGTTGGGTAAAGGATGGAATCTTAGAAGCCATTTTAAACACACTTCCCGCTGAGTTAGAGACTTGAAATTTGCTTCATTCGATCAGATCCCGATGACAATACATGATTTTAAAATAATAATATTGGAAAACATTAGAGAAATTAGCTTAATTTCAAAATTAAATTTTCATACAAAGATATAACAGAATTTTTAACAGAATTATTACAGAACCAAAATAAAATATTTTATCTAAATTTACTAAACTCACCAATACCAATACCAATACGTATACGTAATACATAAAAGTTTTTTTTTTTCTATAAAAGACTATTGTTTTTTATGGAGACCATTGCATTGTATGCGTACATATACATAGGTACATACTTCAAAATATGTAATAATGAATTATGTAAATATGTGTATGTAAATATGTAATAATGAATGTAAATTTTGAATTTAGCTATGCAACGTTTTCTTAATTTTTCAAAAATTTTGCCGCATTATGATATAATGCAACAATGAGAAGTTCAGCTCATAATATAGATACATATGTATATGAATGAATATATGGCTATTTATGTATGTAGTTATAGATTTATTATTTTTTAATATGTAAGCAACAGTTATATTTATATGAATGGACAGTAAACATAAACTAACAAAAAAAAATTTTATGTATGCATATGAATGGACGGTAAATATAAACGAACAAAAAAAAATTCAGAATGTTCTATAGATTATAATTTATATTTTTTAAATAGAATACATGTATAAATTAAACATTTAAAAAAAAAAAAAGAAATACTTAGCGTACCTAAATAGCAGAAAACAAAAAAAAAGGAAAATGTAATACTGGAAGAAAAATAAAAACGAATAGAAAACGAGGAAGAAAACAGTTGCCTTTGTCAACTCTTAGATACCCGTACGAACCGTTAGTATGTTCACAGCCTGTCACTCTGCTTACAATATTATTTTTTTAAAATTTTAGTACTTTAAAATAATTTGGGTGAATTTTATAATTTCTAGTACTATGGGTTGTACATATATTCAAACTATATGTTTATATGTACATTCTTCAAAAGCAGATTCTAACCTTCCACATAACGATTATCAATCCAAAACTTTTTCAAATATTCTATAGTACCATTTAATACTAAGCGGAAAATGTATATTAAATTTACTAAGTACAAAACAGTAAATATAATTTTAAATATTATATTATATTATATTTAAATATTCCATTGACAAAATTATTTCTTATAAGTACAATAAAATACATATATGTATGTAAATACGGCGCTATATAATATACATATATACTCTTATCATTCACTCACTAGTGACATATACGATATGTAAATAAACATGATATTATATAAGTATGTATATATATCAATATCATATAAATAAAAATTCTTCAAGCAACCGTTATGTTGTTTACTTATTTACATTTTTTTGTACTACGCATTATATCCTCAACAATTTCAAATTATCGAGTAAAACAAAATGGAAAAATTTGTTGAAGAAATTTGTTAGAAAATTTGAAAAAATCAAGTAACACTTTCGTCAATTATAAAGTAACCCTATATTATTAAAAAAAGTTGTTAACAGAAATAAGAGTATAATGTTGAAGCTTTAATTTTTGTGTATTACTTAAAAAAAATTTTAACAGGTGTTAAAGTTACAGGTGTTTAAAAATAGGAAATTTTCAGTTTTTGACCCCTTACAGCTCCTAAACGGGGGGTGATACAAAAAAAATTTTTGAAATGACTCATACTTATTTTCAAAGATCTAACTTCTGTCAAAATTTCCAACTTTAACCGTTTAGGAGATAGAAGGGTTAAAGAATTTTGCAAAATTTGAGTTTCGCATAACAGTAAATTCAGACACCGTATGCCACAAATATATATGTATATTGTATATTGTATATATACTTTTAAAGCTAATAAAAGTAGTAATCGTTTGGCGTTTTCAAAATGAAGATATACCTTATACAACTTGTGCTATAACAATTTAAATATAGAGCTTTTTTGAACCTTTGGGGAGCTGTAGCTCCGTAACGGGTGGGGTTACAAAAAAAATTATTAAAAATAAAATTAATATTTTTGTGAGATCTATCAGCAGTAAAAATTTCATAGCTCTATTTCAAAAAAAATGTCGGGATCTAAAAGTTAGGTGTTCGAGAGCTACCCTAAGTTTTGGTCCAAACTCAACCAAAAAAAATAGGGAACCTACAAATTACTCCCAAAATATTTTGTGTAAATTTGAAGATTCTAGCTTTCTTAGTTTTTGAGTTAGCGTGCTGACGGAGGGACGGACGGACGGACGGACATGGCTCAAACGTCTTAGAATTTTTTTCTGATCCGATCCATACCTTTGAAGGTATATCTACCTCGCTTATTTCGAGGTGTTACAAACGGAGGAGTAATTTTATTATACCCGATCCTATCGTACGGGTATAAAAAAAGAGAACAAAAAATGTTACTTTGATTGTTTTTAAATATTTTTAAAGTCATAAGAAATAGACATAAGAAATAGTATATTTTATTATGTAAAATAGTATATACGATATACCATTTTACTAAGAAATAGTATATGTGCACATATGATATTTACCTATATAACAGCTAGAAAAAAAGAACTATTAAAATATTATGATTTTAAAAGAAAGGTTCATACGTTTGATATTTCCGTACATAACAGATAAAAAAAACAATATTAAAATGTTATGTTATGAAAAGAAAGAAAAAACAAGGCAGTGTATGAATCAAAGTGTTTAAAGGATCGCATTTTTAAGTGGAAATAAAGAACATTATAAAATTGCAATAACAATTTTATTTAAATTTTTAATTTTGCTATGCAATGTTTCCTTAATTTTTTAAAAATCTTGCCACAATATATAATACAACAATCAGAAGTTCAGATCATTATATAGTACCCATACTACTATAATATGTATATGAATGAATATATCAGTATATAATGTGTGTAGTTATAGATTCATTATTTTTTAATACCAACAATTATATTTATATGAATGGACGGTAAACAAACGAAAAAAAAAATTTTATGTTTGCATATGAATGGACGGTTAACAAAAACGAACAAAAAAAAAATTCAGAATGTTCTAAGCTAATAATTTCTATTTTTTAAATAGACTGTATGCATAAAATTAATATTAAAATAAAAAAATAACTTCTTAGCGTACCGAAATAACAGGAAAAAAAGTAAAATGTAATACTGGAAGAAAAATAAAAACGAATAGAAAAAAAGAGAACAAAAAATGTTACTTTGATTGTTTTTTAAATATTTTTAAAGGCTATTTCTTATGTATATGTGCACATCTGATATTTACACACATAACACATAGAAAACGAGGAAGAATGCAGTTGCCTTTGTCAACTCTTAGATACCCGTACGAACCGTTAGTATGTTCACAGCCTGTCACTTTGCTTACAATATTATTTTTTTAGTATTTTAAAATAATTTGGGTGAATTTTATAATTTCTAGAATTATGGGTTGTACATATATTCAAACTATATATTTATACATTCTTCAAAAGCAGATTTTACCCTTCCACATAACGATTATCAATCCAAAACTTTTTCAAATATTCTATAGTACCATTTAATACTAAGCGGTAAATGTATATTAAATTTACTTAGTACAAAATAGTAAATATAATTTTAAATAATTGTAATTGTAAATAAACATGATATTATATAAGTATATATGTATGTATATCAATATAATATAAATAAAAATTCTTCAAGCAACCGTTATGTTGTTTATTTATTTACATTTTTTTGTACTACGCATTATATCCTCAACAATTTCAAATTATCGAGTAAAACAAAATGGAAAAAATTTGTTGAAGAAATTTGTTAGAAAATTTGAAAAAATCAAGTAAAACTTTCGTCAATTATAAAGTAACCCTATATTATTAAAAAGAGTTGTTAACAGAAATAAGAGTATAATGTTGAAGCTTTAATTTTTGTGTATTACTTCAAAAAAATTTTAACAGGTGTTCAAGTTACAGGTGTTTAAAAGTAGGAAATTTTCACTTTTTGACCCCTTACAGCTCCTAAACGGGGAGTGATACAAAAAAAATTTTTGAAATGACTGAAACTTATTTTCAAAGATCTAACTTCTGTCAAAATTTCAAGTTTCCAACTTTAACCGTTTAGGAGATAGAAGGGTTAAAGAATTTTGCAAAATTTGAGTTTTGCATAACGGTAAATTAAAACACCGTATGCCACAAATATATATTTATTGTATATATACTTTTAAAGCTAATAAAAGTAGTAATTGTTTGCCGTTTTCATAATGAAGATATACCTTATACAACTTGTGCTATAACAATTTAAATATAGAGCTTTTTTGAACCTTTGGGGAGCTGTAGCTCCGTAACGGGTGGGGGTACAAAAAAAAGTTATAAAAAATAATATTAATATTTTTGTGAGATCTATCAGCGGTTAAAATTTCATAGCTCTATTTCAAAAAAAATGTGGGGATCTAAAAGTTAGGTGTTTGAGAGCTAACCTAAGTTTTGGTCCAAACTCAACCAAAAAAAATAGGGAACCTACAAATTATTCCCAGAATATTTTGTGTAAATTTCAAGATTCTAGCTTTCTTAGTTTTTGAGTTAGCGTGCTGACGGAGGGACGGACAGACGGACGAACGGACATGGCTCAAAAGTCTTAGAATTTTTTTCTGATCCGATCCATACCTTTGAAGGTATATCTAGCTCGCTTATTTCGAGGTGTTACAAACGGAGGAGTAATTTTATTATACCCGATCCTATCGTACGGGTATAAAAAAATATTAAAATGTCATGCTATAAAAGAAAGAAAAAACAAGGCAGTATATAAATCAAAGTTTTTAAAGGGTTGCATTTTTAAGTGGAAATAAAGAACATTATAAAATTGCAATATTTTTATTTAAGTTTTGAATTTAGCTATGCAACGTTTTCTTAATTTTTTAAAAATTTTGCCACAATAAATTAATAATAAAAAAATTCAATATATTCTATATTATAACATGTAATAATATAATTATAGACTGTAAGAGCAACTGTAAAAATTCAAAATTAAACAAGGAAAAAAAAAAAAATATCAATTTAATACTTATATTTGTCGTTACTAAAAAGAATAAAATAAAATAAATAAAAAAAATTTAAAAAAAAACAGCTTTTTTGAAGTAAAAAGTAGAAAATAAATTTTTAATAGCAAATTTTTCTGTAATTTTCTAAACTATGTCAAATATATATATAAATATAAATAAGTTTTAAAGTCTGTGAAATTAAAATAAAAGCTGGAAGCAACAAACGCCTAACTATAAACTTATATTTTTAAATTTTGCCTCCAGCCTTTATATTAATTTCACAGACTTTAAAACTTATATATATATTTGTATATATATTTGACATATTGAAATAAACTTTTTCAAAGAAATCTCGATTGTAACAATATAGTTTAGAAAATTACAGAAAAATTTGCTATTAAAAATTTATTTTCTACTTTTTAGTTCAAAAAAGCTGTTTTTTAAAAAATTTTTTTTATTTATTTTTTTGATTTTTTTATTAATGCAAATTTTTAAGTTACAATATTTTTTAAGTTATAATATTATTGATTATTTGCTAGATTATCCTGTGAATAAACTTCCTCCTGTAGTAAGTTGTACTTTTCCTTTCCATTGCATACCATAAAAATGTTGAATTGATTGTTCATTTCATTTATATCCCTCAGATAAAATATTTACCATGAAAGCTGGTAGAAAAAATATTGCATTTTGAAATTCCAAAAGAATTCGAATACCATATTGAGTTTTTATTTTGCTTACTTTTAAAATATGGTAATATTTACCAACGATAATCTCAGCTGCTGGTAAACTCTTTTTAAAGTAGCTTTTTTGCTCCACTTTATCGTTTAATCTTGGCCTTGGTTGATTATATGATGAGGATGATGCTGGCAATATTGTTATATCATCAATGATTTCAATTTCGCTGGAGTTCATTTTGGATGTAGATTTTTTTTAGTTGGCTTTTAAAGTGATGAATTAATTGTAAACTCTTATTACTCTCTGTTATATAAATTTTTTTATTTGCGTAGGTGGTTATTAATATAATTAATTTTTATATTTTATTTATCAATTTTAATTAATTGTACAGACAAAACCGCAATTATATAAAACACATTTAATATATTGTAGTACAAATTTATGATTAGACTTTTTTCTTTGCTAATTTCAAATATAATAATCAAATTTAATATAATTTAACAAAACCACAATTTTCTTTTTCTACCTAATATAAACGGCTTACCATTTACTAGACAAATTCTTATTAAATTTAAAATAAAAGAACACCCAAAACCTCAATTTCATATAAAGTTATTAAATTGTATGATGATAATGCAAGAACAAATTTATGATAAGACTCTTTTCTTTGCTAATATAAAACACATTTAATAAATAGTAGTTTGTTTTTTTTTATAATAACAATAGGAATCCCCTCACATCATTTAAAAAACTTTTTTTATTTTGTTTGCTTTTTAAGAATTTCCTGACATAATTTTTCACTTTTTTAGAAATTTTTAATTTCTTATCAGTATAATTCAAAAACAAAAAATTATAATTCATTTTTTTTTTCTGTTTTAAGTGTGCGTTAAAATCTAAAGTGTGCGTTAATCTAAACAAATTTCTTATCATAGAATTAACTGTAAAACAAAAAATTATTTTATTATTTTTCAAAGCAAAACAAACAAAAATAAAATATTAAAATATTGTTCTTAAAAAATCTGTGTGCCTGTTATTCAAAATTTTATAAACCCGTTTTTGATGATTCAATATTATTTCTTATCAAAACAGGATGTGACGTTACTTCGTGATATGACTCATTGATGAGTCATACCTCTCATCTTATCTCTACATCTCTTGTCTCTAACGTTACTTCTTGGTCTAGAACCGGGAACCTGGTCAATTCCTGGTCTATACCTACTTATATGGTACGACTCTTTCGCGATGTAGAGAACCTGCTCTTATATATTGATGATTTTATAATATTTGGATTTACTAAAGAAGACCATGGCAATACTTCAAAACTAGTATTAGAGCGTGAGAAATTCATAAAAATGCAACTTATGTATGGCAAGCACTAAATACCTAGATCATATATTTTCTTTAAAGTTAAAAAAATTTCAACTCTGGGTTGTTGCGGCGTATTTTCTTCACGACTCGCAGGTTTCACTTCATCGATGCAATCTTGCAGAGCTGGTAGCGGATGGTAGAAGGATGAACATTGGCGTCATCAATAGCTGCTACGCCACTGCTCACCATGACATCTGGGGTAGTTCGGATACTCAGAGGTGAGTCCCTTTTTGATTACATTTTAAGTAATAACCTTCTTATCTGTAACATTGGCAGGAACCTACCATTTTTACTAGTAATAAGCAAGAAGTTCTAGACATAACCTTAGTCTTGGATTTCATTTATTCTTAAGGCATTTTTTTCATTTATTAAAAGGCTTATGTGTTTGATATTTTAAATTTATTTAAAGATTTATTTTTATTAATAAAAATTTTATTGATTTTGGAACTCAAGTTTAAACTTGATTTAATGTTTATATAAAAAATTTAAAAAAGTTTTTAAAGCTGAATTAAAAATTGGTGAATTATTATTATCTTTGAAAAGCTTAATAATTTTTATTAATAAAAAATTTTCTTGATTATAGAACTTAAGTTTAAACTTGATTTAATGTTTATATAAAAAGTTTTTAAAGCTGGATTAAAAATTGGTGAATTATTATTATCTTTAAGAAGCTTTAAAATAGTTAATATTTAGATAAATTCAACAACTTCAATATGAAAAGTTTTTAAAGTTTGGTTTGAATACTTCATTAAAAATGGTTTTAAAAGCTTGATTTAAAATTGGTGAATTATTATGATCTTTGAGAAGCTTTATATTTAAATTAAAAGTACTGATATTTTAAATTAGAGTGAAGATATGAAAAGTTTTTTAAAGTTTGGTTATGATAAATCCAAGTATTCTTAATACTGTAAAACTTGTGTTCAAAAAGTTATTTTTATAAGTAAAAAACAATTTGCATTTCATAATAAAATTTTGTTTTGTTTTTTCATTAAAAACTATGTTAATAATTTTAATAATAAGGTTCCTTAAACTAAGCCTGCATTAGTTTTATAATGTCTACAATAATTACAATAAAGTTTATATAAATTAATTTAATTTACAATGACTCCATGCCAGGGTATGAATTTTATCATGTAATATATATCTCTTATTATCGAAAGAACTTAAAGCTATTTTATTTAAATTTTGGGTGTAAATTACATGTAAATATGATTTAAAATTGTTCATTTCTCTATATATAATTTTTTTTTTTAATAGACAGTCTTTATAATTATTTAAATTGAGGTCATTTACAACATATTTTTTCACACCTTTTGCCTTTTTTACCTGATCACCCTGAAACGACTCAAGATAATACATTTTTGATCTTAAACCAATAAATTCCGAAACAATTCTACCGTTGAATTCATCTTTAAATAATCCAAGTTTTTTTTATTTAATAAAGGGAATTTGTATGGATTTTCAGGAGTATAATCAGAAGTATCAAAATGTATGGCTAAATCTTTATGTATATCAGAATAAAAATCACCTCTTTGCATAGTATAAATGAAACTGTCGGTATCAGTATAATTTAAAGAAACTCTATTACCATATTTTGGTGTAATATAATTATAGTGAAGATCATACATTAGAATTTTGGATTGTTCTAACACAGAGAAACCTAAATATATCTGTTTGTTATAAATAACTTAGGATTTATTCAGTTAAATTGCAATTAAATTTTCAGTAAATCTAGATGAACTATGGTAATTAGGTTTTGCTATTAGACCTCGAGCATCCAAAAGTCTCTCTTCACTTTCCCATGAAGAGGCTATTTTCACAACGACTCTCTTGTCAACATTCTCCATAGTACTTCCGAAAACGGCATTATTGATTAAATTAAAAAAGTCTTTCTCAAAATTATTTAATGCATTAGTTCTGTGCATGTTATTTAAATTTTTTTTTTTTTTTTACGAGGGACGGTAGAAAACATCAAAAGTCACTCAAAAGAACTGCACGAGGTTCTCTGAGTAGTGTTGGACTCTAACCAACCAAAACCACCCCCTTTAAAATCGAACTATAGGATTGGACCTTTAATACATAATCATATAATGTACAGCTTAGTTTTGGGGAAAAGGATGGGGAAAGGATTACTTGGGTGTTTAAATATAGGAGAATTGGGATTATGGAGGATGAAGGGAAAAATTTGGATAGTTATTTTGAAGAAAGATGTTAGTGTTTTTCTTGAATTTCGATATATCGTACACAAATGAATTACCAACTTTTGGGAACACATGTGCGGGCATAAGGTTCCATAAACGCGACGTGCGCATGACAATCGAATTTCCGAATGCTGTATTGCGCCATCTTGCCAGTTCGACAGTGTATGGGTGGGCATCTGTTGCACTCCTCGTTTCACGTTGGAAAACTTTGAGTGGAGGCATCAATTGTTTTATTTCTTTAGAACAGGTGTTCACGCCTACAAGGTATCTATAAGAGAGGGTCAATGACCCAACAGTACGGCGATGGCAAAGTGGAGTGAGCGTTGAGGTAACACTGGGGTCGCCAATAAGGCGAATAGCTCTGTTTTGCACTTTGTCGAGATAACCTAGCGCTGTTTGGGGTGCTCCAGCCTAAATATGTGCGTTATACTCCATTTTCGGCCTAATGTACATTTTATAGATGTTGAGAAGATCGGAAGGAGAAAAGTAAGCTTTACAGCGATACAAGAAACCTAGACATTTAGCAGCATTTTTAGCTATACCAAAAATATGATTTGACCAGGTCAATTTCTGATTTAACTCGATGCCCAGAATATTTAAATCTGTTGAGTGCTGCAAAGCTTCACCTTGAAAAGTCAGGTTTGGTGTAGTAGTAGCTACTTTGCGCGAGATTAAACAGCATTGCGCTTTTTTGATGTTGAAATCAACTCTGTTGATTTCTCCCCATTTTTGGATTTTCGCTAAATCATTATTTAGCTCACTGATATTGAAGTTTCTTGCTGTTCTATTAATTTGGTGATTAATACCACAGCGACTATGAAATTCATAGGAAGCTACAAGGGTGCTGTCATCTGCGAAACTATAGATTGGATTGAAGGTAATTTAAAGGAGGTCATTGATAAATATTAAGAAGAGAGTGGGGGACAAAACCGATCCCTGAGGGACACCAGCATTAATTATAAAATTGTCAGATGAATAACCATCGACAAGTACCCGAATCATGCTATTCGAAAGGAAATCTCCAATCCATTTTAGAAAGACTCTACCTAGTCCTAACGCTTTGCATTTTGCTAATAAAGCATCATGCCAAACACGGTCGAACGCTTTAGAAATATCCAGAGCCACTACATCAGATTCACCAGAATGGTGACGGCTGATATTCAACTTTTCGCAAAGGTAAGTCATGAGATCCCCGGTTGAACGACGGGCTCTGAACCCGTATTGTCGATCATGAAGCAAACCTCTACGATCCAGATATTTCAAAAGCTTCTGGTTTATTATTTTTTCCATTACCTTGGAAAGAACCGAGGTTATAACAATAGGACAGTAGTTAGAGGGATCGCCTTTATTACCTTTTTTGGAATTGGAAAAACATGCGCAACCTTCCATTGGGTAGGGTGAATACCCGAAGTAAAGGAAAGATAAAAAAGGTTGCGTAGAGGTTTTGAAATACTTGAATAGGTAGTTTTAAGTACCATGGTAGTGATACCATCTGGACCGGCTGATTTTTTTGCATCAAGATTTTTCAAGATTTTCATCACTGCTCTTGTCCTAAAGTATATTTTACCGAAGGAGTAGTCAACTTCAGGAACAGTTGGTGGCTATAAAGTTGGCTGAGGCAGTGTCGAGTTGGAAGAGAACTGCTTGCCAAACAAGTTCGCTTTCTCAATGTACTTCAATGTACATTCAAATCAATGTACTTTTTCAACCAATCAGATTGCTGAAATTTTAGAGATCTATGAACTTTTTGAAGTACTATACCATTTTGAAGGCATTGCTTTAAATTTCGGTAATGAATAACATATTTATACCAACCATATAAATTATTCGCATCTAAATAAACAATATATGTTGAATTTTCTTCTCTTTTATAATATTCCCCCATATATTTATTGTTGTTTTTTGAATGTCTTAAGGAACATTGACTAATACCACCACGTATTCCTTTTTGGAAAAAATTGTACATATTAATATCAGTTAATAACTCTAACTCAACACCTGTATATTTTATCATAACAACCCAAGTAAGGCCCGGTGCAGTGTAAAAATTAGCAGGATCTAGTTCATAAATTTTTCTACATATTTTTCGAAAATTTTCAAAAACATCTGTCAATATTAACACATCAGTTTTTTAGTATATTTTCATGTAATCTGCGAGATTTTTACAATTAAATGTGTGCCATACGGTAGTTGGGTGATTATAGTCAGTATTAGAACAAGCGGTATTTATCATTCGGTTCTTAAATGCTTCTTGATGTGGTAAACATTCCTCATAAAGTTTTTCTATCGAATCAATGTATTCATAGGGGTAAACTCCTTTCCGCCTCATTAATTCAAATTTTTCCTCAGAATCAAATGCTTTTCTGATGTGCTCTAAATTCTCTTCATTTCAATTCCTACACAATGAGTCAAGGCTTGAGGCCATAAATCTAAAACTATCAAGAAAACGTAAATAAAAATGATTGTCTCCGTCAAGACTAATTTGTTCGGTCAGTGAAATGTAAAGTTCTTTATTTAAAGGTAATACAGCAATATTACCTTTAATTTCATTCAAACCCCTAAACAATAAATGACAATCGTATTTTGAAAAAAGTCTTCGTCCAATGTTAGTTGTTCCTTTGATTTCGGTAGCATGTGATGATTTTGAAATATATTTGTGCATTTATTTACCAACGATGTTATAAACTCCTTAGCACAATCAACTCCTGCAAACTCCTCATAACCACTCAAAGAATCATCGAAAGTACATTTAAAATAATATGAAAATGCTATTGGTACATTTCTAGGTATACTTATAGTTGATGAAATTTCTGGATTAGGGTTACAAGAGTTGGGGATGTTATATCGCTAATTTTATATGAAGATGTTTCATATTCACTAGATTGTGATGCAAATCGTTGTAACGCTGATATCATACTCCACTTGAAACAGTATACGTCTTCATTTCCTACATTTATACAGGCTCTCCTTCGAATAATTGATATTGGGAGAGCGATATATGATGATCCGCGGATTGGTTGATATTTATTTATATTTATTTCAACCCGACAAATTTGTATTATCGCCCAGCCGCTATCGTTTTCCTGAAATTCTTCAGCTTGTTGTTGGATCTTCTCTGTTATATTATCATATGTAGCAGAAAGATCATCCGCACGTGTAGAAATTTTCATTTGGCTTTGAAAAGATTTGGTTGATAAATTTTCTACATCGTCATCAATCGGCTTAATATATATAATCTCCAAAGAGTTCAAGGTTAAATTTTATAGCATTATGCTTTCTTAATGAGCATTGTAGTAATTCAATAACTTCATTTTTGATACAATCGAGAAACTCTCTGGTATTTAAAATCGCTTCATTTTCATTATCCCGCAGGTATGTTTCCAATCTACCATCAAAAGACTGATTAATTTTTCGTAAATTTTTAGTAACATGTTCAGCTGAATTCATTTTATGTGAATTTGTACGCAGATGTGCAACTTGAAACTTTTTAGAGATGTATTTTCCACAGGGGGTGCAAAACAAATCTTCTTTTTCAGCGTTATGTACCAATTTCAAGTGTTTTTTCAAGCTACCAGCTCTTGTGAATTCCTTGGAACAGATTTCACAAGCTAATTTTGATCTCTTGTCTTGTGAGTTATTTTTTTTTTTGTTTTTATAAAAAATAACTTTATGTTATGCTATTAATATAACTTTATGTTATGAATAGATTTTAAATTACACAAATTCTTTTATGCTTTTTTGAAATTGTTATAATGGATTTATTAAGATTTAAAAATAATACAGTAAGTATGTTATAATGTTAATTTTTAAGATTTTTTTATGTAATCCATATATGCATACATAAACTATAAAAATAATACATTTGGAATATTTTTATTTCACTTTAAATTAATTAATAAAATAAATGCGAAAGTCATAAATCAATTTATAATAATAGAAAAATGTTACAAAAGTCCTTGACAACTTTTCAAATACTGCAACAATGTTGCACCATATTAGATATTGAATTTATTATAAATTAAATTCTATGCTACAAGTTTTAGGTGTATTTTTAAAAATAAAATAAATAATGATTAAATAAATTAAATTTAAATAAATGCAACATGTAATGCATAAGTAAAAAATGTTTTTTTTTTTTTTTTTCATTCTGTTAAAAATTAATTGTTGCATTGAAAATTCCATGTGTTATTGAATTAATATCTACTCACGATTATTTAATCAATATTTTTTTTTTATTTTACAACATTGTATAATAAGTTTTTTTATTTTTATATCAAGTGAGATGTGTCACGTATTGAAGTCAATGTTGAAAACGCAACTTGTAAGTTGTTGAAAAGATTTATTGTTTTCACAAAGGAATTTATGAATAAATTTAGTTTACTTCCTGGTTGCTATAAATAATAATTCGAGGTACATATGTGTCATGCAATTATTTAAGAAATTACATGATAATTGACATAGTTCTATTGCATTAGATATAAACTAATAATTACTTAGTTTATGCAGTTTTTTTAATTAATCAGATCAGGATAAAGAAACTATGCATGCATTATATTTCTAAAAAAAGTAGTGGGTATTTGCTTTCAAACAGGAGGTATATAATACTTTGAAAATTCAAAATAGTTCTTTACTTTACTTTGAAAAACAAATAAATTTAAAATCAAATCCAATTCAAAATATAAATTAAAAATGGTAAGATATTTTTTCGATCAATATTATTTCTGTTATCCTTATTATTTTCAACATTCTAGGTTTTCATTAATGAATTAATAGCATTAGGAAAAGGGGAACAAGAACTTTTTAAAAATATTGATGTGCTCGCCATAGACAAGATGTATAAAGCTATAACGTTAACGGGCAAAAAGCACTACTGTGTGAGGTAAAGGATCCGTTCGATAATGAAAAAATAACGTTTTACATGCCGAACAGATTTAACAAAAAAATGTCAACAGATTCTGAATTAAGCGAATTAAACAAAGTAGGTTTCAATATTAAGTTCTTGGGAAGAGACGAACCCAGATGGAACATGGCTCTATTCGAGTTAATACCAATGACGAGTATCGATTCCCAAAAAAAACTATTGAAATAAAAAAAAAAATACAAAGACCTTACTATTTAATAAAAGAAAAAAAATTTAATTTTAAATTGTAAAATTGTTTGTATTTTATATTTCTCGAAACAAATATTATTCAGGCTAATCCATTTAAATCAACCATTGCTTCTGGAGGGCCGATATCCGGTCCCCAAAAGTCCAATATCGGCCGCCCTTTAAAGTGGGGCCTTATTAGGGCAACCCCCCTTTATTGATTCTGGATGGGATCCCCGGATGTCCGAAATATAGTCTCCAAGGTCCCGTGTAAGTCCTTGAGGGTCTGGTCCTCAGAGGTTCGAAATATTGCCTCCAAGGTCCGGTATCGGTCCTCAAGCATCCGGCATCGGTCCTTGAGGGTCCGGCATCGTTCCTTAATTGTCCGATACCTGCCTATGCTACTGCTAAAGCCTCCCTTCCCTTAGGGGGATCCCTCCTTTTTCCCTCTCTTTTTAAAATCGTATTAGGTAGAAATTAGAGGTTTTCAAGTTATTTTAATATAGTAAGGTACAAAATGAGCAGCAGGAAGGCAGTAGTTGATCTACAGTTGGAAATAATAAGCAATATTTCTTGAAGGAATTTGCTTTGATAGCTGAAAGGTCACTGATACCAAAGCTGTTTATGTTTAAAGCACCTTACTCGTTCGAAGAGTTAAATAGTGATGCTAAACAGAAGAAATAATTCAATAAAATGCAAATAAATGGGCTTGACTGGGATGATGGATTTATAGAATATTTAGCGATTAGAAATATTTTAAAGGAAAATTTAAATTCATTCGATGTCGTTTACGTAAAGGGGTACCAGAAAAAGGAATTTTTAGATAAGTTTGTTTCCAGTTCAGTAGAAGTTATCAATTTAGATAATGACATTCCATCTCTTCAGAAACTAAGGAATTTCACAACCATTTGCGCTCACCATAACATAACTGAAAATTTAAAAAGATGTGCTGTAAAAAATTGTATGAATTTGTATATGTATTTAATAAAAGAAAATAATTGATTTTAAAAAATATTTGTTTTATTTATTGTTGACTAAGATAACATTTCCGATAGAAACATAGGTATTTCATAAAATAGTCTAGAATAGTTACACTGAGCTATGTGTAAATTCATTGGAATGTAGAAATCTTCTTGTTCCAATCTTAATTTATTCTTTGCGATACATCTATCAAAATATTTGAATATATATTCTCATACATTAAGTTCAGCTCCATTGTTATATGATATCACTGCTTGTATAAAATCTAGCATAAGACAAAAACGAGTGTTATCATCTACCTGCAATGTAAGTTTTTTTAGTTGCATGATTGCATGCATTGCTTGTGCTCTGCATGATTAAATTTTAGCGAAAATCCTTTTGAATTTAATTTTGCTTGACTGTTTTTAAAATCATGATAAAATATATACCATTCCAAATAATTCATTACGCTTATAACTTTCTTTTGTCTTGGAAAATTATTGATGCAGCAAAATTTTCAATATTAAATCCAAAAAATAATTTTCAATGTTTTTTATCCAAAAAATAAATATAGCTTAATAAAAGGTTCAGCAATGGCTCACCTTTTTCTGTTTTAAATACTTCTGAATTTGTAGACTGCTCCATTATTTTTTAACTGATGAATTCTATTTTAGAATTTTCTATTTATAGTTTTTCTTCCACATTTTTAAAAATTTTTCGAAATATTCTTTGTATTTTTTTATCGTTTTTAAGTGGGGCTGATGTGTCGAATAAATTAAGAAAATATTTTATGCTTTTACGGGAACTTCGCATCCATAGATATACACAACAATAACGTCCGCAAACAGATGTTAAATTACTTTGTAAACGCTTATTGTTGAAAACAAAACATGTTGATTGATTTTGTAGAAATTTTATAATCTCATTGTGAAACTTGTATTTCCAAATGGATCAAAATATTCTGCACACTCTTGAACTGGAACAAATATTGCTAACCAATGTGTTCCCTTTTCATTAGAAGTATCGGTATTTACCACCAAAATACTAGGTTTTAAAACTTGTTTTGGTAATTGATCAAAATCATAAACACCTCTAAAAATTTTATGCGTTAACTTATTACATTTCAGGACTTTTAAAATCTGAAGTGTATTCATTATCTTGCAAACGTGAAATATCAATTAGTCGAGTATTTCCTCGTATAAATATTGTCAAAAATTCTGCTTTAAGTTTTCCATTTGTTAAGACTAGATCGAATTTTTCAAGCAAATTTATTAAGTTATTAGTTATTTTTTCGTTATCAATATGTCCAAAAGAGTAATTCTCAATATCTGTTTTTATACCCTACACCTAAAGTATAGGGTATATTAACTTTGGTATGGTGTTTGTAACCACCAAAAGGAAGCGAGTTAGATATGGACATGTATATATATTCTGAATCAGGATCATCTCCTGAGTCGATTTAACGATGTCCGTCCGTCCGTCCGTCTGTTCGCACGATAACTCAAAAATTAATAAAGCTATCTTGATGAAATTTATATAGTAGGTTACTAATTACGAAAGGAAGGCTAAGTTCGAATCTGAACAAAATCGGTCCATGGGTTCGGATTCTGGAAGCTTCCGAATGATTCCGGAGCAAACGAGATTATGTACAAAACCAACAAAGATAGAACTTTTAAATTTTGTACAACGATGTTCCTTCCCGTTCGATTTATGTCTCTGAAATTTGAGAGGATTTGGTCCATGGGTTTGGATTTTGGAAGCTTCCGAACGAGCACCAGAGCAAATGAGATTATCTCCAAAACCAATAAAGATATAACCTTTAAATTTTGTACAATGATGTTCCTACCCGTTCGATTTTTGTCTCTAAACTTTGGGAGGATTTGGTCCATGGGTTCGGATTTTGGAAGCTTCCGAACGAGCCCCAGAGCAAACGAGATTATCTCCAAAATCAACAAAGATAGAACCATTAAATTGTGTACAATGATGTTCCTTCCTGTTCGATTTATGTTTCTGAAATTTAAGAGGATTTGGTTCATGGGTTTGGATTTTGGAAGCTTCCGAACGAGCCGCAAAGCAAATGAGATTATCTTCAAAAACAGAGATATAAGATATAACCGTTAAATTCGGCAAAATGGTGTTCCTTCATGTTTGATTTATGTTTCTGAAATTTGTGAGGATTTGGTCCATGGGTTCAAAACTGGGAAGTTCCAGACGAGTCCCAGAGGAAACGAGTATATCTCCACAACCAACAAAGATAGAACTTTTATTTTTGGTACAAAGGTGTTCTGTTATGTTTCCTTTTCAGTAAAATTGGAAACTGACATTTGAAAGAAATTGAACCATGGGTTCGTATTTTGGAAACTTCGGAAGAGCACAAGAGCAACGAGCATATCTCCAAAACCAACAAAAGTAGAACCTTTAAATTTAGTACAATGGTGTTCTGGCATGTTTTCTTTATGTTCCTGAGATGGATTCGATGAATTAGAGTGGCAATTCGGGTCCCTAACACACACCTCCCAAGGACTAACAATCTTCGAAATTAATAAAGATAGAAACTTAAAATTTTTTACAAAGGTTTCAAGCATATCCCAAGTGTATGCTTTTTTTACGTTCCTGAAATTCGAGTTGAATTAGACAGAAAGGGAAGAAGTTCAAGCAGCTGCCAAAAAAACCTATGGATTTTTTATTTAATTCGAATTATTCAGGTGTAGGGTATTAATAAGTCGGTTGCATCGACTTACTGTTACATTTACTTGTTTTTAAATCTCTGACAGGAAATTTATACTTTAATTCTTTTACAATAGTTTTACATTTTTCTTTTATACCAGCCACATCAATGTTTTCTTACAAATATTGTATTGTTATCGTCCGTACTGAACGATAAATCTACTAAAGCACATGTCATTTTTTAATGAATAGAGATGGTTCACTAATATTCCTTTTATATGTTCACGTAGACGTTACAATTTTTATGAATTTCGATATTAGCGTCGAATTCTGCAAATACAATACAAGTTAATGTTGAAGTTAATGGAGAGCTGAGTCTTGCTTCAATCTTAACTACTCCCTGGTTTAATAAACTCTGACATGTATCTGTTCCCCAGCCGTCTGGTGATAAATCAAAAACCTGTATTGTATAACCTTTTGAAAATAGTTCTTTTGAAATATGATATCATCTATCAGAATGATGTATACCTGTTCTGCTAAATGTTAAATATGCTCGAGAATTACAAAAATTATTCGATGTAAAACTTGTTTCAATTGCAGAGTTTGGTGTAGGCACTCCATTCACATATAATTAAAATTGTGTGAGATTTTGATGGTGGAAATGGTATGGATTTTTTTAATCTCTTACCATTGAAATTTTCATTATTAACCAAACAAAATATAGAGCTTTTGGTATTTGCCCTATAAATATATTATCCAATGATATGTTAGATGTGTTAGCTGGAATTGTAAATGTTTTGATTTCACTTCTGGTATACAAATATTTCGCGTTAGCCTTTTCCGGACAGTATTATGTGCTATTAATATGCTAGGATTAATTGTTAAATGTTTCATTTCATTGCTTCGAGAATTTTTAAATAGCTTTCATCGGCATCGTTGAAGAAAATAAAAAAATCTTGTTTTTCTAGGGCTAAAGTAATTCGAATGTCAACATTATTTAAAAGTAATTTAGGAGTATTTTTTCAATACTACATGTAATTTTACCATTAATTCTATACTGTATAATTTTTGTCTTGATTTAGAATCAGAATTGTTAAAATCATTTACATTTGGTTTATCCAATTTCCAACCAGATGCTTCCAGATGTGTTTGACTGGAATCTGTACCATAATTTAGTAAAGTAGTTAAGTATGCTTTATAATGGTATAAGGAGTCTGAAGGAGTGATGTTTTTTCCGTTTAGTTTTGTTTAATTAAAGAGTGTAATAAATTATTTACAACACTGGGCTGCGGAGCTGCCCTTGCTTCAGTTCCGGTTCCTACTTTATCATTTGCTCTCCAAACTGATCCATCTTTTTTTAATATTTGAACTTTAAATTTTATATAGATTAGGGATGAATCTCGATATTTATCTCCATTTCCAAGTGAAACAAATTCAATAGTTGACGGTGATGCCTCTGAAGAAGCTAAAGGATTGTATGCTACCTCTTCTGAACGCAAAATACTTGTTTGTACGAGTAATGACGCAAAAAGATTAAGTTCAACAATATTACATAGAAGTCATCTTGACTATCCATCTTTGTTAACATCTACTAAAACATAAAATGTTGAACTATTCATATGTTGTCCATTCCGGTGTTGATGAAGTTCTTATTTTGAACTTCTTAGTAAAGGTTTTAGTTTTGTTTTTTTTTGTTTCAGGAAACTGTGAAAGTATAGTTGAGGAAATTTAACTACCGGCCGATCTTAGTGTCTTCGTTTTTTCAGGAGATGGTACAGCAATGGTAATTACATCACCACTTGGTGTTTCAAACATTCGATAATCAGAGCTTAGAGATGGTCTTTCGACTAATTTTTCATCTTTCAACATTTCAGTTTGAGTTAATTTTTTAAATGAATTTTCATCATCCTAATCATAATGTGTTAAATAGATATCAATACTTGAATTTTCTTTTTTAGGATCATATTCAAACACATCATCTGTAACTAATGGTAAAAAATCGGTCTGTGTTGATATCGACTTGAATTTAGGTAATTCAGTTTCTGTATATGCATTTCGTTTAGAAAAGAATTTTGTTTGAGTGCCTATATCAATTAATGTAAGATTATTAGCCTATTCTGGTAATTTTTTTGCGTGTTTTTTGTTAATTCCATATTTGAGGAGATTTTGCCGATATAAGTACCATTTTTGCAATGGTTATAATTTTTTGTCATATAAAACTTTTTTCATTTTTTGATCTAATATATCCAAGTTTTTATTTATTTATTTATTTATTTAATACTAGCTTAAATCAAGCAGGTTACAATAAAAATACTTAATCTACTTTAAAGCTAAAGTTAAACAAAATTAAACAAAATCAAATAACAACTAATTAATAATAATTAAATGAGAAAAAAATAAAAAAGAAATACAATAGAAATCTAACTATAAATTACAACAAAATAAGTTCAATTAAGAATCCTCAGGTCAACTTCATTCACACAAATATAGATTACTTTTGAGTGATTGCTTTGTTAGTAAGAGGTTAATATGAGGTTTATATATGTTACAAAGAGACATCATCCTATTAATAGGTTCATGTTTCCCATAATTAGTTCTATGAAAATGCAAGTTAAACATATTTACAGATCTTAATCTAGAATATGAAGCAAAATTGAGTTTAGCAAATAATTGAGAAGAAAAAATATTATCTTTAATTAATTCGGTTAAAAACACTATATCTATAAACACTAATCTATGTTCGTATGGCGGTAGTCTTAAAGGATCTTCCCATGGAAGAAAGCGTAAAGCAAATCTTAGAAATTTTTTTTGAACTGATTCTATTATATTTATATGAATATTATAAAACGGGCTCCATATCTGGGAAGCATATTCCAAGTTAGGTCTAACCAAACAAGTAAAAAGAGATTTTAATACATAAGGATCATCAAATTCTCTTGCTCAACGTTTAATGAAATAATTTACTAAATTTTGAAAATATTTCTGGTGACATAACAATCATTCGCTGCATTATGTCTTACTGAGCAATTTTCCTATTACACCAGATAATATAGTTCCGATTAAAGTTGGTAAAAATCCACCATGTTGAACTAATATTTTTCGTTTGGCTTTTATACTTTTCTTTGTACAGGATAGGAATCTCAATTTTTTTTTATGTTTTTTTAATTTAGCTTTTTCTGCTGGTGAAATTTTATTATTACTATTTAATATATTGATTGCAATTTCAGCAACAGTTTTTATAATATCACCATCACAATATTTAAGAATATTATCACGAAATTTCTTCTTGTTGCACTTTTCTAGTACATGTAATATATGTTGGTTTTTCTTCAATCGTTTCATACTTTTGACAGTTGTTCAAATCACTCGTATCACAGAAGCATATGCAATATTCTGAAAAAATATTAGTTCTAATACGAAACAAATCGTTAACGTCTTGTGTTAAATCCAACACAATATCAGCATGTGGATTTAAGGTTGATTCATTATATACCCCGAGGAAACCTTTTATATTTTCCGAATATAGTTGTCTTTCCGAAGAGGAAAAATCTGCGATTTATCTAGAGGGTTTTTGAAAACACGAAATATTTACAATTTAATGAAATATCTCTTGAGAATTTCCCCTGATGAAAAACGTTTTGCGTTAACAATACAATATATAAATTACGATGGTGCGAACCTTTAGTAAATAGTTTGCATACCTGTTTATTTGCAGAATCTAACATTAAATCATCTAAAACAATTTAAGTAGGTCTATTTTCATTCCCACTAAACTCTTTGGGATACCAGTATTCCAAAGTCTATATCAGGAAAATCTATATCAGGACTATCTACTAGTAGTCTATATCAGGAAAATCTATATTTTTCGGAACAGCAGATATGTTTTCGGAACAGCAGATATTTCTTACACCATTTTATTTTTTCAATTTTCGGATGAATCAATCTGTCTATATTTTCAATTAAATAACATACAAATGTTGTTTTCCCACAACCAGATGGTCCCGCAATCATCATTGTAAATGGATGAATAAAGTTAATAATTTTTGGTCTGTGTCTGATAAGAAACTGAATTTGTGAAATTATATAAAAGCAGCGAACATATTCTTAGTACAGTCATTTTGAATTATGGAAGTAGAGAAGTTCTTAAATATTTATCAATCCGTCTTATTAGATGATCATAAGAAACTAATATTACATCTATACACACACATTAAAAATTATTCTGGAGTAAATAAGTACACTTCAATTTATGGTACTCATTTTACCCTTTGTCCATGGGCATATGATAGTTCTACTTCTGGACCGGACCCATGTGAATGTCATACAATAGAAAATTATAGCATAACTATATACGTGGAAAATTTAATTAAATGGTACGAGAATAATGTTGAAATTACAAGTTGTATCAGAAATTCGAAGAAAATTTACGCGAACAAAATTTATTCAAAATTATTTAAATGATACTTGGCAAATTGATTTGGTTGAAATGATTCGATATGCAAAATTCAACAAGGGATATAAATATTTATTAACAGTAATTGATACATATTCAAAATTTGCGAATGCTGAACCAGTTGAAAACAAAGGTGCTGATAATGTTTTAATCGCAATGAAAAATATTTTTAAGCGAGCTGGTAAAAAACTAAAAAATTTACAATCTGATCAAGGAATTTTTCAACAAAAAATTTCAAAATCTAATGAGGAAAAATAAATACAATTAACCATTATCATACACATTCAGAACTAAAAGCATCAATTGTAGAACGTTTCAATCGTACGCTAAAAAACATGTTGTGGAAACAATTTAGTTTACAAGGCACATATAAACGGTTAACTATTCTACCATTGCTAATAGAAAAATATAACTCAACATACCATCATATAATTAAACTTACACCTAAAAAGGTTACAAAGAAAAATGAGAAATTATTATTAAAAACTGTGTACAATAAATTAAAAGTATTCCGAAAAGCAAAATACAAAGTTGGAGATTTTGTTCGTATAAGTAAATTTAGAGGTGTATTTGCAAAAGGTTATCAACCTAATTGGTCAACAGAAATCTATACCATAGCAAAAAGAACTGATCCAATAACATACAATTTACTCGATTACACACAAAAACAAATAAAAGGCAGTTTTCATGAACCTGAACTTACATCTCTTAAATTTCCTAATGTTTACCTTGTAGAAAAAATAATAAGAAAAAATGGAAATCAAGTTTTGGTTAGGTGGGGCTTGGCTTTGATAAAAAACATGATTCATGGATAAGTAAGTCGATGCAACCGACTTATTAATACCCTACACCTGAATAATTCGAATTAAATTAAAAATGCATAAGTTTTTTTGGCAGCTGATTGAACTTCTTCCCTTTTCTGTCTTATTCAACTCGAATTTCAGGAACGTAAAAGAAGCATCCTCTTGGGATATGCTTGAAACCTTTGTAAAAAATTTTAAGTTTCTATCTTTATTAATTTCGAAGATTGTTAGTCCTTGGGAGGTGTGTGTCAGGGACCCGAATTGCCACTCCAATTCATCGAATCCATCTCAGGAACATAAAGAAAACATACCAGAACACCATTGTACTAAATTTAAAGGTTCTACTTTTGTTGGTTTTGGAGATATGCTCGTTGCTCTTGTGCTCTTCCGGAAGTTTCCAAAATACGAACCCATGGTTCAAATTCTTTCAAATGTCCAATTTTACAGAAAAGGAAACATAACAGAACACCTTTGTACTAAAAATAAAAGTTCTTTCTTTGTTGGTTGTGGAGATATACTCGTTTGCTCTGGGACTCGTCCGGAAATTTCCAAGATTTGAACCCATGCACCAAATCCTCAAATGGAAACATAACAGCACACTCTTGTACTAAAAATAAAGGTTCTATCTTTGTTGGTTGTGGATATATTCTCGTTTGCTTAGCGGCTCGTTCGGAAGCTTCCAAGATAAGAACCCATGAACCAAATCCTCTCAAATTTCAGAGACTTAAATAAAACATGAAAGAACACCACTCTGCCAAATTTAAAGGTTATATCTTAGTTGGTTTTGGAGATAATCTCATTTGCTGGCTCGTTCGAAAGCTTCCAAAATCCGAACCCATGGACCAAATCCTCTCAAATTTTAGAGACATAAATCGAACGAGATGGAACATCATTGTACAAAATTTAAAGGTTATATCTTTATTGGTTTTGGAGATAATATCATTTGCTCTGGTGCTCGTGCGGAAGCTTTCAAAATCCAAACCCATGGATCAAATCCTCTTAAATTTCAGAGACATAAATCGAAAGGAGAGGAACATCATTGTACAAAATTTAAAGGTTCTATCTTTGTTGGTTTTGGAGATAATCACGTTTGCTCCGGAATCATTCGGAAGCTTCCAGAATCCGAACCCATGGACCGATTTTGCCCAGATTCGAACTTAGCCTTCATTTCCTAATTAGTAACCTACTATATAAATTTCATCCAGATAGCTTTATTAGTTTTTGAGTTATCGTGCGAACGGTCGGACGGACGGGCATCGTTAAATCGACTCAGGAGGTGATCCTGATTCAGAATATATATACATGTCCATATCTAACTCGCTTCCTTTTGGTGGTTACAAACACCATACCAAAGTTAATATACCCTATACTTTAGGTTTGAAAGCTTCCAAACGAGCACCAGAGTAAATGAGATTATCTCGAAAACTAACTAAGATATAACCTTTAAATTTGGCAGAATGGTGTGATTTCATATTTTATTTAAGTCTCTGAAATTTGAGAGGATTTGGTTCATGGGTTCGGATCTTGGAAGCTTCGGAACGAACCCCAGAGCAAACGAGTATATTTCCACAACCAACAAATATAGAACCTTTATTTTTAGTACAAGAGTGTGCTGTTATGTTTCCTTTTCTACAAAATTGGAAACTGACATTTGAAAGAATTTGAACCATGGATTCGTATATTGGAAGCTTCCGAACGAGCCCCAGAGCAAACGAGATTATCTCCAAAACCAACACAGATAGAACCTTTACATTTTTTACAAAGATGTTCCTTCCCGTTTGATTTATGTCTCTGAAATTTAAGAGGATATGGTCCATGGGTTTGGATTTTGGAAGCATCCGAACGAGCCCCGGAGCAAATGAGATTATCTCCAAAAACAACAAAGAAATAACTTTTAAATTTGGCAGAATGATGTTATTTCATGTTTGATTTAGGTCTCTGAAATTTGAGAGGATTTGGTTCATGGGTTCGGATTTTGGAAGCTTCCAAACGAGCCCCAGAGCAAACGAGATTATCTCCAAAACCAACAAAGATAGAACCTTTAAATTAGGCAGAATGGTGTTCCTTCATGTTTGATTTATGTTTCTAAAATTTGTGAGGATTTGGTCCATGGGTTCAAATTTTGGGAGCTTCCGGACGAGCCCCAGAGCAAACGAGTATATTTCCACAACCAACAAAGATCGAACCTTTAAATTTTTTACAATAATGTTCCTTCCCGTTTGATTTATGTCTCTGAAATTTAAGAGGATATGGTCTATGGGTTTGGATTTTGGTAGCTTCCGAACGAGCACCAGAGCAAATGACATTATCTCCAAAAGCAACAAAGATATAACTTTTAAATTAGGCAGAATGGTGTTCTTTCATGTTTGATTTATGTTTCTAAAATTTGTGAGGATTTGGGCCATAGGTTCAAATTTTGGGAGCTTCCGGACGAGCCCCAGAGCAAACGAGTATATCTCCACAACCAACAAAGATAGAACTTTTAGTTTTAGTAGAAAGGTATTCTGTTATGTTTCCTTTTTTGTAAAATTGGAAACTGACATTTGAAAGAATTTGAACCATGGGTTCGTATTTTGGAAACTTCCGGACGAGCACAAGAGCAACGAGCATATCTCCAAAACCAACAAAAGTAGAACCTTTAAATTTAGTACAATGGTGTTCTGGCATACGAAATATTGTTTAGGTAGTATTTATACAACGCTTTTTTAAAGGCGCAACTTTGTTGCGGTGTCTATGTATTGTTATAATACAAAGTATAGGAATATTTGAAATTGAATCATAATGTATTTTTAAAGACGCAAATTTGTTTAATTTTATTCATTTAAGTACATAGTGGCAAAAAGGAATAATCGAAAGTATTTTAAATTTATTGTAAATTCAAAATTTTTTGAATCGAGAAATTTGAATATTATTATTATTATATTTTCTTTATTTCATTCAAACTTAGAACTAAGACTATTAACAAATTATGAGTTTTCCTTTCAGTTTTCAATAAGAAAAGTGATGAATGCTACATTAATTATACAAATATCTTAATGAACTTAAAATACATTAAATTGAAATTGTGGGAAAATTTATGTATTATTTTCAAATTATATATGTATATGAATTTACAGTATCAAAGTTTAGTTCAAACTAAAAAAAAGGAAAATATTATATATAAGATTATCTTTAAAATTATAAATGCTTCAACAACAAAAAGGAAAAAATATATACTACAATTTTAACAAGTAAAAAATAACTAAAATTCGATCAAAAAACAATTACAATAGATAATAAATGAACTATAAATATTACAGTAGGTTTTATTGTAAATTCAATATCGTTCAAATTATAAGAAAAAAGCCATAATTTAACTTGTTTTAAGAATAGTGTTTTAATTCTAATTATTCTACAATCAAATGGAAGAGCATTCCACAAACAAGGTGCCGTAATGATATAAAATTGGCTAACTTTGTTTTTATTAAATTCTGGTACACCAACAAAAAAGTTACTATTATTTCTTAAATTGTAATGTTCATATATTAAAGAAGTAAAGTGCCCAGAATTTTCAAAAAATATTTTTAAAAATTTTCAGAAGTATAAATGTCTTAATGGACAAATGTCCAAGTTTTTGAATAAATCAAAACTGTGTGTTCCTCTAGGTACTTTGCAAATTAATCTTATTGCATATTTCTGTTCAACAAGTAAAGGTTCAATGTTACTGAAATAAACACTTCCCCAGCAACTTAACCCATATTTTTTTAAATAACCCATCAGATACCAATTTAAGAATATATTTAGAACAATACTGACTTAAATGTAAGATTTGTCTTATCAGTTTATTTAAATAATTTTTGAGATATAAAATATGTTCTTTCCAATTAAGTTTAGAATCCATAAAAACACCTAAATATTTAAATTTATCGACATTGTTAATTAAAAAACAATCAACTGTATATACATAATTACGTTCTGAAATAAGGATACTACTGTGTAAACAATTATTATTAGACAAAGGAACATTGGTAGAAAACGGCGAGTGAAATTGAAAAGAGATGTTGTTTAAGTTTTCATTAAAATACATAAATTCAGTTTTTCTACTTATAATTAAATGGTGATTATTAAACCAATTTCTTAGGATTCGTATAATAATAATTAACAGCTGAAACTGAGCTTAAAGAGGAATCATTTGCATAAGACAGAGCAGTGTCATCTGCGAAAGCAGTTAATTTACCTTTAATAGGCTGAAGGAATATCGAATTTATATAAATCAAAAATAAGAGCGGACCTAGAACACCTATATTAGAGACCAAATTCGAACTAAAAGAATTTTTTATTTTTACTTTTTGATTTCTATTCATAAGGTAGGAACCTAACCATTTGTGAATAAAACCTTGGAACTCAGCTCTATACAACTTATCCAATAATATCTTAACCATGTCAAAAGCTTTCGTGATATCAATGAATAAAGCTCCAGAAAATTGATTTTTGTTAGCTGATAAATAAACTTCTTGACATAATTTTAATAAATAATAATAATAAATCTTCAGTAGATTTATTGCTCCGAAAGCCAAATTGACACTCACTAAGGAACTCAGATTTCTCTAAAAAGGATACAATTCTAGTTGTTATTACTTTTTCAAAAATTTTTGAGAGGGCACATAAAATAGAAATTGGCCTATAATTATTTACGGAACTGGCATCTCCTTTTATAAATAAGGGAATTACCACTGCATTTTTTAATGCCGAAAAATACCTTTCTGAATACTATAGTTAAATAAAAAACAGAGTATATCAGCTAT
Source organism: Poecilobothrus nobilitatus (assembly GCA_947095535.1). Classification (NCBI taxonomy): domain Eukaryota; kingdom Metazoa; phylum Arthropoda; class Insecta; order Diptera; family Dolichopodidae; genus Poecilobothrus; species Poecilobothrus nobilitatus. The sequence goes on from OX352772.1 coordinate 100,693,151, forward strand.
TTGGAAAGCAATATTTTTTAGCAGTTTACTAGGAATATTGTCCGGTGAACATGAGCTAGATGGTTTAAGTGATAAATGACCTTATAAATTTCAAAGGAAGAAAACTCATGAAATACAAAACTTTGTGAACAAACTGGTTCCTGTCTCAAAACATTATTAGAGATACAAGTTGGTATAGTATTATTTATACCACTAAAGAATTTATTAAATATATTAGCAATATCAACAGAATCAGTTACATTTTCGTTATTTACAGTTAAAACAATATCATTATATGAATTATTTCTATTTAATATTTCATTTACTAAATGCCATTCTAACTTTGAGTTACCAATGTTATGAGCGAAATTATGACAGTAGTAGTAGTCGGTAGTCTTTAGTAGCCGGTATTTCCATTTTTACCGTAGTTGGTTCAGCTAACAAAGATTTAAAACCAAAAGATGAAAAACACGACATGAACTTATCGACAAGAATATTAGGATATGATAATAAATCAACATTAAGATCACCTATAATAATCATATTTTTATTAGAGTACTTGTACATTAAATTCGAAAACTCATCCAAAACGAGATCAACACTATATTTATGTAGTCTGCAAATACCAATAAGACAATAATTAACATTAACAATTACACAACTAACAATTATTAGATCAGTAATTTTCAAATTTAAATTTAAACACTCGCATTTAATATTATTATTTACAAAGACAGCAATACTTCCAGAAAAGTAAGAATCAATGCAAATTGCAAAAAATTTATAAACGGATATATTAAAATCAGAAATTTTCAAACTATAAATCCAGATTTCAGATAAGAATATAATATCCGGTAAGTGATTTAGTGACAAGAAATGAGAATAAAAACTATCAAAATTTTTTCTTAGGCTACGAATATTTTCATGAGATATAACAAAACCTTTACATATATTAGAAATATTAGAAAATAGAAATATTAATACAAAAACAATATTTAGAATTAGAATCAAAAGAGCCACCGTCATAAAAATCGCTAATGTTTGGATTTAAATTTAACATTAAAATTAACGCAATTAATAATTTAATTAAATTTTTTTTAAATCTTCAAACGATTTTACGACAATAACTCTATTTGATTCTTCTTCTTTTTTTAACAAAATATTTGATTTCTTAAACCGTACATACTTATATTTTTTTTTCAGTTTTATTTTTTTTTACTGCTTGGAATAATGCTCTCGTGTTGTTTTCAAGTCCAAAAATTTTATTATTTAATTGTTTCTTATTTTTATATTTGTTTTTTAATATTTTATGTTTTGTTTCGTAGCTTTAAATTCAATACATAAAAGAGCTATATTTTTTGGAGTACTTCCTCTTTGCAGAGTAACAGTTTTTTTTTTTACATAGCAATTTACTACATTGTCATTAGGATTTAGAAACATTACTTTTAATATACTCCAAGAAAATTTTTTGCGCTTTTTGCAATGTATTCGCTTTATTTAAGTTAAGTACTCCTGAATTTTCGATCATATTCTCTTTTTTTTTTTTATCTATATAATTAATTCTGCTCTCCAGAGAATTTATTTTATATTTTAAAATAGTATTCTTCTCCTGCAATTTTGTCATTTTCTCTAAAAAATCTTCGTTTACATTTTTGAGGTTTACCATTTCTTCATAAATTAACCGCATTGTAATATCAGATGATGGAATAGATGAATTAGTATTATTACTTGTATTACTTGTATTAGAAGTAACAGTACTTGTAGATATAGATGCACATGCCATTGTGTTTTGAGAGTTAGCTTCGTTAATAGAGACTTGTAAAGATTTTCTTCTCAGAGCGCAACATCTAATACAACGAAAATTATTACCTCTAATCTTATAGAATTCCAACTCTTCTGCCTAAAGATTCATACAATTGCAATGAAATACACTTTTGCAATCTCCACATATGATTTTTTGCAAATCATGGAGCAAAATTTTATTAGTGCAAAACCCGCAATTCATTTAAAAATAATTATAATAATTAGTTGAAGATAACAAATAATTCAATAATAATTGAATAAATAATATAAAAATAATAATTGAATATAATAATTAATTAAAAGCGAATAGTAACAGGAACAAAAACTTATAAGTGTTATCCCCACAACAGCAAATGAGAGAATTGAAAAATATATATGAAAAATGTATTTTAGTCACGCCTCCTGAAAATTTTATGTAGATTTAATTTAGACTACATATTTAGAAAATAAATTTATAAATATTTGAGCAATCAGAATCATGGCGCAGTGGTTAAGTCGCGAACCTTTCAATCGAAGGGTCTTTGATTCAAACCCCGGTCAGGTCATATAAATAAAAAATATTTAGTACTTTTATATTGTATAATTAATAGTAGGAATAATAATAATAATAATAATAGTAATAATAATAATAATAATACTAGTAATAATAATAATAGTAATAATAATAATAGTAATAATAATAATAATAATAGTAATAATAGTAATAGTAATAATAACAATAATAATAATAATAGTAATAATAATAATAATAATAATAATAACAATAATAATAATCATAGTAATTATTATAATAATAATAGTGATAATAATAATAATAGTGATAATAATAATAAAAATAATAATAATAATAACAATAATAATAATAATAGTAATAATAACAATAATAATAATAATAGTAATAATAATAATAATAGTAATAATAATAATAATAGTAATAGTAATAATAACAATAATAATAATAATAATAATAATAATAATAGTAATAATAATAATAATAATAATAATAATAGTAATAATAATAATAATAAAAATAATAACAATAATAATAATAATACTAATAATAATAATATTAATAATAATAATAATAATAATAGTAATAATAAAAATAGTAATAGACAATAATAATAGCTGCTACAGTGAAGTTATCTTTGATTATATCATGCAAGTAAGGTGTTATATACTGCTGCACGCTGTAATCCATTGATGACCCTGGCTCTGTAGTGAAATAATAATAATATTCATAAGAATACTAATACCAATAATAACAGCCGCTACAGAGATAGTGGGGGATGCCTTCAATAATTACCTCATGTAGTAAGGTATTATATACTACTACATGTTATAACTGTTGTAACGGGTGTAGTCACTGTTAGCAAAATAGTAATAACAATAGGCGCATTCATTGTTTCCTTACAGTCCCACTCCCAATTCAATGTTCCCGTATCCATTTCCTATCCTTTGCTATTCGTACTCTCTAGCCAATTTACTGCGTTCGCTGGTAAGGGTTTCACCCCATTATAATGGCTAAAGGGGGAGGTGGGTTTAGTCAGTAACAATGTGACACTGCCAAGGGGGATATTCTTGGTGTCTTTGGAAGATTTCCCACCTGCCTTAGGAAAAAAAATATATTTGAGTAAAATTAGTATAGAAAAAGATGTAGAATATAAATTACATGAACGTTGAAAAAATGATTTTAATTATTACTGCTGTAATAAATGTAACAAATCTAATTTTATAAAACGATAAACGAGTCAGAATTCATAATTTAATAAAAAATATTAATAAAAATGTTAAAGAATTTGATATAAGACATAAAATGTTAAGGGTTCAACATTTGTAAAAAATAAATATAATATATTTTAAAATTTTATTTTGATCCTTTATACTCCTGCTTCAAATTATTTGTTTCAGTAAATCGTTTTTAAAATTTTGAATTATATATTCTAAAACAATAAAAAAATTTTATTTTCAAATCTTAAAACTATAATTTATTTAAATTAATTTTGCATTTTACTATTTCCGCACACTTTGCTGTGTACTGAAATTCCATATTCCAAATCGTTTCATATCAGTTTTTTTGTCTTCTTTGCATATGATAAAAACTTATTATCTACTATCTATTTCTTTCGATTTTGTTGTTCTTTTGGTTTTTTCGAGTAACATAGAAAAATTTGGTCACGTGGTGAGAGTGGCTCATCTTATTGTAATACCTAACTTTTGATTCAAAGTACATGTATAGCAATAGCATATATTGTATAGAAACATAAACAACAAAATAAAACAAAAAATGCGTAGCTATATACCTAATACCATTGACAAATAACATATAGATAAGTAAATCGTATGGGAATTTTTTAAACACTTTTTTTTTAAAACTTTAGAAAAATAACTTGGGAAATAAATCACTGTTAAATGTAATAATAAAAATAATGTTAATGAAATGTATATAAATATGTATAATAACGAGGAAAAATTCAGTTGTCTTTGTCAACTCTTATATACCCGTAGGAACCAGTTAGTATGTTCATAGTATGTCACTTTGCTTATAATATTATTTTTTTAATTTTTCCGTATTTTAAAATAATTTGGGTGAATTTTATAATTTCTAGAACTATGGTTTGTACATACATACATCGCACTTCGCATCTAGTATATCGTAAGACAAAAATGACATTGTTAAAGTAGTGTTTTAAAGTTTTTGTTTTTATTTTCTATCGTTCTCTGCTTGTATTTTACTTAGAATTACCATTCTTCAACTAAACGATAGAATATTTAATCCACTTTGAATATTATAGTAAATAAATAAATAAATATTTATGATTTGTATGTTATTTAAGTGTTTAGCTTACTAGAACGGATTGCTATTAATATATGACATAAAATTAGGTTGTATGTAGACTTACGATATTTATAATCTCATTTTTTTTAGTTTTAAACTAATAACTGCATTTATATCATTTAAGCTTGGGCAAAAAATTTATACACGAGTTATTAATGTACTTGCGATAATGCGATATTATGCGAAAACACAAGGTGCAATAAAAATTAAGGACTGGTGAAATAATTTCTTAATAGTATGCTTCGAATAAAATTAAAAACTGGGTAAACCTGCTTGTGAAAAATAAAGAAGTGAAGCCTTCTTTTGAAAATCAGTTTTTATTTATTGTTGTAGTAAAACTAAAAGTATAGTATAAAAATAAAATAAAGTTCAATCCTTTAATGTAATTAATACATTTTTAATGTGCAAAAAAAAAATTTAATGTAATAATATAGTAATTGAAACGTAATTTAAAAATTATTATTCTTTACGTGTCCTTCTCGAAGTTTTTAGCATCTTCTGGTTCACTATTTGTATGTACTAACTGGCAGTAAAATTCACGATAATATTGCGGCATATAATCTGAAAGTTCTTTGAAATCTTTATATTTTTGGGTTGTTATTGGTAAATGGTGTTATGTACAAAATTTCACTTGGTAGTCCGAAACTTTTCTCTCTGCGGCTATAAAATTGTTCATTATATAACGTGATTGTTCATATTATAACGTTATCCCTTCCCTAGCCTAGCTGGTAGGAGCGCAGTAATGCAATCCTTGCAGTGTGGTAGTCTCGGGTTCGATTCCCGGTGGGGGGAAAAAAAAAAAAATAACCTATATAGAATATTTGCATAAACAAACAATTTTCAAATAAATTCTCAATAATAACTTTTCAATAACTTTTCAACTTCATATAAGATTTTCACTTAATAATTATAACTCATAGATACAATTTTCCAATAACTTTTCAACTTCATGTATAATGATTTTCACTTTCATAATTATAAGTCATAGATACAATTTTCAATAGCAATTTCTGAATTCCCAAATAATAACCACTTCATATAAGATTTTCACTTCATACATTCAGTTCACAGACACAACTATCAGTAACAATTTTCAACTTCAATAAGAACCATCTCATTTTAAGATCTTTACTCCATACATATAACTCACAGTTAATAATAATAATAATAATAGTAATAATAATAGTACTAATATAACAACCAATATTGAATATGCCTAGCAAAACACTAGGATCGGTTTGCAGTAGGCTAATCTCCTGCTCAAACTTAAAATCTAAGAGGATTCAAGAAACTTCAACAAGCCTCGGATACAATAGAAATGGAAATATAGGCACAACATTTGGCACGAAAATAAGGACACGAATCGCACAATGGAATGTAAGAACTCTTAGGGAAGCATCAAGACTTGCACAGCTAGAACAACAAGTGGCTGCATATAAAATAAGTATTCTAGGCATTAGCGAGCTAAGATGGAACAAGCAAGGCGAACTAAAATCTGACAATGGCAACATAATCCTATTCAGTGGCAAAGATTCAAGAAGTGAGGGCGGAGTAGGAATACTAATCGCGAAAAATATAAGCCAATCACTAGTCTCTTGGAAAGCAATCTCTGATAGAATTATCATTGCACGATTTAAAGGTAGAATTAGACACACAACAATCATTCAATGCTATGCACCAACGGAAAACGCAGAAGCAGAATAGAAAGATGATTTCTACAACCAAATAAGCAGCACACTCAGCAGCGTTAGCAAAGGGGATCTAGTAATACTTATGGGCGACTTCAATGCTCAGGTCGGCAATAACAACTTAAATCTAGAAGATGTCATAGGTAAACATGGCTTAGGATCAAGGAATAACAATGGGGACAGATTAATAGAAATATGTCAAACAAATCTGGTAATAGGTGGTACTATATTCCCGCACAAACACATTCACAAATATACATGGACTTCACCAGGCGGTAGAGTAAGAAATCAGATAGACCACATATGTGTGAGTAAGAAATGGAGGAACTCCCTCATGGACGTAAGGAATAAAAGAGGTGCAGACATACATAGCGACCATGAATTAATAACTGCAGACCTCCAGATCAAGTTAAGGAGAAACACAAGTAATAACACACAGCGGCGCCCAGCCAAAATAAACCTAGCGCCACTTAGGGACCCAATTGTAAGAGCAAGCACCACTGCAGCCATACAAGACACCATGCGGCAAAACATCCAGCAAGCGTGGGAAGAAACATCCAGGAATCTGAGACAAACAGCTACAAATATTCTGGGCACCAACCTAAATAATAACAGGAAGCCATGGATCTCAGGCCAAACATGGGACCTAATCAAGCAAAGGCAACATCTCAAAAACCAGCTAAACACTGACAGCTCGGCCGTTATAAGAGAACAATACCTTAACACCTCGAAACTGGTTAAGAAAGCGGCGAGAACAGACAAAAGGAAGCATCTTGGAAGAATTGCTAGAGAAGCTGAAACTGCAGCAAACAAATACGACATGAGGGCAGTATATAACACCATTCATAGGCTCACAAATCAAACATGCAGAGTCAATCAGCCAGTTAAAAGTCGTAACGGTGTACTAATAACAAGTGTAAATGAACAGACGCAAAGGTGGAAAGAACACTTCCAAGAAATCAGCAATATGCAACAACCAAATGAGCAACCGCAAAGGGATACTATCCAACACAGCAACATAATCAACAACATAAGCGACTCTACCCCGTCCATACTGGAAATCAAAGACACCATCCTGAGGCTGAAAAGCAACAGGGCAGCCGGAAGTGACGGTCTACCAAGCGAAATCTTAAGACTTGATCCGCAAACAGCAGCCGAACTTATACAGCCCGACATAACAAATACATGGGAAACAGAAACAATTCCTACGGTATGGAAGGAAGGAGTAATAATTAAGATCCCAAAGAAAGGAGATCTATCTGATTGCAACAATTGGAGAGGTATCACACTGCTCAACACCATATATAAAATCCTAGCCGGGATAATACAAAATAGACTCCAAGACGCAATGCAGAACATGCTCAGAGATGAACAAGCTGGATTTCGACCAAACAGAAGCTGCCTAGACCAAGCAAACACCCTCAGAATGATCGTAGAACAATCACATGAATGGAGGTCACCGCTATGTCTAATATTCGTTGACTTTCAGAAAGCTTTCGACTCCATCCACAGAAACGCAATATGGAGAGCACTTGAGAATAGAAATGTACCAGATAAAATAATCAACATTATCAAGAACATGTATGTCAACTCGAAACTAGCAGTATCACATAATGGAAACATCAGCAATTCATTTACAACTAATGTTGGTGTTAAGCAAGGATGCCCCCTCTCGCCACTACTGTTCACCATCGTACTAGACGACATTATGAGAGAAATCAGTTGCACAGAAAGAGGCATAAATTGGTCAGATGATAAAATCTTAGAAGACCTTGACTTCGCAGATGACATCTGTCTACTATCACATAGCCAAGGAGATGCACAGTCCAAATTGAATCACTTGCAACAAATAGCGCGAAACGTTGGATTAGAAATAAACATCAATAAAACCAAAGCAATGCACATACACCTTCCAAATGATAATCCAATAAAGCTAGATGGCCGCGACATAGAATGCACATCTAACTTCTGTTATCTGGGCAGTATCATCACGCCAACAGGCGGCACCAGTGAAGACGTTCAAAACAGAATTGATAAAGCCCGAACAGCCTTCGGAAGACTTCGCCCCATATGGAACAGTACGCAAATATCTAGACGAACTAAGTTAATGATATTCAAGTCATGTGTAATATCTACATTAACATATGGCAGCGAATCATGGTTACTAACTAACTCCATCAAGAATAAACTACAAGTCTTCATCAACAAACATCTTAGAATAATATGCCGAATATTCTGGCCCGAAAGAATTAGGAATACAGACTTGTGGGAGTTAACAAATGAAGAGCCAATAGTAAAGCAAATTACCAGAAGGAAATGGAAATGGATTGGTCATACACTAAGGAAAAGTGAAGATTGCATAACAAGGATAGCGCTGTGTTGGAACCCTCAAGGTGGGTCCAGAACAAGAGGAAGACCCAGAACAACATGGAGAAGAACAGTGCTAGATGAAATAAGCAGATGCGAGAGCTCCTGGAACGAAATAGAAGCAGTAGCAAGAAATAAAGAAGAATGGAAACTTCAAGTTGAAGCCCTATGCTCCCTAGTGGAGTAACAGGAAAAAAAATAAAAAAAAAATTACGTGATTGATGAATACGTATCCGCTTCAAATGTATATTTATAAAAAATTTTATTAGATTGCTCTTTTTCTGCTTTTATTATTCTTATATTATTCCATTTATTTTAATATTGTTATCGTCTACGTTCAAGTTAACATAGAATAAATAACTTGAAAAATTGAAAAAATATTCCTTTTCCATTTGATATACCTTATAATATGCTTCTGTTACTTTGCAATTCCTTATTAATGAATACCATTGAGAAGGAACATACAGTTTTTTATTTTTCTTTGACTTCTCTATCAGGGTCAATCGCCATGTTTTTGGAAATCCAAGCATAAAACGTAAGCAAACATCTATTTTTATTCTGGTCAGTTGTCTGAATAAAAATTAAAAGTTCTAATTCCTTTTTGATATTGCTGTTCTATAAATTGTAATACACAACTTGCTATTTCGTTTAAGTCTCTTTTTCCCAGCGTTTCATCCCAAAGGAAACAATAGCCTTGGTGACTGACGAGCTCGTATACTGTAACATTGAATAAACACAGCTTTCTTTTATAATATATATTCCATTTTCTTCACAAGGTACAGTTAACATTTTTTCGAATCGAACACAGCTGTTGTCGCGGTTAAGTTATTCAGAGCAATAGATTTATTAATTTCTTTGAGTTCCCTTGTTTTAATGTTTGAAAAAAGATGTAAATTATGATTAGATTTTATTGCCGCTTTTTCTGTTTTACTCATATTTTGAAATTTTGTGTATTCATTGCATCTGTCTTTTTGCGGTACATAAAACCCGATATTGGTACATGAGTTGAAAATATCTCTATATTGTCTTAGAGTAGTAATACTTTTTTCAGAAACATTTTGATTTTTTATCCACTCCATATAAAGTCAATGCATTTTTGCCAAAGTTAACTCACCATCAGTATACCTTCTTGTGGTCTGGCCACGCAAATAATGGGATTCAATTGGAGCAAATGAGTTTATATGCTCAAGTACACCATTTTTCCGCTCTTGATTTGTTTCTTGCACTTTTTTTATGAATTTACCCCGTTTATATCCAGTTAGATTTTTATTTAAAGGTTCCAGTTTTTCAAAAAATGTTTCCACTATTTTGCAACTTATTTGTTGCAAAGGTACTATTAAATAATTTAGCACAAATTTTCACCTTTTAATTTTTTAAATCGTTAAATAATAATTATATGTGAATCCGCGCCCACTTGCACCTGTAACAACTTTCGTTATCTTCTTTTCACATTTTTTAACATGGTTTAGAATAAACTTCCACTGTAGCAGATTGCTATCAAAACTATAGAACTTCTTAAAATTTTCTTCTCATTCTAAATCAGTTATTCTTTGAAAACATTTCTTGCGACACGAAAAAAGACATGTTGTGTTGTAACTTTGGCCTTGGAGTCATTTTACTTAATTTTTTACCCAACTTTTTGATTCCTTTTCCTTTTTCTAAATACGTTATTTGAATGTAATTTGCTGTTGCTAACATTTTCATTTAGGTTTTATTAGTCATTGGAGTGAAAGGATTTCCAGCAAGACGAATTTCACTTTTACTCGAAGTGTCACTTAGAATATATTCACTTCCACTATAGCTAAAGTCTAAATTTAAAATATTGCAAATGTATATTAATACTATTAATGTGCTTTTAAATAATAACGGTTCTTTATTTTGTTATTAAAAATATAAGTTACTTTGTTTAAGAAATGACTCTTCAGAGTCAGAAGAATTTTCAAATTTAAAACTGCTAGGTACTGGAACGAAAATATCTGAAATCAAACTATGAAATTAGAAGGATTTAATTAATATAATTAATTAATATATAACAATAATTTAACCTTCATAACTTCGTCCCAATGATGTTGATGTCTTTGGATTAGCCTCTGTAACTACCTTATTAATTTTTAAATTACATTTGTTTTTATGCATTCTATGGTATATAAGTTTTTTTTTCAAATTTTGAATCTAGAAACAATTAAATAATGTTTACATTTTTATTTTCTTTTTCTTTAAAATTTTATGGTTTATTTTTTACATCATTTGGTTCTTATTTATTACTACTAAAATTATAGCTGGCGTCTAAATTTAAAATATTGAACATATATGTACATAATTAATATTGTTTTATTTTCAGTTATATTAACAAATCTTTATTTTTTTATTTGAAGCGTGACTTACCTTCTTTAAGAGCTGACACTTTAGAGTCAGAAGGTTTAGTATTTTTCTCTGCATCATTTACATTATCAGCTTTTACATCGTTTTACATTTAGGATCTAGCAAAAGTTAAATAATTTTTGAATTTAGAAATTTTTTTAAAATTTAGAATTTAAAATATGTATTACCTTTTTGTTTATTCCTCATAGCATTTACCATTAAATATCCACGATACATTTTTTAATTTTTTTTCTTTTCACTTAACAAGCATTTTGTTTTCATTTGAAAGTCAAAGACTTCTAAAACAATGTTACAACGTTAAAAATAAATAAAAATGTCATAATAAAACATTTTTAAGAATTCCACAGGACAATTTTTTAAGTATTTATTTATTTATTTTTCATTATTTTACTACTAAAACTAGTCGTTATTTTTATATATTTACAAAAAAACAAAAACAAATTAAAACGAGGAAGAGTGCAGTTGCCTTTGCCAACTGTTAAATACCCGCACGAACCTTTAGTATGTTCATAGCCTGTTACTTTGCTTATAATATTATTTTTCTAATTTTTTAGTATTTTAAAATAATTTGGGTGAATTCTATAATTTCTAGAACTACGATTTGTATATACATATGTATATTCAGACTATATGTTTATACATTCTTCAAAAGCACATTCTAACGTTGCACATAACGATTATCAATCCAAAACTTTTCCAAATATGCTATAGAACCATTTAGTTCTAAGCGGCTTATGTATAATACTTTATACTATACATATATATTATATAACATTATTCACAATATGTAAATAAACATGAGTTATATAAGTATGTGTACTTCTATCATATAAATATAAGTTCTTCAAGCAATCGTTATATTTTTTATTTATTTAACTTTTTTTGTACGCATCACCTCAACAATTTCAAATTATCGAGTAAAAAATAATGGAAAAAAAATGTTAAAAAAAAATTTGTTAGAAAAATTTAGAAAAATGAAGTCACACTTTCGCCAATTTTAAAGTAACCCTAAATTATGAAGCCCTATATTGTCCAGCCAGTACCAATGGTGCAGTGTTAAAAACACCGCCTCTCATTCGTAATAGAATGAGAGGTCTTCGGTTCGACCCCCGACTGAGTAACATATAATTAACATCCAATATTTCAATTTTGCAGTATTATATGTCATAATTATCTAAAAAATAAAAATAATAATTAGTAACAATATAAAAAATTATACCTATAATCATGTTACTGTAATACTCCTTAACTCCATAACCAATATTAATATACTAAATAAATATTCGATAGCACCGCATGTGCTCTTGTCAAAATGACATCATTGAAAAGTGACATGACATATATAGCCAAGGTAAGATTATATCGTAACGCAACACACGCAGACGACATCGTGCGGAAAAATGTGGCGGAATAGATTGCAATATTTACATCGTTCATCATGGATGTATCATCAAGTTATCGTTCGCACTCAACATCTGGCGGAGAAAAATTGAAACATGGTTACGTCTCTTCTACTAGACGATAGATGGTAGAATAGTTAAGGCAGACCATCAGTTGCCTAGTGAAAATACACGATTCTTGAAACAGAAACAACGCCACGGATAAATAATGGAAACACGCATAGAATTATCGGCTCACGAATAAGGACACGGCTAGCCCAATGGAATGTGCGCACACTTGGTAGAGCATTAAAACTAGCACAACTTGGGGATCAGATTTCAACATATAACATAGACATTATAGAGCTCAGTGAGATTAGATGGAATGGAAATGGAGAATGTGATACGGCTAATGGAAATAGAATGTTATACAGTGGAAAGGAAGCAAAGGCAGAAAGCGGTGTAGCAATAGTTATCTCAAAAAGAGAAAAAAACTCTCTGGAAACATGGACATCAATTTCAGATAGAGTTATAACTGCAAGATTCAAGTGTAAAATCCTACACACTACTGTAATACAACATTGGCTATGCGCCAACAGAAAATGCAGAGGACAGCATTAAAGGTGAGTTCTACTCACAAGTCACCACAGCCCTTAATAGCACTAGAAAATCAGATATCATTATACTAATGACTTCAATGCAAAAGTAGGCTCAGATAACAATGGATTTAATATGGACACACACTGTTGCGGTACAAAGAATAGCAGTGGTGAAAGATTGATTGAAATATGCCAAACATTCAACCGCACGATTGGTGGTACACTATTTCCAGACAAGAACATATACAAATATACGTGGACTACACCAAGTGGTAACGCCAGAAATCAAATCGTCAAGCCAGAAATCAAATGTGTAAGCAGAAGATGTAGAACCTCGACGACTGATGTAAGAAATAGAAGAGGTTCTGACATAAATAGTGATCACGAATTGCTAACAGGGGACTTCAAGTTAAAACTAAAAATAATCAGAAACAACAATACCTGCAGGAAAAAACGTTCACTAAACCTTCACAAGCTACAAAATACCGAAATCAAGTCAAATATATCCACCACTATCAGAGAGACAATTCACCCAAATACACACTGGGAAAAAGTTGTTGCGAACATAAATCAGATCGCAGAACAAACGCTCGGCACTGTCCAATCCGAGAAAAAAAATTGGATCAGTGATAAAACATGGGAACTGATAAAGAAAAGAAGAAAACTGAAGCAGCGTACTTCCCACAGAATCACAAGAGCAATAACAACAGAATAGAAAAGCATTGCGAATCAAGTAAAGAAAGCTGCCAAAAGAGATAAACGTAAACACTTCGAAAAACTCGCAACAAATGCGGAAAGAACTGCAAGTCAGAACAATCTCAGGGAATTATATCTAGAAATAGGTAAAATTATTCAGCGCAAACACACGCAAAATCTCAAGAGAATGAAAGAACACTTCCAGGAAACTAGTAACATCAACAATATCCCAATGAACAGAATAACTGTTCCGAATTGAACATCCACACTGAACCACCAAGCTTACACGAGATTACACGTCATAATTACGACAAACCGGAATAGAGCAGCAGGTAAAGATGCACTTCCAGCCGAATTACTGCAAGCAGATCCGCTTTTAGCCACCGAAATATTAAAACCTCACATCACGAAAGTCTGGGAGGAAGAACGACTACCAAAATTCTAGAAAAAAGGTCTGATTGTAAAACTTCCCAAAAAAAGAGAACTACAAAACTGCAACAATTGGTAGGGTATAACTCTGCTGAACATTATATACAAAGTAATCGCAACCATACTCGAAGCGAAGTCGAAGAATACAATCCGAAATGGAACAAAATAGAAGAGATGAACAAGCTGGTTTTCTCCCAGATAGGAGCTGCACAGATCACACCAACACGCTCCGGCTAATCATAGAGCAATCTGTAGAATGGCGATCTCCATTATATCTCTTCGATTTTAAGAAGGCTTTCGACACAGTCCATCGTATGGCGATATGGAATGCATTGAGAAGAAAAAGAATACCCAATAAACTTTTACGAATAATAGAAGTAATGTATGAAGATGCAGAATTAGCCGTGCTACACAACAGCAAAACAAGTAACACATTCACCACAAATGAGTAAGACAAGGATGTCTACTCTCACCACTATTATTCACCCTTGTAATAGATGAAGTTATGGTAGAAGAAGGCTCTTTCGGAAAGGGAATAAGATGGGACCTCTCATGAAAACTTGAAGATCTAGACTATGTGGATGATATATGTTTGCTAGCGCATAGATTCTGTGACATTCAACATAAAGTAGAACAACTACAGCAAGCAGCACGCAAAGTCGGGTTAGAAATCAACACAGATAAAACCAAGACCATGAGAATAAATAACACCAATACAGGCACCATCACGATAGAAAATCATACAATTGAATATTTTGCGAGCTACTCTTACCTTGGGAATATACTAACAACAGACGGAGGTACGGAGGAAGATGTTAACAACAGACATCAACTAGCCAGAGCTGCCTTTGGTCAATTAAGTACAGTATGGAAAAGCGGGCAAATAACCAGTAAAACAAAAATCAGAATATTCAGAGCATGCGTATTATCAAATCTTCTTTACGGCAGCGAAACTTGGCTGACTTCAAACAACATCAATAAGAAGCTCCAAGTATTTGCGAATAAGTGTCAAAGAAGAATATGTGGAATATTCTGGCCACCAACAACAAGATCACAGGCGAAGAATCGATAACAAGCCAGATAAAACGAAGAAAATGGGGATTGATAGGCCACACTTTGAGAAAAGAATAAACATATATAAACAAAATGGCCCTAAAATGGAATCCCCAAGGAAGACGAAGGCGAGGCGACCCAACAAAACCTAGCGTCGAACAGTTACAGCCGAATTAGCCAAAATTGGGAGGAAATCAAAATATGTGCTAACAATAGAGAGCAATGGAGGAGGCAAGTGGATACAATATGCTTCCCGAGAAGTAACAAAAAAAAATATATATTTTGAAGAAAAGTTGTTAATAGAAAAAAATATAATATTGGAGCTTTAATTTTTGTATATTACTTCAAAAAAATTTGGACAGGTGTTTAAAAATAAGGAATTTTTAGTTTTTGACCCCATACAGCTCCAAAATGGGGGCGATATAAAAATATATTCTGAAATGACGCATACTTATTTTTAAAGGCCTAACTTCTCACAAAATTTCAAGTTTCTAATTTAAACCTTTTCGAAGATAGAAGGAGTTAACAATTTTGCAAAATTTGAGTTGAGTTGGAAATAACTGTATATTAAGACACTGTATGGCACCAGTATATATTTATTGTATATATATTTTTAAAGCTTATAAAAGAATAAATATATTTTTAAATAGCTAACCTATAAATTGATGTAGAAATATTTTGTGTTAATTTCAACACTCAAGCTTTCTTAGTTTTCGAGTTATCTTGCTGAAGGACAGGCGGACGGACGAAAGGACAAAACTTAATAGACTTAGAATTTGATTCTGATCCGATCCATACCTTTGAAGGTATTTCTAGCTACCTTATTTCGAGGTATTACAAACGGAGCAGCAATTTTAATATACCCGATCTTTATAGTTCGGATATAATTATAAACACAAAATTTTTTATTTCAAAATCTATAGGAATTAATTAATATATTATAATAAAAAAAAAAATCAATAAAAAAAAAAAATCAATAAAAAAAAAAAATGTATACAGCTATCAATAAAAAAAAGACATCTTGATTTATCTTTGTTGAAGTATAAATGCACCTAATGCACCTAATGAATGTTTTGTTCTGGCATGAGGGTAATTTGCATCTGTTTCGGCTACTAGTGCATTTTAGAAAATGTCCAGTTTTATCAAAGCAAACATCAATAGGTGGTATAGGTTTGTAAAACCTTTTTTTCTTTTTGTCATATTCTTGACTTATTGGAGCACTACTGCAAGGACTTCCGCGTTTTGAAGGAACAAACTAATTCCGAGGACTTCCGATAAGAAGGAACAAACTGATTTTTGCTAATAAAATAAGAGATAAGCCATTTTTTTCATATTTATCATTTTAATATGAAATAAAAACAACAAAAATTTAAAAAACCTTTTTTACATAAATATTTATAACATAAAGTAAAGATACAAAATAGATTTTTAACACGGTACACGTATAGTTCATAAAACAGAACTGATTTGATTTATTTACATTTAAAAACAAGTAAAGTTTTTTTTATGTTGTTATAATAATAAAAGGAACTTTCCTTAAATACAAACGCTGATTTTTTTTAAATAAAAATATATTGGAGTTTAAAATATAAAGCATGTAATGCTTTGGGTCATATATGGAACAGTATGCATTGTAGGGTTAATACTAAGCGGCAAATACATATTAATTTATACTAAACTTACAGCAAAATATCATATATGTATATGTACAAGTGTATTTAATACGGATATTTATTCTTATATATTATTACCGCTATGTACATTACATTATTTCTTTAAGAATATTTCATACATAGAATAATTTCTTATAAATACAACAAAATACGTACTTATATACGCAGCTATATATATAATATGTATATATATATAGTTATATCACCTTCTACTCTAAATACAAACAGTACTATACATGATTATCCATTACCAATAGATTGCCCATTGTATTAATTATCAACTCAAATAATTACCTTATCAGCTATTTGCAAAAATAAGAAAATCTGCTCTAATTGTAGTTTCACCTAGGAGAAAATGAAAAATGTGAAAAAATGTTCACAAAAATGTTCAAGTTGTGCAGGCCCACATAATGCTTTTTTCAAACAATATCCACAATTTATAAAAGAAAGGAAATTAAATCGATTAAGATAAAAGAAAATGTATACATCAAAGAAGCTGTTAGGCGCTATAAACTTAGATTTCCGTTGAAGGAGTCTTTTGCAAAAATTACATCAGTTACGAGCAATAATCAAAAAGTCAAAAGTGTTTGTGATCGTCAAAATTTTGGTCCTTCAGCCAGCACAGCCGCTATTAATTATAATATTGAAAATAAAGTTTCTCATAGTGTTTTGTCAGACATTAATCCTTCTAATGAAAATTTCAAAACAAAATTAATTGATAAGAATAAAATCTTAGTTTCTAGGAATATTAATCCAAAGAAAAAGCGTGAACTTAAAAAAATTGAGAAGAAAAAATAAAAAAGACTAAATCTTTTAAACATTTTGAAGATCAAAATAATATAGAATCTATTGAGGTAGACGATAGCATTGACTCAATTAGTGATATTAAACCTCTTAAAGATAGTTTATAAATGACTAGTATTATCCAATGGAACATTGACGGTCTCTTTAGCCATTATGAAGAGTTTCAACTTATTGTAAATAAATATGATCCATATATTGTCTGTATACAAGAGACAAAATTTAAAAGTAATCAAAATTCTAATTTTAAAAATTTTGTAACATATAATATTAATGTAGACTCAAATACAGTAGCACATGGCGGTGTCGCCATCGTGGTTAAATCGAATATCTCATGTGAGCAAATTGATCTAAATTCTACTTTACAGGCAGTAGGAGTAAAAGTTTTTTTTCCCATAAAATTTGTTATATGTAATACATATCTTCCCTGTAACACTTCAATTAATACTAACGATCTACAAAATATAATTAATAAATTCGATTGCCCATTTCTTCTCCTCGGAGATTTTAATTCTCACAAAATTCTCTGGGGCTCTACTAAAACAAATAAAAGAGGGAAATCCATTGAAAATCTGATTGATGCTAATTTTTTAAATTTTTTTAATAATGGTAAAACAACTCAATTTAGCTTTTCATATAAATCATTCAGTTCTATTGATGTGACTTTAGGCAGCGCTGTTCTTCAAAACCTATTTGAATGGACAGTAGAGGACGATCTACACGACAGTAACCACTTCCCAATTATTCTTAAATTTCTTTCAACAGATATTAATAGTCAAGTAAGAGACAATTGGTGCATTAAACGAGCTAACTGGAATCGATTCAGAGAAGAATTAAACTTTCAAATAATGCAACATAAAGACCTTACCCAATATGAAAATTATATAACTTCTGAAATTCTGAGTGCCGCCAATAAATCTATTCCCACGAAAAACTTCGGACATTTAAAGAAAAAGGTACCTTGTTGGAATCCGGAAATACGGAAGGGCATAAAAGCCCGCAAAAAATTTTTTAGAAAATTTCTTCGAACCAGTAATCTAGACGATTACAAAAATTTTATACGGGAAAAATATAAAACGTGAAAGTTGGTACGGTACTATAAAAAGAAATCATTGATGGACTTCGTGTCTTCCATTTCAAATAATACTCCATCCAGTGTTGTATTCCATAAAATTAGGGCTATACATGGCCGGGAAAGATCTCATTATTAGATAATTCATGAATTAGATAATTCATTCGCAAAAATATCTAGTGATGAAAACTATTCCAAAAAATTCTTAAAGTACAAGAAAAATGAAGAAAAATCCCAAATTAATATTACTTCCGGATAATACGAAAAATATAACAGATTATTCTCAAAAAACGAACTCGAAAATGCTTTAAGAGCATGCAATGGCTGCTCTCCAGGTCCTGACTTTATCCGGTACGAAATGCTGAAAGAATTAAATGATCAAGGAAAAATCACACTCTTAGATTTTTATAACCGAATTTGTATTAGTGGAACGTTTCCGAAAAATTGGAAAAGAGCTGTATTAATTTAAATTCTCAAGAAAGATAAGGATCCTACATGTGTTTCAAGCTACCGCCCAATATCTCTTACGAGTTGCACTTGCAAAATTCTAGAAAGAATGATATACAATAGACTCAATTGGGAATTAGAATCCAGAAATTTAATTTCTAAATTTCAGTCCGGTTTTCGAAAAAATCGCTCAACTCTTGATAATCTTTCTTATTTCGAGTCTGAAATAATGAATGGATTTGCAAACAATCAAAGCACTGTATCAATCTTTTTCGATCTAGAATCAGCATTTGATACTGTGTGAAAAAACCGGCTTATAAAAGAATTTTTAAATCGGCTTTAAAGGTAACTTGATCCACTATATTAAAAATTTTCTATCTGACAGGATAATAAAAGTTTATTTAGGTAAAACATCTTCCACAGACACGTCACTCCAGAACGATATCCTCCAGGGTTCAGTTTTGAGCGTTCTGCTTTTTGTTGTCGCAATAAATAACATTATGAAAACAATCAAGCATCCAATTAAGTATGCTCTTTTTGCTGACGATTTCGTCATTTTTACGTCAGGCAAAAACATAGGAAGAATGAAGAACCTTCTGCAAAACTGTCTTGATCATCTTCCAAAATGGAGCGAAGTAACAGGTTTTAAATTTTCTGCAAGGAAAACCGTTTCAATGTTGTTCACTAGGAAAAGGTCTAATATAATCAAACCAAATCTTTTTTTGTCAAATGCACCAATTAAATATGTCGAATCTCATAAATTTCTTGGATTAATTTTTGATATTAAATTAAATTGGGATAAACATATCAAGCACATTAAAGTGAAAGCGACGAAAAAACTTAATATATTAAAAATTCTAAGTAATAGTTATTATGGATCTGATAGAAAAATGATGTTAAGGATACTTAACCTTATAGTACTTCCCTGGATTGAATACGGTAGCTGTATCTACAATTCAGCCTCAAAAACTCGATTGAAAATTTTGGATCCAATATTGAACATAGGGACCAGAATTACCACATTCAAAACTAGTCCAAGTGTAAACTAGTCCCACATTCAAAACTAGTCCAGGGGCATTCAAAACTAGTCCAAGTGTGAGTGTCATATGTGACGCTAGTCAAATTCCACTTAAATATAGACGAGAATATCAGTCCATTAATTCTGGATTGAAAATTTTTGGAAATAAATTGCACCCGTTATATGAAAATGTTAGAAATGAATTATTATTCATTAGACAGAAAAATCTGTCACCAAATTACCAACCATTCCATATTAGATTCAGGAATTATCTAGAAAAACAATTATCAAAGATTTCCCATAACACATCCTTGGATGGCGAAAACCCTTAACATAAACTAGGCTCTGAATGAATTCAAGAAAAGTAGTACAAATGACACCCAATTTAGGCGCCTTCTCTTCGAAATTTTGGAAAAGCAATACCAAAATTACACTATAACCTATACTGATGGATCATTGCTGAACGGTGAAACTGGAAGTGCATTTAAGTGTAGGGATCACGAAGAAAAATTCCATTTACCTAAATATACTCGGTTTTCTCTTCTGAACTTTTTGCAATCCAAAAAGCTATTGAGTTTGGAAATGACAAATTCTATAATTCAAAATTTTTAATTTCTAGTGATTCACTGAGTGCACTGCAATTACTATTGTCGTACTCTCCAAAGCACCCTATTGCAATGAGAATTAAGGAATTAGTTAATCGATCAAATAATCAATGGTGTTTTATCTGGATTCCAGGTCATGTTAATATAAGGGGCAATGAAAAAGTTGATCAATTAGCAAAGGAAGCTATAACGGTCCCTGTTATTAATGATTTTAAAATGTTCTATAGAGATTTGTTCTCAGTTCTTAAAAGCAAAGTATTAGAATCATTCAACCAAAAATGGATTAGTATCGCTTCCAATAATAAGGTAAAACAAATTAAAAGCTGAATATTCAAATGGAATTCAATAGATTCTCTAAGTAGGAAAAATTCTATTATTATTACTAGGCTACGAATCGGACATACGCACAAATATTTATTTGAAAATGCCCAGATAACTGTACAACTGATCGCAGTACAGAGATAAAAGAATTACTTTTAAAATAAATGGAATTCCAAATTTAAAAGAAGATAACCAAGGTTCCATGGAAAATGTAATCGCTTTTATAAAAAGCGTGAATCTTTTTAACTTAATCTAAAGTATATATTATACTTTATTATTTAAATAAATAGATTTAATTTTTGTCGAATCAATTTGAGTTTTGTTAATAATATAGAGAATTTTGTTTAGTTCATTAGATTATGTATTTTGTATAAATATTATGTAAAATTAAGTAAAATTATAAAAATTGTAAAAAATTGTATTTCGAAAAAATGTATTAATAAGGGCTTGTAAAACCTTGAAAGTGTTAAAAGCCCTGGTAAAAAACTTAAATAAATAAATTACCTTATTAGCGTTCTAATGTTAAATTATTTTATTCTTATTAATAATTTCTTTTTACGTAATTCTCACACATGTTCTAAATTCTTTTCTGTAATTTCTCTTAATATTTAAAGACGTTGACCATAATTGACCAACTTGAAATCGTTTATGTATTTTTTTTTTATTTTGTTTTGTTATTGTTAACAATACTTTAACATTTCGTTCGAATATTAATTTTTTTATTAATTTTAAGTATTACTTAGAAAATCTAAAAAAAAGCATTTTTATCATTTATTTTGTAACATGTTGTAATTTGTACTAATTTTAGAAAGAATTAATAAATTTTGTATTTCAAATTTAATTTTTAATAAATTGTAAAATAAAGAAAGTCAGTTCACTTGTAACCAATAAACAGATCAATTGATCTACAAAAAACTTGCTTAATTGTTTATATTTTTTGTTAATGATAACGCCTTTGTTCGTTTTTGGCGCAGTCGGTAGGATGTAAATAAAAAGAGTGTAATAAAAAAAAATTTTTTAAACAATTTAACAAAAAGTGTTCTCGAAATTATATTAGAAAAAAACAAAATAAAAAAAAAATATTAACAATTTTTTAAAAAAAGAACAATTTGTTATACCTATAAACATTTTCAATTAATAAAAAAAAGTGAAAATTAATTAATTTCACAATAAACTAAAAAAAAATTAAAATCAACAATAAAAAGAAATACATCAAGTGAAGGTTGATTAAATTCAATTAAATCAATTAAAAGTTTTATTATCAACATGGCAAAGAATAACAATAGCCCAGCACCAGCAACAAACAACATCAACAATCAAGCTCCTCAAGTTCAACCACTAACATTGACGCTCAACCCATTGACGTATGTAGATCAATCTGATCTTCCTGGATTTAATGGTAAGTCCGAAGAACTCTACACTTTTATCGAATTAGTTGAAAATATAATGCTACTTGTGTCAAGTTATGACCAAGGTAGCCAAAATATTTTAGTTAATAAGACTAAATCTAAGTTAAATGGAAAGGCTAGACAAAATATTGAAATTAATAATCATGTAATGACTTGGGCTGAAATGAAAAAAATTTTAATGGATAATTTTGGTCAAAAGAAAACTCTTTTACAATTTTTTGAAGAATTGCAAAGTTTAAAATTCATCTCTACAAGTCGTGATCTTTATGATCAAATAAAAAATGTGCTAAGAAGATTAAATAACAAAGTTAAAGATGCACACAATGCTAATGCCGTTATTCAAGCCAATATCCAAATAGCATTACAAGTATTTTGAGAAAAATTACCGAGTCGATGCACTCTGTAATTTTTAGCCGTAATCCAACAACATTAGAACATGCTATTGATATCCTCCACGAAGGTAATTACGCCGATTATAACCGTTTTTGTAGTAGTTATAGTAGAGTACCATAATAATAACCATAATCGAAATCGTAATAGTAGCACTAATAACATTAATAGAAATTATAATTTTTATAATAATAATACTAACCCTAATACTAATAACAACAATAATTATAATTATAGTAACTTTAATCAAAATAATAATATTAGCAATAGTTGAAATTATAATCGTCGCAATAGTTTCCCAAATTGCCATAACTTTTATAGTATTACCGTAATTTAAATCATAATAATAATTAATAATTTTAGAAATAACCTAAATATAAATCACAATTCGCAACCACAATCTACGGATATGGACTCGTACAAAGTACGAACAATCCAAATGCGTGTAATTTTTATACAATTAAAAATCCAAGAGATCCTCTTGAAATAGAAAATTTTCAAATACCTGCCTCAAATACCCAATACAGTACTAACTGTGGCCATTATGAATTTATAAGGTGGCATTCGGTCTTAAGAATGCTCTTGCAACTTTTCAAAGGCTTATGAACTCAATTCTGAAAGATTTCATAGGTAAACAGTGCTATGTTTACTTAGATGATATAATTATTTTCAGTACAAGTAAGGAAGAACATTTCGATACCTTCAGTAAAGCTCTTAAAAGACTTCAAGATGCGAATTTGAAGATACAGCTTAATAAAAGCGAATTTATGAAACAAGAAACAGAGTTCTTGGTCATATAATAACAACAAAGGAAATAAAACCTAACCATAACAAAATAGAAGCTATTAACAAATTTCCAATTCCAAAATCTCCTAAACAAATAAAAAGTTTCTTAGATTTACTGGATTATTACAGGAAATTCATAAAAGATTTTGCAAAAAATTACAAAACCTATTACAACCTGTTTGAAAAAAAGAAAACGAATCGACATCAATAATCTTGAATCGTGTACACTCAACTGCTATGTATCGTGTACACTCAACGAACATGAGTGTAAGTACTCAACAATCGAAAAAGAATTACTTGTAATGGT
Source organism: Poecilobothrus nobilitatus (assembly GCA_947095535.1). Lineage (NCBI taxonomy): Eukaryota > Metazoa > Arthropoda > Insecta > Diptera > Dolichopodidae > Poecilobothrus > Poecilobothrus nobilitatus. The sequence continues at coordinate 100,717,194 of OX352772.1, forward strand.
TTGAGCCACTAAATATTTCCGCCCATATCTTTATGGTCATAAATTTGTAATTCGAACTGATCGTAAACCTCTTCAATGGCTCCGTAATCTGAGAGAACCCAACAGTAAATTACAGAGGTGGAAGATTAAATTAGAAGAGTTCAATTTTGACGTAGAGTACTTAAGCGGTAAAGAAAATTATGCTGCTGATGCATTATCACGCACGGAAATTAATACTAATCAAGTAGATGAAATATCTTCAACTGGTGGAACTATGCAATCAGCTAACGAAGATAATACGGATTATATTCCAATATCCGACTCTACCTCTTAACTTTTATAAAACACAAATAGTTGTTAAACAAGGAATTTCTAATAGCTTAAAACAAATTAAAATTTATGGTAGAACTTGAAAAACTTTTACCAATACAATATTTAACGAAAATTTTTTCATAGATGTTATTGAAAATCACATACCATGCAAAGGTATTATCGGTGTGATGATTGACGACATTAACATTTATAATATTTTCCAAAATACTTACCTTAAACATTTCTGCAAAAACAAATTAATAAAGCTTAATAAGTGTTCAATATTTCTCCATGATATAGAAGATCGAAATAAATTGCAGAAAATAACTTTACAGCAACACTATAAGACAAAACATAGAGGTATTAACGATGTTTATCTTAATTTAAAAGAGAAATTTTATTATCCAAAATTTTAACTTGAAATACAAAAAGTAATCAACAATTGTCACATTTGTAACGTGGCAAAATATGAGAAATGCCCTCTAAAACTTCCTCTTAAAATAACTGAGACTCCAAATAAACCACTACAAATAGTACATATGGACATATGGTTTAAAAATAAAGATAAACCATACTTAACAATAATTGATAAATTCACGAAACACGTTCAAATTAAACCTATAAGCTCAAGATATGGGATTGATCTTAAAACCGGTTTCATGCAATACGTCGCCCCTTTGAGAAAACGAGGAAAAATTATAACTGACCAGAAAAAAGGATTTAATAGCCTAAACTTTAAAAATTACTTACAAAATGAAGGTATAAATGTTCATTTTACGACACCTGGTAATAAAAGTAGTAGTGACGATATTGAGAGATTTCATCATAACACCTTGAACGAACATCTTAGAATTTTAAGTGTTATTGAAAAAGAACAAGGCGTACCGTTTGACGAAGACTTGGTAGTTAAAAGCACGAAAACCAATAACGAAACTATACATTCTTCAACAGGTAAAAGACTTATAGATTTTCTAAACGGAGTAATTACACAAGATCAATACCATACTATTCATGACACAGCAAAAAATTAAAAACCATTTTATTAATAGATTAAACCGTAAAAGAATACAAGAAAATCCTATCAATTACTTAAAACTCAATAGAGTAACAAAACTTCAACCATATCACAAGAAAGTGAATATTACAGAATCTAGCGAAAATCATTTCAAAATAAATAAGGAAATTTTAACCTCGGTATTTTAACCAATTTAAAAAGGAATTTAAATATCAAACTTAATAAATTTTATTTTATTGAAATTTTATTAATTAATCATTTATTTTAGGTATTCTAATACTACTAGGACTTACTTTATTAATTTCGTCTTATGCCTCGGCATTATCTTCAATGGAAGTAAATCAAATACCAACTGGAAATGGTTATATTCTTTTGCAAGATTTCGAAATAAAAATAATTTTTGGTTATAAAAGAATAATGCATGTAATTAACTTTATTCACTATGAGGAGAGTATTAGCAAAATGGAAACTAATATAATTGAATTGCATGAAAAAACCGATATTCCTAGTACTCCTAGTACTTCATAATTTAAAACAATTAATAGACGATTTCAATAGCATAATTCCTCACCACATTATTAATAAACGTGGACTAATAAATGTGGCTGGAAATGGATTACGATTTTTGGCTGGAACAATAGACAATATTGAGAGAAAAGAAATTAAAGAACATTTTAACATCATAGAAAAAAATAACGGACAAATAATTGACAATTTAAATGTACAAGTAACTATAAATAAACATATTTCAGACCAAGTTCAAAATATAACAAATCATGTTAATTTAGTTCAAAATGAGATAAATAATGAAATAATTAATAATTAAAATTTATTATATAATAAATTTTAATAATTTATAATATTAAAACTTATAATTAAAATTTATAACGCAAGAAGAAATAAAAGATTTTAATATTACAATAGAATTATTAAAGAAAATAGAATTATACAATAGAATTATTAATTGCGTATTATTTAAGAAAAATGTAATTGTTTTTGTTTTATCTTTACCAATATTCACTAATAAAAATTGTTTTAAAACCATTGTAGAAAAATACCGAATAAAGATAATTTTTTAGAACTTAAGACTAATATTAGTGAAATCATAACATGTAAGAAAAATGTTTTTAAAATTGTAGAAAACAAAAATGTAATGAAAAAAGATTTAATATCATTCCAAGATAATTGTATTTCAAATTTATTAAATACGGACCAAATGCAATGTAAATATCATATAAATATTGCAATATAAAGAGAATATCAGATACGATTGTAACTTCAAAAAATCTAAACGAAACTTTGTTATTTAACAACTGTGGGCCAGATCCTGAAGTGATTAGAGGTAATAATATTATCAAATTTAATAATTGCAAAATTTCAATTGGTTCTTTTCGATATGAAAATTTTGAGAAAGAATATTATAACAAAATACTGCCTTATTCTTATAACATAATATTAGTGTTGAAAAAATTATTAATGAGATTCATCTAGAAGATTTGTATTTCAGTCATATTAATAATACTATACATATTCAAGAAATAAAATTTTATAATACTTTGAAATGGTATACAGATCTTATTTCAAATTCCACAATAGGTATTCTTATTTTTATTGTGCTATCTATTGTTATTTTCTTATGCAGACAGTTTAAACAAACAAAACTTTCCTAAGATAAACGTTGAGCTAAAAAATATTCGCCAGAAGTCGAATCTTAAGAGGGGAGGAGTTATATCACCTTCTACTCTAAATACAAACAATACTCTACATGATAACCAACAGATTGCCCATTACATTAATTATCAACTCAAATAATTACCTTATCAGCGTTCTAATGTTAAATTATTTTATTCTTATTAATAATTTCTTTTTACGTAATTCTCACACATGTTCTAAATTCTTTTCCGTAATATTTCTTTTAATATTTAAAGACGTTGACCATAATTGACCGACTTGAAATCGTTTACGTATTTTTTTTTAATTTTTTTTGTTATTGTTAACAATTTAACTTTAAGTATTACTTAGAAAATCTATTTTGTAATATGTTGTAATTTATACTAATTTTAGAAAGTAAGAATTAATAAATTTTATATTTGAAATTTCATTTTTAATAAATTGTAAAAAAAGGAAAGTCAGTTCACTTGTAACTAATAAACAGATCAGTTGATCTACTAAAAATTTACTTAATTCTTTATATTTTTTGTTGATGATAACGCTTTTGTTCGTTTCTATATACATATATCAATATTCTTATTATCTATACATAATTCATTCATTAGTGACATATACGATATGTAAATAAGCATGATATATAAGTATGTATACCAATATCATATAAATATAAATTTTAAAGAAAACGTTAAATACACCTTTGGAGGTATATCTATACATACATACATGTACATACATACATACATACATGGTTATACATACATACATGTAAATTCGAACATTCATATGTACCTATTATCACCAAAACAAAACTGTACTAACTTTACTTCAAATTAATACTAAACTAGTATTTTATACTTACTACAATGTATACTAAAATATTACCTAATATATATATAATGCATTATGCTATATATTATTATTATGTACGCATTTTTTTTTTTTAATATTTCATTCATTCATTTTATTTATATTATAAACAAAATACGTACAGTACAGTCGTATACACAGCTATATTTATAATCTACAGTATATTTATATCTACAAATTAAATATATGTGCATGACACAATAGTATATATAATTATAGATATGTATGTATGTGTCTATAAATAAAACAATACGTATTAATTATATGCACACTATATCATAATACACATAAATAATACAGTTTTTTACGCAACCTTTATATTGTTTATTTACTTAATTTTTTTCAATTACTCATCAAATCATCCTCAACAATTTTTATTATTGATAGATACAAACGTACAAAATAAAAACAAAAAACAAAAACAAAGCTAAATAAATCAAATAAATTCTCGTTATTCAGAAATTTTGTATGAATAATTAAGATTTTGTATGAAAAATGTGGAGATCAAAAAATTAGTTGTTCGAGAGCTACCCGAAGTTTTGGCCGGACCTTTGGTCAATACTCTAGCTTTCATATTTCTTGAGTTAGCGTGCTGACGGTCGGACAAAGCTCAATCGACTCAGAATTTGATTTTGATCCGATCCATACCTTCGAAGATATATCTAGCTTGCTTATTTCGAGGTGTTACAAACGGAGGAGTAGTTTTATTATACCCGATACTTATCGTACGGGTTAATAAATAAATTAAAAATAAGTATATATGTATGTATGTATGTCTTATAAATTATAATTAATATCATATTGTAATATATAATAAAATAATAATAAAATATAATTCTTGTGTAAGATAATAGATGGCGTAGAACTAAAGAAACGTCAAGTCTTATACAATAGCAACATCTAAGAGTAGTCACTAAGAGTAATCAACGGCTTAGTGAAATAATGATTCCAGAAACTGAAGCTTAGAAAAATATGAATAATAAATGACTTAGTGGATGTCCTATGCTCCTTATGAGTAAGAAAAAAAATATATAATAAAATATAGCATAATGCACATACATACATATTAATATTATAATAATATAAAAATTTGCTACATTCTAGCATTGTAGTAAGTATAAAATACAAGTTTAGTATTGATTTGTAGTAAAGTTGGTTGAGTTTTGCTTAGGTGATAATATGTACATATGTATGTTCGAATTTAAATTGGAAGAGATCAACTTTTTATTTGGTACATGTATAACCGTGACATACATATGCAAATATTTTTTATATTTGATGAATGTTGAGTAACACACATATTTAATAAACTTATTTATAAAAACACAAATAAATTTTATTACTTTTATTTATTTTATCAAATTATTTTTAAATAATGAAAAATTGAAAAGATAATATTATAAACGGAGTGATAGACATAATAACGGGTTCGTACGGGTATTTTAGAGTTGACAAAGGCTACTGTTTTCTTCCTCGATTTTTAACAGCTTTTTATTAACTTGGTTGGTAAATGATGGAATCTTAGAAGTCATTTTAAACACACTTCCCGTTGAGCTAGAGACTTGAAATTTTCTTCATTAGATCAGATCCCGATGACAATACATGATTTTAAAATAATAATATCGAAAAACATTAGAGAAATTAGCTTAATTTCAAAATTAAATTTTCATACAAAGATATAAGAGAATTTTTAACAGAATTATTACAGAACCAAAATAAAACATTTTATCTAAATTTACTAAACTCACCAATACCAATACGTATAGGTAATCCATAAATGTTTTTTTTTTCTAGAAAAGACTATTGTTTAGGTACATATAGGTACATACATACTTAAAAATATATGTATAATATGTGCTTTGAAAATATTTTTGGTTTGAAAGCGATGAATTCGAAAGATATGAATGTGTAAACAAATTAATGTGCCGCACTTGAGAACACAGTGTAAAATTTAATATGCATTTACTTAAAATTTAGTAAGCAAGTGTTAAATTTTAGTTTTTTTTCATCAAATCAATTGATTTTTAGTATACATTTTTATTTATAAAAGCAATGTGTTTATTTATAATATTTATATAGATATGTGTTTTTGCTTTCTTAATTATAATTAAAATAAGGCTTTTCTTTCGAAACTCTTTACATATTAAAATCGCATATTATGGCCCTAACATTGATATCTAAATTGGGAGCTGCCTTTAAATTAAGATCTATTAGGGAATGATGATCTGCACCACTAATACCTTTTTCTGAAGTATAAAAACTAAGAATATATTTCCAATTATGTAAAAACATTAAACAACAAAAAGAATATATTAAAAATAAGAAAAACAGTCTTTTTTAAAAATAGTAAATAACAACAATATTTTTCTTTTCAATATCAATAATTATGAATTAATCATAAAATATATGTTATGTACATACATACATATATACATCGTCTAGAAAAAGCAAAATAATTTTTTTTTAATTCAAAAACATTAGCATTTAGAAGTAAGTAATTTAATATATTCCCAATTACATACTTTTAAAACCGAATTTTTTTACTACATATGTTTGCACAAACATGTACAAAAATGGTATGCATATTTTTATGTGTGCTGTAGTATTAAAAATCTGCTAACACATTCACACCAAATTCCCAAATTCCCAACTATTATTATTTATTTGATTCATCGATTTATTATTTTTTAATATGTAGGCAACAGTTATATTTATATGAATAGACGGTAAACATAAACGAACAAAAAAAAATTGTATGTATGCATATGAATGGACGGTTAACATAAACGAACAAAAAATAAATTCAGAATGTTCTATAGCTAATAATTTCTATTTTTTAAATAGACTGTATGCATAAATTTAATATTAAAAAAAACGAGGAAGAATACAGTTGCCTTTGTCAACTCTTAGATACCCGTACGAACCGTTAGTATGTTCACAGCCTGTCACTCTGCTTACAATATTATTTTTTTAATATTTTAGTATTTTAAAATAATTTGGGTGATTTTTATAATTTCTAGAACTATGGGTTGTACATATATTCAAACTATATGTTTATATGTACATTCTTCAAAAGCAAATTCTAACCTTTCACATAACGATTATCAATCCAAAACTTTTTCAAATATTCTATAGTACCATTTATTACTGAGCGGTAAATGTATATTAAATTTACTTAGTACAAAATAGTAAATATAATTTTAAATATTATATTATATTAATGCGCACATAGTATATTTTTATATTGTTATAAGTATATCGCCATACATTGCAATATTTCTTTAAAAATATTTCCATTCATAGAATAATTTCTTATAAGTACAATAAAATACATATATGTATGTATGTAAATACGGCGCTATATAATATACATCTATACTTTTATCATTCATTAAATAAACATGATATTATATAAGTATGTATATATAACAATATCATACAAATAAAAATTCTTCAAGCAACCGTTATGTTGTTTATTTACTTACAAATTTTTGTACTACGCATTATATCTTCAACAATTTCAAATTATCGAGTAAAACAAATGCAAAAAATTTGTTGAAGAACTTTGTTAGAAAATTTGAAAAAATCAAGTAACACTTTCGTCAATTATAAAGTAACCCTATTTTATTAAAAAAAGTTGTTAACAGAAATAAGAGTATAATGTTGAAGCTTTAATTTTTGTGTATTACTTCAAAAAAATTTTAACAGGTGTTCCAGTTACAGGTGTTTAAAAATAGGAAATTTTCAGTTTTTGAACCCTTACAGCTCCTAAACGGGGGGTGATACAAAAAAAATTTATATAAAAATAAGTTCTTAGCGTACCTAAATAACAGAAAAAAAAGTAAAATGTAATACTGGAAGAAAAATAAAAACAAATAGAAAAAAAAGAGAACAAAAAATGTTATTTTGATTGTTTTTAAATATTTTAAAGGCTATTTCTTATGTATATGTGCACATCTGAAATTTATACACATAACAGATAGAAAAAAAGAAATATTAAAATGTCATGCTATAAAAGAAAGAAAAAACAAGGAAGTATATAAATCAAAGTTTTTAAAGGGTCGCATTTTTAAGTGTAAATAAAGAACATTATAAAATTGCAATATTTTTATTTAAATTTTGAATTTAGCTATGCAACATTTTCTTAATTTTTTAAAAATTTTGTCACAATAAATTAATAATAAAAAAGTTCAATATATTCTATATTATAACAGGTAATAATATAATTATAGACTGTAAGGACAACTGTAAAAATTCAAAATTAAACAAGGAAAAAAAAAATTTCAATTTAATACTTATATTTGTCGTTACTAAAAATAATAAAATAAAATAAATAAAAAAAATTTAAAATAAATAAAAATAAGTTTTAAAGTCTGTGAAATTAAAATAAAAGCTGGAGGCAACAAACGCATAACTATAAACTTATATTTTTAAATTTTGCCTCTAGCTTTTATATTAATTTCACAGACTTTAAAACTTATACATACTTATATTTATATATATATTTGACATATTGAAATAAACTTTTTCAAAGAAATCTCGATTGTAACAATATAGTTTTTTTTTTTTTTTTTTTTTTTTTTCATCATTTAATTTATTTTTCATAATAATACATTAACGTGGTAACATTCTTAATATATATTAAAAACAAAAAAAAAAAAACAAAAAACACCAGAAAAAAACAAAATAATAATTCAAATTAAATATTGGTGTTTTATGGTATAATTCTATTCTAAAGAAAAAAAAAGAATATATTGATTTATTAATTTAATCTAAAAAATAATTGAAAAATAAAAAATTTCTGTGACCTTAGCTTTTTAGCTGTGTGGTCTTATAAATTCAGTTAGAAATATTTTGCAACAATTTTATTATAAAAGTTTATTTTGATATAGCACTATAATTATAACTAGTAATTAAAAACTTAAAAAAAAGAAATGAAAGAAAAAAAATAAAAATCCAATTGCAGAACCAAAAGCCAAATCATCTGTTTAATTATTAATTTAATATAACTTCTTTAATTTTTCTTTTAAAAGTACAAAAGTGGGTTATTTCCTTTATATCGTTTGGAAGCTCGTTATATAATTTTAAACTATTGTAGAGACAGTTATTTTTTTGTCTGTTTGTTCGAAAAAGTGTTAAATAAAAATTACTTTTATTTCTTGTGTTATGGTTGTGAATCTCAAACCTCCTATTCAGTATAAAATTATGCTTAATTTCATTATGAATTATTTTAAATGCTATTATATATAATTCTAATTTGCAAATGTTTGTCAGACTTAAATATTGGCTAGAGTATACAATATTAGTAGGAATTCTAACAGGATAGTTATGAATTGCTTTTATGGCTTTTTTATGAACTATATCAAGTCTGCCTAAAGGAACTTGACATGTGTTACTCCATATTGGGTTAAGATACGTAATATTTGATAGTATATATGAAGAATATATTATTTTTAGAACCGATTTATTAAAGAAATTTCTCATGCGACGTAAGACAAAAATGTACGGTGTTATCTTTTTAATGACGTGATTTATGTGCTCTTGCCATTTCACCCGGCTATCTAGAAGCAACCCTAGATAATTAAAATGTTTTACAACTTCAATAATATTACCGTTGTAAGTAAAATTGGGGTATGTACATTGTCTATTTTCGAATAATAAAATTTTAGTTTTCTTCACATTTAGTAGTATACGATGCTTTTTAGCCATTCTTCAATAATGGGAAGATCATGCATGATGGAAGTTCTCAGGGATTCTTCATCGCGTTCCGCATATTTTAGCACTGCATCATCCGCATACAATTGAATAAGCCCTTTTAGTTTCAATCAAGCTATATCATCTAAATATATCTTAAATAAAAGTGGTCCTAAAATTGAACCTTGTGGCACTCCTTTTATAATGGTTCTTGATTCACTCAAACTATCACCTATCCTAACTCTCTGCTCTCGATTAGTTAAATATGAGTCAAAAAAGTGTAATTGTGATGAGTCGAAATTTAACATCGAAAGTTTAAACTGTAGTATTTCATAGTCCACACAGTCAAATGCCTTTTGTAGATCTAGAAATAGACAGCCAACGTGCAATTTTTCATCCATATTTTTTGATACAAAGTCGGTTAAGCTAAGACATGCAGCAGTAGTATTCGATTTTTTTTCGAAACCATACTGTTCGTCGTGAAATATTTGATTATTTGTAAGAAAGTTATCTAATCGACTTTTTATAATAAGTTCAAAGATTTTAGAGAAAGCGCTGAGAACCGATATGGGTCTGTAGTTTGTCCTATCTTTGGCATTCCCTGTTTTGAATATTGGAGTAACAATTGCAGTTTTTAATGAGTTTGGGAAAGTACCAGAAATAAAAGAACTATTTATAAATTTGGTAAGAAGCGGTATTAGTCGCTCCTGGAATTTCTTAATGAATTTCATGGAAATATTATCGAAACCCGTCGCTGCAGCAGTTTTCAGCTTGCTAATTGCATTCGATATCTCTTCACTACTGGTGGGTGTTAGATCAAATAAGGAGCTAGGGTTTCGTCTAAAACTATTTAGGTATTCGTGGTCTATTGGATCATTGTCAACATTTATTTCCCTGGTTACATTGATAAAAAATTCGTTCATTAATTCACAAATTTCTTCTTTTTTAGTTAATACTTTCCCATTAATTTCTAGCCCTTTAATATGATTGTTCGTGCTGTCTTTTTTTTTGTTAAATATTACCCTTTTATATAAATCCCATAATTTTTTACTATTGCATGGGTCTCTTTTAATTTGTTCAGAATAAAAATTTTTTTTTGAATGTGTTATGAGCCGATTTACTTTATTTTTATATAATTTATATAATCTATTAACATGCTCATCGTTAGGATATTTTTTCCTATATTTGAAGAAAGAGTCTCGAATTTTAATCACGTTTCTAATTTCGTCTGTCATCCATTCATTTTTTTCTTTAGACCTTTTCTTTCTAACAATTCTGGTATATTTACTCACTAAAGAACTTATCTCAAATACAAAATCGTCGAAGTTCCCGATTGAAACTAACTTATTCCAAGTATTGTCTGCAGCTAATTTTTCATACTTCAGGACGGTAATAAAGTTTTCAATTTGTTCTTCTATGGGCTTAAAATTAGAACTTATGAAAAACATTTTATGGTCTGATAAAAATGTGATTATAATATGAAAATCATATTTGTATTTGACAATATCAGTAATAAAGTGGTCAATGATTGTTTTCGATGTGTTTCCTATTCTAGTTGCAAAATCATTGGCAACTTTATTATACACAATAAAACCATTAGATAGTAATACATTTACATAATTCATAACTTCTTGATTATTTTTATTTAGTAAATTAATATTAAAGTCTCCAAAGATCATTGAATTTTTATAATTACTTGATATGTCATCCATTTTTTCAAGAAAAGAGTTAATATTTGTTTCGTGCGATCGATATATTCCTACTATGTTAATTTTTTGTTCGACAAGATTTATTACTAAGAAATTCGATTTTTCAAACTCTAAACTAAAACTTAAATTACTTGTTATGTTCTCATTTACATAAATAGCAACACCTCCATACGACATTTCGCGATTTGAAAAATATGATTTGTACCCTTCTATATTAAAAAATTGATTTTCCTGTTCATTTATCCATATTTCGGTTAATACTAGGACATGAATATTACATTCATATGTTTTTATGAATGTTTCTAAATTGTATAGTTTATTTCTCAAACTTTGTATGTTTAGATATAAAATATTGAAATTTGTTTGATATTCACCACTCTTCATATTCACCATACTACTATCTACCCCTGAAAAATAATCTACTCTTAATTCATCATAAATGTCAGAATTGTCATCCACGTCTAAGTCCATTTAAAAAACATAAACAAAATAATTTTAAGTAATGTGATAAAAATATGTAGTACCTTTTGAATATATAAAAATATATATTCAAAAAAAATAATATTTGTAATAGTTTAAGATTAATTTTATATGTCAAGTTGTTATTTTTTAAAAAAAAAAAAAGTTTTGTTTTGAGATTCTGTTTGATAAATAAAAAAAAAAAAGTTTTTGTTATTTCTAAGAAAAGGTAGTGTGTGAAATTGTAAAAAGTAATTTTTAGAATAATGTAATAGCTATATGAAATTATACTGTAGGTTTTTGTTATAATAATTCTAAGATTATAGATTATATATAACGTAGTTTTAAAAATTGTTATGTAATTGTAATATGTAATTATAGTGTTACAGTTTTTTAATATTGTAAATCTAAGATTATGAATTTTTTTTATAGTTTTGGCCTTTTGTTCAAACAATATTATATGTAAATATAAACTATTATAAAGCCTATCATTGATAACATTTTTCCATAATAGTGCTTTGTAAGGTGTTGTTTTAAAAACACCTGTTATTTTGTAAAGTGATATTATAAAATTACTTATTAAATAATAATATGTCAAGATGTAATTGATTATTAATGATAAAACAAAATAAAGTTGTACTATAAAATTAATTATTAAATAATAATATGTGAAAATGTAATTGATTATTAATGATAAAACAAAATAAAGTTGAATTAAATTTAAATTAACTAATGTTATAAGTATTTTTAATATATGAGATATCATTGAAGGAAGAAATTTTATATATCTTACTTGTGGCATTCTTACGTAAAAGAATTTGGTTATTCTTGACCCATAGAAATTGAAAATCATTTGACAACTTGATTTTTTTAGCTTCATAATACAAATTTGTTTGCAGCTTTGATAGATGTTGACGAAAGAAAATTTCGTTATTGACCTGGCTATCTTGGTTTTTAATGCTGATTTCAGTGGTAAATAAATGTTTATATTTTTGCTTTTTCGTAAGTAACTCATTTTTTCCTGCCTGTGATTTGAGCTTAACCACATACAATTTTGCTTTTAATTTTCCATTTTCTCTCGCTTTTTGGTCTATTGTGTTTATTTTTATAATATCAGTTGCAGATATATTGGCAGATATTTTGTTTGCAATTTTTAGAACCACATCAATTGGGTCATCAATTTTTGACGGGAGTCCAGCCAAAATAATATCATTTTTATTTTCTTCCTTATATTTTTCATCCAGTAACGCCTCCAATTTATTCACTTTTTGTTGTAATTCATTGACATTTTTTTCTGTTTCCGCACAACGTTTTTTTATAAAAACATTTTCTTTTTTAATTTCCTTATTTTGTTTAATTATATCTTGGATTTGCGAAGTTTGAAAATTTTGTGAATTTTTTATATCCAAAATGACCAAACCTAAATTTTTTAAAAATGTTCCCATATTTTCATCCGAACAATTTTTTGGTTCGAATGTAGTAAGTTGATCAAAAACTTCATCACTTTTATCTTCTGCCTCAGATTCGTAAGTTTCTTCAACAGGTTCGTTATTGGTGGGACATTCTGGACATTTCCATGTAGCACTACCATTTTTAACAGCTTCAAACAACTCGTCCGCAATTTCGCCACAATTTGTATGAAAAAAATTTTGGCACGGTCCACTACATTGTAAACCTTTAGATTTGCCTCTAGTAACTACACAGATACTGCATACCGGACACACTTTTGCCATGTCTCAAATTGTATTTATAGGTTTAAAATATATAATAATAATAAACCGAACTTTTGTTTGATTTTTTTTTTTCTTTTTCTTTATTTTTTATATGCTTTCTTTTCCCTCTTCGATCACTTTTTTGGGTTATAATAATTTTTATAGTCACTATTGTAATAATTAATTTATAACTTGTTTGTAAAGTAGAGAAAGAAATTTTTTTTTTCACTTTTATAGTTATTATATATTTTTTAAAATAAAAATATTATCAGAGCCAAAAAATTAAACTTTACTTCAAATCCGTGTTGCCGTGTCTCAGTTTAGAAAATTACAGAAAAATTTGCTATTACAAATTTATTTTCTACTTTTTAGTTCAAAAAAGCTGTTTTTTTAAAAAAATTTTTTATTTATTTTTTATTTATTTGATTTTGTTTTACTTTGATTGCTTTGCATACAGAAAAATAAAATCAAAAAATCAAAAATTATTTGGTTCAGAATTTAGAATTAATACTTGGTTAATATTTTTAATATAGGATTTATGTATATGTATTATTTTATTATATATATGTACATATAAAAAAGGTATAGGGAATATTGCATCGTTGCCAATTGCTACTTTGTTACTTTGGTTTTTAACAAAAAAATTTTCTATACAAATAAAAAAAAATTCAGCTGTCTCCACCACAGGACTGACCGCTATTAATACGAGGAAGAATACAGTTGCCTTTGTCAACTCTTAGATACCCGTACGAACCGTTAGTATGTTAACAGCCTGTCACTCTGCTCACAATATTATTTTTTTAATATTTTAGTATTTTAAAATAATTTGGGTGAATTTTATAATTTCTAGAAGTATGGGTTGTACATATATTCAAACTATATGTTTATATGTACATTCTTCGAAAGCAGATTTTAACCTTTCACATAACGATTATCAATCCAAAACTTTTTCAAATATTCTATAGTACCATTTAATACTAAAAGGTAAATGTATATTAAATTTACTTAGTACAAAATAGTAAATATAATTTTAAATATTATATTATATTATATTTAAATATTCCATTGACAGAATAATTTCTTATAAGTACAATAAAATACATATATGTATGTAAATACGGCGCTATATAATATACATATATACTCTTATCATTCATTCACTAGTGACATATACGATATGTAAATAAACATGATATTATATAAGTATGTATGTATATCAATATCATATAAATAAAAATTCTTCAAGCAACCGTTATGTTGTATATTTATTTACATTTTTATGTACTACGCATTATATCCTCAACAATTTCAAATTATCGAATAAAACAAATGCAAAAAATTTGTTGAAGAAATTTGTTAGAAAATTTGAAAAAATCAAGTAACACTTTCGTCAATTATAAAGTAACCCTATATTATTAAAAAAAGTTGTTAACAGAAATAAGAGTATGATGTTGAAGCTTTAATTTTTGTGTATTACTTCAAAAAAATTCTAACAGGTGTTCAAGTTACAGGTGTTTAAAAATAGAAAATTTTCATTTTTTGACCCCTTACAGCTCCTAAACGGGGAGTGATACAAAAAAAATTTCTGAAATGACTCATACTTATTTTCAAAGATCTAACTTCTGTCAAAATTTCCAATATTTAAAAAATATATAATATATAAATATTTTATTTTATTCAATAACAATAATAAGCAAAGAAATCGTAAAAATATATGTGTATGTACATTCATTCATTCATATGTACATCCATTTACATAGATACATATGTATGTATCTAAATACTTGATTTTTTATACCCGTACGATAGGATCGGGTATAATAAAATTACTCCTCCGTTTGTAACACCTCGAAATAAGCGAGCTAGATATACCTTCAAAGGTATGGATCGGATCAGAAAAAAATTCTAAGACTTTTGAGCCATGTCCGTCCGTCCGTCCGTCCGTCCGTCCGTCCGTCCGTCCGTCCGTCCGTCAGCACGCTAACTCAAAAACTAAGAAAGCTAGAATCTTGAAATTTACACAAAATATTCTGGGAGTAATTTGTAGGTTCCCTATTTTTTTTGGTTGAGTTTAGACCAAAACTTAGGGTAGCTCTCGAACACCTAGCTTTTAGATTCCCACATTTTTGTTGAAATAGAGCTATGAAATTTTAACCGCTGATAGATCTCACAAAAATATTAATTTTATTTTTAATAACTTTTTTTGTAACCCCACGCGTTACGGAGCTACAGCTCCCCAAAAGTTCAAAAAAGCTCTATATTTAAATTGTTATAGCACAAGTTGGATAAGGTATATCTTCATTTTGAAAACGCCAAACGATTACTACTTTTATTAGCTTTAAAAGTATATATACAATAAATATATATTTGTGGCATACGGTGTCTTAATTTACCGTTATGTGAAACTCAAATTTTGCAAAATCCTTTAACCCTTCTATCTCCTAAACGGTTAAAGTTGGAAACTTGTTAAAAGTGTTACTTGATTTTTTCAAATTTTCTAACAAATTTCTTTAACGAATTTTTTGCATATTGTTTTACTCGATAATTTGAAATTGTTGAGGATATAATGCGTAGTACAAAAAAATGTAAATAAATAAACAACATAACGGTTGCTTGAAGAATTTTTATTTATATGATATTGATATATATACATACTTATATAATATCATGTTTATTTACATATCGTATAAATGTCACTGATGAATGAATGCTAAGAGTATAGATGTATATTATATAGCGCCGTATTTACATACATACATATATGTATTTTATTGTACTTATAAGAAATTATTCTGTCAATGGAATATTTAAATATAATATAATATTTAAAATTATATTTACTATTTTGTACTAAGTAAATTTCATATACATTTACCGCTTAGTATTAAATGGTAATATATAGAATATTTAAAAAAAGTTTTGGATTGATAATCGGTATGTGGAAGGTTAAAATCTGCTTTCAAAGAATGTATAAACATATAGTTTGAATATATGTACAACCCATAGTTCTAGAAATCATAAAATTCACCCAAATTATTTTAAAATACTAAAATATTAAAAAAATAATATTGTAAGCAGAGTGACAGGCTGTGAACATACTAACGGTTCGTACGGTTATCTAAGAGTTGACAAAGATAACTGTATTCTTCCTCGTTTCAATCTGAAAACGCTATTCGACAGAAATTTTTATCTTTCTAAGTCAATATCAAAATTGTAGAATTCTTTTAAATTTAGTATGTGAAAACCAAATTTTGCATGATATTTTTATCTTCATAACTCCGGCACGCTTTTAGATATAGACTTGTAATTTTGAGAAAAAAGAAGTTTTAGAATTAGTATTAAAGTTTCTTCAGAAATTTTTTTGGACCACCCCTATTTGCGAGCTATTAGGTTATAAGCATTTTTGGAAGATTGGTAAAAAACAAATTGAAATATTAAATTAAGAGAAGAGTTAATATATACTATTTATTTATTTATTTAGTTCAAGCTTAACACAAGCAAGTTACAATATAATTCAATTAAAGAAAATTATTAAATTTAAACAATAATTATATAAAATAAAAATTAACAAAATATTTTATGATATTTAATGTAATAATTAATACTCATATATACTACATTATAAATTTAATTAAAATAAAATTTTATAAGGAACAAAAAAGAACAAATTAAAGATATAAATTTATTACAAAGAACAAAAATTATTAATTGAATAAATTATATGACATTAAAATCATAGTTATTATTAACAAAATGCATGAAATTACAAATCAAAATTAAACATCGATTGATATAAAAAAAAATATCTCGATAATGCAGTTTCAATGACATGAATATAAATCTCTTTTTAAAGATTCTTTCGTTAGTTGAAATTTAATTTGGAATTTGTGTAAGTTGCATAGAGACATCATTCTATTAAGTGGTTTAAACTTACCATAATTAGTGCGGTGAAACTTCAAATTAAAGAGGTTAACCAATCTTAGCCTAGTATTTGTACAAAAGCTAATTTAGGCTAATAATTGTGTAGATAAACTATTTCCTCCTACCAATTTTGTTTTTCAAGCGTACGCATATGTAAAAAGTTTAGTCTATGTTCATACGGAGGTAGATTATAAGGATCTTCCCAAGGGAGATGACGTAGGGCATATCTAAGAAATTTTTTTTGAACAATTCCATTCTGAATATATGGGTTTTATTAAAGGGACTACACACTTGGCTGGCATATTCCAAATTAGCATATTCTAAACGAACTAAGCAAGTGTAAAGAGATTTAAAAACATAAGGATTATCAAACTCTCTAGCCAATCGTCTAATAAAACCGAGCATAAAGTTGAATTTGTTTAAAATATATGTATAATGAGCATGAAAAGAAAGTTTACTATCAAAAAATACACCCAAGTCTTTTATAGAATTAAGTTTAGGGATAGTTTGAAGGTTAAAGGAATAGTTATATGAAATTGGATTACCGAGAACGGCCGGTAAAAGTAATATGAGCTCATTTAGTAATATTTAGTTGAAGCTTGTTGATATTACACCAATTATAAAAACAATTAAGATCAGCTTGTAATGCATTCGAATCGTCGAAGGAAGTAATTTTCTTGAAAATCTTTATATCATCAGCATAAATTCTAATATCATAGTCATAATGTTGAATTACGGAAGTGACATCATTAAGTTTAATAATGACTAAATGATGTAAATAAATATTGAAGGTTATGTTTGCAGAAATATATAAAAATAAAATAAATATAAAATAAAAAAAATATATATAAATATTATAATTAAAAAAATTTTTATTGTAAGTTAATATAGTTATTTCATATGATTTATGATAGTGTTTAAGACTTACTAGAAAAACTAAAAATTTTATATAATTTAGTACTATATTTCATCAGAAATTCTACTTTTAAGTTTTGTTTTAATAAAGTTGATATCATAATATATACCTTTGAATTTTCAGATTGACGCATAAATATGTGATTAGATATTATTGACCCATAAGAATTTGAATATTTCGGCGGCATGAAATAACTCAGCAATGAAATAAAGCTGCAAACAAAAATGAAATAACGCTCCAAATTTAATTTTTTTTTTTCGGCGTTAATGTATTTTGTTACGGCATTATTTCATTGTATTGTCGCGTTATTTCCTTTTAATGCTGCGTCGCCCCAAAAACATTTCGTACTAACCTTAATTTATCTTTAAATTAAAAACTAAAAGAATTACAAACAAAAGAACTAAAAGAATTACTAAAAGAATTACAAGGATTACAATTTAAATAAATTTCATTGAGTATTGAGTGAAATCACTCTAATTCAGAATCCCGCATGTATTATAAATATTTTGGAAAAAGGAAATACCTTGATTTTGAATCTAACTCTACAACCTCTGCTAATTGAGAATCTCACGTATACATATATATAAATATTCTGGGAACTTTAAAGCCCCCACAATAATTCACAATTTTGCATATATATACATAAATATTAAAATTCTAGCTGTTGGTCCGTCATAGAATGACAAAGTTAATTATGGTAGATTTTATTATACCCGTACGATAAGGTTCGGGTATATTAAAATTGCTTCTTCGTTTATAACACCTCGAAATAAGTTAGCTAGATATACCTTCAAAGGTATGCATCGGATCAGAATCAAATTCTAAGACGATTAGGCTTTATCCGGACGGGTCGTCTGTTCGTCAAGAAGATAAGAACTTAGAAAAACTAAGAAAGTTAGAGTCTTGAAATTAACACAAAATGTTCTCACATCAATTTGTAGGTTCCCTATTTTTTTTGGTTGAGATCCTACTAAAACTTCGGGTAGCTCTCGTTACTTTTAGATCTTCACATTTTTCTTTGAAATTCAGCCATGAAATTTTAACTGCTTATAGATATCATAAAAATACTAATTTTATGGAAGAACTATTTTCTGTAGCCCCACCCGTTACAGAACTACAGTTCCCCAAAGTTCGAAAATGCTTTATATTTTAATTGTTATAACACGAGTTGTCTTAGGAATATTTTCAATTTGAAAACGCCAAACGATTATTACTGTGAATAGCTTTAAAAATATATATATTCAATGAAAAACTCAAATTTTGCAAAATTCTTGACTCCTTCTATCTTCCAAACGGTTTAAGTTAGAAACTTCAAATTTTGAAAGAATAACTTCTTCCTAACGGCCTCTAAAAATAAGTATTAGTCTTATTTCAGAAAATATCTTTGTATGGCCCCCGGTTTTGGAGCTGTATGGAGTCAAAAACTAAAAAGTTCCTTATTTTTAAACACGTGTAACTTGAACACGAGTCCAAATTTTTTTGAAGTAATATACAAAAATTAAAGCTCCAACATTATATTTATTTCAACATTTATTTCTATTAACAACTTTTTTTAATAATATCGGCTTACCTTAAAATTGACGAAAGTGTAACTTCGATTTTTTAAATTATTTCTAACAAATTTTTTTTAACGATTTTTATGCTTTTTTTTTTATTCGATAATTTGAAATTGTTGAGGATAATGATGCGTAGTACAAAAAAAATTAAATAAATAAAAAATATAACAGTAGCTTGAAGAATTATTTATACGATATTAGCAAAGATAATATACTATATAGATGTTGCGAAGCTGTATAAAATAAAAACCTTAAAAATTCAAGCTCTTTAAAATTTATTAAAAAATTGTAAAAGCTTTATTTATTCTATTCTCTAAAGCTTTGCGTATCTTCAATAGAATATCAGATAATAATATAATAACAAAAAAAAAGCTTTACGTAGCTTCAATAGAATTAAGAATATTAAAACATAAAATTGCTAATATCAGCAGATCGTCATCGTGTTCGTGTACTAAACGGATAGCAAAGATAATATGTATTATGTATTCATATTACATAGATATGTATGTAAATTATATATATGTATATGTATATTATATTTGTGGATATATATAGTTATAAAGTAATTAATACATATCTAACAAAATTTAACACTAATATAAATAAAATAAATAAAAAAAAATTTTAAAAAAACAGCTTTTTTGAACTAAAAAGTAGAAAATAAATTTTTAATAGCAAATTTTTCTATAATTTTCTAAACTATATTGTTACAATCGAGATTTCTTTGAAAAAGTTTATTTCAATATGTCAAATATATATATAAATATAAGTATATATAAGTTTTAAAGTCTGTGAAATTAAAATAAAAGCTGGAGGCAACAAACGCATAACTATAAACTTATATTTTTAAATTTTGCCTCCAGCTTTTATATTAATTTCACAGACTTTAAAACTTATATATACTTATATTTATGTATATATTTGACATATTGAAATAAACTTTTTCAAAGAAATCTCGATTGTAACAATATAGTTTAGAAAATTATAGAAAAATTTGCTATTAAAAATTTATTTTCTACTTTTTAGTTCAAAAAAGCTGTTTTTTTAAAAAATTTTTTTATTTATTTTATTTTATTCTTTTTAGTAACGACAAATCTAAGTATTGAATTGATATTTTTTTTCCTTGTTTAATTTTGAATTTTTACAGTTGCCCTCACAGTCAATAATTATATTATTACCTGTTATAAGATAGAATATATTGAATTTTTTTATTATTAATTTATTGTGGCAAGATTTTTAAAAAATTAAGGAAACATTGCATAGCAAAATTAAAAATTTAAATAAAATTGTTATAGCAATTTTATAATGTTCTTTATTTCCACTTAAAAATGCGACCCTTTAAAAACTTTGATTCATACACTGCCTTGTTTTTTCTTTCTTTTCATAACATAACATTTTAATATTTTTTTTTTTATCTGTTATGTACGAAAATATCAAACGTATGTTTCTTTCTTTCAAAATCATAACATTTTAATGGTTCTTTTTTTCTATCTGTTATGTGGGTAAATATCAGATGTGCACAATATATACATAAGAAATAGACTTTAAAAATATTTAAAAACAATCAAAGTAACATTTTTTGTTCTCTTTTTTTTATATTCGTTTTTATTTTTCGTCCAGTATTACATTTTCCTTTTTTTTTGTTTTCTGTTATTTAGGTACGCTAAGCATTTCTTTTTTCTTTTTTAAATGTTTAATTTATACATGCATTCTATTTAAAAAATATAAATTATAACCTATAGAACATTCTGAATTTTTTTTTGTTCGTTTATATTTACCGTCCATTCATATGCATACATAAAATTTTTTTTGTTCGTTTATGTTTACCGTCCATTCATATGCATACATCAAATTTTTTTTTGTTCGTTTATGTTTACCGTCCATTCATATAAATATAACTGTTGCCTACATATTAAAAAATAATAAATCTATAACTACATACATAAATAGCCATATATCCATTCATATACATATGCATCTATATTATGAGCTGAACTTCTCAGTGTTGCATTATATCATAATGCGGCAAAATTTTTAAAAAATTAAGAAAACGTTGCATAGCTAAATTCAAAATTTAAATAAAAATATTGCAATTTTATAATGTTCTTTATTTTCACTTAAAATGCGACCCTTTAAAAACTTTGATTCATACACTGCCTTGTTTTTTCTTTCTTTTCATAACATAACATTTTAATATTTTTTCTTATCTGTTATGTACGGAAATATCAATCGTATGTTTCTTTCTTTTAAAATTATAACATTTTAATAGTTCTTTTTTTCTATCTGTTATGTGGGTAAATATCAGATGTGCACAATATATACATAAGAAATAGACTTTAAAAATATTTAAAAACAATCAAAGTAACATTTTTTGTTCTCTTTTTTTCTATTCGTTTTGATTTTTCTTCCAGTATTACATTTTCCTTTTTTTTTTGTTTTCTGTTATTTAGGTACGCTAAGTATTTTTTTTTTTTTTAAATGTTTAATTTATACATGTATTCTATTTAAAAAATATAAATTATAACCTATAGAACATACTGAATTTTTTTTTGTTCGTTTATATTTACCGTCCATTCATATGCATTCATAAAATTTTTTTTTGTTCTTTTATGTTTACCGTCCATTCATATAAATATAACTGTTGCCTACATATTAAAAAATAATAAATCTATAACTACATACATAAATAGCCATATATTCATTCATATACATATGTATCTATATTATGAGCTGAACTTCTCAGTGTTGCATTATATCATAATGCGGCAAAATTTTTAAAAAATTAAGAAAACGTTGCATAGCTAAATTCAAAATTTAAATAAAAATATTACAATTTTATAATGTTCTTTATTTCCACTTAAAATGCGACCCTTTACAAAGTACAAACTTTGATTCATACACTGCCTTGTTTTTTCTTTCTTTCCATAATATAACATTTTAATATTTTTTTTTTTTATCTGTTATGTACGAAAATATCAAACGTATGTTTCTTTCTTTTAAAATCATAACATTTTAATAGTTCTTTTTTTCTATCTGTATGTGGTTAAATATCAGATCTGCACATATACATAAGAAATAGCCTTTAAAAATATTTAAAAACAATCAAAGTAACATTTTTTGTTCTCTTTTTTTCTATTCGTTTTTATTTTTCTTCCAGTATTACATTATACTTTTTTTTCTGTTATTCAGGTACACTAAGAACTTATTTTTTTTTTTAATATTAAATTTATGCATACAGTCTATTTCAAAAATAGAAATTATTAGCTATAGAACATTCTGAATTTTTTTTTTGTTCGTTTATGTTAACCGTCCATTCATATGCATACATAAAATTTTTTTTTGTTCGTTTATGTTTACCGTCCATTCATATAAATATAACTGTTGCCTACATATTAAAAAATATTAAATCGATAAATCAACTAAATAATAATAGTTGGGAATTTTGTGTGACTGTGTTAGCAGATTTTTAATAGTGCAGCACACATAAAAATATGCATACCATTTTTGTATATGTTTGTACCTACATACATATGTAGTAAAAAAATTTGGTTTTAAAAGTATGTAATTGAGAATATATTAAATTGCTTACTTCTAAATGCTAATGTTTTTGAATTAAAAAAAAATTATTTTGCTCTAGACGATGTAGATATACATATATGTATGTATGTACATAACATATATTTTATGATTATTGTTATTTTATGATTATTGTTGTTATTGTTATTTTATGATTATTGAAAAGAAAAATATTGTTGTTATTTACTATTTTTAAAAAAGACTGGATTTCTTATTTTTAATATATTCTTTTTGTTGTTTAATGTTTTTACATAATTGGAAATATATTCTTAGTTTTTATACTTCAGAAAAAGGCATTAGTGGTGCAGATCATCAGTCCCTAATAGATCTTAATTTAAAGGCAGCTCCCAATTTAGATATCAATGTTAGGGCCATAATATGCCATTTTAATATGTTAAGAGTTTCGAAAGAAAAGCCCTATTTTAATTATAATTAAGAAAGGAAAAACACATATCTATATAAATATTATAAATAAACACATTGCTTTTGTAAATAAAAATGTATACTAAAAATCAATTGATTTGATGAAAAAATACTTAAATTTAACACTTGCTATCTAAATTTTAAGTAAATGCATATTAAGTTTTACACTGTGTTCGCAAGTGCGTCACATTAATTTGTTTACACATTCATATCATTCACATTTATCGCTTTCAAACCAAAAATATTTTCGAAGCACATTTATTACAAATTTTTAAGTATGTACCTATATGTATATGTACACATAAAATGCAATGGTCTCCATAAAAAACAATAGTCTTTTATAGAAAAAAAAAAACTTTTATGTATTACGTATACGTATTGGTATTGGTATTGGTGAGTTTAGTAAATTTAGATAAAATGTTTTATTTTGGTTCTGTAATAATTCTGTTAAAAATTCTGTTATATCTTTGTATGAAAATTTAATTTTGAAATTAAACTACTTTCTCTAATGTTTTTCGATATTATTATTTTAAAATCATGTATTGTCATCGGGATCTGATCTAATGAAGAAAATTTCAAGTCTCTAGTTCAACGGGAAGTGTGTTTAAAATGGCTTCTAAGATTCCATCCTTTACCCAACCAAGTTAATAAAAAGCTGTTAAAAAATAAATTAATATGTTTTTATATTTTTTAGATAAGGAAATATAATAAATAATTATGACAATAAAGAAAATATATTCATGTATGTACATATATAGTTTCTTTATAGGTATGTATATATCCAATTCTATAATCTATCCAAATCTATCAATAATCCAAATAATCTACATATAATCTATTCTATATGCTTCCATATTAATAAAGCAATTTTAAATTTATTTTGATTCCCGGCTGGGTACAATAATTATAATATAAAAAAAAAATATTCATATATCGCAATATATAAATACTTAATATATCACATAATATCTCGTACACCCCACATTCCTACCAGGAAACAGGGGTTATAGCTACCTGGCACATTTATGTACCACGGTACCTGCATATAAATAAATAAATTTATTTTGTTTTTTTTTCACTACTTAGCATCATTCAATAAAAAATCATTTGAGTACCTAATAAAGTGCTTTATTGATTTTTATAGTTTTTGTAAAGATAATAATGCAGGTACATACATTTATGCATAATTTTTTTTGATTTAAATTTAATTTTAATAGTAAGTAACTACCGATTGACGATTAGTCTTTTATGAAATGTGTATGAATGTACATTTATTTTTTAAATTTAATAATAATAAATTTTTAATATACTATTTCAATACTTAAAGGTCTATGGTTATTCAATCTAAAATTAAAAAAATTCTCGTAATAGGTGAATTAATAATTTTGATTTAAATATAAAAAAATAAAACTAGGAAAATCCATTCATTTAAAAATCTAATTAATTCTAAATAAAATCTCAGCAATTTAAAAAAAAACTAATTTTAATATCAAAAAAATTAGTTCGTCTTGCCTTTGAATTTATATTTTTCAATTAATTATAAACATGCCGGCTGTTCGTATTTGTTGTATCAGTTTATGTCGAAGCACATCCCGAGTTGAAAATTTAAAATTTTTCAGATTTCCCCATCGAAGTACCTCTAGATATGCATCATGGGTTACGGCTTGTCCGCAATCTTATGATTATATTAAGACTTTGAAAACGCCATATATTTGCCAGTGACATTTTGAGAATACTTTTTTGGGATCAAGAAGGTTGTATTCAAATGCGATTCATACACTTTTTTTAACGGAAGAGTCTGATCAGAATGCTGACGCTCCAATTAATATTATTGTGGATGATGATATTAACATGAGTAAATTAGATCAGATGAATTTTGAAGTTAATATAGTTGAAGAACAGATTAGTACACAATGTCATAAAAGGGAAAAGAATTTGGCATATTATAGATCTTTGACAGGAAAGTTGCAAAACAAAATTAAAATTTTAAAAAATGATATTTTAAATTTAAGCTCTAAAACTAAATTATTAAATAGATTAAAAAAAAAATAAAACTTCACAAAAAATCGGGTCAACATCTACTCATGTTACCCAGCCATTAACTGACCGAGATATTTTTTGTAATATGCAAATGAAAAATAGTCGGTTATACACCAAAGAAGAAAAAAAAATATCCCAATTAATATTTTTCAAATCCACAGCTGCTTATAAATTCTTATATGAAAAATTACAATTTCGATTACCTTCTACTAGTTGCATTTACAGAGATTTACCAATTAAAAATTTGACTTCCTCTATATTACCACCGGAACTGCATGCAAAAATTAAAGAAACTGTCGACAAGTTTTCGAATGAATTCAAAGAAGTTAGTTTAGTTTTTGACGAAATGGCCATCAAAAGAAATTTGACTTACAATCAAAAGCATGATAAAATTGAACGATACGTCGATTATGGTTGCGGTGAAAATAAACGCGAACCTAAAATAGCAAAAAACGCTTGTGTTTTCATGTTCCGAAGCTTATATGGTAATTGGAATCAAATCATAGGATATGTCGGTTCTGAAACTTCTATACCAATAAATAAACTTCATTTTCTTGTTATGGAAATTTTGAAGTTATCCCATGATCTTAAATTAAAAGTCCGAAATATAGTTTGTGACCAATCAACAACAAATCAATCTTTTTGTAAAAAACTTGGTGTTACAGAAGATTTACCTTATTTTATTTACAATGAAGAAAAAATATATTTTTATATGATGTACCACATTTATTTAAATCAATTAGAAATAATTTAATTAAGTATCCATTAAAAACAGAATCAGGTCATGCGACATGGAATATTATTAAGCAGCTGTATGAAAAAGATAGTAAGTCATCAATCCGAGTATGCCCACGTTTAACAGAGAGCCACATAAATCCCAATACGTTCCAAAAATGAATGTGAAACTTGCTATTCAGGTATTTAGTTCAAGTACTTGTGCTGGTATTAGAACATACGCCGAATCAGATTTTTTTAAGGATAAAAACTCTGCGTTGTGTACTGCAAAATGCGTAGAAAAATTTAATAATTTATTCGATTGTCTAAATATTAAAACACTATATGACAAAAATCCATATAAAAACGGTTTGCAAAAAAATAATTGCGTATGGCATTATATTCAGGATATGTGCGAATTTTTGAAAAAAGTAGAATTTGAGGTTCATCACAAAAAAATTAAAATTAATTGTTTAAAAGGGCTGAGACAATCTATTAACGGTATTCTTTTATTATCAGATGAGCTGTTCAATGAACATGCAGACTGGTATTATATGTGCACTAATAAATGTAATCAGGATATAATAGAAAATTTATTTAGTATAGTTCGTTCTAAAAAAAGAAATCTTTCTGCTTCCGAATTGGGATATATTTTAGCTAAAATAATCTGTGTAAAATTAGCGTATTCTTCGAAATTCGCGAACTGTGAACAAGATTCTGAAAATATGCTGGACATAGATTGGCAAAATATATTGAAATTGGATGAAACTAACAACGACAATGAAGAATCAAACAGTGATCCAAAGCAAGGAAATCAGGATCCATCAAATAAAGAGAACATTAACTTATTAAATGATATTGATTTACATTCTGAACATGAAAAAAACTTTACCATAGAAAATTTCTTATCTGAAAATGTAACCAGATATTTTGCAGGATATATTATGATGAAAATCCTTAAAAAACATCGTGAAATAAGTAATTGTCATAATTGCGGTAAGAATTTGTTAAATGCGGAAATGGCTTCAATGTCTAATAATAATGAATATTTAATTTTTTTTAAAAATTTTAATACCGATACCGATTTTGGATCTCTTAAAGCTCCATCAAATGAATATTTTGCAATCTGTAAACCTTATGTGATTATTTTTAGTAAAGTTATGAAAACTTCAGGTCATGAAGAAGGGATTTTATTTAAAATTAAGATAGAATGCATAAACGATTTAAAAAAATGGTTCGATAAAAATCACAAATGTTACGACCATAGAGTTAAAATTTTAGACTATTTTCTTTTAATTTTAATAAGAAGAAATTCTTTATGGATTTCCCAAAAATCTAAAATAATAAATGATAATTATAATAATCCTAGACTTAGAGTTTTGAAGGAATAATTAAATACAGAATTTTATTTTTATGATTTTTTATTAACAAAATTAGTGTTAGAAATTAGGTAACAAGCAATTAAAAATACATATAAAATTTTATTAATTTTTAATCTTTGCATTATTTAATTTCATTTATAATAAATAAAATGAAATAAAATCAAAAGGAATTTATATTAAAATCAATTTAATGAAAATGTTAAGTAGATAACCAAAAACTTAGAAGTGAACATAACATTTATTATTAAAACAAAAATAATAATAAATAATAATAATGGAATTACAATAATAATAATACCTAGTTAATCTAATTCAAAACGGAAAACGAGCCTCGGTCAGTTTTTTCGTTTAACAATTTATGAATGGATAAAATGGATAGGAGTCGTGGTGGACACTGACCCGGGCATGTATGTGCGATTAAAATGTTAAACTCAATTATTCTAGTGAACATGGTCACTCTATTTCTCAGATGTTAAACTCTCCAAGCAAGTTTAAGAAAGCGGTAAAACTTCTTTCTTTTTCTTGTAATTATAATTTAGAGGCACTTGCGTTACAACGTGGACGTAGTTAAACGTAATACAACGAGCAGTACATAAAGTAAATTCGATTTTGTAATTAAATTAATATTGTAATAAGAAATAATTGAAAAACAAGGTAGAATGTAAACCAACGGTTTTTAAAAGCGCACATTTCCAAAACTCAATACAAACTGTTTAGAATTGTGACTTACACAAAAATTTGAAAATTTCATGTAATAAGAAAAAATGTGAAAATAGGACATTTTTGAAATTTTGAGGGGCTATAAGTCCGGAATCCTATATAACTAAGAAAAGCCGTTAACACACGTAAAAATATATTATTAAACCTTTAATTTTCATGTCTTGCCGAAGAAAAATTTGTACAGGTGCCTAAGTTACAGGTGTCTAAAAATAGCAAATTTTCAATTTTGAGGCGTAATAACTCTTAAAGAGGGGGTGTTACCAAAAAATTTTCTGAGGAAACTTATATTAATTCTAAAAGTTCTTTCTTGTCTCAAAATTTCAGGTTCCTATCTAAAGGGGTGCCGGAGTTATGAAAAAAGAAATTTCATGCAAAATGTGGTTTTCACATAACGGTAAATTTAAATAGTAAATTACAAAATATTACATAATTTTGATATTGTTTTATATAGATAATAAAATTTTCGATCTTCTGCCGGTTTTAGATTGCAAAATTATTACGCAGAGCCCGAGATATATACATCTGAAAATGGGGCTTTTTCGCAATTTTGAAGAGCTGCTACTTTGGAACCCTTTACAATTAAAATAAACCTTTAACAGACGTAAAAATATATTATTGTAGCTTTAATTTTTATATCTTGCAGAAGTAAAATGTGTACGGGTTCCTAAGTTACAGGTGTTTAAAAATAGCAAATTTTCAATTTTTAAGCCCTAATAGCTCATAAACAGGGGGTGGTCCGAAAAAATTTTCTGAGCAAACTTATACTAATTCTAAAAGTTCTTTCTTGCCTCAAAATTTCAAGCTTCTATCTAGAAGCGTGCCGGAGTTATGAAAGAAGAAAAATCATGCAAAATTTGGTTTTCACATAACGGTAAATTTAAATACTAAATTTTAAAAAATTGTATAATTTTGATATTAATTATTAAAAAAATCTTAAGCAGAACATAAGATATATGCATTTAAAAATAGAACTTTTTCAAAGTTTGAGGGGCTGTAGCTCCGTAATGGGGGGGGGGGGCTACATGAAAAAGTTGTTCCACAAAATTATTTTTTTTATGAGACCTACCTATGGTTAAAATTTTTTTTCTCTATCTTTAACGGTGTAGAAGTTTTATAAACAGACGGACGGACGGACGGACAGAGTGAAACTAATAAGCACATTTTTTCAAAATTTTTTTGGAAATGTGCTAAAAAAGAATTAATTAAGAACATATTTATTAAGAACATATTTGAATACTTTGAAACTTTATTTTATAAAAAAAAATACTAAAAGTAAACTTAAATATACAATTTTGAATTTGTGTTAGTTTAAAATAATTTAAATTTCATATTAATAAAATATTTTTGGATTTACAATTTTATTAATAATTATTATTAAACATTTAAATCTAAATTAAACAAACGTGTTTTATTTTAATAAATCTAATAAATTAATAAAATAAAACCACATGTATAGGACGGCAGACTCCAATCCAATATATCATAGGATAATATAATAAGCGTTGTTTTCTATGTTACAGTTTTTAATTTTTAAGAATTGTTATTTGGTTTAAACTTGTTTTTTTTAGAAATATTTTTTTTTAACATAAATTAACATTTTTTTTTTAAATTGTTTTTGTGGAATAGGCCTCTTGGGATACCAAAACGCGCCTTATTCTTTACGCGCTCAGGGTGGTGTGGAAATAAGGATATAAACTTATATATGTATATATATTATTCTTAGACAGAATTGTATACCTACAAAATATATAGTAAAAGTGATATTAACATGTAAAATCTATACTAAAGGTAATTTTAACACTTACATAGTTTTCGATTTAACGGCATAAAGACATAATTTTTAAAATTTTTTCTAATTATATGAAATAAAAAAAAATCATACCTATTAAACATAATATGTTATAAACATTATTTCATATTTTATACTTTTATAATAATAATTTTTATACCTATAGTTGGTATTAATAAACAACAACTAAAATTCATTGATAATTTATAAAATAATGTTTTTTATTATTTTTGCTTTTTTTAAAGCTACCTACCATCTATAAAAAATGTTTGTTTTAAAATTTATATGGAATGCTATTTCTTTAAGCATTATAATGCGCTTTGGTTGTAGATAAATAAAAGCAACTACAAAATATTAGAATGTCTTTACCAACTTACATACATACTCATATTCATAATAACAGGTACATACATAATTATACTCATTTTTATTGCAGCATATTGTACCGATTGTACCTGTTGTATTTAATTTAATATTAACTTATATTAAAATAAGTTATTTTTAAAATGTGTATGTTTGTATGTACATAATATATCTTAATTATTATTTTTAATACAAAAAACACATTCTTAATGACTTAAACAAAAAATATATAATTTAATTTTAAAGCCGACGAACAGAGAAAGTGACAAAAGTTAAAATTAACATGAACAAAAATTTAAACATAATGCACAATGCAATTCATCTATTTCTAATATAAAAAATGAATTAATATTTTTCTTCTTTTCTTATACGTATTTATTGTCTATTGAGAAATTCCAAATTCTTACTTTTTTTTATTTAAAAAAAAAAAACTTACATTTGTTTTTATGTTCTTATTATTTACATAACATAATAGATTCTCATATTAGTACAGATAAAGATTCTCATATTAGTACACATAATAGATTCTCATATTAGTACACAAGTTAAATATTTAGAACATTATGTTCTAATAATAGCCCCGTTGAAGGGAATTTTAAAATAAAAGCTTTCGCACAAAATTTTCTATTAGTTGAAACATCTATATAGTATATTATCTTTGATATTAGTACACATACTTATAGAACTCATGTTTATTTACATATCGTATATGTCACTGATGAATGAATGATATAACGGGTGTTCAAAAATGAGTTATCATTTTGATTTTGCCGCCATTTTTTTTCTACCTGAAATTTTTATACGAGGTTTCTTTAGGTATATTCTAAATACATTCCGGTTAGTTAATATGGAACGTTACACGAAGGAACAACGTATTTTTGTTATTACAACATTTTTTGAAAATGGTAAAAGTTTTCAAGATGTAATTAGGAAATTTCAAACAAAATTTGGTAGAGAAAATGCTCCAACAAATCGTGCCATCAAGCTGATGGTTGATAAATTTCTAGGAACTGGATCTGTTCTTGATAACAGAGGCAACATTTATCAACGTAGTGGCCGTTCAACCGAGAATGTGAGCAGAAGTGTTGAAGAAGATCCAAAAACTTCCATTCGTCATCGTTCGCAGCAATTAAAAATCAAACCATCCACATTATTCAACATGCTGCATCGTGATCTCCATTTAAAGGCTTATAAGATCCAACTGACGCAAGAATTAAAACCAACTGGCCATGCATTACGTCGGCAATTCGTTTCTTGGGCAATCGAAAAACAAGAAGAAAATGAGAATTTTTTTAACAAAATAATCTTCACCGACGAAGCTCATTTCCAGCTCAATGGCTACGTCAATAAACAGAATTGCCGCATTTGGGGTGAAGAGAATCCAAGGGTTATCTTAGAGCAACCAGTACATCCACAAAAAGTTACGGTTTGGTGTGGTTTGTGGTCAGGAGGAATCATCGGACCATATTTTTTTGAAAACGAAAACGCAAATGGAAATGCGGTTATGGTCAATAAAAATCGCTACAGGAAGATGATCCGAAGCTTTTTGTGGCGGGAAATTGATGATTTGGACGTAGAGAATATGTGGTTTCAACAGGGCGGTGCCACTTGCCACACAGCAAGAGAAACATTGGATCTTTTGAAGGAAAAGTTCGAAGATCGCATTATTTCTCGTAGAGGAGGAGTGATGTGGCCACCAAGATCGTGCGATTTGACACCATTGGATTTTTTTTTGTGGGATTTTGTGAAATCGAAAGTGTATAGCAATAATCCCACAACAATTCAAGAGCTTAAAAACAACATTATCGAGCAGATTTCAACCATTGAGAACAGTTTATTGAACAACGTGATTCAGAATTTTGGTAAAAGATTGGAAGCCTGCCGAAGTAGTAGAGGGGGCAACTTGGCAGACATAATTTTTCATTATTAACCGGAACCTATTTGTATTAAATTAAAATAAAAATATATTTAATATTTGAAAAAAAAGTTTTTTTATTAAAATGAAAATGATACTTCAATTTTGAACACCCTTTATAATACATATTTGTCGAAAAAGGTTTAGAAAAGGAAGAAAAACGTAGAATTTTTTTTTTGCTTTCAAAATTTAGACATCCACTGTAAGATTTTTTTTTTTAGGACATATTATTCTTACATTATTAACAACCTAAAATAAGAAAAAATAATATCTTATCTCTAAAAACAAAGAATATAATAATAAAAACAAAAATAAACCCCCTAAATTCATTGTCAATAAATGCTTTACAAAGCAATGCAAATACAAAGCAAATTAACGACGCAATTAATGATGCATTTTAAATCACATTTTTTTTCATTACAAATAGACAATAGCTGCAAGTAGGTTCTTTTGACGACATAATATGTTTAAAAAATTTTTCTAATGTGCCTGGTAAATGGGTTAGTAATAAAGTCGTTGAAATAGTATATTTTAATTATTATAACGATAAATCGGCTAAAGAATTGTCCGAAATGTTCGATATAAGTTTAAAAACCGTTTTTTATAATATTTTTTATAATATCGAGCTGAAAAAGAGGAAAGATTGGAACATAAAAAACCTATAGGTAGGCCAAAAAAAATGACGGAACGAAATGAGAGGAATTTAATAAGAAAAATAACCAAAAATCCGAAAAAAGTCTATAAGAGTTCTAGCAAACGAAATTGAAAATGAGTGTGGAGTAAAAATCAGCCACGAAACAGTTAGGAAAACGTTAATAAAACACAAATACCATTCTAGAAGCGCCAGAAAAAAACCATTATTATCTAAACTTAATATTGAAAGAAGATTAGCATTCGCACAAAATCCTCTATTTCAGTCGTCGGATTATTGGAATGATGTAGTTTTTTGTGACGAGACAAAAATTATGTTGTGTTATAACAGCGGGCCAACTAGAGTTTGGAGGAAACCCTGCCAATCTCTTTTAAATAAAAATATTATTCCAACCGTAAAATTTGGAAAATTATCAGTGGGGATGTATTTGCAGTCACCGAGATGGTGATATAGTGTTTATAGATAGTACTATGGATAAGCATCAATATTTAGACATTTTTAGGATCAATTTAATGAACAGTGTTAATAAATTCGGCATAAAAGATCATTTTAAATTTTATCAAGACAACAACCCTAAGCATAAATCATATTTGGTTAGAATGTGAATGCTTTACAATTGTCCATCAGTAATAGATACTCCTACCCAAAGCCCCGACTTGAACCCTATTGAAAATTTGTGGGTTTATTAAAAAAAAAAGTCGCAGAAAGGTCCCCGAAAAATAAAACTGACTTATAAAAATATATTAAAGACGTATGGCTGAAAATACCAAATGAATATGACATACCCCACTTAATAAATTCGATGAACAGAAGATTACGGGCTGTTAGTGAATCTGCTGGTGGCCATACCAAATACTAATTATGGTTAAAATAAAATTTTTATTTTTTAAATATCACCTTAAAACATTTTAAAAAATATTTTGTAAAGCTTTTATTGACAATGAATTCAGGATAGTTTTTTATTTTTGTTATTATTTTCTTTGTTTTTATATATGAAGTTAATTTTTTTTCATTTTAAGTTGTTAATAATGTAAAAATAAAATACACATCTTAAAAAAAAAAATATACGTATTTTAATATCTAAATTTTGAAAATATTAAATAGTTTTTTCTTTTGTTTCATTTTTTCATTTTTTTCAATTTTTTCTTGACAAGTATAGTATAAATTATTATACATTTGCCCTTTAGTATTAAATGGTACTATAGCATATTTGGAAAAGCTTTGGATTGATAATCGTTATGTGGAACGTTAGAATCTGCTTTTGAAGAATGTATAAAAATATTATAGTTTGAATATATGTACAGCCCATAGTTCTAGAAATTATAAAATTTACCCAAATTATTTTAAAATACTAAAAAATTTAAAAAAATAATATTATAAGCAAAGTGACAGGCTTATGAACATTTTAACGGTTCGCAAAGGTATCTAAGAGTTGACAAAGGCCTATGTATTCTTAAGGCTTAAAAGTATTCTTCCACGTTTTTATATACATATAACATATATATTTGTTTTTGCATTTCAGAATAATTTATAATTTGTACTTTGCAAATAATGCAGTAAATAAAAAGAAAAAAGTGATTATTTGTAATTTATATACAAACAAAATATTTTGTTTCCATCCAGAATCGTACCAGAGTTAGACGCACTAAATATGTATACTAATAAAAAGAAATAAAAAAACACTATAAAAATATTTTGCCATTAAATAACCTAACTTAGTGCGAAAAGTGGATAGTAATAAAAGCTGATCATGCGCGAAAAAGACAGAATAAAATAAAACGATTTCAACGGAATCGAAACGAAACAATTCCAATTTCAGTTATCTCTGTGCTAATTACATTATACTCGGACACTAAGAAATTCTTTTGGATAGGTACCCGTAATAAAATGACCATCATATATAGTGTAGTAGTTTTTTTCTTATATGTTTGTGCTATTCAAAGGCACAGTGGATATGAAAAATAGAAAAATATATTGCACTACTCTTGAAAATAGACTTTTTTGTTGTATGAAAAATGCATTAGGTTTAGTAAAAAGTAAACCTACTTCCTATAAGTATACATACTTTGATGGTGACGTGTCAGAAGTTTCATTGGTACTTTTGACTCACTTCAAATTCCCTCCTAATTCAGGTTTTCAGATATACATATATGTATACTTATTCTGGAAAAAGGGGCAAATTTGATTTCGCATCCGTCTATAAAATTTCTCAAAAATAGATATATATATAAATTGAAGTTTAGTCGAAAAAGTTTACTCTAAACGATATTATTACATTATTAATTATTATCATTATCCAGCCAATAGTGTAGTTGTTAAGACACCGGTCTTTCATACGAAAGGACTCGGATTCAAACCCCGACTGGGTGTTATAGATTAATAAAAAATAATAGACATTTTTCTTATAATATTTGTATAATTAGTAGAATGTAATTAAATTAAAAATAAGTATATTATATTTCTTATAAATTATAATTTAATATAAAACATTTTGTTTGTATATATGCATATATGGGTGTATGTATGTCAAATAAAATTAATTAAAAAAAAAAATTAGTTAAAAAAAAAT
Organism: Poecilobothrus nobilitatus; assembly: GCA_947095535.1. Taxonomy (NCBI): domain Eukaryota; kingdom Metazoa; phylum Arthropoda; class Insecta; order Diptera; family Dolichopodidae; genus Poecilobothrus; species Poecilobothrus nobilitatus. Next base: position 100,753,148 of record OX352772.1, read on the forward strand.
TAATGAATGAAAAGTAATCTCGTACGTAAAGTATCTTAGTTTGCAAAAATAAAAATATTTCTAATTACAAATATAGCTACCTATATATTTTTAATTTTTCTAAATCATAGAAATTATATCTATACTGTATACATTGTAGCTATGTATATTTTATTTCTTTTCTATAATAGAACACATTCAATACAACATTTTAAAATGAATGCGTTTGTTACACATCATTTTTCTGGACAAATATAATATAATTCTGGAAAAAGCGGCTATCCTGATTTGGAATCCTACTCTAAAACCGCTCCTAATTCGGAATTTCACTTATACATTTATATATAAATATTTTGAAAAAGTGGCAATCCTGATTTTGAATCCAACTCTAAAATCAACACTAAAGTATACCAGCGCAAAGAGATTCCATTCAAAAGTATAAAATTTTTACATTTCGCATAGAAAATAATAAATTTTGTTAAAATTTTGACATTTTTGTGGAAACAAAATATTTTTGAAGCAATGGGGGCGGCGGCTACTTAATTATTAAAACCTTGATTTTGAATCCAACTTTAAAATCAACACTAAAGTATGTTAACGTATAGATGCATTAAATTTTTTTATATGCAAATTAGTAAGTTCTTTTTTATAAATTTTGACATATTCATATACAAAGTAATTATTTGTCTAATTTAGTTTAAATACCACATATCTGCACTAGCAAAACATTTTGTACAACACTTGTAAACCTGTAAATGAAATAATGCCGCAAAAATATTTCTTTATTCGTTTTTTCCAGTCTAATTTCGGCTGTAAATATATGTTTATATTTACGTTTTTGCAACACTAGCACATTTTTTACTACTTCAGAGGTTAGCTCTACAAGATATAGTGCACTAGTACTAGAATTTTCTCTACCAGAATGTTGTTTATTTTTATCTTCGATCTTCGAGATATATTCTACCTTAACGTTCGCAATAATCAAATTATATAATTAAGTATTTATTTATTGAACAATAATCACCTACTCACTTTTTATTTATTTAACCGTTTTTGTAATTAGTTAAAGTAAACTTAAAAAAAAAATTAAGTTGCTAATCTAAAATTACCTATTAATTTAAACAACATTGAACTTTAAAAGTTCAATGTTTTTTTCATTAGGTTTCAAAAGCAAAAAAAAACAAAATATTTTAGAGTCAGCATTTTTACATATTTACGGAATTTTCTTTATAAAAATATAAATTTAAAATTTTAAGTTAAGTTATATAAATTTTAAATTTTAAGTTAAGGCGATGGTGCTGCCTGGCACTTAATGGGATTGGTTTTTCTAAACTAGGAGACGATAATTCCGAAATCAAATTAAATCCAGAAGCGTCTGACTCAGAATGAGCGGCTCCTTGATCTGCGTTTGACACCAGAGGGGCAGCAGATAACTAACCTGGCAGTCGCCATAAAATGCGGTAAAGCTTTCGGTAGCAACTGTACCTATAGTAGAAGATTACATACAGAGTCTATATTGCAAAAGAATAGCTCAAATAAAAAGAAGGACAACTACCGTAAACCCTTCAGAAGGTAAAGGTAAAGTAAGTAAGTAAAAATCCCTAGAAATTTCATATGATAGAAATAAAAAACGAACGGCCCTCAGTCTCCCGCAAAAAGAGGGTGCTAAGAATCCCTGGAAGTAAAATTAAGCTAACTTTGAAAATTGGAATATGAAACATAAACAATTTGTTCGATTCTGGAAAAGTTTATACCACCATCCAAGAAAGCTAACGTCTGAAAACTAACATAATTGGAATTAGCGAAACCTGATGGGCAGAAAGTGGAGAAACCTGCATAGAAGGTGCCAAATTTTATTATTCCGGGTATAACACAACACAGAAACGTCGTTGGGGTAATATTAGCCAAATACCTGACCAAATACGTTGCTGATTTTGTATACTGCTAAAGTATACAAAACAACAAGATATAAATTTCATAACGGGCGATTGTAATGCCAAAGTTGGTACCGGGAGAGTGAAAAATGTAGTTGAAAGTTTTGTTCTAAGAATCAGAAATGAATGCAGCGATCGTTTAGTTCAATATTGTCAGAAAGAAAGGTTCAAAATTATGAATACGTGGTTTTGGCTGCTTAAAAGAAGATTATATACCTGCAAATCTCCATACAACACAAGATGGTCATATTCTATCTTCATTAATGCTAAAACTAGGTCCTGACTGAATTTGTGATAAAATATTATATTTCCAATTGTTAATTTAATAATAGGAAGTTATTATTCTATTTATATTACAAAAGTTGTTATTATTAAATATATTATTTGAATTATTTTGAAACGTTTTTTGACTTTTTTGGTAACTATTAGAAGGGTCAATAAACTTCTTGAACTTCCACTATATTTTATATTTTTGTTTAATTATAATTTTTTTTAATAATTTACATTTTTATTCAATTCTTTCTAATGCATGAATTAATATTAATATTGCCTAACTCATTTTATATAATATAATATTGCCTAAATCATTTTGATTATAAATTTTATCTAAAAGTACACTTTGCGTCATAGCTTTAACTCTATTTACTAACAAACTATCTAAATTGCTTATATCTATAGGGTGTTCAAAATTGAGGTATCATTTTAATTTTAATAAAAAAAGACTTTTTTTTTGAAATATTAAATATATTTTTACTTTAATTTATTACAAATAGGTTCCGGTTAATAATGAAAAATTATGTCGGCCAAGTGGCCCCCTCTACTACTTCAGCAGGCTTCCCAATCTTTTACCAAAATTCTGAATCACGTTGTTCAATAAACTGTTCTCAATGGTTGAAATCTGCTCGAAAATGTTGTTTTTAAGCTCTTGAATTGTTGTGGGATTATTGCTGTACACTTTCGATTTCACAAAACCCCACAAAAAAAAATCCAATGGTGTCAAATCGCACGATCTTGGTGGCCACATCACTCCTCCTCTACGAGAAATAATGCGATCTTCGAACATTTCCTTCAAAAGATCCATTGTTTCTCTTGCTGTGTGGCAAGTGGCACAGTCCTGTTGAAACCACATATTCTCTACGTCCAAATCATCAATTTTCCGCCACAAAAAGCTTCGGATCATCTCCCTGTAGCGATTTTTATTGACCATAACCGCATTTCCATTTGCGTTTTCGTTTTCAAAAAAATATGGTCCGATGATTCCTCCTGACCACAAACCACACCAAACCGTAACTTTTTGTGGATGTACTGGTTGCTCTAAGATAACCCTTGGATTCTCTTCACCCCAAATGCGGCAATTCTGTTTATTGACGTAGCCATTGAGCTGGAAATGAGTTTCGCCGGTGAAGATTATTTTGTTAAAATAATTCTCATTTTCTTCTTGTTTTTCGATTGCCCAAGAAACGAATTGCCGACGTAATGCATGGTCAGTTGGTTTTAATTCTTGCGTCAGCTGGATCTTATAAGCCTTTAAATGGAGATCACGATGCAAAATGTTGAATAATGTGGATGGTTTGATGTTTAATTGCTGCGAACGATGACGAATGGAAGTTTTTGGATCTTCTGCTCACAGCTGCTACATTCTCGGTTGAACGGCCACTACGTTGATAAATGTTGCCTCTGTTATCAAGAACAGATCCAGTTTCTAGAAATTTATCAACCATCAGTTTGTTGGAGCATTTTCTCTACCAAATTTTGTTCGAAATTTCCCAATTACATATTGAAAACTTTTACCATTTTCAAAAAATGTTGTAATAACAAAAACACGTTGTTGCAACGTTCCATATTAACTAACCGGAATGTATTTAGAATATACCTCGTATAAAAATTCCAGGTAGAAAAAAAATGGGGGAAAATCAAAATGACACCTCAATTTTGAACACCCTATATATATAGTTTTAACCTCCATAATAAACTGGATTTTTGTGTAATTTATGTTATAGACATTATATAAAATCTTATTTTTTATGACTGTAAATTATAATAGTCAATTCATTTTCCGAGTTTACTCTAATGTTGGAAATATTCTTATAAATTTCGGATGAATTTATTATGTATTTCTTTTGCTTCTCCCAGAATTTTCTCGTAAAAGATAGCATAAATCATTCACTGTTTTAGATCTAGATCTTTGAATATTAACAACTGATATTAAAGATTACTGATAAAGATGGTAATATTAACGTTTTATTTTCAAATTTGTTAAAAACTTAATATTTCTGAACACTGACTCCATATATGCAAAACTAGTTTCTACGGATAATGCCAATCTTTTGTTGACTACTTTGGTGTCCACTTTATTCACTGATATTAGATTCGATCACTGGATATTTCTTTACGTTTAAATTGTACTATACCAAAAATTTGCTTTCATTATTATTAAAAAAAGTTATATTGTTTTTATAATATTAAAATGATTTTATTTAAACATAAATATTTCACTTTTAAATTAATAATCTTTTAATTGATTTGAATCTAAATAGATTTAAACAATGATTGAGTAAGTTCTAATTTACATTTATATTTACGTTATTACAAAAATTTAATTCAGCAAGGCTTAACTTGATTTCGGAGCAATTTTAAACTTTAAAATAAGAGCAATGTTATTTATTATTTTTAAAAAAAATCATCTTTTTGGACGAAACACATTTCGAAATCGGTGGCTACGTTAATAAAAAAAACCGCCGTATTTGAGTAGAGGAAAACCCTCGCGTGATGCTAGAGAAGCCAACGCATCCACAAAGAGCCAGTGTTTGGTGTGAATTGTGGTCTGGTGCTGTGGTCCGTACATTTTCGAAAATGATGCTGGAACAGCCATAACCGTTAACGGTACTACAGTGATCATAAAGTGGAAAATATTGATACTGAGGACTTGTAGTTTCAACAAGATGGGGCTACGTGCCATACAGCCAGAGAAACATTGCAATTACTGCATACAAAGTTTCCACACCGTGTTATTTCCAGATTCGGTGACGTGAATTGGCCTTCAAGATCCTGCGATTTGACACCATTAGACTTCTTTCTTGGATAAGGGCTATGTGAAAGGACAAGTCTATAAGAATAATGCACGAAACTTTGAACATTGAAAGCAGAAATTATTCTAATTATTGGTGATATAGAGCCGCAACTATGCGAGAATGTGACCGAAAATTTTGATAAATGAATCAGGTACTGTAGAGACGCAAGAGGTGGTCACATGAGAGATATCATTTTCAGAGTATAAATGGCAAACATTGTACTTCAAAAATAAATAAAAACTTTTCAAGTTTCAATTCAAATTCTATGTCTTTTAATTATTTACTTTTCAAAACTCAATTTTAAAAACTCTATAGAAATCCTTATCAGAAACTTAAAAAAAAATGCAAATTCTTATATAAATATAATGTGGGCATGTGCTAAAAAATTCAATTAAAATTTATTGATTTTTCTCCACAAACAAAACAAACCCGTTTATTACAATATATTTTAGTTTCTGAAAGTTTCGATATATTATAGATACCTAGTAAATTATTATTTTTGTGGTTCAGATAAAATGATAAAAATATGATATTTATTTTCTAAATTAAAAATTTTTTAAAAGTTAGCATATCTACATTTATACATTTATGCGTATTGGATGTTAGTTTTTAAAGTAAAAATAAGAATGTCAGAAACAAATGTTTCCTATGTTAATAAAAATAATAATATGTTAAATAAGGATGTCATTAAAATTACATAAATTATTTGAAATCACATTTGGTTCGTTCACATTTGTTCCAAATTGATTTATTAAATTAATTTGGTTTTTTTTTTTTTTTGATTCAGTTTAATATATGCATTATTTATGTTGTTAGAGATAATAATAAATAATAATTCTCCTCTAATAATTCTTAGAGATTCAAAAAACCTTAAAGATTCAGTTTTTTAATAAATATTTTTTTTAAAACAAATTTTTTCAATTTTAATCTTTTATCTATAAAATCCGTATCCGTAAAAAATAAACACTAACGTCTAACAATAACTAATATTAATGGTAGTTTACTAAAAATATATTTGGATAAACTTAGGACTAATAATCTTCCACGGGGCACACGGTGTTTCGGACATCGTCCTTAGTAAGTGCTCAAGTGTCTTCGCTATTCCACTTTCATAAATTTTTAATTTTTCTCTGACGAGTTAATATAAAAGCATATGAAATAAATAAAATATTTTTTTTTAATTAAAAGGAAAATAGTAATTCGTCATGTATTTTAGTAGAAAATTTAGTAATAATTTAATAATTCTTTGAGAGGACTTCTGTGGCCTAGTGGATAAGAGCGTATAAAATACGTTGTAAACACCGAGTTCGAATCCCACACACGTCATAAGAGTTATTCCCCCTTACGACATTTGGTCGAAAGAATTAGGCATCAGAGAAATGCATTCAAAAAAAAAATTAATTATTTGGTAAAAAGCTTTTCTATTTAACAAAGTACTCGCTGCCAACGTTTTAGGTATAGAAATTGATATCTAATAAATTTGCTCCACTCATAATATAAATTACAATATTTCTGATCCAATCAAAATCAACTAATTGTTCGGGTGCATTTCTGAATAATAAAGAATGTATAAATCAAAAGGTATAGAAAAAGCAAAGTATAGAGTTTCTAATGCTACTTCTTGCCGTTGATTAAAAATGCGAATCGTGTACGAAATCTTGTTTCATTTATTTTTTTTTCTCAAATGAAAAATTTTTTTTTAATCTTTGAAGAAATGATAAAATATTACAACTAATGTGACAAAATTGTTTTGTGAGCACAGAAAATACTCATTTGAAAATATAACTTAATAGAAAAGGAAGAATCTAAATGCATATGACGAACTAAATTATAAAGGGTAAATTATAAAAACTTAAATTGTTTAATAAGAATTCTACTAATTATTATCAGCAAGTCTCACAAATTCGAAACTTTCAGCATAAACAACTTGATTTAGTATTTTCCTCTGAATAGAATAATGTAATTTTTTGTGATAATACCTACCTTTCGTATTGTAAATATTATATAACTTTCATCCTCTCTTAAAGTTCTCTCTTTGTATAAATTGATTCTGATTTTAAAAGTTTTAATTTTAACAAAGCAAATTTAATTTTAATTCTCCAATTGATTGTGATTTTACCAGTTCGTATTGTTATAATTTTAACAAAGCAAAATTTGTTTCTTTTAGCGAATACATAGTGAGTAAGAGTGTATAAAAAATGCTGTAAACACCGAGGGAGTGTGGGTTCGAATCCCACACACGTCGTAAGAATAGATCCCCCTTGCGACATGTACAGCCACGTATGAACAGGAAAGGCTGTGTAATTTCCTTGTTATATTTATGTGGCAGAGAAATGCAGCAAAAAATAAAACATATGTATTCAAGAATATGTATTTAATAATATGATGATAATGACATATAAGTTTTATGAAATTATTATTGAAGCCATGGTTCACTTCTGACTTGAGAAAACTTAAAAATAAAAACAATTACGGGAATTACTAATAAAGATTTTACTCGTTTGGATACTTCTCCGAAAACTACTTTGTCTAACAATAATTAATATTAATGGTAGTTTACTAAAAATATATTTGGATAAACTTAGGACTAATAATCTTCCACGGGGCACACGGTGTTTCGGACATCGTCCTTAGTAAGTGCTCAAGTGTCTTCGCTATTCCACTTTCATAAATTTTTAATTTTTCTCTGACGAGTTAATATAAAAGCATATGAAATAAATAAAATATTTTTTTTTAATTAAAAGGAAAATAGTAATTCGTCATGTATTTTAGTAGAAAATTTAGTAATAATTTAATAATTCTTTGAGAGGACTTCTGTGGCCTAGTGGATAAGAGCGTATAAAATACGTTGTAAACACCGAGTTCGAATCCCACACACGTCATAAGAGTTATTCCCCCTTACGACATTTGGTCGAAAGAATTAGGCATCAGAGAAATGCATTCAAAAAAAAAATTAATTATTTGGTAAAAAGCTTTTCTATTTAACAAAGTACTCGCTGCCAACGTTTTAGGTATAGAAATTGATATCTAATAAATTTGCTCCACTCATAATATAAATTACAATATTTCTGATCCAATCAAAATCAACTAATTGTTCGGGTGCATTTCTGAATAATAAAGAATGTATAAATCAAAAGGTATAGAAAAAGCAAAGTATAGAGTTTCTAATGCTACTTCTTGCCGTTGATTAAAAATGCGAATCGTGTACGAAATCTTGTTTCATTTATTTTTTTTTCTCAAATGAAAAATTTTTTTTTAATCTTTGAAGAAATGATAAAATATTACAACTAATGTGACAAAATTGTTTTGTGAGCACAGAAAATACTCATTTGAAAATATAACTTAATAGAAAAGGAAGAATCTAAATGCATATGACGAACTAAATTATAAAGGGTAAATTATAAAAACTTAAATTGTTTAATAAGAATTCTACTAATTATTATCAGCAAGTCTCACAAATTCGAAACTTTCAGCATAAACAACTTGATTTAGTATTTTCCTCTGAATAGAATAATGTAATTTTTTGTGATAATACCTACCTTTCGTATTGTAAATATTATATAACTTTCATCCTCTCTTAAAGTTCTCTCTTTGTATAAATTGATTCTGATTTTAAAAGTTTTAATTTTAACAAAGCAAATTTAATTTTAATTCTCCAATTGATTGTGATTTTACCAGTTCGTATTGTTATAATTTTAACAAAGCAAAATTTGTTTCTTTTAGCGAATACATAGTGAGTAAGAGTGTATAAAAAATGCTGTAAACACCGAGGGAGTGTGGGTTCGAATCCCACACACGTCGTAAGAATAGATCCCCCTTGCGACATGTACAGCCACGTATGAACAGGAAAGGCTGTGTAATTTCCTTGTTATATTTATGTGGCAGAGAAATGCAGCAAAAAATAAAACATATGTATTCAAGAATATGTATTTAATAATATGATGATAATGACATATAAGTTTTATGAAATTATTATTGAAGCCATGGTTCACTTCTGACTTGAGAAAACTTAAAAATAAAAACAATTACGGGAATTACTAATAAAGATTTTACTCGTTTGGATACTTCTCCGAAAACTACTTTGTCTAACAATAATTAATATTAATGGTAGTTTACTAAAAATATATTTGGATAAACTTAGGACTAATAATCTTCCACGGGGCACACGGTGTTTCGGACATCGTCCTTAGTAAGTGCTCAAGTGTCTTCGCTATTCCACTTTCATAAATTTTTAATTTTTCTCTTAATTTGGAAATAGTCATTTATTAGACAAATTGATAATAAAAAAAAGAAAAATGAAATAGTTAATTATCGACCGATTGAGAAACTTTTCTCTATTCCTAAACTTTTTGAATTAATATTATATGATTCTATTCATAGTCACTGTAAATTTTTTTTGGTTCACAACCAACATGAATATATGGATCAAAAATCAACAGTTACTAATCTTCTCAAGTCAGTTTCAATTTTTACAAGAAATATGGAACAATTTTTTTAAATAGATGTTATTTGTACTGATTATAGCAAAGCGCTGGATGTTTTACCACAGTCTACAATACTTTTAAAATTAAGTAAACTTGGTTTCCTAGATATTTATGTGAAATGAATTGACACGTATTTTTAACTGATAGCTCTTATAGTGTTTAAAACTACTTCGAAACTATTTAATGCTAATTCTGAAATTCCGCAAGGTAGTAATTTATGTTCACTTTTTAGCACATTTCCAAAAAAATTTTGAAAAAATGTGCTTATTAGTTTCACTCTGTCCGTCCGTCCGTCCGTCCGTCCGTCTGTTTACAAAACTTCTACACCGTTAAAGATAGAGGAAAAAATTTTTAACCATAGGTAGGTCTCATAAAAAAAATAATTTTGTGGGACAACTTTTTCATGTAGCCCCCCCCATTACGGAGCTACAGCCCCTCAAACTTTGAAAAAGCCCTATTTTTAAATACATATATCTTATGTTCTGCTTAAGATTTTTTCAATCTGAAAACGTCATTCGACAGGTATTTCTTTTATCTTTGGAAATTAATATCAAAATTATACAATTTTTTTAAATTTAGTATTTAAATTTACCGTTATGTGAAAACCTAATTTTGCATGATTTTTCTACTTTCATAACTCCGGCACGCTTCTAGATAGAAGCTTGAAATTTTGAGGCAAGAAAGAACTTTTAGAATTAGTATAAGTTTGCTCAGAAAATTTTTTCGGACCACCCCCTGTTTATGAGCTATTAGGGCTTAAAAATTGAAAATTTGCTATTTTTAAACACCTGTAACTTAGGAACCTGCACACATTTTACTTCTGCAATATGTAAAAATTAAAGCTACAATAATATATTTTTACGTGTGTGAAAGGTTTATTTTAGTTGTAAAGGGTTCCAAAGTTGCAGCTCTTCAAAATTGTAAAAAAGCCCCATTTTCAGATGTATATATCTCGGGCTCTGCGTAATAGTTTTGCAATCTAAAACCGGCAGAAGATCGAAAATTTTATTATCTATATAAAACAATATCAAAATTATGTAATATTTTGTAATTTACGATTTAAATTTACCGTTATGTGAAAACCACATTTTGCATGAAATTTCTTTTTTCATAACTCCGGCACCCCTTTAGATAGGAACCTGAAATTTTGAGACAAGAAAGAACTTTTAGAATTAGTATAAGTTTCCTCAGAAAATTTTTTGGTAACGCCCCCTCTTTAAGAGTTATTACGTCTCAAAAATTTAAAATTTACTATTTTTAGACACCTGTAACTTAGGCACCTGTAAAAATTTTTCTTCGGAAAGACATGAAAATTAAAGCTACAATAATTTATTTTTACGTGTGTGAAAGGTTTATTTTAGTTGTAAAGGGCTCCAAAGCTGCAGCTCTTCAAAATTGTAAAAAAGCCCCATTTTCAGATGTATATATCTCGGGCTTTGCGTAATAGTTTTGCAATCTAAAACCGGTAGAAGATCGAAAATTTTATTATCTATATAAAACAATATCAAAATTATGTAATATTTTGTAATTTACGATTTAAATTTACCGTTATGTGAAAACCACATTTTGCATGAAATTTCTTTTTTCATAACTCCGGCACGCTTTAGATAGGAACCTGAAATTTTGAGATAAGAAAGAACTTTTAGAATTAGTATAAGTTTCCTCAGAAAATTTTTTGGTAACGCCCCCTCTTTAAGAGTTGTTACGCCTCAAAAATTGAAAATTTGCTATTTTTAGACACCTGTAACTTAGGCACCTGTAAAAATTTTTCTTCGGCAAGACATAAAAATTAAAGCTTCAATAATATATTTTTACGTGTGTTAACAGCTTTTCTTAGTTATATAGGATTCCGGACTTACGGCCCCTCAAAATCTCAAAAATGTCCTATTTTCACATTTTTTCTTATTACATGAAATTTTCAAATTTTTGTGCAAGTCACACTTCTAAACAGTTTGTATTGAGTTTTGGAAATGTGCGCTTTTAAAAACCGTTGGTTTACATTCTACCTTGTTTTTTATATTTTCTTTTAATGATGTCTTTAAATTATTCTTAATAACAAACTGCAAATTTATACTGATCACATACTTCTACAAGATGATTTAGATAATTTCTTTACGTAGTGTACAAATAATAACCTTCTTTTAAATGTGAATAAATTTCCATTTATGTGTTACACACGTCGTCTTAATCCAGTCTGTTTCAATTTAATGATTCTTGTATTCTTGTTTTGTTAGACCTAATTTGGAATATGCCTTTCAAATTTGTTCGCATTTCTATGAAGTTCATAAAAATTAAATAGAGGTCGCGAAATATTCTATGGTCAAATCTATTGATCTTACCTCCGCATGAACACAGACTGAACTTGATTCAATTGAAAACTTTAGAATCATGACGAGAACTAGGTGATGTTACTTTTCTTACAGAATTTTTAAAAGCAAATATTACTTTTTCTCAAATTCTAAATAACATCAACATTAATTTAAACAACCGCAACCACCCATCGGGGGTTTTATAATTAATTATTTTTCATATGGAAATGTGAAAATTTAATTTTTTTTAATGAAATTGGTATATCTGTGGGCATACTGTAAGTATTGATAGTTGGATTCAAAATCAGAATATTCACCTTTTCCGTATTATTTATATCCATATATGTATGGCTATGCGAGATTTTGAAATTTCGGGGTTTTGATTTTTGGAATTTTGTAATTTCGGGATTTTAATTTTCGGGATTTTGAATTTGGGACTTAGATTTTCGGGATTAAGTACCCAACCCTATAAATTTTAAATTTTTTTATTCTTTTTTTCTATATTTAAACTACTAATTGTAATTTAAGTTAACTGTAATTTAGTTTATAAATTTAATTGCTTTGATTGTAGTTATTTAAAAATAATAAGAAAAAAAAAATTTTTTTTGTATTAGCTAAATATTAAATAAATAAATAAATTATTGTAATTGGAGTAGGCTTCATGAAATCTGTTATCTCTGAAAAGTATTCCATTGTTAAAGGAATTATAATATAATATTATGTCTAATGGACTTCAGTAACGACCAAAATAATCATTAGGCATCAAAAATTTTAACTTAACATTATTATTATTTGAACACTTTTGAAAAAATTTAGCATTATTTTCCACAATGACAATATCGGTTCTTGGACAATTAGAAATTTTTTATTTCTTTATTTTTAATGATAAAATACAATGTTGATAATTTAAATTTTAAAATATTTAAAAAAAAAAATTTTTTAATTCTTATTTACATAAAGTACACAATATAATTGAATCTACTATTAAATGAAGTATTGAAGATTGAAGTATTGAAAAATAAGAATTATATTAAAATTAATATTTTTAGCCTTATAAAGGTTTTAAAAATTAATATTCTTAGTCGTATGAAGGATTTATGTTAAAGTTAATATCTTAGTCTTATAAAGTAAAGAAGTATTTCCATATTTGAAGGAACCAATTTTTCTATGAAAATTAGAAAAGACGCTCAAATAGTATGAAGATTTCTATTTGATGAGAAGAAATATTTGGAACTATACTGCACATGCTGGAAGCGTATGTAAGAACTTGCCGAATATATGGTTTAGACATGCTTACTTCGATGTGTGGTTGAATTAATTGAGATCTAACTATGCGGAATAGAGAACAATTTGGCTCTTCTGATTTTCCAAACAATTGTTCTTACATGATAAGTGGATTTATTATTTCTATGCAAAAACAATCCAAAATATCTAATTTTATCTTTCAGTGTATAGTAATATCCGCTAATTAAGATCTTCAGTTCTTTTCATTTTTTTTTAATTTATAATCCGTACCACGTAAGGAGCTACAAAGTTAATCATTTCAATTTTGTACAATACAATATTAATTTTAATTTAAAATAATTAACTTACCTGGCAATATATGCATTATTTTTTCTGAGAAAAGTTGGCATTATTGTACATGAAAAAAAATTGAGGTATCATCTGCATATTGAATAGTTTCCACAATTATATTTTAGGGTAAATCACATAAATATAAATTAAATAATATAGGTGAGTATACAAACGCTTGCGGGTTCCCGGATGCCTTAAACCTAAAGTTACAGTAAAGATTACCCAATCCCATTGCAAATGAAGGATTTATAAGAACATTTTTTAAAAGTTTTATCAAAAAAGTAGTAAACCGAGTTTTCCATTTTTAAAAATGAAACCCTCATCTCAAACAATATCAAACGCTGTTGCTAAGATCAAATAAAACAAAAGAAACAACTCTCCCAACATTCAATCCACGATCAATTTTCTTTTGAAGTTTAGCTTGTAGACACATTTGTTAAGAAACCCAAAACTGATTTTGAAAAATATTTAGCCTATCAATATTAGAAAGAATTCGATGCGTTAAAATGCGTTCCAAAATTTTAGAAATACAGTTCAGCTTAAATATAGGTTTTTAATTGTATAAAACAGAAATATCTTTAATTGATTTTTGTTTAGGTACAATAAGTGCTATATTGCAACAAGAAGGGAAAGATGAAGAAAAATTAGATGATTGAATAAAAAGTTTATAAATTTAATTATTTTGATTGTAGTTACATATTTAAAAATAAGAAAAAAAAAAAACAATTCGCATTAGCTAAACTAATTATTAAATAAGTAAATAAATTATTGTAATTGGAGTAAGCTTCATAAAAGCTGTTATCTCTGAATAGTATTCCATTGTTAAAGGAATTATATAATATTATGTCTAATGGGCTTCAAAATGTCTAAACGTCCAAAATAATCATTAGGCATCAAAGATTTTAACTTAACATTATTATTATTTGAACACTTTTGAAAAAATTTAGCATTATTTTCCACAATGACAATATCGGTTCTTGGACAATTATCAATTTATTTTTCTTTATTTTTAATGACAAGATGCAATGTTGATAACTTAAATTTTAAAATATTAAAAAAATATTTTTTTTTTAATTTTTATTTACATAAAATATACAATATAAATGATATCTACTATTAAATAAAGTGTTGAAATATCATGTATTAAAAAATAGGCTTTATATTAAAATTAATAGTCTTAGCCTTATAAAGAATTTTCAAAATTGATATTCTTAGTCTTATGAAGGATTTATATTAAAGTTAATATTCTTAGTCTTATAAAGTAAAGAAGTATTTCCATATTTGAAGGAACTATTTTTCTATGAAAATTAGAAAAGACGCAAAATATCTCGCTCAAATAGTCTGAAGATTTCTATTTGATGATGTTGAATTTTATTCAACAACTCACTTTATATATTCAATTATTAAGACATATTCACAATCATATATGTATTGAAATTACGAATTGTGTAGATAAAAACATTTTATAATGAGTGCAGTTTATGCATGTATATAGTTATTAATAATGTTATATACTTGCATATGAATACAAATGAGTAAAATATGTACTTAGCTGTAATATGATTTGTACATGTATGTACTTTATAAATGTAAATCTCAATACTCCCCGTATCAACACAATTTCTTTTATTTTTGATTTTTAATACAATATTTTTTTACAATATATATATTACACTATTTTATTACAATATATTATTATTTTAATACAATATAATACCATATTTCATACATTGTTGTGGTATTTAACGATTTTGTTGGGCACCTGTTTCTTATGTAGTGTAGTGTCCGTGTTCACTGCTTTCGCCCATAAAGATTTTGGTAAGCCCGTTTCAATTAACATACTTCTTACCATGTCCAATATAGTTATGTTTGCCCTTTCCGCAATTCCACTTTGTTACGGACAATATTCTACTGATAACAAATGCTTTATTCCGAATGACTGCAAATATGTTGAAAAGTCTAATGATATATACTCTTTGGCATTATCTGTCAATAAGCATTTGATTTTGGTGCCGGTTTCTCGTTCAATTTGTAACTTGACTTTTTTAAATTCTTCTAAAATATCACTTCTCTTTTTCAAAAACACAATATTAATGTATCTCGAATTTTCACATATGAAAGTGGCAAAATTTTTAGCACCACCAACGGATTGTACGATAAATGGACTGGAAATATCAGAATGTATTGTGCCAATTAATTCGTTGTCTCTTCTTGAAGATAAGGTATATGGTGTCTGGGCAATTTTGGGTTTAGCACATATCAAACATTGCATTTCTTTTATAACTTTTGATTTTAAAGTTGAATTCGTTATTCTCTGCACATCTTGACAGTTTAAATGGCCAAGTCTATGATGCCATTTTAATAAGTAATTTCTAGCTCTATCATCCTCTAATGAAAACATAGCTATATCATATTTTGTATGTAATATGTATATTCTCTCTTTTTATAAGCTTTGAACACCTCTGAATGATCTTTTGATATTATTGTTGCATAATTATTGTTAAAAGAGACTTGAAATTCATTTTCTGTTATCTTAGAAACTGAAACAAGATTATGTTTTAATTTTGGGACAAAATACACCTCTTTTAATTTTATGTTTGAAATGTTTCCATTTTTATTAGCAATTTTTATCTTCACCATTCTTTTTCCTTTGGCTTCAATAATTTCATCTCCAGCATTTCGAATTGTTGTACTAAAATTTTCGTCAAATGCTAAAAATTTTCTCCGATCATAACACATATGAGCGCTTGCTCCACTATCTAAGCACCAGTTTTCAGCAAAATGATGCGATGAATTTCCTACTATCCATGCTGTTTCTTTTTTATTATTAAATTTATTATTTTTTTCATACGTTTTGTGCAATCATATGATTTGTGTCTTTTAATATGCACACAAAGCATTTGCCTTCAAAATATTTTTTTTTATTTTCAAATGAATTATTTCCATGTTTCTTTGTATAATTTTTTTTAAAATTTTTTGCAAAGAATGCTTTTCCAGGTATGGCGTCATCAACATCTCCACGTGTTTTCCGCACATCTTCTTCTAGCAATTTCCATTTTAATGACGTCAGATTCGGTAAATCATCACGCGTTTCTATCGCCACTACAGAATTTTCATATTCAATCGGTAAAGTATTTATTAGCATTATAACAATTAGTTATTTTGGTAATACAACGCCAACTTCGCTTAATTCATCTAGTTTTCGCTGGAAATTTCTTGAAACATGAAACATGACATTGTTTCGTTACTGCCCTTCTTCAATTTAAATATGCTTTTATATAGCATTACTTTCCTGGATGGTAATTTTGATGGGTGAATTTTTTTTAATTGTTCCCACGCGAGTTACATATTTCTCAAACTCTCTTGATACAAAAATAGCAGACACTACGTCAGCACTTCCTCTTATTGTAAAATAATAAAACTTATTACAAAATCATTTATAATCAATCTCATATTGCAATCATGTTCAATCATAATTCTATCATGAAAGATTGTTATTGCTAAATAAATTAAAATAGTTTCATATTTCAATATGAGAAAATAAAATTAATTACTTTCCCATAATAACAAAATTATGCAATTGCTCAAATTACACCAAAATTATTAACTTTAAATTATCAAAAAAAAAATGTATAAATTGCCGAATTTGCAATTAGTAACATATAAATACCTGTACATTCACAAGACTTTCTCCTCGACAACCTTAATTGAGTCTGCTTGAGGTACGAAAAAATTAACGAATTATCCAGTGATACTAATCGTAGATAATTTATATGTTCATAGTGTAAAATTAAATTAAAAAAAAAGTAAATACACACTAAACATTAAAAAAAAAAAAATTAAATTAAATAAAAATAACAATATACTATAATAAACTAATTGTTCATAGTGCAAAATTAAAAACTTTTTAATACACACTAAACAATTAAAAACTAAAAATTAAATAAAAGTGTTCATAGTGTGAAATAAAAATTAAACATTTTATAAACACTAAACCAAAACAATTTATGAAAAGTGGCAAAAGATCTACAATATTCGACAATAATGGAAACATCATGGAACAACAAAATATAATGGAACATCAAAACATCATGGAACAACAACAACAAAACGAGACCATACAACAACTGCAAAGTCAAATAGCAAATCAAAACAGACAGCTTGAATTATTATGTGCTCAGCTGCAACACTACCAGCAAATCGATTTCCAAAACCACTATAAGGAAAGGGTTTTGAAGGAAGTTAGACATATGTCTACTTTTAACGGAACAAGCGACATAACCATAAATTCATTTGTTAACAGCGTCGAATACTACATAAATCATATCACCGATTCAAAACATCAAAAAAGTAGCTGTTCGGGCAATATATAATGAAAAAATACAAGGTAAATCCAAAAGTACCATCATAAACATCCCGCAACCTGACAACTGGGAACTCATCAACTCAACACTGAAAAGGAGATATAAACCAGAAATTGAACCAGCTGAAATTTACAGGAAGATATCAGACCTCCGTGTAAACTCGGTAAGTGATTTAGTTATACAAATCCAAAATTTAAAATTGAAAGCCGATTAGCTTCAAATATATTATAATGATAGTAATTATATAGACTTAAGTAATATCGATAGTTTTCTATTAAATACAATAAAAGAAATGTCACAGGGAACTTTACTGGATAGAATATATAATGAAAATGATTTGTCTAAAGTAATAGAAATTATGAATATTAGAAGATATGAAGATTCTTGTATAAGACAGAAATTTAAGAAAACTAATATAAATAGTAACTTCAAAAATAATAATTATAAAAACAATTATAAAAATAATGAAAAAAATTTTAAAAATTCAAAAAATTATTCAAATTTCGATAATAAAAATTGCAGTAATAATCAGTCCTTTAATCGAAATAGTTATAATAACAATTTCAGTAGTAACAAAGATAATTTTAATAGGGATAACTTTAATAGGGATCATTTAATTAATAGGGATAGTATCAGCCTCATAGGTTTTATTCAAAGTCAGGAAACTCTAGACAGTTCTCGGACTAAAATCGCCAAGAACAGAGCTACGCTAGACAAAGACAAATAGAACCGATGGAAGTTCAAAATATTCAAACAAGAAATTCTGAAGATAAAAGTGAATGTAATAACTTAATGTTTTTTATAAATTAGCCTCGGAATAACTCCCCATTATTAGCGTAACAATTGACAATAAAAAATTATTGCCCTTATTGATACAGGTTCTAATTTTAGTATTATAGACGACGACATAACTGGTTTTAAAAAGATAAAAATAAAACCAATCTCTTTTTCAACAATAAATAGTAAAGATCAAATTAATTTTGAAATTCATACTGTAGCACCACTAGAATTCAATACTTCATCTAATCCATTAATACGATGGAAGGTAAAAAAATTACCTAACCGAAAATATCAAATTATAATAGGTGCAGATCTATTAAGAAGTTTGGACAGTGTAATAGATTTCGAACAAGGAATAATTAATTTAAATGGACAAAATATAAAATTTGTCAACACACCGTACCAATTCAATGAAATATGCACTTTAGAGACAGTAGATCCTAATTTAAACCTATTAAAGTTAGATCACCTTAATTTAGAAGAACTCTCAGAAGTCAAAAAATTAGTAAAAAGATTCAGTCATCTATTTTTTAAAGAAGGGGACAAATTAACCAAAACAACAGAAATTCAGCACGAAATAGTTACGACAACAGAACAGTTAATTAATTCAAAGTTATATAGATATCCGCCAAAACACGAGGAAGAAGTTAGAAAACAGATTAAGGAAATAGAAGAACACGGAATTATTCGAAAAAGTAATTCAAGATATTCAAGCCCATTAATTGTCGTACCAAAGAAAACCTATTATTCAGTTCAAAAGAAATTTAGGATCGTGATAGATTATAGACGACTGAACGACGTAACAGTGGACGACAAATTCCCATTACCGACTATTGCCTCTATTCTAGACAAACTGGGAAAAGCCCAGTACTTTACAACATTAGACTCGGCAAAGGGTTACCATCAAATTTCTATTAGGGAAGAAGACAGAAAAAAGACAGCTTTTGTGACACCACATGGGCTGTATGAATTTAATAGAATTCCGTTTGGTTTAAAGAACGCACTAGCGACATTTCAACGGTTAATGAATGAAATATTGAGAGAATATATAAACAAGATATGTGTAGTATATTTAGATGATATACTAATATTCAGTACCTCTCTAAAAGAACATATGAAAGCAATCTATAGTATTTTCAAAGTTTTAGAAGAAAAAAATTTGAAAATTCAAATAGATAAATGTAATTTCATGAAAAAAGAGGCTGAATTCTTAGGGCACATATTAACAAAAGACGGTTTAAAGTCTAACCCCAATAAAATAAAAACAATATAAAATTTAGAACTACCAAAAACTCAAAAACAGATTAAAAGTTTTTTAGGAATGACAGGGTACTACAGGAAATTTTTGAAGAATTACGCCAAAGTTGCGCAACCTATCACGAAATATTTGAAAAAAGATACAAAAATTAATACCAACGACCCAAATTACATCGAAGCGTTCGAAAAATTAAAACATTTAATAACAAGTCATCCAGTAATAAAATATCCAAATTTCGAAAATCCATTTGTTTTGACAACAGACGCATCGAACTACACAATTGGTGCTGTATTTTCACAGGAAGGACATCCTATATGTTTTGCTTCGCGAACCTTAAATAGTCATGAACGTAATTATTCTGCTACCGATAAGGAATTTTTAACAATTATATGGTCAGTAAACTACTTTCGACCCTACCTTTACGGTAATAAATTTAAAATATTGACGGACCACCAACCAATAAAATATTTGCATGCCAAATGTAAAGGTAAAGGTAAAGGTATCTATCACCTACGCATTAAAGATGGTTATTGAAATTAGAAGAATACCAATTTGAAATTAAATATCTCAAAGGAAAAGAAAATCACGTCGCCGATTTTCTTAGCAGAATAGAACATAATGTGAATGAGGGAGAGTATGTGAATGATAAAACCTCTACACAATCTCTTAGGAATTTTAATATTGAATGTAATAGTACAATGTAATAGTTCATTCTGCAAGTAAAGAATTGTTGAACCATATTCCTATTAAAGAAGAAATAGTAAATAAGTATAAAACTCAAATAACAAAACAGTAGAATTAGAAACTCTTTCATAAGAATCATAACTATAGCAGAATATGATTTTAATAGATTAGGCGAAATATTTAAAAATTATCTTAATAAAGGTAAAGTAGGAATCTTTTCTGAAATTTCAGACACGAAATCTAACATTGTTCAAGAAAAACTGATAGAAATGTACTCAAATGGTATGCGATCAAATTTATAAAATGCTCATTTAGAGCACAAGAAATAGAAACTGAAGTCGAAACGATTAAACAAATATCTCTATACCATATAAGAGAAAGTTTTCGTTCCGGCATTCAGGAAACATATAATCAAATTAAGTTCAAAATATATTACCCCAAATTACTAGAGTTAATTCAGATTGTAATTAATCAATGCGAAGTTTGTCAAACTGTCAAGTATGACAGAAGACCAATAAAACCCAAATTTGAAATTAGTGAAACTCCATCAGAAATAAATGATATAATTCACATTGACACTTACGTCATTATGAGACAGGTTTTCTTAACAATTATAGACAAGTTCTCTAAGTTTGGTAAAGCATATCATCTTAACGACAGAAATCATGTTACTATCATAGAAAAATTAGAACCACATTTCTCTCAGGTAGGCAAACTAAAGAAAATTGTGGCCGATAATGAGTTTAAGGAAATCCAAATTAAAGAATTTCTGATAGAAGAAGGAATAAGTCTACATCTGACAAAACCAAACAGTCATATTGGTAATGCAGATATAGAAGGATTTCACAATACCATCCTGGAAAAATTCAGAATACTACGGTTAAATAAAACCAGTTTTTCTGTACAACGTTTAATACAACAAGCGGTTAGAATCTATAATAACAGATATCATTCAGCAATTAAGTACTCCCCAATTGAAGTACAAAATCATAAAATTAAACATGAAAAAGTAAGAGAAAATCTAGAAACCATAAAACTAAAGAGAATCGAAAAACTAAACAAAAATAGAGAAAATTATGTTGAAACTTGTTCAACAGGTTTTGTGAAAAACTACAAAGCTGTTAGACACAAAGAGCAACCCAAATATAAAAAATTGAAATTAGACAATATTCATATAAAAAATATTAAAAAACCTTTAAAATTTACAGATATTAGCAATAATAACAATACTAATAATGATGACAGCACAAACCGTGAAATGTAATCTATTCGAAATAAACAACATAAATTCAAATACAGGATTTGTAAAAATAAACTTAGACAAAGAACAACTCGTTACTCAAACTGACATTATAATTCATATTATACACCCAATTGAAATGTTAAATTTACTGGATATTTCAAATAGAACAGACGTACTAAATTCAAGAAACAATTTTACAAACAGAAATTTTAGACCTAAAAAAACAAGTTAAAATCTATAATTCCTAATAGAAGACCAAGACGAGGAATAATAAATGGTGTCGGAACAATTTCTAAATGGTTGTTTGGAACAATGGACGAACAAGATCGACAAAGTATAGAAACACATTTACAAACTATAGATCATAATAATCATTTACTTATAAAAAATACTTATAAATAATGAACAAATTATAAATAATCAACAATTTCACAAAACAATTAAGCAACTTAAGTCAATTATAGAAGGTGACAGAAATATATTATTAAATCAAATAAATAATTTACAGAAATCATTAATTCAACAAAATATATATTTAGACTTACTTTTTAAGATATAATTCATAAAAGAAAAAATATAAATAATACAAGATAATTTAGCTTCAATTAGGCATGGAATTGTACGCCCTAATATTTTAACAGAAGAAGAAATAGAGAAATACGAAATAGATTTTTATAAATTACAATACATAAAACTAGGTTTAGCTCAATTTGAAAAAGACTCATTATTACTTGCAATCAAAATTCCAAGAAAAATTAAAACAATTCAATTAGAAATTATGGTATCCGGCTAGTTTATCGCAATAACAAATTCATAGCAAAGTTCATCGCCCGCAATTCATCGTAAGCAATTCATCGTAAGCAATTCATCGCAAGAAATTTATCGCAAGGAAATATTCATCGCGAAGTTTATGGCGATGAATATCCGATACCTAATGAATTGATATACCTAATAAAATATTCACTTTGTATTTTCCAAAAAAAAAATCTAGAAGCCTTAATTGGTAATATCAAATATATTTTCAAAAATTGAAAATTATTCAGATATTATTTATAATATTAAAGCTGAATAAAAATAGAGATACTTAAATGGAGATTGAATATTCATACGTAGAAAGTGAGAAAGGTAAACAACAAGTTCTTCTTGATGGGTTTGTTTACAACAAGGAGCGCGTGACTAACGAAAAATCTATTTGGAAATGCGTAAGCTATTTTAAAACAAAATGTAAGGCACGATTGCATATAATAAAAAATGTGATTTCTGTACCACCATACGAGCATAACCATGCTGGAGAAGCAGCGAAAGTAATATTAATAATTTAGAACGTTGTAATAAATAAATTATTTATGATATAATTTATCATTATTTCAATATTTAACTCAATTTATTATTATTTAATTATTTAACTCTGGTAGCCAGAACAATCGCTCGATTGTTCTGGCTACCAGAGTTAAATAATTAAATAATAATAAATTGCTTACGATGAATTGCTTGCGATGAATTGCTTATGATGAATTGCTTGCGATGAATTGTTTGCGATGAATTCCATCGCGATGAAATGCTTGCGATAAACGAGCCTAGAATCGAAATTATCATTCCAATTCCGAATAAAGAAAATAAAGAAATAAATTATCCAAATGAAATTAGTTTTACATACAATAATAAAACGTATAAATACGAAAAATTAAAAACATTAAATGAATTATCTTTAAGTAAAAATTGTATTTTTAATAATTGTGAACTAATAAATAATAAATTAACCGAAATAATACAAATAGATGAAGAAACTATTGTAATAAAAAATGCTAAGAATGTAAAAGTGAATCAATCATGTGACAACTGAAATATTATTATAACGGATCATGTTTTGATCCATTTCAATAATTGTACTTTAAAAATTCTAGATCCTAATTTTTCAAATATAAAAGAAAGTATCCAACAAAGATTTTATTGCCCAGTAAATCAAACTTTTAATTTTAAGAATAAGATTATCTTCAATGATATTGTTATACGTAGAGACAGATAATTATATAGAAAAAATGTACTAGATTTAATATTCTTTGTAATTGGAATAATTGGAACATTATTTAAAAAATTCGGTTACTTAAAAATTAATAAAAGAATTCAGGAGAATTCTTGTCTAAAGGAGGGAGAAGTTATATTTTTGTCAAACGCTCTTGATAAAAAAATAGCAGACACTACGTCAGCACTTCCTGTTATTGCAAAATAATAAAACTTATTACAAAATTATTTATAATCAATCTTATATTGCAATCATGTTCAATCATAATTCTATCATGAGAGATTGTTATTGCTAAATAAATTAAAATAGTTTCATATTTCAATATGCGAAAATAAAATTAATTACTTTCCCATAATAACAAAATTATGCAATTGCTCAAATTACACCAAAATTATTAACTATAAAAATTATTAAATTATCAAAATAAAAATGTATAAATTGCCGAATTTGCAATTAATAACATATAAATACCTGTACATTTTATTATTAAAATTAAGTCTCGATTAAGTCTTAGACATATTAATGTCGAAATAAAGATTCAAATTTAAAACTTAAATAAATTGTGGTTTTACTTAAAATAAGTTGTTATTTTTTTATGTAATTACAAAAGTCGCGTTCTTTGATGTTGTTTTATTCTTATATATGTTAATTGCCCTTCCTTGACACTTAATGTAAAAATAGCAAGAGCTTTTGAATCCTTAGCTTCCCCGGTTGGGATTTATTCCGCATCTGTTGGTTTGACTATTGTTCCATTCACATAACACCAAAGGTCGTTATAAATTAAAATGCTTTCATCGTTTATCTTCCACGTGTTGAAATTTGTATCATCCAATTTTCCGATCGTAAAGTTTACTCCACTCATATTTATTTATGCAAATCTTCAAAGTTCTTTTAATGAACCACCGTATTTATAGTTATTAATTATAATTATATGCAAATAAATTTATAAAAATGTTTTATAAATTAAAATACAAAATTTTTAATTTATTTTTTCTATAATTTTTCTTTCTCAAAAAATTTATATTTCACGACCGCATTCCTGGGCCCATAACCTGTTGAGTTTTATTCAATAACTCACTTTATTTATTCAAATTAAGACATATTCATAATCAAAGTATATGTATTTAAATTAAGAATTCTGTAGATAAGAACATTTTATAATTAGTGCAGTTTATGCATGTATATAGTTATTAATGTTATATACTTGCATATGAATACAAATGAGTAAAATATGTACTTAGCTGTAATATGATCTGTACATGTATGTACTTTATAAATGTAAATCTGAACAGATGAGAAGAAATATTCGGAACTATACTGCACATGCTGGAACCGTATGTAAGAACTTGCCGAATATATGGTTTAGACATGCTTACTTCTATGTTGTGGTTGAATTAATTGAGATCTAACTATGCGGATTAGAGAACAATTTGGCTCTTCTCATTTTCCAAACAATTGCTCTTACATGATGAGTGGATTTATTATTTTGTTTGTTTGTTTGTTTGTAATTATATGTTTTATGCAAAAACAATCCAAAGTATCTAATTTTATCTTTCAGTGTATAGTAATATGTGTTAATTAAGATCTTCAATTCTTTCCAATTTTTTTTTAATTTATAATCCGTATCACGTAAGGAGCTACAAAGTTAATCCTTTCAATTTTGTACAATACAATATTAATTTTAATTTAAAATAATTAACTTACCTGGCAATATATATAATATATGCATTATTTTTTTCTGAGAAAAGTTGGCAAAAGTTCTGAAAAAAAATGAGGTATCATCTGCATATTGAATAGTTTCCACATTTATATTTTAGGGTAAATCACATAAATATAAATTAAATAATATAGGTGAGTATACAAACGCTTGCGGGGTCCCGGATGCCTTAAACCTAAAGTTACAATAAAGATTACCCAATCTCATTACAAATGAAGGATTTATAACAAAACTTTTTAAAAATTTTATCAAAAAAATAGCAAACCAAGTTTTCCATGTTTAAAAATGAAACGCTAACGCTGCCCTAAGATCAAATAAAATAAAAGAAACAACTCTCCCAACATTCAATGCGCTATCAATTTTCTTTTGAAGTTTAGCTTGCTGGGTAGACACAATTATTAAGAAACCCAAACTGATTTTGAAAATATTTAGCTTATCAATATAAGAAAGAATTCGATGCGTTAAAATGCGTTTCAAAATTTTAGAGATACAGTTCAGCTTAAATATAGGTTTTTAATTATATAAAACAGAAATATCTTTAATAGATTTTTGTTTAGGTACAATAAGTGCTATACTGCAACAAGAAGGGAAATATGAAGAAAAAATTAGATGAGTGAATAAAATAGTTAGCAATAAAATAATTTTTGACAAGAAAAGTTTAATTAATTAATACTCTGTTTGTTCCCTAAAAACTAAAATATAATTCCCCATAAAATTATGTATTTATATATTCGTCCATGCGATATTCTATATTAGAATTTAAGAGAAATTTTAAAGTTGGTTACAAAATCAAAATTGCAACTTTTTCCAGAGTATTTATTTATTTGTTCTGGATAAAGGGAATACCCTGATTGTGTATCTAATTTTAAAATTCCTCTGGTTTCGTCTATGTGAGATTCTATGTTAGGATGCATTTTAAAATTGGTTACAAAATCTAGGTTGCACCTTATTCCAGAGTATTTGTTTATTTGTTCTGGTTAAAGCGAATACCATGATTTTGTATCCAACTCTAAAATCTTAGCATTCAGTTTTTATATCAAAGTGTTTTATTTTTAAATTACTTGCGGCAACATATGAAAACATTACACGTAAAGAGCTAAACTTGACCACTGGACTGAAAGTATCTTAGTAATGAATTCCATACTCTTGACGAAAAATATTTAAAAAAACTATTAAAAAAAAATATTTGTTACATTATTACTTTATGATATTAATAAATTATCATATTTACGTATTACATTATATAATTCATTTCAAATTTGTGACAATAATAATAATAATAAAAATAATAATAATAATAACAATAATAACAATAATAATAATAATAATTTTTTCGGATCGTCTCTCTAAATTGTCGGATGGTAAAATATATTGGTTAATTATAAAAATAATATAAAATAAACTATAAACTTTAAAATTATAATTCATAAATATAATAATACTATAGTGAATTTGCTTGTAAATTATTTAAAAAATATAATCTTTCACATATTATTTAAAGTAATAATAAAAAAGGGAAAAATAAATTGTTTTTTTGAATATTTATGCAAGTGTGAAGCTTTAAATTAAATAAAAACAATTCACAATAATAATAGACACTCGATTCAAGGTTAATAAACAGTGCTGCGATAAGCGTCGGGTATCGTGTATGCGTACGCGCATTCATTTAATTTTAATTTTAATTTGATTATTTACAAAACATTTTTATTTTTAAAATTTTTATTTTTAATTTTTTTAATACGTTTTACATTAACAATAATTTAAATTTCATTTAATTTGAGATATGATAGAATTGAATATATAAATTAAGTAATCTAATAGTTGATATAACATGGCAGAGTGCAGTAGCTGTAAAAATACAATAAGGGATGAATCTGGATTGAGATGTGTCGGTGTGTGGCAAGATTTATCATGCTGCTAACAAATGCAGTGGGCTGGATCAGCTCAGTGGCATGTATTGAGCGCAGATGGAATGTTAAGATTGATGTGTGATGACTGCTTAGTATATATTCATAATGTTGAAGTGGTCCTAAAAGAAATTCATGATTCCACATAAGAAAACAAAAGTTACCTGCAGGAATATAGAAATGAGTTTGAAGTATCGCTAAAAAAACGAGGATGAAATAAAAAGCTTGCTTCAAGCTATAGAGCATAGGTCCATGGAAAGAATAATATCGCTCAAGTTGACACAAGAAAGCTTTAAAAGAAGAATAGTTGAAATGATAAACATGAATGAGTTAGCTAAAGATGTTAAAGACCAAAGTGAAAAACTGATGGAGAGAATGGAAAAAATAAGTGTCGAAACTATAAAAATTACCTCGAAAGATGTAAAAAAAGATAAACAGGTTTTTTTCTTCATTCAGATATCCATATTCAGGTATAGTAAAGAAAGATCCAATGGTGGTTATAAAACCAAAAAAACGCAAGGGTAGCAAGTGACTAAGAATGCTGTCGAAAAAATTATAAATCCGGTAAAATATAAGTTAGATCGAATAGTAGAAAAGAAGGATGGGAAAGTAGCGATATATTGTGAAGATGGAGAATCAACTGCTAAACTTGAAACTGCTGCAAAAGAACTAATGAAAGAAGATTATGATGTTATGATACCCAAAGAAATAAGGCCGAAAATTTTAATTGTTGGTATGTCCGAAAACCACAAAAAAGAGGAGCTTGTTAACAAGGTTAGTAAACAAAATAATATTTAATATAGCAGAACCCGAAATGAATACAATACAATTATTGAGGTTTAAAATAATAATGGAGTTAGGTAGAATAAAAATTACATCGGATAGTTGTAGAGTATATGAAAGCTTTGATGTGCGTAGATATGTGAAGTGCCTGGGTTTTGGACACACAAAAGAAAATTGCACTGTTGAAGGAAAAACATGTAGGAAATGTGGAGAAAATCACATGATAAAGGATTGTACGGCAAATGAGTTCAAATGTGTTATATGTAAAAAGGCAAATGAAGCGTTGAACCTTGGCTTAAATATATCGCACAATGTGCTAGATAGAGAATGTCCGAGCTTGTTAAGAAAGATAAAAATAGAAAGAAAGAAAATATTCTTGTAGCAACCAAGTAATGTGGAATGTTTATGTATAAATAGTCAAGGAGTAGTAAATAATTTTAGAGAAATAGAAAATTTATTTTGTAATGGAAAAGTTGATGTATTATGTTGTACGACGATGCGACGATGAAGATTCACTAATAGAAATTAACGGTTACAACAGTCTAAGGGTGGATAGTCACTCTAGACATACTGGAGGGGTTGTACTTTATTGTAAAGATAACTGGATTGCCAGTCTCATTAATAAATATTGTCTAAAAAAGGAAATTTGGATGTTACATGTTAGGTTAAGCTGTAGAAATTATTTTTTCCATACTATAGGTCTATGTAGAGCTCCAAAATACGTGAATGTAAATGATGAATTGTTTAATGAACTGAATGCATATATTATTAAATTAAATGAAACAAAAGAAGACATTATAATAATAGGTGATTTCAATATAAATTGGCTTAAAAATGATAGTTGTAAGATTAAAATAAAAGACATATTTGAAGAAATTTTTTTTAAACAAATAGTTAAAGAATACACACGGATCACACAGTAATCAAAATCATTGATAGATTGGGTGGTAACAAACCGGTTTGACAAGGCTTCTGCTAGTGTGGAACATAATGCAAAAATTAGTGACCATGAAACTCTCAAAATAACATTAAAACTGAGTAGGAAAAAAGAATCACACAATAATAAAAAAATTAAAACGATTGAATATACTGTTGATATGTTTAGAGGAAAGATTGCTGTAAATGACATAATGAGAATTTATTATTCTGATGTAAATGCCAAAATAAGTAAGTTCAGTACATCCTTACATGAAATTATTAACCAATTTGCAGTTACTAAAAATAGTGGTAAACATCCTACAAACGAATGGTATACCAATGAACTAGAAGTGTTGAAAACGCAAAGAAATCGGCAGTACAAAATAGCAGTGTGGATTAATAATAATGAAGAGTGGGAAAAATACAGGATCCTACGAAATATGTATAAAAAAAAATATTAACATTTGCAAGAACACCTTTATTAAAAATAAAGTAAATAATTCGCATGACCAGAAAACAATGTAGCGAAACATAAAGACGCATGTGTTATGTTAAACGAGAAATTTAAGGAGATTAAGTAAGTAATTTTTGAAAATGAAAAAGTAAATAATGAATTTATTATGGCAAACAAATTCAACAACTATTTTATAGAAAGTATTAAAGAAATTAACATGAAAATAACTTATAAAGAATATGAAAATATAATTGAAGAATGTGAATATATTTTTAAATTTAGAAGCATAGAATTGATTGAATTAAGAAATACGTTAAACTCTTTGAATAAAAGAAAGGATCACTATTGTGTTAATGCACAAATGATCATTGATTCATTTGATCTAATTGGCGTAAACCTTCTAACAATCATAAATGCATCATTAGCAAGTGGATGTTTCCCTGAAAATTGGAAAGAAACGATTGTAATTCCTGTGGAAAAGGGAAAGGGTATAAACAAATGTGAGAAGTTCCGGCCGATAAACACCATTATGCTGGAATAAAAAATTATTGAAAAAATTGTGAATAGCCAATTTGAGGAACATTTAAAAAAATATCATCTAATCTATGAATATCAATCGGGTTTTAGAGAGAATCACAGTTGTGAAGCACTGTTAAATTTAATAATCAAAGAAAAGTTATAATAACAGTTTTTATAGACCTGCAACGAGCATTTGAAATTGTGGACCGTCAAATTTTATTGAAGAAAATAAAATGTTATGGGGTGAAGCAAAAAGAACTTAAATGGTTTCAATCTTACTTGGAAAACAGATTCCAAAGAACAAAAATCAAAGGTGTTGTCTCTGATGCAATTAAAGTATCACTAGGAGTACCTCAGAGTAGTACCTTGGGTGTCCTCTTATTTATTTTATATGTAAACGACATGTACAAAATTCTCTCAAAGTCTAAACTTGTCCTGTTTGCAGACGATGCTTTGTTATATGTAGCCTGTGACACTGTTGAAGAATGCTTAAATGCAATAAACGCTGATCTAAATCATCTCAGTCTTTGGCTCAGTAGAAATAAATTAAAATTAAATGTTAAAAAAACAAAATATATGAAAATAAATAATATTCAAGAAAGTTGATCTAGAAATTGCAGAAGAAAAAATTGAAGAGGTAAAGGAAAGTAAGTATTTGGGAGTAATACTGGATAGCAGGTTGAATCTTAAAAGTCATATTGAGTACGTTCACAAATTAGTAAAAAGATATATTTCTTTAGAAAAATTAGGAATAGAATGCCGTACATGAATGCTATAAAGATTTACAACGTTATGATCAAACCTTATTTTGAGTATTGTTCGTCGATACTCTTTATGGCATCTCAAGAAGATATACAGCGTCCACAAAAGTTGCAAAATCGTGCAATGAGGATAATTTTAAGACTTAATCGTTATGCGTCTATTAATTTTATGTTGGAAACCTTAGTTTGGCTGTCAGTGCGTCAAAAAATTATTATGAATGTGTTAATTATTATATTTACAATGAAGTACAACATGTATCCTGATTACTTGTGAAATAGCCTTGTATATGCTGGTGACGTACATAATTATAACTTGAGGAACATCTCCAACTTTAGACTAAACTTTTTTAGAAATGAGAAAAGCAAAAACATGTACTGTATACAGGCTTAAATTTGTTTAATAACTTACATTTTGAATTGAAAAATGAAAATAATTTAATAATATTTAGAAAAAATATAGTTCCTTATATAAAAAATAATTTTTACTAAACCTACTAATTGTAAATTAAAGTTTAAAATTGTAGCACAAAAATAGTAAAGCTCTTTACTAGATAAATAATTAAATTAAAAAAAAAAAAATAATAATAATAATAATAATAATAGTAATAATAATAATAATAATAACAATAATAATAATAATAATAATAATATTAATAATAATAATAGTAATAATAATAATATTAATAATGAAAATAATAATAATAATAACAATAATAATAATAATAATACTAATAATAATAATAGCAATAATAATAATAATAATAATAATAACAATAATAATCATAATAATAATAATAATAATAATAATAATAATAATAATAATAATAATAATAATAATAATAATAACGAGGAAGAGTGCAGTAGAGTAGACTGTGTCAACTCTGGGATACCCGTATGAACGTAATATATCCTGTTTCTATAAAACTTGATCATCTTTTAAAAACATTCAGAGTTTTAGTACCGAACTACAGAGATATATTTATGTAAATTGTGGAGTTGTATGATAGCTACCCGAATCTATTGCGCCTAGCTTCATTAAGTTCCAAGAAATGCAAAAAGCCTGAACCGGCTGCTTTAGACCATTCATATTTTACAAAAGTTTTTGGCATGCAACTCGACACTTTTTCACTAAATTTCAGATAGCTAGCTTCAATAGACACTGAGTTATTTTCATTTAAAAAGAGAAGTTGTATGGCAACTATCCGAACCTGTCATATCATCACAACAAAATTTTACAGAAGTTGTTGCCATAAAACTCGATCATCATTTGCAAAATTTCAGATATCTAGATTGAATAGACACTGGGTTATTTCCATTTAAAGAAAGAAGTTGTATGGTAGCTACTCGAACCCGGGGACAGAAAATGCTGGAGTTAAATAGCAAAACTAACAATTTTACAAAAGTAACGTAAAAACATTTTCAGCCTCCTAGCTCCTCTATTTTTTGAGTTATCGCGCGGACGGACACTGAGTTATTTTCATTTAAAAAGAGAAGTTGTATGGCAGCTACCCGAACCCGTCGCACCACCACAACCAAATTTTGCAGAAGTTGTTGCCATAAAACTTGATCATCATTCGCAAAATTTCAGATACCTAGATTGAACAGACACTGGGTTATTTCTATTTAAAGAAAGACGTTGTATGGCAGCTACCCGAACCCGGGGACAGAAAATGCTGGAGTTAAATAGCAAAACTAACAATTTTACAAAAGTAACGTAAAAAAATTTTGAGCCTCCTAGCTCCTCTATTTTTTGAGTTATCGTGCGGACGGACACTGAGTTGGATCGTGCTATTTTCGCTTGTTTTCTCGGTGATCCTTATTTAAGTTTATCAATCTTCCAGATATTTTAGGACTTTTTTCTTCCTCAGCACTGCTTCTATATAAACTATATAAGAACTGTGTGACATAGAAGTTAACCTCCCCGTGCAGCCGATTATTCCAAGCTTCTAACTGAGGAATCAGACGTGCTGTCCATCTACAGTTCCGGTCATTGTCCCATCTTTGCTGCCATTGTGCCATAGTGAGCTTGGTGAGCCTCCATCGCTAACTCTTCCTTGCTGGTTCCCGGGTCCCTATTGAAAATGCTGTTCCGCTTGCGCGCCAGCAGATCAATCGGGATATCTTTCGCGATAACTGTTAACACCGTTCGATAGAAGCTCACGACGCGAAGAGCTCCTCTCCGTTGTACCGCCGGTAATCGCTTCCTGCAGTACTCTTTGTTAAGAGCGTCCGCCCAGATCTCAGCACCGTACAGTAATATGGATTGCGCTACCGTCATGATCAGACGCCTTTTCTTTGGTTGAGGCCCGCCAGTATTCGCCATAAGCATACTAATTTGATTTGTAGTGCTCGCTGCCTTATCTGCGGCTTGTTATATTTGTTTCCAGGACGTGAGCTTTGAGTCCAAAATGATCCCCACGTATGTTGCGGATTCTTTTGACTCTATTGTTTGGGTGCCAACTTGCAGTATAATTATTGTTGTAATCCGTTTTCTTGTTAGGATGACAATTTCTGTTTTTTCTGCTGCTAATTCCAACCCATGCAGTTGCACCCAATTGCACACTCTTTTCATGACTTGGTTCAGTTTTATCTGTGCTTCTTCCATGCTCCATACTGTAATGACTGCTGCCACATCTTCTGCATAGCTCACCACTAGAGTTCCTTCCGGCGTCTCTATTTGAAGTAATCCATCGTAGACGACGTTCCACAAGTCTGGTCCTAAGATGGACCCTTGGGCAGCTCCTGTGGTAATTTGTTTCCTTCTGGTTCCGCTTTCAGTGTTGTATACTAAGCTTCGTTCATTAAGATAATCTTTTAAGATTCTTTGCAGATAAGTGGGTATGTGGAAAACATTTTGCAATGCCTCTATCATATTATTCCACCTCGCTAAGTTAATAGCATTTTTAACATCCAGTGTTACAAGAAAAACCATTTTCCTGGAATAGTGGTTTACCCTTTCGGCTACTTCTGCAATTTTTGTCAGCGGTTGAATAGCATTTAGCGTTGATTTCCCTGGTCTAAATCCAAACTTCTTATCTGCCAGATCCCCTTCAGCTCTTATGGCCACACCCAATCGAGCTTTTAATAATTTCCCCAGAAGCTTCCCAGCTGTATCAAGCATGCACAATGGTCTGTAAGATGAAGCCGTAAAACGTTCTCCTTTGCCCTTGTCTATCAATACTAGTTTTGCCTCCATCCGTCTCCATCCTTTCTTGTTCTTCAGAGACTTCGCTGCTGCTTCTAGCTGGCTTAGGGTGAATTCTGGTGAGGAAATCCTCACTTACGTGCTTGAATATATCTCGTTTCTTACGGGATGTGTAGGGATAAGCACATCTGCAATGATTTCTATTTTTTCGCTGTCTTCTACTCTCGGCTGCATTTTTGCGTTATTGAGATGAGATTGTTTTTTTTTCTCATTTTTTTTATGACAAGTACTTAAAGAAGAGGAAAGAAAAACCATAAATTAATTGTTATAATGTTGAAAAAAAAAAATTAATAAAAAGAAATAAAAAAACAGGAAATCAAAAATATCTAACGTCGCACAGATTTATTTCTTACTAATGTATACTTGGCTTAAGTAGTAGGCGTATATGAAAAGTAGAAAGAAAAAATGGTTGATAAATTTAAAAAGAAAAAAACAAAAAAAGTTTAAAAATACTAAGATACAACTATTTTAAAAGGTACAGCGCATCTTTAAAATTCATAAAGAAAAATTGCAAACCCTTTTTTCTGTCACATAATGATCAAACCATTGAAAAACATTTGTGTTGACAAACTATTTGTGTTGTTTTTTTTTTACTTTAAGTATTTAAAGAAGAGGAAAGAGAAGAAGAAAAACTAATAATTATTGTCACTGTGTCGTGTAAGATATTTTTTGTTTGTAAGAATGTTGAAAAAATATGAATGAAAAAAAGACAAACAGGAAATTAAAGCTATGGAAGAACTTAACGATTAGTATCTTACTTAGGTTTATAGTATGTTGCATAATCTGCAAAGAATAAAAAATGAAAAAAAACCCAAGTCATTTGATTAATGCATTTGGCACCTATTTTGAAAACAAGAATATAAAGAAATATATATCTTACAATTTTATAGAAATCTAAATTAAAAAAATTTTTTACGATAATCAAATCTTAAGATTGCAGAAATAGTGAAATCCAATTTTTCTACATCTGTTTAAAATCTAATTCTGTTTACATATAAATTTGCAAAATCTTAATTTAATATTTTTTCTTTTAAGAGATGCATATAGACATTAAAACAATTACAGCACATCTGAAACTGGTGTTTGTATAGTGTATAGCACATGTTGATTTAAAATTTTCAATCTTTGATAATGACGGTAAGTCTCTGCTTAGATCTCCTATTTTAATGTACTTTTCAAGAAAATGTTTTTTTGCTCTCATTTAACATCAATTTTTGCAGCTAATTATAAATAGTATTTTAATATA
Source organism: Poecilobothrus nobilitatus (assembly GCA_947095535.1). Classification (NCBI taxonomy): domain Eukaryota; kingdom Metazoa; phylum Arthropoda; class Insecta; order Diptera; family Dolichopodidae; genus Poecilobothrus; species Poecilobothrus nobilitatus. Next base: position 100,788,362 of record OX352772.1, read on the forward strand.
GGTTTTATGTCTAAATATTCAACTAAACCGTTATTACATTTAAGTCAATTTATTTTATTTTCGCAATACTAGTTATTATAATTTACCTCTGGACTAAGTTCTTCTAGTGTATGGTGGTTTGAAGTGATATACAGTAGGAATTAAACTTCCTTTTTCTAGTATAGCCAGTTCTTTTAGGAAACATCCCTTTTCATTTCCTTTTAAAAATTGATCACTAATTTGCCGTAAAAAATTATTATACTATCAGGGATACGCGGAAATTTTATAAAATGAATAATTCAACATTTAATAAAATGATAATTCTAAAACCCGAGATTTATGAGAAAGTGAAGCAAAATGCGGACGTTGAACTTAATGAGTTGGGAAAAAAAAATGAAAAAAATATTGTTAAATAAACATCTCACGGACACTCAAAAATGGTATTTATACAGACAAAATCTATTTAAAATAAGAAACAAAAAACAAAAACTTCCTAGAAATAAAGACAACAAAGTATAAATTATGGAAACAAAAGGTACTCAAACTCGTGCAAAACCATTGTATATAGATGCGGAATCTCAGTCCCATTTTCTTGAATATAAAAATGTTGGAACACAAGTTGTACCTAAAGAAGAAAAAGTACATGAAAAAGAAGCTGATGACGAAGTATTTAATGATGAAATTCAAAAAAATGTTTTAACAAAAGCATTGTCAGCTGCTTCAGTTGGAGAACACCTTAGAAAAAGAAAATCGATTATAAATCAAAATGAACAAGTTTTTGAAACTGATACAGGAGACATTATAACTGTTTCTTTAGATAGCCCACGCCCACCAACGAAAAAAGAAAAAATTATAAATAGCAAAGAGTTGAATAATTAACAGGTAACAGGTAATAACAGGTAATACACAAACAGAACTTAATTTTCCACGAGAATAAATTCGAAAGCTCATGGACAACACACAAGTAAATTATGAACTTTATGTCACTTTATTTAAGTGATTCATCTATGAATAGTGATTCATCCAGAAAATTCATTATCATCTTTTACAAATAAAATGAATAAATCCATGTGTGATTCAAGGTGGAAAGTCGGTATTTCAAAAGTGTATTTTAATGATTTCATTCCAAATGTGTGTGGTGAAGAATGGGAAAAAATTACTCAAATATTTATTAAAGCTATTCAGAAAAATATGATAGGAGTTGGAACATCATATATTCCATACATAGAAAAACAAACGATATGTGACTGGAAACTTTTTCTACTACCAACACTAATTCAAAATATATGCCCACTTAATAGGTTTACAAGAAAAGAAGTTGAACGACAGTTGATTTGGGGAACTTTTAAGGTGCCTAACAATATAAGTTAAACTGCAATATGTGTTACTAGGCCTAAAATAGATATAAAAAAAGAGCAAATTAGGCTTATACTCTGGAAGGATTTTTGACAACATGTTTCAATCAAGCATCTTCGAAAGTTACAGATTTTAAAAAATATAAATCACATGTAATAGAAGCTTTCAAAACTTTTATAGATAGTGTACAACTGATTCCAATTATTAAACCAGATATGTTTTTTATATACACAGATATAATTGAACTGCAAAAAATAGGTGATAAAGATGTAAGGTGTTTAAGATCTGTTAATGTACTAAATTCTTTCACTGATACTGTAAAAGAATTCAGTAATATTCAATATTGCAATGTGGAGAAATCATTTAATAACATTTCATTACTTTTATGTGATACATATAGATACAAAATAAACTTTTCCAATAGTTCAAATCCAACAAAAATTGTATTACATTGCAAAAAAGTATCAATAAAAGCTTATTCATAATGGAGAGAGTATACTATAAGTATTATTTAATTCAATCTAGTAGAGGACTTGATGATATCGGCCCTTTATTACAATCAACCGTATATTTTTAAAGAGGTCGTGGATTGGGAAGCTTTTTTGGAGGACTTTTAGATATTTGAAACCATTCAGGCGCTGATATTTTGAAAAAGGAAGCTATAACTCTGGTATCAATGCTTTATCTGATATTGCATCTGATGTACATGTAAAAGAAGTTATGCAAGATTGTAGTAAAGAGATTGTTTAAAATGTACGACGTGGTGCCTTACGAAAACTGAATGAAATGTATGGTTCTGGCATAAGAAAACGAAAAGCTATAAAAGACCATTCATTAAAAATTTAAATTATTTTACGTCAAAACGACGCAAAGATAATAACAAAAAGAAACAAAGAGATATTTTTAATTAATTATGATTGAGTGTATGAAATCTGAGTTTGATATTTTAATACCCAACCTATTCAGTGTAGCATTTTATGATCTGAAGAAGTTTCCTACAATCCTATTGTTTCTTTAGAGAACCCTTCAACTATTGAAGTTGTTTCACTGGGTTATGGAGATATATATAGAGATTTGTCTTCTACATATTTGATATTAAAAGTACCGATCTTAAAGAAAGATGGAACACATTGGATGATGAAACTGCTGATGGAAAAACAATAATACAACCAAGTGTAGTTAATAACATTTTACATTCTTTAATAAAACAATATAATATTCAATTAAATGGCGAAAATATAACACCATTTGATGGAAATTATCACCATAGAGCTTATATTGAATCATTATTAAATTATGGTACAAACGCTGCTGCTAGTCATTTAGAATGTGCAGGATGGATTTTAGATAAAGCAAATATAGCTAAATCTGATAATAATCTAATAATAATAGCATTGTAGTGGAACTTCTGGGTAAACTACACGTAGATATGTTTAATCAACCTACTCTAATTATAAATAATATCGACATTCATATTGTTTTAACACTGCAATCACAACGAAAAAGCTGATTTTTATCTATTTGTAGACGATTCTGATGAATCTCAATTAAAAATTAAAGAAGCCACGCTATTTATGAGTCATCATATTACCGTTAATCCAAGCGTACTGTTAGCACACAATGATGTTCTTTGGAAATTATAAACGCTTTGAAGTAAAAAGTTTAAAATTCCAATGAACACCTCATCAATATTACGTGATAATGTTTTTATTGGAAGATTGCCAAACACAATAATTTTTTGTATGACAGAATATGTGGGTTACTCTGGAAAAAAATCAAAAAACCCATACACTTTAAACATTTTGATATTTCACAATTTGTGTTAAGCGGAAATGGTGTATATACCTAATTCAGCAATTGAAACCAGTTTTTCAGATGAAAATAATTCCTGTAATTTTGAAAATTACTCTCTTGGAACTGTACATAAGATAAAATTAATAAAGAATTAAGACAGCTTCTAGAAAAATTTGATGTTATTATAACAAATGAAAAAATAAAATAGGAGTTTTTAATGAACCACGTTAATGAAATAAGTAGAGTGTATGATTTGAGTCAGTTTGAGTTATGAACACTTTAGAAATAACTAGTGTTTTAAAATGTAACAAATTTACAAACAAATATTTTAAGGCAGTTTTTGCTTTAGACAAAATTCCAAACTCTATAGAAAAACTACTTCTTTAATTGTAAACACTGACAAGATAAAAGATCCGGGAACACATTGATTTGCACTTTATATTTCAAAGCATGGTTCTACAGAATATTTTGATTCATATGGTGGATTTCCAGATAAACCAGAAATTTTGAAATATATGAAAAATTAATGTATAGCTTTTAATAAATGCATAGCGTTTATAGCTTTTTAATAAACGACAATCTGATTATTAATATGTTTTACAACTTATTTGGAAATTTAAATTTTTCACAATCTTGTGTACCTAAGCAATACAATTAATATTAAAAAGCTTTAGTTAAAACGTAGTAATGGAAGATCAAGGTTCGAACACAAATTGAACACAAGATGTTGAGTTATACATATTTTCTCAAAAATCAGTCATTAAAAGTTCTTGTTGGTTTTGATACAGAACTGCAGCTACTTGCATTTTTCATCGTATTGGAAAAAAGCCAGCTATTTTAAAATATCGTGATTGGTGTAAATCATATCAGCAATTTTATGAAAGGTATTCGAAACAATCAATAAAGAATACAAAATTATGTTTACAATATGGGTTAAGAATGGTTATTGGCCGATGACTTAGCATTAACAAAGAGGAAGCTGACACATTTTACAACTTAATTGATTTTCTTCAAGCTGTGATGATACACAATAAAAATTCCGAATCAAATGTACAGGAATATGTTATTAAATATACAACAACGTGTCAAGAAAAACATGTTATTGGATTGCACGAAGATTTCTTCCAATACAACGTTGTAGCGTTCAATGCAATTATTCTAGATTGTTTTTTAAAATACCTGTACTACTACAAAATAAAATTTCTAATATTTTAAAGAAGAACAACAATAAACATTTTTAAATTTTATTTAATTTGGTTTTTATTATGAATTACTTTTATATAGTAGATACATATACATTCACTAAGGACGATGTCCGAAACACCGTGTGCCCCGTGGAAGATTATTAGTCCTAAGTTTATCCAAATATATTTTTAGTAAACTACCATTAATATTAGTTATTGTTAGACGTTAGTGTTTATTTTTTACGCATACGGATTTTATAGATAAAAGATTAAAATTGAAAAAATTTGTTTTAAAAAAAATATTTATTAAAAAACTGAATCTTTAAGGTGTATCCCAATATTTCATTTTATAATATTGTTTATTCCATACAGTAAGTAAAACAACATTTGTCCTTTTTATTTATTATATAAATTTTAATTTAAGTGAAATATTGGCCATAATGTAATTTTTGTTTTTAAGTATTAATAATAAAGAAAAAAAAAAAAAAACATGGAGCAGTATGCTCTATATCACATAGTAAATGTTAAACGAATCAAGACCATTTATGGTCTTAAGTGGGTCTTTGAGACCCGCAATTTAAATATATTTGTACTTCAAAAATATATTGATATTTTTGAGAATTTGAGAATTCTGATTTTGTTAAAAAAATAAAAGAAAATGAACATTTTGTATATAAAGATAAAAATTTAAATTTAGGTATTATAGATATTCTGAGTCTTTTGGTAAAATTATGCAAATTACCAATAAATGATGTAAATTGGTTTGTAGTTATAAGTTTTTATTATTCATAAATAAATATAAAATTTAAAAAAAGGTATAAATTTATTTTATTTAGTTGCTTTATTTTTCAGATTCAGGTTTACATGTACCTAAATAGTTACAAAATTGATTTATTTAATATTTTTTTGATCAAAAATCAACAGTTACTAATCTTCTCAAGTCAGTTTCAATTTTTACAAGAAATATGGAACAATTTTTTTAAATAGATGTTATTTGTACTGATTATAGCAAAGCGCTGGATGTTTTACCACAGTCTACAATACTTTTAAAATTGCGGGTCTCAAAGACCCACTTAAGACCATAAATGGTCTTGATTCGTTTAACATTTACTTTGTGATATAGAGCATACTGCTCCATGTTTTTTTTTTTTTTTCTTTATTATTAATACTTAAAAACAAAAATTACATTATGGCCAATATTTCACTTAAATTAAAATTTATATAATAAATAAAAAGGACAAATGTTGTTTTACTTACTGTATGGAATAAACAATATTATAAAATGAAATATTGGGATACACTTAATGTTTAAGTTAAAAAACAATTGCGACATAAGCCTTAGCTGTATGGTCTTATAGTATAGTTAAAAATAAACGTCAAACATAAAAAAAACAAGGTAGAATGTAAACCAACGGTTTTTAAAAGCGCACATTTTCAAAACTCAATACAAACTGTTTAGAATTGTGACTTACACAAAAATTTGAAAATTTCATGTAATAAGAAAAAATGTGAAAATAGGACTTTTTTGAAATTTTGAGGGGCTATAAGTCCGGAATCCTATATAACTAAGAAAAGTCGTTAACACACGTAAAAATATATTATTAAACCTTTAATTTTCATGTCTTGCCGAAGAAAAATTTGTACAGGTGCCTAAGTTACAGGTGTCTAAAAATAGAAAATTTTCAATTTTTGAGGCGTAATAACTCTTAAAGAGGGGGTGTTACCAAAAAATTTTCTGAGAAAACTTATACTAATTCTAAAAGTTCTTTCTTGTCTCAAAATTTCAGGTTCCTATCTAAAAGGGTGCCGGAGTTATGAAAAAAGAAGATTCATGCAAAATGTGGTTTTCACATAACGGTAAATTTATATCCTAAATTACAAAATATTACATAATTTTGATATTGTTTTATATAGATAATAAAATTTTAGATCTTCTGGCGGTTTTCGATTGCAAAATTATTACGCAGAGCCCGAGATATATACATCTGAAAATGGGGCTTTTTCGCAATTTTGAAGAGCTGCTACTTTGGAACCCTTTACAATTAAAATAAACCTTTAACACACGTAAAAATATATTATTGTAGCTTTAATTTTTATATCTTGCAGAAGTAAAATGTGTACAGGTTCCTAAGTTACAGGTGTTTAAAAATAGCAAATTTTCAATTTTTAAGCCCTAATAGCTCATAAACAGGGGGTGGTCCGAAAAAATTTTCTGAGCAAACTTATACTAATTCTAAAAGTTCTTTCTTGCCTCAAAATTTCAAGCTTCTATCTAGAAGCGTGCCGGAGTTATGAAAGAAGAAAAATCATGCAAAATTTGGTTTTCACATAACGGTAAATTTAAATACTAAATTTAAAAAAATTGTATAATTTTGATATTAATTTACAAAGATAAAAGAAATACCTGTCGAATGACGTTTTCAGATTGAAAAAATCTTAAGCAGAACATAAGATATATGCATTTAAAAATAGGGCTTTTTCAAAGTTTGAGGGGCTGTAGCTCCGTAATGGGGGTGGGCTACATGAAAAAGTTGTTCCACAAAATTATTTTTTTTATGAGACCTACCTATGGTTAAAATTTTTTTTCTCTATCTTTAACGGTGTAGAAGTTTTGTAAACAGACGGACGGACGGACAGAGTGAAACTAATAAGCACATTTTTTCAAAATTTTTTTGGAAATGTGCTAAAAATAACAAAAATAACAAAAATAACAAAAAGAAATATATGAATATATAAATGTATATAAATCCAACACAAAAAGTTGCGAAAAAAAATTATTTGTCAATTAAATATTAATTATCAATTTATCGATTTAACTACAATTGAAGTTATTTCAATTTAGATGTATTTGCATATAACATTCTTTCATGATTGTGTACTTTGTTTTTATTTCTTAAACATTTAAGCGTGGTATAATAATGCTTTGTAAATTCAAAGTCAAACACTAAATATACTCTTATCAATAAATACATAATTATCATTTAGCACATAATACTCGTTACCGTAGCATACGCTCAGTAATTTTTTTTTTAAAAGTAACAAAATTATCAATAAGTTTTAAATTTTGTAGTAGCTCATTGTACATTTTTAGGCAGATATACAAACAATTTTTTTTTTGGTTTTCAGTTCTGAAAAGCGTAAAATAAAAGTTTGATTGGTTTCTGGTATTTCTATTGTGGATATCAAAATTTCTATTAAGTATGAAATTATGATTGATCTCATTGAAAATAATTTTAAACGCTGTTAAATAAAGCTCCCTTTGACATAAATTACTAAAACTAATGTATGGGTTCGTATATAATAAGTTAGAAGGATGTCTTATTGGGTAATTGTGAATAATTTTAATAGCCTTCTTATTTAGTATATCTAATTTGTTTATAAATAACTGAGACGCTCCGTTCCAAATTGGAGTCAAATATATAAAGTGGGATTTTATATAGGCACAATATATATGGTACATACTTTCTTTAGTTAAGAACTTCTGTAATCGCCTTAAAATAAAGATGTACGGAGAAATTTTTTTGATTATTGCGTTAATGTGCCCATGCCATTTTATTTTATTGTCTAATAACAAACCAAGATAATTGAAAGATTCCACAGTCTCAATAATATTATTTCGGAAATGAAAATTGGGGTTATTAAAAATTTTATTTTGGAACAGCATAATTTTAGTTTTTTTTTATATTAAGGGCCAGACGGTTTTTTATAAGCCACGTTTCTATTATGTCAAGGTCATGATGAATAGCATCCCTCAGTTCCTCCTCACTATGTTTTACATATTTTAATACAGTATCGTCTACATATAACTGTATCGACGCTTTTAAGTTTAACCTAGTTAAGTCGTCTATGTAAATTTTAAATAGAGTAGGACCCAAATTGATCCTTGCGGAACCCCTTTATTTATTTCTTTATAACTGCTAAATACATCCTCTATACGTACGTTTTGCATTCTATTTGAGATATAAGATTTAAACAGGTAAATTTGACCTAAATCAAACTGCAGGTTAGAAAGCTTTAAAAGAAGAACATCATGGTCGACACAATCAAATGCCTTTTTTAAATCGAGAAACACGCAACAAACGTACATTTTATTGTCTATATTTTTAGATATGAAATCCGCTAAACTTAGACAAGCTGCCGTTGTATTAGATTTACTTTCAAAACCATACTGTTCTTCATTTAAAATATTGTTATTTGCTTATCTAATCGACTTTTTATTATAATTTCAAAAATCTTAGAAAGTACACTCAGTATAGATACTGGCCGGTAATTATTGGGATCTCTTTGGCTCCCATCTTTAAAAATGGGCGTAACAATTGCACTCATCAGTGAGGTTGGGAAAACAAAAGTTTGAAACATTTTGTTAATAAACTTTACCAAAATGGGGGTTAAATTATCAGCAAATTTTTTAACAAACTTTGTTGAAATGCAGTCATAACCAGTGGCAACTGCCGATTTTAAGATATTTATTACATTTCTTACCTCAGTATTGTTAGTTGGTGTTAACTGAAATGGTTCATATATATTTTTTGCAAAGTTACTAATATAATCTTGATCAATTGGGTCTTGAGAAATACTAATTTGAGTTGTAACATTAATGAAGAAATCGTTCATAATATTTGCAATGTCCTGTTTATTACTAATCTTTTTATTGACTATATAATTTCATTAGTACTGGTGGAAGAAGTATGTTTATTAAACATTAGATACTAATCTATAAATCTCCCACAGTTTTCTACTATTGGTTGGTTCAGCGGATAATTTATCCGAAAAGAACTGCTTTTTGGCTTGACATATCAATTTGGATACCTTATTTTTATAGTAGTGATATAGTTCCTCTATACGTTTGTGATTAGAATATTTCTTTTTATTATTAAATTTATAGTAAGAATCGCGAATTTTAATTTCATTTATTATCTCATTTGTTATCCATTCTGTTTTTTTTTTTTTTGTTTTTTGTAGGAATTGTTTTTGTATGTTGTTTTTTTAAAGAGGTTAATTTAGAAACAAAGCAATCAAAATTATCATACGTACTAATTGTGGTCCAAAAATGATCACTAGCAAGTCTGTCAAAGTCAACAACTGTTTTAGATTGCTTAATTTTTTCGATATATGGTGATTTATCTACACTTATTAAAAACATTTGATGGTCAGACATGGGTATATCAACTACATGCAAAAAATATTGCTTTTGAATCATATCTGTAAAAAAATGGTCTATCACCGTTTTTGAAGTTTTTCCAATTCTAGTAGCAAATTCTTCTGTGATTTTATTATAAATTACGAATGCGTTCATTAGTAGCATATTGCCATAATTTATGATATTATAACTATGCTTATTCAATAAATTTAAATTGAAATCTCCTATAAAGATAGACTGTTTGAAAGTAGTAGTAATCTCCTCCACCTTAGCAAGAAAATTAACTACCTTAGTTTCTTGTGACCTATACATTAATGTTTTCTTTGCCTAAATTGATCCCTAAAACATTAGACTTTTGAAATTCTTCCTCAAAAAGTAACGAACTGCTTAAGCATTCTTTCACATAAATAGCCGCGCCACCATATGCATTTTCTCTTTTTGAGAAATAGCCTATAAATCCAGGTAAATTAAAAAATTGGTTTTCTGTTTTTTTTAGCCAAATTTCTGTTACAACAACAATATGTACTTCACATTTATAACTACAAATTAATTCTTCTAGATTATATAATTTATTTCGGAGACTTTGGATATTTAAATATATTATATTTAAATTATTTTTATAATTCTCCTCTTTTACTTTTTGATATATACTTGTATAATGAGAAACTTTCAAGTTACCTCTAATATTTTCTATCTCATGACCCATTGACATAACCAAACAAACAAATATAATCATGATAATTTTTAATATAAAAAACAAAAAGAAATGAGAAACAAGTAATCAGTTGTTCAAAAAAAAATGTATTTATGGAAATTATAAAAGAGTGCAAAAATAAGAGAAAATAATTACAATTTCACCCATTAAACAAACAAATTGTTGTAGAATAATTTTGATTTTTTGTTTTTTAAAAATATTAAGAAAAACGGTAATATAAGAAATAAAAAAAAAATAAAATTCAAAAATTGAAACACGTGCTTAATAAGATGTAATAATAAAAAAATGATGTGTTATTATATTATATTATATTTTTCAATTAGTTTTGGTAAAAGTTCTATCCATTTAAAATTTCCTTGTAAACTAAACGGTTTCCACATGATTGATTTTAATGTTCTGTTAAACCTTTCACAAAATGTTCTGTTAAACCTTTCATTTCTGAATAAGTATGATAGTGATTTATTTTATAGCTTTTCATTAAATTTTGGAATTTTTTGTTGAAAAATTCTTTTCCCTGATCAGAATAAATATTTTTTGGAGACTTCCCCTCCCTTTTCAAAATCTTTTCCATACTTTTAACTACGTCATCTGCTGCCTTTGATTTAACTTTTTCGAAATATGCATTTTTTGCAAATATATCGATAACAGTTAAGAGGAACTTGTATCCATTATTCATTTTTTGATAGGCGGACATATCTACAAGATCAATTTCCCATGTCCAATTTCCTATGTCCCATTTCCAATTAAAAATGGTTTTGAAGCCATAAGGAACTGAAGTATAATTATCTGCAAAAACTTGTTTTCTGGAATTTATTCGATATGACTTTATTTCAGGAACAGTGATGACTCTGTGATCGTATGTTCGACGAATACTAGGAAATGTTATATTTATTTGTTGACAGTAGTTTAATTTTTTAATTAATTGTTTCATAGAGCCAAAATTTAGTTCTTCTGCAGCGCTATAATTTAAACGAATACCTTTGACTCTGCAAACAGTTTTTTCGTATTTGGAGTTGGTACTATATATTTTGTATTCATAGCTCTTTGCACCCCTACTAACAAATTCTGTAATATAACTTCCAATTCCATATTCTTCAAGCTTATCTGTCATATCTCCTATGAAAGCTCCTCTTGGAGAGTTATATTCTCCTTCACGTGCTACATATATTATTGAATCAGTATAGTAATACAAAACTCGTTCTTTTAAATTGTTTAAGTAAGAATACAATTTTGAACGAACTTGTGTTTTAGTATAAGCAGCTATACAAACGTTAACTGATAATGATTCAGCTGTTTCTTCTTTAAGTTCCCAATTTAGCAAAACTGTTTTTTCGTTTATTGGAGCTATTTGATTTACATTCTTGGAAGGATCATTAAGAAGAGTAAATAATTTATAAGGCTCATGATATGATTTCAGTTTTTGATTGATTTTCTCTCTTTCCAAATTTTCCCCAGAAGGAGTTTAACATTAATTTAGCTAATGATTTAAGTCCAGGATTTTTTTCTATTTCGTTAAACTGTAAGTTTATGACTTCCACTTTGGAAAATTTGTCTAAATATTTGCACTTTTCCTTTAGTGTTCTATAAAAGCTAGGCCAGCCAGAAACTTCTTGTTTAATTTTAAGGAACTTGTTCATCATTTCAGAGGAAATGCCTTGTGGTGATGTAAGGGGATTAAATTGTTTAATAATATACTCCCATACCTCGTATGTTTCCAAAATTTTGCATACCTGTTTAACAGATTCTCTTACTTCATCTGTAGCCCATGTTCCAAAAATTGACCTACAACGATTGTCATGAGAGCAGTCATCATTATTCATTTCCAAGCTACATGTTTGACAGCAGGAGAACATTAGTTTATTATTTTGATTTATAGGCAAAACCGGGTAATAGAGTTTTTCTGGAGGAAGTCTTAATGTCTTTATTAATCCTAGAGTATCATTTAAATTTAATTTATTGCACCCAATTTGTCCAACATGAACTTTTAGATGAGCCACTGGAAATTTTCCGCATTTACACATCCAAGGATATAGTGAGCATATATCTATACATATTATTTTCCCACCAGTTGCACATTTATAATATGTTCTTGTGTTTCCTGTTCCACCTCCATAAACGCCGGTTCTACCTCCAGCCACGTGGTTTTAGTGGTTTCAAACTTTCGTTCTCCAATTTTAAGAAAAATGCTATGTATTCTTTTGATCTCATTTCGTTTCGAAATTCACACTCCCAATTACTTGATAACCTAAACAGCGTAATTTATTGGCTTTGGATAATGTAGCCTCATAACATGTTTCTTATTTTTATCATTATTATTTTTGAAACATTTTGGATGGCCATGGTAATAACAGCCATAAAACTCAAATATTTGTTTTGTGTCTGTACAACATCCTTGAACACGAAGACCAAAAACAACTTTTTCTTTTCCACTACCACTATGCTGAATTTTTATTTTTCTTTCTTTTTCTTCCCAAATTATCCATTTTATGGCAATGATTGACTGGTTTTTTGATAAGCGATATCCTTGTTTAGGTATAAGTCCAATTGTATACGGTTTTAAAAATTCCTCCTAAAAACCAAATTACACACTGAAGCAATTGTAGTGGTCTCTAAAAATGGCTCAACCTTACATTCATCCAAAAATAGTTGTCTGCATTTAATACAGGCTGCTGTCAAAATTATTACGTCATTCATACAATATTCTACAAGTTCATTTTGGAGGTTAAAAGACCAGTTCTTATTTTCTTCATACCAAACAAAATATTGTTCTCTTTCCGATGCACTCATTGAATTATAACAGTAATATTTACGATCGGGTAACTTTCCGTTATATTTTATATTGTTTTTACGATTAAACATATGAGGAAAATATCCTTTTTTCAAATTTATGTCCAAATCAAACGCTTTCGGTACATTAGATAATGGCATTGGAAAATAATTTAATGAAAAAATTATGAATTATAAAATTTTTCTATAAATTTTACGTTATCTAACAACATTAAAATTATCTTTATTTGTTCCCGTCATAATTAGTTTTGGTTTGATGATTGTTTTCTCTAAGATGTAGTTTAACAAAAACTAATTATCAAATGCTTGTCCATTATGTGCAATAACTACAACTTTATCAAATATTTTTCTTTGGTTGAATATATATTCTAAAAACATTTGTATTGGATTTTGTTTCAACCTAAGTTGTCGAAGTCCACGAAAATTGCATCTTTCAACATTAGTTAATAGACATTGCGTGCAACGTTGTTCAAAAATACATAAATACATGATGTTCAATTATATCCCCTATTGCAACACCTGCATGAAGTTTCTTCCCAATGATATCATCTTGACTTGTTTCGAGATCGTAGAAAATATTTAATATATATTCTTAAGTTCAGCTGATTCTTTACATGGTGTAATAAAGCATTGGTGGTCTGAAGCTACATTTGTGTTACAGTTTTTACACAAATGTCTATAGTATATATGAATTACATCGTTTGTACAGGAATTTATAAGAGTACAAATAGATTTTTTATGTTGCTTTATGATTATCAAAACAAGTTTGACCTTTAAAACTTCGATTGCATACATCACATTTAATATTTGAAAAATTTACGTCACATGCTGGAGATGATTTGCAAAAGAAACACGACTGTTTACTTCTGTGAGACAATCTACTGTTATACGGAACATTACACGTTTTGCAAAAGTAATCACAACTAAATGCTGCTGTTAATGATGTAATTACATTGAAGTGACCTTCATCGTATATCAAATTCAATTTTTTCCTTATCTTCTTCACCTTGAAAAATAATCGATTTCCCTTTTCCTCTGAAATTGAAAACTACAATTTGATATTTAGAGAGGTACATTAAAATTGTTTGAGCTCACTGATACTAGCTCCTTTTGCTGAGATGCTTACATTTGAATTTCTTATTAGTTGTAGCTGCTTTAGTAACTGGTTTTTTCTTATTAGCTGCTTTCAATTGAAGTTGACCTACATCTTTTCGCATTTTACAGTAGTCAACAGATTTTTCTATGAATGAAATAACAACAATTAACGCACGTGGTAAGCATAGATTATCTTTGTTTTTAATAGCAATTATGCCTCTTCTTTTATTACATTCTTCTTCAAAATTGTTCTATCTTTTTCCTCTACCTCTTCCTACTGGAAGTCGTACATATGTAATATTTATACAGAACGTATCTGTAGATAATCCTTCAGAGTTGGTTTGGAAAATTTTTTAAATAACTTCCCAAGTTTGCGAAATGTCAAGGTATTTTGCTTCTTTAATATTGATCCAGGCCACCACGTTCATGAAAACTTTGGCATCCAAAATGACACAAATTTTGTCACTAGGGTCAACAGTTTCATTCAAATTGCTGAATAATTCTTCAGTACCGGTTTTAATCCAATCTATTGGATCTTTGTTGTCTGGTACTTCATTTATTATAAACTCTAATTTTTTTCCAAAAATGTTGAATCGTTTTACATTCACTGATTTGATTGATTACATCACGATAAAATCAATGAATCAGATTTTATCGTGCATTTTTCTGTATTCATTTTTATTTGTTCTTTTTATTTTCCGATTTTTTATTATATTAAGACAACCTACCGCGAACGTTTCTAATATTCTAGAATTTTCACTCTATTGACAATTTTTTAACTTTTTACACAATTTATACATAACTTATTTACTCGTAACTTATTTAGAATCGCTTTTTATTCCTTTTTCTTAACATTCCTACATAACAATAAAATCTTATACGGTAATACTAACAAGTTTTTCTTTCCTCTTCCTTAAATACTTCATAGAAAAAAAGAAAACAAGAAGAAAAAAATTCATCTCAAAATTGCATCAATTTTGTCAAGGTTAAATCTTTATGTAAGATTTAAATAACCAGTTTGCACTTTTTCTTTTAATTTTTAAAACTTAATAAAAGAAACGTAGTTACACTTATTTTGTTCTGTTTTCATTTTTCTCTTTAAATTTTATAAAGCATTTTTCTTATTATTTTCATATGCGCCTATTACTTAAGCCAAGTATACATGAATAAGAAGTAAACCTGTCCACGTTAGATATTTTTGATTTCCTTTTTCAACATTATAACAATTAATTAATGGTTTTTCTTTCCTCTTCTTTAAATACTTGTCATAAAAAAGCGAAAAAAAAAACCAACAAGAAATAATCGAATCTCAAAAACGCAAACATAAAAAAAGCATTTTGTCATACTATTTTCATGTTTACCTATTTCTTAAAAGTAGTGTAGAATCCTTATACACAACTAGACTTGTCTTGTTCTTTCTGTCTTCCCTAATTATGGTTTGACCTACTTCCGGGTGAGCTTGACCTACTTACCTGTTTGGCCCAAGTGCCTACCTATCTACTTGCATTACTCGTGCAAATTTTCAATTGGTCAAATCGTTTAAGCAGGACTACAAAAAAAAATTAAAATTTCATTCAGGTGTAATGCTGAAACGGGTTAATGTATCATAAACAAATCAATTTACTGAGCTTCTGTGGTAAAGGCCTACACTATTGTATTCAATTGGACTAATGGTTTAAGCGCGACAACAAATAAATTCAAAAATATCATTGAGCCCTGGTGCCGAAACAGGTTAATTGATCGTAGCCAAATTAACGTAGTGAGCTTTCCTGCTAAAAAGCAGACCATAAAACCACCATACAAAATTGGATATAAATCGGAAACAAAAATTTTTTGCAAGCCAGGCGGGCCAAATCCAGTGAATATATTGCAAACTGATTTCTTTAGTACACACCTTAAGCTAAGAAGAACATTTGTGCAAATTTTAAACTAACTCATTCGAACCGTCTAGACATGACTATAAAAATCAAATAGCTTCAAAAGGCTGTCGGGCCGCAATGGGCTAATGAACTGAAACGCGATGTAGCCTATAACTCCTTCCAGGCTCGTAGAAATATTTCTGCAAAATTTGGTTGCAATCGGACTAGTGGTTTTTACGTGAATCTGGGCCAAACATACAGAATTTCTGCTTTATATATTAGGAACTAGCAGCAATACCCGGCGTTGCCCGGAGTATTTTTTTGGCTTTGTGAAATAAAAAATATTAACTTTTGTTTTTGCGTTAATATAATTTAATTGATGTAGTTAAATTATTATTATGCATTTACAGATGCTGGTAGTTAATATTTTAATTTTTATTACATTTAATTCAATTTTGTTTAGCAAATTGAATAAACAGAGCGAAGAATTAGAGACAATTCGTTTACAAAAAATTTTTGAAGGAATCAGTAGTCTATTGAGTATAATATTAGGCCGAAATAAGTTTCCACAATATATTCGCAAATACCGAAACAAAAAATCGCATTTCAATTATAAACGACCATAATGTAATACATTTGTTTTCGTAAGTAAATTTTATATTTTATATTTATACACTTTACATTAGTCTTTCTAATACATATAGTTATGTTTTCAAATTAATATTGAATAAGACTAAAAATATGTGTGAAAACTTTATATGGATAATAATGTAAGGTTTTCTGTTATTTAAATTTTTTACCCATTTTTGATTAAATACTGTACAGAAATGTGAATGTGTTTTCTAAGTTAATTCATTGACGTACATTTGTAGCATATACATACTTCAATGGTATTTTTTTTTTTTAAATACACATGCATCTTATATATGTATACATGCTAGTAATATATTCCTGAATGATAACATGATGATTGCCATAATGAGTAGATTATTTTTATTTTTTACTAACAGCCGAAAATGTTATGTTGTTAAAACTTAAATATATTACTATTACATATTAGAATTACTATTATATATTATATTTTATATTATATATTTTAATTACTATTATAAGTAAAATTCCAGGTAGAAAAAAATGGCCGCAAAATCAAAATGATACCTCAATTTTGAACACATTTTATATTAGAAATTTGCATTGAAAGCTTTTTATGGAATATCAAAACAAATATAAACAAAAGTAAAGAGTGTTGAAAATATCTTTTTAATAATAATAACTATACAAAAAATTGGGTAGAATATTTTTAATAGGTACCTACTCGTGCGAAAATAGGTTAACGAACGTTGACAAAAATTTGTCACAGGCTATATTTTGGAACCGTAAATTCATCCTGCCAAATTAGACACAATTTTCAACTCAATTGATTAAAGAGCGACAACTAAAAAATTAAAAAATTTCATTAAAAACTGGTGTTGGAACGGATTAATGGATAATATCCAAATCAACATATTGAGCTTCTATGGTAAAGGCTTACACTTTTGTAAATGTTCAACCCAATTGGTCAAACAGTTTAAGCAGAACAAAAGTTTATTAAACTTCGTTCAGTTTTCGTGCTCAAATTGGTTACCAGAACTTACTTGTTTCAGGCTTTTATTCGGACTATAAAACCATCATACAAAATTGGACATAAACCGGAAACAAAAAATTTTTTGGAAGCCCACCGAGCCGAATTCGTTTAGTATATGACAACCAAATTATCATCAGGTGTCAATGACGTTTTTCGGTACACCCCTAAAACTAAGAAGAATATTTGTGCAAATTTTCAACTCAATCGGTCAAACCGCTTAGACAGCATAACGAGAAAACCAAAAAGCTGTTAAAGGCTTTCGGACCGCAATGGGTTAATGATCCGAAACGCGATATAGCCTATGACTCTTTCTGAGCTCGTAGAAATATTCCTACTAAATTTGGTGGCAATCGGACTGTTGGTTTTTACGTGAATCCAGCCCAAACAAAGAAACAAACAAACAGAATTACTTCCTTATATATTAGAGAAGAAGATAATCTTTGATTGAAATATTAAAATGTGCGCATTCCGAGCGATTAATTTTTTTTCCGTGTTTTTCTCTTATATATAAGTTATATATAAGTGAATAAAAACCAAAATTGTGATCACATTTCAAATTTTGCAATTTTTTTTAAAAATTATTAACTTGCTTAATCATCATTTCAAGTTGAGAAACAAATTCAAAGTTATTTCTCAATAACTCAAAATAAATATAACAAAAGTCACGCGTAACAAACATGTGTTTGCGTCAGCAAAAATGCAAGTAGAATTTGCCAAATATTGTAAAAAAACATTTTTGTAAATTAATTATTAATTAGACATGAAGGAATAAAATTGATTTTTATAAATTAAATTAAAACAAGTTTTAGTTTAAATAAATTTTTAGTATTTTTTTTTTAAGGGAATCTCATTAAGATTATTAATTATCAGGAAATAAACGAATTAAATTAAGTTCTGTTCTGGATTTGAAACTCACAGAAGCTGTGTATAAAAACATTTAAAATTAATTAAATTAAGAAATAAAAAGTATATCTAAATAAATATATATTTAAATTGTGAAATTATTTGTTGATTAAATTGTACAGTATAAGTTAAGTGTAAAAGAAAAATAAAAGTCTTAAAACAAAAATTATTATTTTGTTTTTTTTTAAATTACTAAAATCGAATCTAAAACTTCTAACGTCGTGTTCGAGTCACCGTTAATTTTGTATTTTATAGTTCTAAGGATACCATAATATTTTGACGAGCCCTTAAGATAATCATAAACATTTAGTAATTGTTCTACACTTTTCCTCCAAGACGCATACTCTTCCACTTCTCATGACAATATGTCGACTTCATTCACAACATCGGGAACTTTATCCATTCCTTCAATATTATCGTTTGCATTGATGCAGATTTCCTGTTAAGTTTTTTCTTCTTCTATTTATATTCTCTGATAGTAACCTTCTCTCACTAGCTTCCTTGCTTGTGCTTGTGATTGTGCTTCCTTATTCATTTTATCACTTATCTACAGACAGAAATTTATTTAAAAGAGTGAAATGGATGTAGAGAAATAATCAAAGTCAGAGATTCAAGCATTATTATAGAGATTTAGTTATTAAAGAAGGGATCAAAATTTCTAATGGTTTATAACTCCAAATTTCCAGAAAAATTAATGAAAAATATTTACTAAAACAAATCTTATAAAATCAACCAACGATTTAATATTTAGAAAAATATTGATTTAAAGGAAAATAATAGTAATTTAAAAGAAAAATACAAGATCCAGAGAATTAAAATTAATAATATTACTACTAATAGGACTAAATATTTAAAAAATAAATTTTCAAAAAATAAAAAAATTAAAATAGAAATTCAAAATATTTCGAACTCTAATAAATCTAAATAAATTTATATAAAATAAAAACTGATATTAAAATAAAGTAAAATGTTTAAAATACTTGGCATTTTAACTATAATTAATAATTAGAATCAGAAATATATATCAGGTTTTATTTTCCTTGCTTGGTCCAGGTCGTATTTAAAATTTTCCTTTAATTTCTGTTTTAATTTTATTGAATTTATGTGATACCATATAATTTTTTAAAACAGTTTTATAATTATTAAAGTTTTATTTTTATTAATATTTGAAAAGACGTATTCAAAAAGGAAAAGTATTAATAATATTATAAGGAATTTTTCTTACGTGTTTATGAAATTAATTTCTACAAAATATTTTTATTACTAGCTGTTAGCCCGTCATAGAATGATGGAGTTAATTATGGTAGATTTTATTTTTATATACCTAATGGTTTTGGTCAGATTCAGGCACACTAAATATGTACTAATAAGAAGAAATGAAAAAACACTATAAAAATATGTACATAATTTGTAACTAAATTAAGCTAACTTAATGTAAAAAGTCGATAGTAATAAGAATTTATGATGCACCAAAAAAACAGAATAAAAAACGATTTGAAGTTGAAACCAAAAAGAATAAAATATTCATATACACACAATTCTAATTTCAGTTATCCCTTTACCTCTACATTATACTCGCACACCAATAAATTCATTTGGGTACCCGTAATAAAATTACATTATAAAAATATATAGTGTTGTTCTTCTTTCTATATGTTTGCACTATGCATAGACATAGTGAATATGAAAAATAGAAAAATATATTGCACCTACTCTTGAAAATAGAAGTTTTTGTTGCATGAAAAATGCATTAGGTTTGTAAAAATGAGTGAAACTACCTATTTACTATTCTTTGATTATAATAAAATTTGGAAAAAAATTCTTTTTAACAAAAAAAATCAAAACAAAATAGATTACTCATTACAATTTCCAATTCATAAACATTTATAATAAAATATTTGTTTGGCCCAGTTTCTTTATTTTGAAATCTATAAAATGACATTTTAAAATTATTTAAGAACAGTTTCTTTGTATTTGCATACATGGGTATTGTATTCCATTGAACTGAAATAAAATTGTAAAATTTCTAAACCTACGATTACCTGCGATTACAATGACGCAAAAGTGTAGGGATAACTAAAGATAGAACTAAATAAGTTAATCAATGGTTCATAATAGGCACGCGATAAGTTCATTAGTGGTCTGATAGGAGACCAGTACTATTACGAACGAAAGAACCCAGGGACTTGCAAGAGGCTCTAGAATGGTTCCCGAAATTAGAGAACATGTTTAAAAGGAAAGTTGGATGGTAATATTAATTTTACTCAACAAACTGATCGAAACTTAACACCACCAATCCAGTGAACAAAACCCAGAAGTAACCAAGCAAATTTTGGAAATAGAAGGCACTTTTACCAACAACATTATAATAACCAGTAACTATACTATTTTAACCAACAATCTCCCTATACCAATTGCAGAAATAACTACAGAACTCAGTCAAGAAATATGCATAATTCGATTTTTCGGAATACCCAATATCATCCTATGATACCCTACCAAACAACAAAATTTGAACTAAAATCGCAACATTCACGATATACGCATTATCCAAAACACACAAGTCCTAAAAATAGACCATCTTTTCAACATAACAATAAAAGACCCCATAACTAATACATCAATCATACCCAATTAAAATAAACTCACAGATTCAAAAAAGATATAGTGAAGAAGAATAGAAATACGGCGATTCTCATTAAAATCGGGGTTTTAATCCAACATTAGATATTAAGAACTTATATTTTTTTTTCTCTCAAAACAATTAACAGTTATTTTCCATTTTTTTTTCAAAATTTTAGAAAAAGTTTCATCATCCTAGAAGAAGCAAAGGTACAGGAAAGGAACTTTATAATTATTCATACTTATGATTTCGAGATCCTCAAGAATTCACTAGCAGAAATTGGAAGGAAATCTTCTCTACAATTACTTAAAATATGAAACTCTTCAAGTTGACGACCTATTAAACGAACTCAAAATCAAACGAACCAAGATTCATCTGTACCATGTGGAAGTGGATAGCGGTTTGCCCAAGTCACGATAACTTAGTAATAATAACAAGAAAAATGAATAATCTTTTACAAAATAATAATAGGCAATTTGTAATTAACCAAGTTTTTATACCCGTACGATAAGTATGGGATATATTAGAATTGCGCCTCCGTTTGCAACACCTCGAAATAAGCCAGCTGGATATATCTCGAAGGTATGGATCGGATCAGAATCAAATTCTGAGTCGATTAAGCTTTGTCCGTTCGTCCGTTTGTCCGCCAGCAAGATAACTCAAAAACCAAGAAAGCTAAAGTCTTGTAATTAACAGAAAATATTACTGGATCAATTTGTAGGTACGCTATTTTTTTGGTTGAGTTCCAAATAACATTTTGGGTAGCTCTCGAACACCTAACTTTTTGGTCTCCACATTTTTCATACAAATTTTCAAAAGTTCTATAACATTTGAAGTAGAGCTATGAAATTTTAACTGCTGATAGATATCATAATAATATTAATTTTATGGAATAACTTTCTTCTATATCCCATCCCTTACGGAGCTACAGCCCTCCAAAGTTCAAAAAAGCTCTATATTTAAATTTTTTTAACACAAATTGTATTAGGTATATCTACAATTTGAAAACGCCAAACGATTACTGCTTTCAATAGCTTTAAAAATATATATACAATAAATATATACTTGTACCATACGGTATTTTAATTTACCGTTATCCGAAACTCAAATTTTCTAAAATTCTTGACTCCTTGTATTTTCCAAACGGTTCAAGTTTGAAACTTGATATTTTGAGACGAGTTACACCTTTTAAAATAAGTATAAGTCATTTTGTATCGCCTCCGGTTAGGACGTGTAAGGGGTCAAAAACAGAAAATACTTCATTTTTAAACATCTGTAACTTGAACACCTGTTCAAATTTTTTTGAAGAAATACATATGAATTAATTAGCGTGCTGACTCGCTAACTCAAAAACTAAAAAAGCTAGAGTCTTACAATTAACACAAAATATTTTAGATCAATTTGTAGGTTGCCTATTTTTTTTTTTGGTTGAGGTCCGAGCAAAACTTCGGGTAGTTCTCGAACAACTTTTTGATTTCCAAATTTTTCCAAATAAATTTTTCAAAAGTTTCACATTGTTTGAAGTAGAGCCATTTATAACCCAGTATTTTAGACAAATTTATTATTACTTCTGTTTCTTTTTCTATTTTTTCACAACTGAGGTTTAAAAGTTTAACATTCTATGGACTAAACTATTAATTGCTGCCATTTTGTGTTGCTGATTGTGATAAGAGTCTGCTGTTATGTATCTCGGTAAAAATGTTTCTTTTCTATGTCGAATATGTCGAATTGTAATGTGCTTTGAGAGGTTCCTTTTATTTTGACTTTTAAAATATTTAATCTATTGTTTATTTCTATCTCACTGGTGAATTAGATTGATTGTTCTTTTGAATTTAGAAAATTTATTGTTTTTTCAATGTTTCTGTGATTTACTTTAAAAACGTCATCAACGTATCTTATCAACAATCTCGGAAATAATTTCTTTTTCTTAAGTTCTTTCTCAAAGTAACACATATAACGGTTTGCTAAAAAACTTGATAAAGGGTTTGCCATCGCAAGCCCCGAATCTTGCTTGTAAAAAGTATCTATAAATTGAAAATGTGTATCCTCAACGCATGTTTTTGTCATACCTAAATATAACTTTATCAATATTGGCGGTACTTTGTTTTGTAGAGCCACCTTTCTAGATATAATATAACTTTTTTAGTGGCTACATTCATGTAGAGTGAAATAATGTCAAAATATACCATTTTTTCTCTTCGCTTTAAGTTAAAATCCTTTAGTTTTTCTACTAATTCAAAGGAATTTTTTACATATTGGCTATCTGTAGGTTTTAATTTATTAAAATTACTAATGAGCCATTTGGCTATCTTATAGTAAGGAGAATTAATATAAGATTAATTAGATTTATTAGAAAACATTTTTAGGTTAAATATGTATATTTTCGTGTTCGTCATCGTTGTTCTAAAAAATGTTTTTAATATAAAATTAAAAAGTTTTATGAAGAATGTGTAAACATATGGTTTGAATATATTTATGTACAAACGATAGTTCTAGAAATTATAAAATTCACCAAAATTATTTTAAAATACTAAAATATTAAAAAAATAATATTATAAGCAGAGTGACAGACTATGAACATACTAACGCGTTAGTACGGCTATCTAAGAGTTGACAAAGGCAACTCTATTCTTTTTCGTTACTGATAGAATTAATAATATAAGTATGATACTAACCAAATTTTAAATAATATTAAGTTAGGACATTAATTTGAAACCAACCTATCCAGTTGCAATATAGGTTAAGACTAAATAAAGAAGAAATAATTAATTTAAAATACGCTGCGCACCGGGCAAAAGTAGGAATTATTAATTCGATCTTCAATAATATGGATAGCGGGGGTTTGGGGGTAGGATCCCCCACTATAATAAATACAATTGTTTTGTTTGTTGATAAACTGTTTATTTTGTTCTGTCTAATTATTATAAATTTACATCTTTATATATAAATTAAATACTAAAATCAGCATTAATTACACCTTGAATATCGTTACAAATTTAGTACAATTATTTTTCGTATTATAAACTTGAAATATTTTTATACTGACCTACATTACTTTAAATCTACATTAAAATTTTACAACAACAGTTACATACTTTTAATTTAACATAAGTTAATTTACTTAGTACAATATTGTATTTCATTCAAACATTTAATTTTTATGCATAATAATGCAGCGTCAGCGAAAACTATTGCATAACGTTTAATTGTTAAAGAAATTTTATTTATTACTAAAAATGGTAAATTTTAAATCGTAACTTAAATTGACTAAATAAATCTGAACATTTCGCCCACTTAGAACTTATAAAACCGTAATTTTACTTGCTGATGGTATAGGTTCTTCAGTAAACCTTGGCCAATGTATTGAACGTCTTAACTTTTGATGTAATGAAAACTCTGGTTTGGAGGTTGCTGATGAATTGCCCTTAAAAATCTTAGTCCAAATTTTGCTATACACAGTGATACCTATTAAAAGCAATAATATGAAGATAATGATGGAAATCAAAACGTATTCACGATGTTCAGGGTTAAATAACATCGAATTATTTGACATTTCATTCAATTTGTTACGTTGCTTTTCTATAATTCTCTGGATATCGGATATATCTCCATCCAAGGTTGATGTTGGTTGACTAAGATTCAAATTTCCAACTAAAGTTCCAAGTTCTGACATATTCATTACAGGTATAACATCATTTTGAATCGAGATCCGTGACTGAACAGACGAGTGAGTCGCTACTGTATATGTTGGATGGTTCACTGCACAGCCTGGTGGAATGGCTATAATTCCTTCATTTTCCAATTTGATTGGCTTTGAATACTCTCCGCATTCTAACATAACATTTTGTGGTACTATTGTGACAAAAATATATTGTCTTTCATTAGAAAGAGGAATCCATTGGTTACTTGGTTCAACAATATTCAATTCACAGTCTTCTTTAAAATTTCGATGTTGTGTGAGCAGAGTAACTTCGCATCGATATTTCTGATATTCTAATCCGTAAATTGGTGAAGAGATTTGGCAAATCCTCGATGCAGTTGTATGTAAGCATTTAGTAATTTCTGTTTCTGATATTGTGAAGTAATGAGTTCTATCACTGGTTATTGCGAAGATTCTTAATGTTGTGTCGAATTATGATGTGCTCGGTTTGGTATATCGTAGGTAACGGAATAAGATTATACGAAGTAAATATTTTTGAATCGACTAAACGTATGCTGAACTCAATTATTAGCCGTTTTCCTGATAATGCCGTTTTGCTATTCAAGGCTAATATATCATATAAGAAATTTGGATGTGTCTCTTTAATGGGAAGTTGTGTCTCATAGAGTATGTTTTTGCTTATTAAATTAAGTTGATGAATCAATTCGGTGGTTGTTAAAAATAAATAATGTTTTTGAATTTTTGCATTGATATAAGATGCTATAAGTTCATCTTGAATTTCCTTGTATCTTTTCATACAAGTAACCATTAAGTAATGTAACCCTAAACTCAGTATTCCTATCTCCTTCTGTTCCATTTTATGCAATTGGTTCAGTTGTTGCTCTAATGTTTTAAATTGATTTTGAATCAGAGAACCTTTAATTTCATCAATTTAAGAGTTGAATTGATTGTTGATGTTTGATTTTTCAATAACGAATATATTTGTTGATCATTTTCCCTTAACGCTTGAATGCTGATCTTGTCCTTAATACTGATCTTGTCCGAAAATTAAGCTGAATAATAACAACAAGAAAAAAGTTGTTGTCCATAAATTTGCATTGACCTTAGAAAATATTGTGGTTCATCATGTGGTTCATCATTTAGTAGTGAGCATATTTTAGTTATATTTCTGTGTTGAAACTACCTTTACAATACCGTCTTCTCCTGGATGTAATGGCCATTTGTTTGATGAAAATCTTTCGTCCTTTATAAGAACTAATTGATCTACAAATTGAAAATGTGTATCCTCAACGCATGTTTTTGTCATACCTAAATATAACTGTATCAATGTTGGCAGTACTTTGTTTTGTAGAGCCACCTTTCTAGGTATAATATAGCTTTGTTAGTGGGTACATTCATGTACAGTGCCATAATGTCAAAATATACCATTTTTTCACTTCGCTTCAACTTAAAATCTTTTAGTTTTTCTACTAATTCAAAGGAATTTTTACATATTGGCTATCTGGAGGTTTTAATTTATTAAAATTACGAATGAGCCATTTGGCTATCTTATAGTAGGGTGAATTAATATTAGATTAATTAGATTTATTAGAAAAAATTTTTAGTTTAAATATATATATTTTCGTGTTCGTCAACGTTGTTCTAAAAAATGTTTATACCCGTACGATAGGATCGGGTATAATAAAATTACTCCTCCGTTTGTAACACCTCGAAATAAGCGAGCTAGATATACCTTCAAAGGTATGGATCGGATCAGGAAAAAATTCTAAGACGTTTGAGCTATGTCCGTCCGTCCATCCGTACGTCCGTCAGCACGCTAACTCAAAAACTAAGAAAGCTAGAATCTTGAAATTTACAAAAAATATTCTGGGAGTAATTTGTAGGTTCTCTATTTTTTTTGGTTGAGTTTGAACCAAAACTTAGGGTAGCTCTCGAACACCTAACTTTTAGATCCCCACATTTTTTTTGAAATAGAGCTATGAAATTTTAACTGCTGATAGATCCCACAAAAATATTAATTTTACTTTTAATAACTTTTTTTGTAGCCCCACCCGTTACGGAACTACAGCTCCCCAAAGGTTCAAAAAAGCTCTATATTTAAATTGTTATAGCACAAGTTGTATAAGGTATATCTTCATTTTGAAAACGCCAAACGATTACTACTTTTATTAGCTTTAAAAGTATATATACAATAAATATACATTTGTGGCATATGGTGTCTTAATTTACCGTCATGCGAAACTCAAATTTTGCAAAATCCTTTAACCCTTCTATCTTCTAAACGGTTTAAAATGGAAACAGTCTTCTTTAAAATTTCGATGTTGTGTGAGCAGAGTAACTTCGCATCGATATTTCTGATATTCTAATCCGTAAATTGGTGAGGAGAGTTGGCAAAACCTCGATGCAGTTGTATGTAAGCATTTAGTAATTTCTGTTTCTGATATTGTGAAGTAATGAGTTCTATCACTGGTTATTGCGAAGATTCTTAATGTTGTGTCGAATTATGATGTGCTCGGTTTGATATATCGTAGGTAATGGAATAAGATTATACGAAGCAAATATTTTTGAATCGACTAAACGTATGCTGAATTCAATTATTAGCCGTTTTCCTGATAATGCCGTTTTGCTATTCAAGGCTAATATATCATATAAGAAATTTGGATGTGTCTCTTTAATGGGAAGTTGTGTCTCATAGAGTATGTTTTTGCTTATTAAATTAAGTTGATGAATCAATTCGGTGGTTGTTAAAAATAAATAATGTTTTTGAATTTTTGCATTGATATAAGATGCTATAAGTTCATCTTGAATTTCCTTGTATCTTTTCATACAAGTAACCATTAAGTAATGTAACCCTAAATTCAGTATTCCTATCTCCTTCTGTTCCATTTTATGCAATTGGTTCAGTTGTTGCTCTAATGTTTTAAATTGATTTTGAATCAGAGAACCTTTAATTTCATCAATTTAAGAGTTGAATTGATTGTTGATGTTTGATTTTTCAATAACGAATATATTTGTTGATCATTTTCCCTTAATGCTTGAATGCTGATCTTGTCCTTAATACTGATCTTGTCCGAAAATTAAGCTGAATAATAACAACAAGAAAAAAGTTGTTGTCCATATTTTTACATTGACCTTAGAAAATGTTTGAGCTTTATTGATAACAATCTTGCTTGCATCATCATGTGGTTCATCATTTGGTAGTGAGCATATTTTAGTTATATTTCTGTGTTGAAACTACCTTTACAATACCGTCTTCTCCTGGATGTAATGGCCATTTGTTTGATAAAAATCTTTCGTCCTTTATAAGAACTAATTGATCTACAAATTGAAAATGTGTATCCTCAACGCATGTTTTTGTCATACCTAAATATAACTGTATCAATATTGGCGGTACTTTGTTTTGTAGAGCCACCTTTCTAGATATATTATAGCTTTGTTAGTGGGTACATTCATGTACAGTGACATAATGTCAAAATATACCATTTTTTCACTTCGCTTTAACTTAAAATCTTTTAGTTTTTCTACTAATTCAAAGGAATTTTTACATATTGGCTATCTGGAGGTTTTTATTTATTAAAATTACTAATGAGCCATTTGGCCATCTTATAGTAAGGTGAATTAATATTAGATTAATTAGATTTATTGGAAAAAATTTTTAGTTTAAATATATATATTTTCGTGTTCGTCATCGTTGTTCTAAAAAATGTTTATACCCGTACGATAGGATCGGGTATAATAAAATTACTCCTCCGTTTGTAACACCTCGAAATAAGCGAGCTAGATATACCTTCAAAGGTATGGATCGGATCAGAAAAAAATTCTAAGACGTTTGAGCCATGTCCGTCCGTCCGTCCGGCCGTCCGTCAGCACGCTAACTCAAAAACTAAGAAAGCTAGAATCTTGAAATTTACACAAAATATTCTGGAAGTAATTTGTAGGTTCCCTATTTTTTTTGGTTGAGTTTGGACCAAAACTTAGGGTAGCTCTCGAACACCTAACTTTTAGATCCCCACATTTTTTTTGAAATAGAGCTATGAAATTTTAACTGCTGATAGATCCCACAAAAATATTAATTTTACTTTTAATAACTTTTTTTGTAGCCCCACCCGTTACGGAACTACAGCTCCCCAAAGGTTCAAAAAAGCTCTATATTTAAATTGTTATAGCACAAGTTGTATAAGGTATATCTTCATTTTGAAAACGCCAAACGATTACTACTTTTATTAGCTTTAAAAGTATATACACAATAAATACACATTTGTGGCATATGGTGTTTCAATTTACCGTTATGCGAAACTCAAATTTTGCAAAATCCTTTAACCCTTCTATCTTCTAAACGGTTTAAGATGGAAACTTCAAATTTTGACAAAGTTAGTTCTTGGAAAATAAATATGAGTCATTTCAGAAATTTTTTTCGTATCACCCCCCATTTAGGAGCTATAAGAGGTCAAAAACTGAAAATTTCCTATTTTCAAACACCTGTAACTGGAACACCTGTTAACATTTTTTTGAAGTAATACACAAAAATTAAAGCTTCAACATTATACTCTTATTTCTGTTAACAACTTTTTTTAATAATATAGGGTTACTTTATAATTGACGAAAGTGTTACTTGATTTTTTCAAATTTTCTAACAAATTTCTTCAACAAATTTTTTGCATTTGTTTTACTCGATAATTTGAAATTGTTGAAGATATAATGCGTAGTACAAAAAATTATAAGTAAATAAACAACATAACGGTTGCTTGAAGAATTTTTATTTATATGATATTGTTGTATATACATACTTATATAATATCATGTTTATTTATTGAACGATAAAAGTATAAATGTATATTATATAGCGCCGTATTTACATACGTACATATATGTATTTTATTGTACTTATAAGAAATTATTCTATGAATGGAAATATTTTTAAAGAAATATTGCAATGTATGGCGATATACTTATAACAATATAAACATACTGTGTGCGCATTAATATAATATATATAATATTTAAAATTATATTTACTATTTTGTACTAAGTAAATTTAATATACATTTAACGCCAGTAATAAATGGTACTATAGAATATTTGAAAAAGTTTTGGATTGATAATCGTTATGTGGAAGGTTAGAATCTGCTTTTGCAGAATGTACATATAAACATATAGTTTGAATATATGTACAACCCATAGTTCTAGAAATTATAAAATTCACCAAAATTATTTTAAAATACTAAAATATTAAAAAAATAATATTGTGAGCAGAGTGACAGGCTGTGAACATACTAACGGTTCGTACAAAGGCAACTCTATTCTTTTTCGTTACTGATAGAATTAATAATATAAGTATAATACTAACCAAATTTTAAATAATATTAAGTTAGGACATTAATTTGAAACCAACCTATCCAGTTGCAATATAGGTTAAGACTAAATAAAGAAGAAATAATTAATTTAAAATACGCTGCGCACCGGGCAAAAGTAGGAATTATTAATTCGATCTTCAATAATATGGATAGCGGGGGTTTGGGGGTAGGATCCCCCACTATAATAAATACAATTGTTTTGTTTGTTGATAAACTGTTTATTTTGTTCTGTCTAATTATTATAAATTTACATCTTTATATATAAATTAAATACTAAAATCAGCATTAATTACACCTTGAATATCGTTACAAATTTAGTACAATTATTTTTCGTATTATAAACTTGAAATATTTTTATACTGACCTACATTACTTTAAATCTACATTAAAATTTTACAACAACAGTTACATACTTTTAATTTAACATAAGTTAATTTACTTAGTACAATATTGTATTTCATTCAAACATTTAATTTTTATGCATAATAATGCAGCGTCAGCGAAAACTATTGCATAACGTTTAATTGTTAAAGAAATTTTATTTATTACTAAAAATGGTAAATTTTAAATCGTAACTTAAATTGACTAAATAAATCTGAACATTTCGCCCACTTCGAACTTATAAAACCGTAATTTTACTTGCTGATGGTATAGGTTCTTCAGTAAACCTTGGCCAATGTATTGAACGTCTTAACTTTTGATGTAATGAAAACTCTGGTTTGGAGGTTGCTGATGAATTGCCCTTAAAAATCTTAGTCCAAATTTTGCTATACACAGTGATACCTATTAAAAGCAATAATATGAAGATAATGATGGAAATCAAAACGTATTCACGATGTTCAGGGTTAAATAACATCGAATTATTTGACATTTCATTCAATTTGTTACGTTGCTTTTCTATAATTCTCTGGATATCGGATATATCTCCATCCAAGGTTGATGTTGGTTGACTAAGATTCAAATTTCCAACTAAAGTTCCAAGTTCTGACATATTCATTACAGGTGTAACATCATTTTGAATCGAGATCCGTGACTGAACAGACGAGTGAGTCGCTACTGTATATGTTGGATGGTTCACTGCACAGCCTGGTGGAATGGCTATAATTCCTTCATTTTTCAATTTGATTGGCTTTGAATACTCTCCGCATTCTAACATAACATTTTGTGGTACTATTGTGACAAAAATATATTGTCTTTCATTAGAAAGAGGAATCCATTGGTTACTTGGTTCAACAATATTCAATTCACAGTCTTCTTTAAAATTTCGATGTTGTGTGAGCAGAGTAACTTCGCATCGATATTTCTGATATTCTAATCCGTAAATTGGTGAGGAGATTTGGAAAATCCTCGATGCAGTTGTATGTAAGTATTTAGTAATTTCTGTTTCTGATATTGTGAAGTAATGAATTCTATCACTGGTTATTGCGAGATTCTTAATGTTTTGAATTGATTTTGAATCAGAGAATCCTTTAATTTCATCAATTTAAGAGTTGAAATGATTGTTGATGTTTGATTTTTCAATAACGAATATTTTTTGTTGATCATTTTCCCTTAATGCTGATATTTGAAGATCATATTTCTGAGCGTCTTCTTGAGCGAGTATACCAAAAAAACCATTTGCAATGTTTCCCACAATATTTAAAGCTCCTCTTGCTTTGCTTTGGTGATATGCACGATTTGTAAACAGAATTTCATTATTTTGTTGAAGACGAAGAAATTGACTAGAAAGATGATTTACATGAGCCAGACAAAATGTTAAATTTTTTTTAAATGGTCTTCCCACATTGTTTCTAAATTTTTTACGCCTTTATCAATTTCGTTCAGTTCCCACCAGTAAGTTTCTAGATCGTAATATAAAAGAATTTTCCACTTTGAGTTAACCAATTTAATTTTGCCATTGTTTGCAAAATACATGCCGGGTTTACCGCTAAATTGTGTGATGTTTACATCTTGTCCGAAAATTAAGCTGAATAATGACAACAAGAACAAAGTTGTTGTCCATAAATTTACATTGACATTAGAAAATGTTTGAGATTTATTGATAACAATCTTGCTTGCATCATCATGTGGTTCATCATTTGGTAGTGAGCATATTTTAGTTATATTTCTGTGTAATTTCTTTGTTAGTTTTTATTCAAACTACTCTTACAATACCGTCTTCTCCTGGATGTATTGGCCATTTGTTTGATGAAAATCTTTCGTCCTTTATAAGAACTAATTGATCTAGTTTTATGTTCTCCTTTGATTGTTTCTATTTATTTCGTTCCTGTAATGAACTTATGTACTCCTTAGTCCAAATGCTCCCAAAAGGAATTTTTTAGTTGTTGTAATAATTTCGATTTCCCTCCTTGTAACCCAAGTGTTTCAGGAGCAACATGCAAATGTTGGCCTATAAGGAAATGCCCTGGTGTAAGTGCTTCTAAATCATTGCAATCATTACTCGAAGAACATAGTGGTCTAGTGTTTAAACAAGATTCTATTTTCGTTAAAAGAGTAACCATTTCTTCATATGTCAGGAGTTGCTTACCTAAAACTTTTTTGAGAAGCCGTTTTGTTGATTTAATACCAGCCTCCCATAGTCCACCAAAATGGGGACATCCAGGTGGAATAAAATGCCAATTAATTTTTTCATTTGCAAGTACATCTCTTGAATTAAGATATGTGTTCTTTAGAATATTATTAGCACCAACGAAGTTTGTTCCTTGTTCTGAGTAAATGTCTGTACATTACCATCGCCTGGCAATGAGACGGCATATTGCTGCGAATGATGCATCACTTGTGAGATCTGTTACTAACTCCAGATGTATCGCATTTGTGGAAAGACAAACATAAAGTGCAATATACGCCTTGCACGATTTCGCTACTCGTCCACAGTCTAATTTAATAAATATTGGACCACCAAAATCAAGTCCTACAGATGAAAAAGGTCTGCCAGGTGATACTCTGGCATCCGGTAGGATTAGACCGGAAACATACCAAACACTTTCGAAGTATGCGTTTGATTACTGTGATTCCACCAATAATCCAATATTTTTGACGGATAGCAGTTTTTGTAGCTTGCGTTCCTAAATGTAAGAATTCGTGATCTGATGATTGAAATTGAATATCTGAAGATTGATATTGCTAAATATGAGCGTCCATCAATTATTATTGGATGTTTTGGTTCATATGATATTGGCGCGAGGATTAACCGACCTAAGTGAATTGTTCTGGACTAAGTGAATTGTTTTTGAATCTCAAGCACAAAGCCGTTATTCTATCGGATGATCGGATGATCCATTCAGGTTCTGGAAGATTGACAACAGTGCTTAAAGTTACAGTTCTTGTTTCAAAATTAGTATGAGGCGTCATGTCTATCTATATGCGGCTGTCTATATGTGACGAAAACGCTTTAGTGTGACTTAGCCACTCCGGTCCTTTCCACCACCATTGCTGTTGTCCTAATTGACTGGCACTCATGCCTCGAGATGCAATATCAACTGGGTTTTGTTTCCTTTGAACGTGGCGCCATTGTGAACGTGTTGCGTTAGATAAAATATAACTAACTCTATTTGCTATATAAGTTTTCCATTTATTTGGATGTTGGCTAAGCCACGATAAGACAATTATTGTCGAGTCAGTCCAAAAAATTTGTTTATATCTGTCCGTTTGAATGCATTACATACTTGCTCCATAAGTTGTAGTACAAGCTGAGCTCCGCATAATGCCAAGCGTGGAATTGACACTGTTTTTATGGGAGCTACATTCGGCTTTGAAGATAATAAATTGGTTATGATTTTACCATCTGGCTTTTCAATTCTAATGTAGATAACTGCAGCATAAGCTATCATAGGAGCATCTGCAAATCCATGTAATTGTATTACATCTTCGGGCTAGTAGTTTATCCAGCGGGGTATATTAATTCCTTGAATATTATCACGTTACGTGATCATTACCATTAGATCATTAGATCATTACGTGAGTTGTTTCATTGATCTTGTAAATAATCTGGCAAAGAGCAATCCCAATCATTTTGCGTTAGCCATAATTGCTGCAATAACGACTTACCCTGTACAAGTATTGGTTGCAACCAACCATGAGGATCAAAGAGTTTAGATATTTCTGATAATATTGATCTTTTCGCAAGAAGATTCTTTTCCTGCTTTTGTGGACTCACCTTATAAAAAAAGACATCAGTTGCTGGTAGCCAATAATCATAATGTTTTCACTTGCACTCCCTTTTCCAGTGGTAATTGTAATTCCCGATCTATTTCTAATATTTTTAATAATAAATTATTATAAGTTGCTACCCATTCCCGTAACGGAAATCCTGCCTCCTTCAGGATTTTGCTAAGATCTTCTCTAATATGCTGAGCTTCTTCCAGAGTATGAGCACCTGTCATTAAATCATCTACATAAAAATCGTTAAGAATGATGTGTGTAATTTTTGGGTTTTCTAGTTTTTCCGACTGTGCTACTTCATGTAAAGTTCTTATTGCTAGGAATGGAGCTGACGCAACTCCAAAGGTTACAGTCTTCAATCTACAATCTTTAACTTCATCAGTTGGATGTTTTCTCCACACTATTCTGTTAAAATCGCGATGTTCTGGTTTCAACCATATCTGTCGGTATATTTTTTTAATAACGCCAGTAATTCCAAATTTATATTTTCTCCACCACAATAAGATATCGTAAATAGATTCTTGTATGGTTGGGCCAGTTAATAAAAAATCGTTCAGCTCTTTTCCAGATGGTTATGTGGCTGTTGCATGAAAAACTACTCTAGTTTTGGTTGTTGTACTGCTAGCCTTCAATACAGCATGATGTGGAAGATAGTAATTGACGTTGTTGATTTCATTTAGTGGTACTTCTTCAATATACTCTAACTGAATATATTCATCTATAACCTTGTTATAATTATCCTTTAACTCAGAATTTAATTTAAACCTGCGCTCTAATTGATATAGTCTATGCAATGCTCTTGAACGAGTACCTTCCAACTCTGCACCTGGCATCAATTTGAACGGTAAACTTACTTGATATCTGCATGATTGTAAACCTTGGAAATCTTGTTTATAAATCTCTTTTGCTAGTAATTCCTGAACTGGGGGTTCAATACGGTATTCCATTTCTTCTTGTTCCCAGAATTTTCTCAGAGATTGATCCACATCTTCAGTTGAAATTAAACTAAAAATCTTATAATTTGATTCGATTGGTACGGTTGATTCGATTGGTAATATCCAACCCAATGCTGTTTTTTGCGCAGTTAGATATCTTGATTGTGTGGTTTTCACTCCATTTTTTATAATATTGTCGAATATATCAGCCCCCAACAAAATGTCAATTCTACCTTTTATGTTAAAAGTTGGATCTGCTAAATCATCCAGATTGATTCTTGTTGAATTTTGTGATACATTTTTATGTGGTAAATCGAATGTAATTTGTGGTATTATTAATGCTTGAATGAGGTGATGATTACGAGTCCATTTTTCCTTTATTTTAGGTTAGCCACACCCCTTGACACAGCCCTTTCAATTGACCTAATTCCGCTAATGATGGTTCTGTCATAACTACGAGAACGTTGAACGTTTAGATGATGAAATTTTAAAAGTCGATGCGAATCGTTGCACATGATACAATGTGATCTTCTTTCAATGTTCACAGCATGTACATGAGTTTTCTTTAATGTCTTCATACTGCTCATAGCTTCTATAGATCTAAATCGTTGTTCTTAAAATGTTGTTAATTGAGCTAAAGTTGGAAACTCTCTACTAGAACCTAGGCCATCGTCCTATTTTTTTCTGTCTTCTATATTTAACTTTTGGGACAGAATGTGAACCACTATAGGTCCCCAGGACTCTGTAGATTGCCCTAACCCTTTAATTCGGGCTAATGATTCGGTTGTAGCGTCAAGTAACCCCTTATAGCTGTTGGCATTTTCCGCCTTAGTATATGAAGCAGATGCAATTGCATGCAAATGTGATGATAGAATAACTCATTTATTTGCAAATTGGTTTATTAACAACACCCAAGCAGTTTTATAATTTTCTTCACTTACTGTCAAATGTTCTATTACATTGCTTGCTTCGTCAGTAAGTACAGATTTGAGATATTGCATTTTTTGTACATTGCAAATCTCGTTATTTTCATGAATCATTGCCTTAAATAATTCATAGAGTGTAGTCCATTTCATATAGTTGCCATCAAATCTAGGAATCTTTATTCTTTCTAATTGAAAGTTATCCTTGATAACAATTCTTGTAGATTGAGACTCTTCTCCAGCTGGCGTGGATGGTCTTGCTGTCTTGATCTTGATTTTACTTTTTGTTCCTTATATCCATTAATGAACCCTTTAAATTTGGTTATTAAGTCTAAGGAAAGTTCTTCTTGTTCTTCATAGGTTTCTTGATATTCCTTGAGTAAGGTACTATTGTGGACTTTTCCTCCCAGTACTTCTGGATGCTTCTCAACACAGCGTCTACATATGCTGTGAACGCGTTCCAGACGACTTTCGAAGTATTCCAATGAATGCCTGTCCTTGCTATATTTCTTGTAATTTCTGTTGATTCTAAAAAGCTCTTCCAAATTAGCCCTTTGAATTTCTTCAAAAGAAAGAGTAGTCATTATTTTTTTTTTTTATGTTGATATAATCGGCTTGTCCAATTATCTTTTGATCATTTATGGTTAAATGGTCCGGCTCGAAGGACCAATGCTTTGTTTGTTGATAAACTGTTTATTTTGTTCTGTCTAATTATTATAAATTTACATCTTTCTATATAAACTAAATACTAAAATCAACATTAATTACACCTTGAATATCGTTACAAATTTAGTACAATTATTTTCCGTATTATAAATTTGAAATATTTTTTTACTGACCTACATTACTTTAAATCTACATTAAAATTTTACAACAACAGTTTACATTACATACTTTTGATTTAACATAAGTTAATTTACTTAGTACAATATTGTATTTCATTCAAACATTTAATTTTTATTCAGCGAAAACTATTGCATAACGTTTAATTGTTAAAAAAATTTTATTTATTACTAAAAATGGTAAATTTCAAATCGTAACTTAAATTGATTAAAGTAATCTGAACAACAATGTTATTGAAATATGTATTTAAAAGTATAATTAGGAAGGACTTTAGAATACTTGCATACTATATTTACATATATATACATACTATATTCACATACTATACGTACGTAACTCAAAATCTCATATATATATATATATATATAAATATTCTGCAAGAGGCGTAATAACTCTGAAAAAATAAATAAGATTTTGATTAAATAAGATTTTAATTCACACTTTTATATGAAAATTGACTTTTTTATCTTCCACCCAAAAACATTTTACCATAACTCAAAAACAAAAAGAGCCAGATTAACCGATGAGGGCTTCCTAGAAAGAGGAAGAAAGGGATAAAATAATTTGTTAGGTACCGTAAGTTTGTACATTAATAGCAGTTTTTTATGCAAAAAGGTACCGTTATATTTAAACAAATTTAACTGTAATTTTTGCATAAAAAACTGCAATTAATGTACCAATTTTATTTTATTTTCAAAATCACAAATTCCTAAGCTTCAATTTAAGTTAACACATTTTTATCTTACCTTTTACCGTTTTCGAGATAATTAGCTACATAAAACCATGTGCTTACTTACTAAGTAATTATATTATTTAAAATATATATATAGACATGCTTTAAATAATAATTTAAAATTATATGTTTATACATATATTTTAATATAATAAAAGACAATATCCTGCTGCTGCAGCTATTCGCGTGGCTTTTTTTAAATTTAAGACGACAATACAATTTTTCTAAATAGTAAATACTAATAATACCAATACT
The DNA here is from genome assembly GCA_947095535.1 of Poecilobothrus nobilitatus. Classification (NCBI taxonomy): domain Eukaryota; kingdom Metazoa; phylum Arthropoda; class Insecta; order Diptera; family Dolichopodidae; genus Poecilobothrus; species Poecilobothrus nobilitatus. Next base: position 100,826,286 of record OX352772.1, read on the forward strand.
TATTACTAATACTAACTAAAAAAAAGGTAAAGAAATATAAAAAGAAATATATTTTGATTCTTAAACGATACACTTTACTCTTGAGATTTTAATTCTATTACTTATGTATGAACCAATACCGAGACTACAATATAATGTGCAATGCATACATTTACATACGATATTATATTATTAGCAAATAGCAGCACAGCACAAAATATTAATTACTAAACAATTTTCTTTCTTTGCTCAAATTAACAAAATAGAAATAAATTGAAATTGGAATTTAGAGAATCTTAGTAGTGTTAGAGAAGTGTTAGTATTCACTATTTTATATATATATATATTTTTTTGTTAGTATGTGCTAACAACAACAAAATATAAAAAATCAATCTTCCATTCTCTTAATTCTAATTTAAATTTATTTTTATTTTTCTACCAGAAACAAATTGTTATTATTTTGTTTTGTTAAAAAAAAAAAGAAAATAATCATAGTGTTGGTTGACGTTGAAATGACATTGACATTTGTCTGTATGAGCAAAGAGAATGCATTCAATAAAATGATCACGCATTGTATTATAATTTGATAAATCTCTTAGAAGATTCTTAATAAGAAGTGTTTTTTGAATGAAAAAGGTATCGTACATAATATTTAAATGTACGACACATTTATCTTAACAGGTCCTAATACTCCGGTTTTTTTTCCGAAATTAAACTTTCGTGTATAATTACAAAAACAATGTTTACTTTATTTTTTCCGATTTGAATACGATATTTTCTGTTTTCTTTTTGTTTTATTCCTTTTCTTCATTTTCCCTTTGTTTAGTAATTATTAGTACGCTTCATTCAGTCAAAAACTTAACTGTTCGTTGTTTTTTTTTTTCTAATTAAAAAACGTACAATAAGGTAATGTTCATTTAAAAATTTCTTATCGAAAAAATTTTGATTTGAATATAGACCAAATATTTTAAATTAATAATGCCATTTAAGTATGTGGTTGAAGGCTGTAAAAATAAATAAATATAAAAAATATTCTGCTAATGTGTCATTCCTTGCTTTTCCAAAGGATAAAACCAGTGTTAGGATTCAGCCGGTTCGCACCGGTTCTGTAGAACCGCTTCCTAAAAGTTTTGCAGTTCGGCGAACCGGTTGTTAAAATTGTACTTTTAATCGTATTTTATGTTTAATTTCATAACACTTTTATAATCTTTATGAGATAAGTTCTCATACAATCAATATAATAGCAATATATTATAAAATTACATATATTAATTTTTTTCAAAATATAGTTATATTCTGTCAATAATAAAGCAGTTAAATTTTGTTGTAAAAGATAAAAAATTTAACTATGTATAAAAAATCAAAAATTTTAACAAATAAATCCATGAGTAAGCATGAGTAATTGTTACAGATTTGAATGTGAAACAATTTATGTTCATTTGTTTTGGTCTGTTCAGGACTGTCTATATCAGTTGTATAATTTGTGTCTCGTTTAGTATATATAAATTTTTTTATTAAATAACAATTAAATATAATAATTTATTAGTCATATTGACCTTATGTGGTTTGTAAATTCGCACTCCTTGATTTTTTTTACGTGTTTATGTTTTTATCATTTGAAAATTTAAACGTAAGTAATCATTTTTAATTTTATTTGTATGCCATTATCAAATGTCATTATTTATATTTATTTTTGCACTAACCCTGACCATTCAAGTTAAAACAAAAAAAGGCAGCATTGCTTGATAGATTTTTTCAGCAAAAAACCAAAAACGGATACCGTTGCTTCCGAAACGGCATTAGGTTATGGTACAAATCAGTCACACTCGCAACCTCAAAATATTCAAAAAAATCAGCACTTCAATAATTGAAACAGAAGACTGTAGTAACTCGAAAACTGAAAATAATCTTCCTGAATGCTGATCTGTTCAACAATAAAAATACTATTTAAAACTCTTTTCTTTAAAAAAAATAATAATAATTGGAAACCATAATAAACCTTAAAATTAATGAGTAAAAATTAGAAAAATATGACTAATTGATAATCACAAATAAAATTTTAGGTTGCGAATATTGTACACAATATGATTTTATAAAAACAAAAAGTGTTAATATTCCAAAAAAATGGAAAAACTTTCAAATTAAGGCGTCGGGAAAAAAAAAGAATGTTCAGCAAAGCCTCTCTTAAAAAAAAAATTAAAGAACATTGTTTATCAAATATTGAAAAAATTAAGCATATTATTCAGAATTTTTATGTATATACAAAATGTAAATTAGTAATCATTAATTAAAAATAAATGAACTCCTTTTAAAATAAAAAAATTATAAATTTTTGTTGTTACTTAATATATTGATATTAAACTTTTTTAGCACCGAACCGATTGATAAATTATTTGAATCCCATCACTGGATAAAACAAGAATAGAAACATGAAAGGAAAATTTAAAAATAAAATATATCAAATCTTCATCATTTTTAATTTAATTTTTAAAATATCACATACATATATTATGTATTTATTTATACAAAAACAACCATTTTTGAAAACAAAAAACCGTTTTGTTTATTTAATTATGTTACAAGTCGACAATTGATTTCTACCCTATTAAAAGTTTGTGTGTTTTGTATATTAGATTATATTTGTTGTTGCAAAGAAAAAACAATTTTACATTTTTTAGTAAATTAATTTATTCACTCAAAAAAAATTTTTTTTTATTCAGTTATGCTTCAATTTGGAAGGAGAGGAAGTTGGTATGTGCTAGTAGTTTGAATTTAAGCTTTCATTTAAATGTATTTTGCAAGCGAATGCATTAATATATTTTTTTAGAAATTGTCAGAATAAATAGTTTAAAATATTCAATAATTTTCTTCAAACAAATAACATCCAGCTAAAAAAAAATTAACCATTTAATTTAATTTACACAGTAGTTGGGTGTCATTTTTAATTTGTTCTCTGAGCTTTGTGGCGTAATAGTTTTATGTGGCAGTAGTACGATACTTATGATAAGAAAAAAAAAACATAATATTGATATACACAGTACTACTAGATATCTAAATATAATAAATTCAAATCATTATTTTGTTTTGTTTTAAAAAAAAAGTAAAAACAATCATAATATAACCATTAACCATACTCTTTAGATTCTAATTCTATTTATATTTATTTGTTAAATGCAACCTCTTAGAATGTAAAAATCAAAGTGTATATCTATTAGAAATAGTACCGTTATATTTAAAAAAAAAATTTTTATGAGTATGCTACCTTAAGGGTTGCTTACAGACCTATCTTTTGGGACTACAACGGTTGTTATAGATCTAACCATTTTTAAGATATTGACCGTTATTTAAGCATGTAAAGTATGAAATTGCATTTTTTATTAAAATTGTTGTTTCAATTTCGCATTTCTAACCTCTCATGGGACTATTTACGAAGCCGTACCATACTTATTACATGCCGTTGGAAAGGGTGTGAAGAGACTTTTTTAAAAGTATAAAAATAATATAGGATGTCTTTGAAAATTTTCAAAGTATAGGTTACTAGAAAGTCTAGAAAAATTTTTTTTTATACCAAAGTGTTAATGTATTGTAATAATTTAACTTAATAAAACAACTAAATATTTTATTGTACTCCATCCTATTAAAATTATGTCAACTATATTAGCTAACAGTTATATTCATGTATAACTTTATGAAATTGTTTTTGTATGTACAAAATTTCCATATGTATGAATTATTTTTAAGTCCGTAATTACCATCGTAAGAATAAACATTAAATTGAATCAACCTTGTTTTTACATTAACATTGGTTATGGGCCCAGGATGCCAATATAAACACGTGGATTCAATTTAAGCAATAATTCTTTAAAATCTATTGAGATCTTTGTGATCATAAAATATTTTTTTTAAATACTTTTTTAAAATAAGTAAATACTGCGTATAGAAATAAAAAAAATTTTAAGTGCAGATTGAAAAACAAATTTCATATTTAAAACAGAAATAATAAAATAAAAGATGTCGGTACAAAACATGAGTAGAATCGAACAATTAAACAACGAGAACTATGACACGTGGAAAATTCAAATGGAATCTTTACTAATCAAAAATGATCTATGGGACTATGTTACCGGCAAGGCTATAATAAAAACTGATAAAGAAGATAAATGGAAAAAGTTGGACCAAAAGGCCAAATTGGACCTAATTCTTGCAATAAGTCCTCTGTTATTGAAGGATGTTAAGGATTGTAAATCAGCAAAATTAGTATGGGAAAAATTAAGCAATATATACAACTCAAAAATTCCAAGCAGGAAGGCTGCGTTAATGAAAAAGTTAATATTAACAAAAGCGTTACATGGGGAAAATATTGAAAACCATGTCTCTAACTTTTTTGATATATTGAACAAGTTAAAATTAATTTATATTTCTATAGACTATGGTCTTCTATAGATTTTACTGCTTTTACTGCTTTTAGCTTACCGGATGAATTTGAAAACTTTCGAATAGCGATCGAATCTAGCGATGCATTGCCCACGCCGTCGTCACTAAGAGTGAAAATTGTAGAAGAATAGAACTCACGAGGTACACACCCATCTTCATCGTCAACTACTGCTTTATTTTCAGAACATAATAAAAAACAAAAATATCGACCATTTCAAAATTTTCAAAACTCAAACAGCTTTGAAAAATTTAACCGAAGTAAAATAATGTGCTACAGGTGTAAAAAATACGGCCATAAATCTATGAATTGTAAAAGTCAAATTAAAGAAGAAAGAAGTTCTTACGTTGAAGTTCTTAAATTATACAAACCTTCTAAATGGATATTAGATAGTGGAGCTATATCCCACATGCTCAATGACCCAGGTAAATTTTCAAATTTTAAATATTTAAAAAATGCGCTAGCAAACTTAGCAAATAACGAGACAACAGAAATTGTTCGTAAAGAGGAAGCTTTTTTTTTTAAATTATTTCTAAAGGATTTAAAATAAAATTAAAAGACGTGTTGTTAGTACCTGATCTTCGTACTAATTTAATATCAATCAGTAAAATAACTGAAAATACATATAAAATAATTTTCTCAAATAATGAAGTAAAAATGCTAAATAACAAAAATGAAATATTGTTACGAGCGGTTAAACGTAACGGTCTATTTGAAGTGATTACTGATGATCGCCATGAAGTAAATATAGCCTCGACAAGCAATGATATTCAAATCTGTAATCAAAGGTATGGCCACTTAAAATTTAGAACTTTAAAGGACATGGTAAGGAAAAAGCAAATTAAAGGTATTCATTTAAATAATTTTTATAATGAAAATCCTATTTGTGAAGTGTGTATCCAAGGTAAACAGACTCAACAACCCTTTTTAAAAGAAAATCGTTTCAGAAAAGATAAACCACTTGAATTAATTTACAGTAATATTTGTGGTTCAATAAATATAAATTCTGCAGGTGGTGCACGTTACTTTATTACTTTTATAGATGACTGCATACGCTGGTGCGAAGTATTTTTCTTAAAAAACAAAAGTGATGCTGTAAAAGTGTTTAAGGAATTTAAAACAAAAGCAGAAAATTATAGAAATCAAAAAATAAAGGCAATTAGAACTGACAATAGTACGGAATTTGTAAATAATGTTTTTTCAGAATTTTCAAAAAAAGAAGGAATACATCATCAGTTAACAAGTGCATATACACCCCAACAGAACGGTGTAGCGGAGAGGAGAAATAGAACATTGGTGGAATCAGCAAGATGTATGCTTTTAAATTCCGAACTACCCAAATATTTATGGGCTGGGGAGATTGCCACAGCTAATTACATTAAAAACAGGTCACCGCAAGTGTTAATAATAAAATTCCATACGATTTATGGAGAGGGAGATATCCTGTCGTCAGTTATTTCAAAATATTTGGTACACCAACTTATGTTTTACAAAAAGGGCCAAGAAAAGGTAAATTTGAACCAAAATCAAAATTATTTTATTTAGTTGGTTATAGTAATAAAGCTAAAGCTTATAGATTATGGGAGAAAGGTAGTGGTAAAATAATTAAAAGTAGGGATGTTAAATTTTTAGAAGTAATCAAAAAGTGTTCTATAGAAATAAATTTGCAAAATGAATATCTCAAAAGGAACGAAAACGAAGGTATAAAAATCAGAAGTGAAGATGAAGAATCCGAAAATGAAATGAAGAAGATAAAAACGAAAACCAAAACAAAAAGGAAAATGAATAATAAAAAGGAAATGATGGAAATACACCCAGAAGTAAAGGAAGAAAATTAATAAGAACTTAAATTAATAAGAACCGGTTTGCAGGAAGGCCTAGAAAACAATACAACATTATTAGCAATAATGCTCAAAATTCAAAAAAAACAAAACAACAGTACCAATAACAATGTACTAGATTCTGAACTATATGTAGTTATGAAAAATAATAAAATATATGACACCGATGAAGCGAAGCCAAGTACTCGGTCAACACAAGAAGATAACGAAATTTTTTATGATGTAGACGTAAATCATGTTGCCGAAGATCCACAAATTGTAAATGAGGTTAAACAAAGTCCCTATCGGGAAGGATGGGAAGTGGTAATCTTTAATGAATTAGAAGCACACAAAAGGAATAAAACATGGGATATCATTGAAAAACCGCTAAATGTGAAAATTATAGAGTGTGGATGGATTTTTACAAGTAAAACTTCCGAAAATGAAAACTTAGTGAAAAGAAAGGCCAGATTGGTTGCTAAAGGCTGCTCGCAAACATATGGAATAGATTACCACGATACATACTCTCCAGTTTCTAAACAAAGGTCCATTAGAATAATAACCTTAACTGCAATTAAATTAAATTTAAATCCTTTTCAATATGATTTAACTACGGCGCATCTGAATGGTTACTTTCAAGAAAAAATCTACATAAATACCTGACTTTTTAATAGAATTTATCAATAAAAATAGCGAGTCATCTTATTTTGAAAATAAAGTGTGTATATTAAACAAAGCTCTATATGGGTTAAAACAAAGTGGTAAAGTTTGGTACGAAAGGCTAGATAAATTTTTACAAAGTATTGTTTGTGTCAAGATGGATTTAGAACCCTGCATATATACATATAAAACAAATAAAAATTTATCAATTATTGGAATTTATGTAGACGACATTCTTTTAGCGTCAAATAGTAATAAAATAAATAAATGGTTCAAAGAGGAAATTGAAAAATTGTTTGAAGTAAAATACCTTGGTCGAGTTAACCAGTTTTTGGAAATTGAATTCCACCATCTGAGCGACGGCAGTATTATTTTATCACAAGAAAATCAAATTAATAAAATACTTAAAAAGTTTTCAATGGCAGAATGTAATACAATGGATCCAATTGTAAAATCAATGGATGTAAAATTTCAATGGATCCAAATGTAAAAATAAGTAAAAAAATGTGTCCATCCACAGAAAAAGAAAGGATAGAAGTATCCATTATCCCTTATCAAAATCTCATTGAAACACTTTTATATATAGCTATTACTACTCGTCCAGACATAGCTTATGCTGCTATATTTACAAAATTAAAATTAAATTTACAAATTTAAAGACATAGCCAGCTGATATTTTTACAAAACCATTACCAATTTGTAAATTTAATGAATGCTTAAACGAATTAGGTGAAAAGAAAATAGCAACAACAATTAATCCTTTTACAAAAATAAAAACAAATTTTTATTATCTTGTTGATATCAATAAACAATATTTTAGAGTATATTTAAAGAATATCAAAAAAAGAGATGGAATAAAATTTGAATTGTATTACTAAAAAAAAAAATGTAATTAAATGTTTTGTATAGATTATTATTTGAATTGAGATAAATAATTTTATGTTTTTAAATTTTTTAAATTGAATTTATTGAATAATTGATTTACTGAATTTATTAAATTAAAAGAAAAATATTTGTTGAGGGAGTTCCATGTTAATGTATTGTAATAATTTAACTTAATAAAACAACTAAATATTTTATTGCACTCCATCCTATTAAAATTATGTTAACTATATTAGCTAACAGTTATATCCATTTATAACTTTATGATATTGTTTTTGTATGTACAAAATTACCATATGTATGAATTATTTTTTAGTCAGTAATTACCATCGTAAGAATGAACATTAAATTGAATCAACTTTGTTTTTACATTAACACAAAGTTTTCCGTTTGAACTGCAGTATCTCAGAAACGGTAGCACTGATTAAGACGAAACAAAATATTTATTAAAGACAATAGTAGTTCCCACAATGTTGTAAGAAATTGATTCATATCTGCTATCGTAGACGATAATATAACGGCTTAAGTAAAATACTATAAAATGTTAGAAAAATTTCACAATAATCAATTTGACCTTTATTAAATGACCTTTACGCCAAAAGGAAATATATGTGACATCACTAGGTACTGTTATGTAAAATTTCAAGGATTAGGAAAAGTAATCCGTTTTATGTTTCATATCTAATTCTCTAACATTTTTATTAAAATTTTTTATTAAATTATAAATTCTGACTCTAATACCTTTTTATAAAATTAGACTTCTTACATTTATTACAACGGTCATAATCAACGAAAACTCTAAAGATGCTTGGTCTAAATCTGAACATCCAGTAAGTTACAATTCTCACATGCTGTGAGTGCTGCTGCTGCGCCAGTTGTGAATTCTTTGCCGAGCTACGTAATTACTGTTTATAACATTTCATTACAAAATGAATTAGCTGATGCGGAGACCTTCAATCAAAGGCCGACTTCACTGTCTTTATCATCATATGCTGTGAATGACAACTCATTACAAAATAACTCAACAAATGAGGTGACTTCTGATCAATTGCCCACTTTGTCCAGGGACAGAAATCAAACACGCTGTGAACGTTGCTCTATACTTCTCCAAACTTCCAGCTTCTTCAACAGTAAGTAGTCTCAATAATAAATTAAAACATAAATTTAATTGTAATAATGTTAACATAGTATTACTCCTTGGTATTACTCCTAAGAATTTAAAATACAAACCAAAATGCAAATCCTTTAAAGTAACTGTACCAAAATCCAAAGTCAATGATATACTAGCTCACAAGTTTTGGAAAAAAGATATTATAGTTCAGATTTTTAAAGATATTAATAATAATTCTAAAAATAATAACACTGACTCTGCACTACACATAACACAACAATTCAGACATAAAAGATAATACAAAATTAATGAATCAATTAACACTAATAACACTAATCTATCGACTCGTACTAAATTATTTCTTCTCAATCCATGTGCAACTTCCTTCAAATCAAAAAAAAAAAACACAGTTAATTTCAGTACACATCCAACTAATACTAATATTATCTCAGATACTCAAATACCAGTTAGAAAAAGATATGGGAATTTTGTACAAGGAGAAACGTTCAAACCAGGAACAAGCTCGTCAAATAATAATAATAACAATAATAATATTAATAATAATAATAATAATAGATTATCACTTTTCCTAATAACAACAACAAATAATTGGATCTTGCATTTTCGAATGCATATGACAGAGTGGTGGTAAAACTCGCTGATGATGCTGAAAATCTTTTTACTAACACCATTCATCATAATGCAATCATCTTCGAGTTTACAACTACTAACCCAAACTTTTCCAAATCATACAATAATACAATTGTATATTATTTTCAAAACGCTGACTACCAAAGTATAAATTATGTTTTGTCAGTTATTAATTGGCCCGATCTGTTATCACAACAGGATATTAACTCATCTATCTCTATCTTCTATTTAAAAATTTTTGAAATAATTAATTCATGTGTGCCAAAAATACGAAAAAAGGATAAAACCACTGAACCTTGGTTAAATAGAGATCTTAGGACATTGCGTAACCAACGCAATAAACTCTTCAAAAGAATAAAAAATACAAATAATCCTAACATTAACTTGCTGAATACTTACAAAGATATTGCCTAAGATTTTAAGCTTAAAGCGAATTCAGCATATGAGAATTATGTTACTAATATCGGTAATAGATTAATTACAGATCCCAAAAAATTTTTTTACTTCGTTAACACTAAACGTAAAACCTTTGGTTATCCAAATTCTATTCCAATTGACAATACGTTTTCCTTTTGTCCAAGAGATATCTATAATTTCTTTAATTAAATAATTTTCAAAAAGTTTATTGGCCACAAGAACTCTTCCCTAATAGGGACTATATAAATTTCAATTTAAAAAATAGTCCTAATTCATTAATTTCCGACTTGCATCTTTCTGATAATGACATTTTTGAAGCATTAATGAACCTTGACAACAAAAAAAGTGCTGATCCTGACTTAATCCCACCAACCTTGAATTGTACTCAATATCTTGTTCACCCGCTGCATACTATTTTTAATAGATCATTATCGACAGGGATTTTTTCAGATGTATGGAAATCCTCCTTTTTGCCTCCTATTCATAAAAAGGGTGATAAAGCATCTGTGGCAAACTACCGTGGTATAGCTATTTTATCGACTATACCTAAAATGTTCGAAAAAATTCTTGTCGGTAAAATTATGCCAATTATCGATACAAAACTTAATGAACAACAGCATGGTTTTAGAAAAGGCCGTTCTACTACTACGAACCTTATGATGTACATATCTGAAATTTTGAATCAAATGGAAAAACGGTACCAAGTTGATTCAATTTACACAGATTTCAGCAAAGCTTAATTTCATAACACTTTTATAATCTTTATGAGATAAGTTCTCATACAATCAATATAATAGCAATATATTATAAAATTACATATATTAATTTTTTTCAAAATATAGTTATATTCTGTCAATAATAAAGCAGTTAAATTTTGTTGTAAAAGATAAAAAATTTAACTATGTATAAAAAATCAAAAATTTTAACAAATAAATCCATGAGTAAGCATGAGTAATTGTTACAGATTTGAATGTGAAACAATTTATGTTCATTTGTTTTGGTCTGTTCAGGACTGTCTATATCAGTTGTATAATTTGTGTCTCGTTTAGTATATATAAATTTTTTTATTAAATAACAATTAAATATAATAATTTATTAGTCATATTGACCTTATGTGGTTTGTAAATTCGCACTCCTTGATTTTTTTTACGTGTTTATGTTTTTATCATTTGAAAATTTAAACGTAAGTAATCATTTTTAATTTTATTTGTATGCCATTATCAATTGTCATTATTTATATTTATTTTTGCACTAACCCTGACCATTCAAGTTAAAACAAAAAAAGGCAGCATTGCTTGATAGATTTTTTCAGCAAAAAACCAAAAACGGATACCGTTGCTTCCGAAACGGCATTAGGTTATGGTACAAATCAGTCACACTCGCAACCTCAAAATATTCAAAAAAATCAGCACTTCAATAATTGAAACAGAAGACTGTAGTAACTCGAAAACTGAAAATAATCTTCCTGAATGCTGATCTGTTCAACAATAAAAATACTATTTAAAACTCTTTTCTTTAAAAAAAATAATAATAATTGGAAACCATAATAAACCTTAAAATTAATGAGTAAAAATTAGAAAAATATGACTAATTGATAATCACAAATAAAATTTTAGGTTGCGAATATTGTACACAATATGATTTTATAAAAACAAAAAGTGTTAATATTCCAAAAAAATGGAAAAACTTTCAAATTAAGGCGTCGGGAAAAAAAAAGAATGTTCAGCAAAGCCTCTCTTAAAAAAAAATTAAAGAACATTGTTTATCAAATATTGAAAAAATTAAGCATATTATTCAGAATTTTTATGTATATACAAAATGTAAATTAGTAATCATTAATTAAAAATAAATGAACTCCTTTTAAAATAAAAAAATTATAAATTTTTGTTGTTACTTAATATATTGATATTAAACTTTTTTAGCACCGAACCGATTGATAAATTATTTGAATCCCATCACTGGATAAAACAAGAATAGAAACATGAAAGGAAAATTTAAAAATAAAATATATCAAATCTTCATCATTTTTAATTTAATTTTTAAAATATCACATACATATATTATGTATTTATTTATACAAAAACAACCATTTTTGAAAACAAAAAACCGTTTTGTTTATTTAATTATGTTACAAGTCGACAATTGATTTCTACCCTATTAAAAGTTTGTGTGTTTTGTATATTAGATTATATTTGTTGTTGCAAAGAAAAAACAATTTTACATTTTTTAGTAAATTAATTTATTCACTCAAAAAAAATTTTTTTTTATTCAGTTATGCTTCAATTTGGAAGGAGAGGAAGTTGGTATGTGCTAGTAGTTTGAATTTAAGCTTTCATTTAAATGTATTTTGCAAGCGAATGCATTAATATATTTTTTTAGAAATTGTCAGAATAAATAGTTTAAAATATTCAATAATTTTCTTCAAACAAATAACATCCAGCTAAAAAAAAATTAACCATTTAATTTAATTTACACAGTAGTTGGGTGATATTTTTAATTTGTTCTCTGAGCTTTGTGGCGTAATAGTTTTATGTGGCAGTAGTACGATACTTATGATAAGAAAAAAAAAACATAATATTGATATACACAGTACTACTAGATATCTAAATATAATAAATTCAAATCATTATTTTGTTTTGTTTTAAAAAAAAAGTAAAAACAATCATAATATAACCATTAACCATACTCTTTAGATTCTAATTCTATTTATATTTATTTGTTAAATGCAACCTCTTAGAATGTAAAAATCAAAGTGTATATCTATTAGAAATAGTACCGTTATATTTAAAAAAAAAATTGCTTACAGATAAAGGGTTGCTTACAGACTTATCTTTTGGGACTACAACGGTTGTTATAGATCTAACCATTTTTAAGATATTGACCGTTATTTAAGCATGTAAAGTATGAAATTGCATTTTTTATTAAAATTGTTGTTTCAATTTCGCATTTCTAACCTCTCATGGGACTATTTACGAAGCCGTACCATACTTATTACATGCCGTTGGAAAGGGTGTGAAGAGACTTTTTTAAAAGTATAAAAATAATATAGGATGTCTTTGAAAATTTTCAAAGTATAGGTTACTAGAAAGTCTAGAAAAATTTTTTTTTATACCAAAGTGTTAATGTATTGTAATAATTTAACTTAATAAAACAACTAAATATTTTATTGTACTCCATCCTATTAAAATTATGTCAACTATATTAGCTAACAGTTATATTCATGTATAACTTTATGAAATTGTTTTTGTATGTACAAAATTTCCATATGTATGAATTATTTTTAAGTCCGTAATTACCATCGTAAGAATAAACATTAAATTGAATCAACCTTGTTTTTACATTAACATTGGTTATGGGCCCAGGATGCCAATATAAACACGTGGATTCAATTTAAGCAATAATTCTTTAAAATCTATTGAGATCTTTGTGATCATAAAATATTTTTTTTAAATACTTTTTTAAAATAAGTAAATACTGCGTATAGAAATAAAAAAAATTTTAAGTGCAGATTGAAAAACAAATTTCATATTTAAAACAGAAATAATAAAATAAAAGATGTCGGTACAAAACATGAGTAGAATCGAACAATTAAACAACGAGAACTATGACACGTGGAAAATTCAAATGGAATCTTTACTAATCAAAAATGATCTATGGGACTATGTTACCGGCAAGGCTATAATAAAAACTGATAAAGAAGATAAATGGAAAAAGTTGGACCAAAAGGCCAAATTGGACCTAATTCTTGCAATAAGTCCTCTGTTATTGAAGGATGTTAAGGATTGTAAATCAGCAAAATTAGTATGGGAAAAATTAAGCAATATATACAACTCAAAAATTCCAAGCAGGAAGGCTGCGTTAATGAAAAAGTTAATATTAACAAAAGCGTTACATGGGGAAAATATTGAAAACCATGTCTCTAACTTTTTTGATATATTGAACAAGTTAAAATCGATTTATATTTCTATAGACTATGGTCTTCTATAGATTTTACTGCTTTTACTGCTTTTAGCTTACCGGATGAATTTGAAAACTTTCGAATAGCGATCGAATCTAGCGATGCATTGCCCACGCCGTCGTCACTAAGAGTGAAAATTGTAGAAGAATAGAACTCACGAGGTACACACCCATCTTCATCGTCAACTACTGCTTTATTTTCAGAACATAATAAAAAACAAAAATATCGACCATTTCAAAATTTTCAAAACTCAAACAGCTTTGAAAAATTTAACCGAAGTAAAATAATGTGCTACAGGTGTAAAAAATACGGCCATAAATCTATGAATTGTAAAAGTCAAATTAAAGAAGAAAGAAGTTCTTACGTTGAAGTTCTTAAATTATACAAACCTTCTAAATGGATATTAGATAGTGGAGCTATATCCCACATGCTCAATGACCCAGGTAAATTTTCAAATTTTAAATATTTAAAAAATGCGCTAGCAAACTTAGCAAATAACGAGACAACAGAAATTGTTCGTAAAGAGGAAGCTTTTTTTTTTAAATTATTTCTAAAGGATTTAAAATAAAATTAAAAGACGTGTTGTTAGTACCTGATCTTCGTACTAATTTAATATCAATCAGTAAAATAACTGAAAATACATATAAAATAATTTTCTCAAATAATGAAGTAAAAATGCTAAATAACAAAAATGAAATATTGTTACGAGCGGTTAAACGTAACGGTCTATTTGAAGTGATTACTGATGATCGCCATGAAGTAAATATAGCCTCGACAAGCAATGATATTCAAATCTGTAATCAAAGGTATGGCCACTTAAAATTTAGAACTTTAAAGGACATGGTAAGGAAAAAGCAAATTAAAGGTATTCATTTAAATAATTTTTATAATGAAAATCCTATTTGTGAAGTGTGTATCCAAGGTAAACAGACTCAACAACCCTTTTTAAAAGAAAATCGTTTCAGAAAAGATAAACCACTTGAATTAATTTACAGTAATATTTGTGGTTCAATAAATATAAATTCTGCAGGTGGTGCACGTTACTTTATTACTTTTATAGATGACTGCATACGCTGGTGCGAAGTATTTTTCTTAAAAAACAAAAGTGATGCTGTAAAAGTGTTTAAGGAATTTAAAACAAAAGCAGAAAATTATAGAAATCAAAAAATAAAGGCAATTAGAACTGACAATAGTACGGAATTTGTAAATAATGTTTTTTCAGAATTTTCAAAAAAAGAAGGAATACATCATCAGTTAACAAGTGCATATACACCCCAACAGAACGGTGTAGCGGAGAGGAGAAATAGAACATTGGTGGAATCAGCAAGATGTATGCTTTTAAATTCCGAACTACCCAAATATTTATGGGCTGGGGAGATTGCCACAGCTAATTACATTAAAAACAGGTCACCGCAAGTGTTAATAATAAAATTCCATACGATTTATGGAGAGGGAGATATCCTGTCGTCAGTTATTTCAAAATATTTGGTACACCAACTTATGTTTTACAAAAAGGGCCAAGAAAAGGTAAATTTGAACCAAAATCAAAATTATTTTATTTAGTTGGTTATAGTAATAAAGCTAAAGCTTATAGATTATGGGAGAAAGGTACTGGTAAAATAATTAAAAGTAGGGATGTTAAATTTTTAGAAGTAATCAAAAAGTGTTCTATAGAAATAAATTTGCAAAATGAATATCTCAAAAGGAACGAAAACGAAGGTATAAAAATCAGAAGTGAAGATGAAGAATCCGAAAATGAAATGAAGAAGATAAAAACGAAAACCAAAACAAAAAGGAAAATGAATAATAAAAAGGAAATGATGGAAATACACCCAGAAGTAAAGGAAGAAAATTAATAAGAACTTAAATTAATAAGAACCGGTTTGCAGGAAGGCCTAGAAAACAATACAACATTATTAGCAATAATGCTCAAAATTCAAAAAAAACAAAACAACAGTACCAATAACAATGTACTAGATTCTGAACTATATGTAGTTATGAAAAATAATAAAATATATGACACCGATGAAGCGAAGCCAAGTACTCGGTCAACACAAGAAGATAACGAAATTTTTTATGATGTAGACGTAAATCATGTTGCCGAAGATCCACAAATTGTAAATGAGGTTAAACAAAGTCCCTATCGGGAAGGATGGGAAGTGGTAATCTTTAATGAATTAGAAGCACACAAAAGGAATAAAACATGGGATATCATTGAAAAACCGCTAAATGTGAAAATTATAGAGTGTGGATGGATTTTTACAAGTAAAACTTCCGAAAATGAAAACTTAGTGAAAAGAAAGGCCAGATTGGTTGCTAAAGGCTGCTCGCAAACATATGGAATAGATTACCACGATACATACTCTCCAGTTTCTAAACAAAGGTCCATTAGAATAATAACCTTAACTGCAATTAAATTAAATTTAAATCCTTTTCAATATGATTTAACTACGGCGCATCTGAATGGTTACTTTCAAGAAAAAATCTACATAAATACCTGACTTTTTAATAGAATTTATCAATAAAAATAGCGAGTCATCTTATTTTGAAAATAAAGTGTGTATATTAAACAAAGCTCTATATGGGTTAAAACAAAGTGGTAAAGTTTGGTACGAAAGGCTAGATAAATTTTTACAAAGTATTGTTTGTGTCAAGATGGATTTAGAACCCTGCATATATACATATAAAACAAATAAAAATTTATCAATTATTGGAATTTATGTAGACGACATTCTTTTAGCGTCAAATAGTAATAAAATAAATAAATGGTTCAAAGAGGAAATTGAAAAATTGTTTGAAGTAAAATACCTTGGTCGAGTTAACCAGTTTTTGGAAATTGAATTCCACCATCTGAGCGACGGCAGTATTATTTTATCACAAGAAAATCAAATTAATAAAATACTTAAAAAGTTTTCAATGGCAGAATGTAATACAATGGATCCAATTGTAAAATCAATGGATGTAAAATTTCAATGGATCCAAATGTAAAAATAAGTAAAAAAATGTGTCCATCCACAGAAAAAGAAAGGATAGAAGTATCCATTATCCCTTATCAAAATCTCATTGAAACACTTTTATATATAGCTATTACTACTCGTCCAGACATAGCTTATGCTGCTATATTTACAAAATTAAAATTAAATTTACAAATTTAAAGACATAGCCAGCTGATATTTTTACAAAACCATTACCAATTTGTAAATTTAATGAATGCTTAAACGAATTAGGTGAAAAGAAAATAGCAACAACAATTAATCCTTTTACAAAAATAAAAACAAATTTTTATTATCTTGTTGATATCAATAAACAATATTTTAGAGTATATTTAAAGAATATCAAAAAAAGAGATGGAATAAAATTTGAATTGTATTACTAAAAAAAAAAATGTAATTAAATGTTTTGTATAGATTATTATTTGAATTGAGATAAATAATTTTATGTTTTTAAATTTTTTAAATTGAATTTATTGAATAATTGATTTACTGAATTTATTAAATTAAAAGAAAAATATTTGTTGAGGGAGTTCCATGTTAATGTATTGTAATAATTTAACTTAATAAAACAACTAAATATTTTATTGCACTCCATCCTATTAAAATTATGTTAACTATATTAGCTAACAGTTATATCCATTTATAACTTTATGATATTGTTTTTGTATGTACAAAATTACCATATGTATGAATTATTTTTTAGTCAGTAATTACCATCGTAAGAATGAACATTAAATTGAATCAACTTTGTTTTTACATTAACACAAAGTTTTCCGTTTGAACTGCAGTATCTCAGAAACGGTAGCACTGATTAAGACGAAACAAAATATTTATTAAAGACAATAGTAGTTCCCACAATGTTGTAAGAAATTGATTCATATCTGCTATCGTAGACGATAATATAACGGCTTAAGTAAAATACTATAAAATGTTAGAAAAATTTCACAATAATCAATTTGACCTTTATTAAATGACCTTTACGCCAAAAGGAAATATATGTGACATCACTAGGTACTGTTATGTAAAATTTCAAGGATTAGGAAAAGTAAAGGAACAAAAATAGGATTTTAAAATATATTATATTTATTTTTTACAAAAGTTGAACACTTCACGTTTTATGTTTCATATCTAATTCTCTAACATTTTTATTAAAATTTTTTATTAAATTATAAATTCTGACTCTAATACCTTTTTATAAAATTAGACTTCTTACATTTATTACAACGGTCATAATCAACGAAAACTCTAAAGATGCTTGGTCTAAATCTGAACATCCAGTAAGTTACAATTCTCACATGCTGTGAGTGCTGCTGCTGCGCCAGTTGTGAATTCTTTGCCGAGCTACGTAATTACTGTTTATAACATTTCATTACAAAATGAATTAGCTGATGCGGAGACCTTCAATCAAAGGCCGACTTCACTGTCTTTATCATCATATGCTGTGAATGACAACTCATTACAAAATAACTCAACAAATGAGGTGACTTCTGATCAATTGCCCACTTTGTCCAGGGACAGAAATCAAACACGCTGTGAACGTTGCTCTATACTTCTCCAAACTTCCAGCTTCTTCAACAGTAAGTAGTCTCAATAATAAATTAAAACATAAATTTAATTGTAATAATGTTAACATAGTATTACTCCTTGGTATTACTCCTAAGAATTTAAAATACAAACCAAAATGCAAATCCTTTAAAGTAACTGTACCAAAATCCAAAGTCAATGATATACTAGCTCACAAGTTTTGGAAAAAAGATATTATAGTTCAGATTTTTAAAGATATTAATAATAATTCTAAAAATAATAACACTGACTCTGCACTACACATAACACAACAATTCAGACATAAAAGATAATACAAAATTAATGAATCAATTAACACTAATAACACTAATCTATCGACTCGTACTAAATTATTTCTTCTCAATCCATGTGCAACTTCCTTCAAATCAAAAAAAAAAAACACAGTTAATTTCAGTACACATCCAACTAATACTAATATTATCTCAGATACTCAAATACCAGTTAGAAAAAGATATGGGAATTTTGTACAAGGAGAAACGTTCAAACCAGGAACAAGCTCGTCAAATAATAATAATAACAATAATAATATTAATAATAATAATAATAATAGATTATCACTTTTCCTAATAACAACAACAAATAATTGGATCTTGCATTTTCGAATGCATATGACAGAGTGGTGGTAAAACTCGCTGATGATGCTGAAAATCTTTTTACTAACACCATTCATCATAATGCAATCATCTTCGAGTTTACAACTACTAACCCAAACTTTTCCAAATCATACAATAATACAATTGTATATTATTTTCAAAACGCTGACTACCAAAGTATAAATTATGTTTTGTCAGTTATTAATTGGCCCGATCTGTTATCACAACAGGATATTAACTCATCTATCTCTATCTTCTATTTAAAAATTTTTGAAATAATTAATTCATGTGTGCCAAAAATACGAAAAAAGGATAAAACCACTGAACCTTGGTTAAATAGAGATCTTAGGACATTGCGTAACCAACGCAATAAACTCTTCAAAAGAATAAAAAATACAAATAATCCTAACATTAACTTGCTGAATACTTACAAAGATATTGCCTAAGATTTTAAGCTTAAAGCGAATTCAGCATATGAGAATTATGTTACTAATATCGGTAATAGATTAATTACAGATCCCAAAAAATTTTTTTACTTCGTTAACACTAAACGTAAAACCTTTGGTTATCCAAATTCTATTCCAATTGACAATACGTTTTCCTTTTGTCCAAGAGATATCTATAATTTCTTTAATTAAATAATTTTCAAAAAGTTTATTGGCCACAAGAACTCTTCCCTAATAGGGACTATATAAATTTCAATTTAAAAAATAGTCCTAATTCATTAATTTCCGACTTGCATCTTTCTGATAATGACATTTTTGAAGCATTAATGAACCTTGACAACAAAAAAAGTGCTGATCCTGACTTAATCCCACCAACCTTGAATTGTGCTCAATATCTTGTTCACCCGCTGCATACTATTTTTAATAGATCATTATCGACAGGGATTTTTTCAGATGTATGGAAATCCTCCTTTTTGCCTCCTATTCATAAAAAGGGTGATAAAGCATCTGTGGCAAACTACCGTGGTATAGCTATTTTATCGACTATACCTAAAATGTTCGAAAAAATTCTTGTCGGTAAAATTATGCCAATTATCGATACAAAACTTAATGAACAACAGCATGGTTTTAGAAAAGGCCGTTCTACTACTACGAACCTTATGATGTACACATCTGAAATTTTGAATCAAATGGAAAAACGGTACCAAGTTGATTCAATTTACACAGATTTCAGCAAAGCTTTTGATCGTATTGATTGTATCATTTTGTTAAAAAAAACTTGGCACGTTTGGTACATCTGGTTCTTTTCTTTTATGGCTCCATTCTTATCTTACTGGAAGAACTCAAAATGTTAAATTCCAAGGTATATTATCGAAAACTATCGATGTCACTTCAGGAGTACCGCAAGGTAGTCATTTAGGTAAATGTAAATCCATAAGTTTCACTCGTAAACGATTTTCTATCCTTAATGACTATACAATTCAAAACCTAACCCTTAAACGGGTATACAGTATTACTGATCTTGGTATTATCCTCGACGATAAACTTAGCTTTAACTTACACTATGACTTCATGATCTCTAAAGCAAATAAAATGTTGGGATTTATTAAAAGAAGAGCGAAAGAATTTAACAATATAGCAGTGACAAAAGCTCTCTACTGTTCCCTAATACGATCTGTTCTAGAATATGGTAACATTATTTGGCATCCAGTTTTTTAAATAAATTCTGATAGAATTGAATCAGTTCAAAAACAATTTCTCTTATTTGCTTTAAGAATTCAGTTTAATCCTTCCGACTATGCTAATCTTCCGAGTTACAATATAAGACTTAAATCTTTAAACATGCTAACGGTGTCATCTCGAAGGAAAATTTCTACGATGTTCTTTATGAGAATATTCACATTAAACATTTGAAAAACAAGTTTATCGTAAATGATGGGATAAGGCAAACAAGATACACGAGATTCTTAGTTGAACAAACTCATAGAATAGAATACGGAAGAAATGAACCAATTAACAGATGTTGCACTATCTTCAATAAGCACAGTCATCTTTTTTCTTCATTAATTTCAAAAAGAACATTTAAATATAAATTACACCAACATTTTTCCCTTCAATGACCTTACACAACTTTTTTTTTTTAAGTCATTCTAACTCATAATTATACTTTTAAATTTTTAAAGTGCATTTTGTTTAAGTCATCAATTTTTGTATTAAAGTTATTAAAGTATTATGTCATATTGTAAAAATTAAAGTTTTATTACGAATTTAAATACTGTTTTGTATTTAATGTCAATGTTAAAAAAGAAAAAAGTAAAAATTGAAAAGTAATAATTTAATTTTAAAAATGTTTTTTAGGTTAAGTTAAGCGCCCTGTAATCATATTTCATGTTTTTGTTTTCTTATTTTTGGGTATTATATATATATATAATACCCCATGATATATATATTAAAAAAAAAAAGAAACAAAAAAAAAAAATAATTGTATTCATATAATATGTATATACCTTGCTTGGTATTTATAATAAAATAAAATAAAATAATATAATTAAAAACATTTTTTAAATGTTCATATAATTTATATTCTAAATTTTTTTCTATACTAATTTTACTAAAATATTTAATAAATTTATTTTAGTTTTTAGTTGTAAAAAATTCATTAATATGTGTAAATTAGAGTGGCACGAATAGGTGATAAAGAAGTTCATAACAAACAAAAGATTATTCTGGAGGAGGAGGGTCTATTTCCAACGGTTTCTGAGATAACGGCCTTCACAGTAATTTGGTTAATTTTTTAAGGAAGTAACAATATCATTAAGTGTTGGTGCTAGCTGAAGTTAAGGGCTTTCATATTAATATCGCAATTTTTGTTTATCTATCATAGTTAAAGAGTTACAACATTTAAAATACGAAAACTATTGATATTTTTCCCAGTTTCTATAAAATAACTGAAATTTTTATATAAAAAACTGCTATTAATGTACCAATTTTATTTCATTTTCAAAATCACAAATTCCTAAGCTTCAGTTTCGGTCAACACATTTTACCGTTTTCAAAATAATTATCTACATAAAACCATGTGCTTACTTACTAAGTAATTATATTATTTAAAATATAATTTAATTTATAATTTAATTTATAATTTAAATAATAATTTAAAATATATATGTTTATACATATATTTTAATATAATAAAAGACAATCTCCTGCAGCTGCTGTTATTCGCGTGCCTTTTTTTAAATTTAAGAGGACAATACAATTTTTCTAAATAGTAAATACTTATAATACTAATACTTATTACTAATACTAACTAAAACAAAGATAAAGAAATATAAAAAGAAATGTATTTTGATTCTTAAACTATACTCTTTACTCTTGAGATTTTAATTCTATTACATATGTATGAAAAAATACCGACTACAATATAATGTGCAATGTATACATACGATATTATATTATTAGCAAATAGCAGCACAGCACAAAATATTAATTACTAAACAATTTTCTTTGTTTGCTCATATTAACAAAATAGAAATAAATTGAAATTAGAATTCAGAGAATCTTAGTAGTGTTATAGAAGTGTTAGATTTTATATATATATTTTTTTTTTGTTAGTATGTACTAACAACAACAAAATATAAAAAATTAATCTTCCATTCTCTTAATTCTAATTTAAATTTATTTCTATTTTGTCTCGAAGAGAAACAAATTGTTAATATTTTGTTTTGTTAAAAAAAAAAAATAAATAATAATAGTGTTGGTTGACGTTGAAATGACATTGACATTTGTCTGTATGAACAAAGAGAATTCCTGCAATAAAATGACAACGCATTGTATTATAATTTGATAAATCTCTTAGAAGATTCTTAATAAGAAGTGTTTTTTGAATGAAAAAGGTATCGTACATAATATTTAAATGTACGACACATATATCTTAACAGGTCCTAATACTCTGATTTTTTTCCGAAATTAAACTTTCGTGTATAATTTACAAAAACAATGTTTACTTAATTTTTCCGATTTGAATACGATATTTTCTGTTTTCTTTTTGTTTTATTCCTTTTCTTAATTTTCTCTTTGTTTAGTAATTAATAGTACGCTTCATTCAGTCAAGGACTTAACTGTTCGTAATTTTTTTTTTTAACCTTTAATCATGGGCATCAGTGTTTTTTACATAATCGTGTATGTGACGTAAATTTTACCGCTTTTCTTATTACTGTATTGTACAAAAATTAATCGATTATATTATTCTGGAAATATTCCAATACGCTTTAAAAATAATTAAAAAAAAAATTAAACAATAAAAATAAGTCTAAATTATTTATTATTATAGCGGAAAATGGCATTATCAATATCATCAAAACGCAAAGCACATAGTGAAATTTTAAACCTAGTTTTTGACATAGTTGCCCTAAAAATGTCTCTACCATACCCATGACTGGAAAATAAAATGCTTAGGTCTTCGTGATTTGATATGAAGACCGACGTATATACGAGCAATCCCAAAAATGCTTTAAATTCTATACTATCAATGTCCTTTAAATCGGGTCTGTTAGTATTTTTGTACTTACTGCGCATATAACTTAATTTTTTATTTGTACACGTCCCTATAATTTCCATTATTTCACTATCTAAAAAGAGAGACCAAAAATCGTATTCGTTTTCCAGTTGCCTTAAAATATTCTTATAACATCCAACAGGAAGGCGAATTATGTTATGTGCAGGTGTTTTCACAAATCGTGTAATGCTAACCATTTAATTTCATTTTTACCATAAAATCTTGTAATAATTTTTGGCTGAGATTAAGCACTTCTTGTTTCTTCACTTAGAATTACAGATTCATTATTATTATTATCACTGTCATTATTTTTACTGCTACGTTCGACACATTCTCTATTTTCATCACCAGACTCATATTCTTCTTCAGTATTGCTCTCGTGATCGGATTTTTCGCAAAAATCTGGATCTGCGATTACATCATCATCAGAAAAATCGTGTAATATATTGCAAATATGTTCCTCAAAGTTATCATCATTTACATTTAAGCTTCTGTGCTCCATTTTTAATACGAAATATAAAATCTAGAAAAATAATCACACTTTTATTTACGTATAACCGAAATAATCTTCCATGTCACAATCACACTATTATGGGTAAGAGGTAAGTTTTCTCTTTGAAATACTTACTTAAAAATGTATGTGATGTAAAAAAATTTCTATGAAAAAAAAACCTAATTATGTAGATGACGTAAATTTTACCCTTCAAGTATTCAAATGATAAACGCGCAGTAATATTGCAACTAATTTGGAGATTACAACGAATTACTTGTATAATGTGACATCGAAGTTTTTAGATAACTTGCATCGCCTACTAAATTAGAAAATTTAAATGAAAAGGCTAATTAAAAAACGTACAAGAAGGTAATGTATTAAAAAATTTACATGCTCATTTAAAAATTTCTTATCGAGAAAATTTTGATTTGAATATAGACCAAATATTTTAAATAAGAATGCCATTAAAGTATGTGGTTGAAGGCTGTAAAAATAAATAAATATAATAAATATTCTGGTAATGTGTCATTCTTCACGCCAAGTTTTACCTTCACGTGGTCCTTACTGTTACGCTGAGTAACTTAATCGAAAGATCAGGTATCCAATTCTGGTGGAGTACATGGGTCAGCAAACAAACAAAACTGGCGGTTTCCTTGAGCTACTTCGACATTTATACTTAAAGGCCAAGGAAATAAGCTTCCGAGAGCTACTTCAACATTTTGATTCTGTCCTACAGTAGGCGGCTAAAAACAGCGTTTGTTTCCCTTAAAGGGCGGCTGAACCGGAAAGAAGGAAAACTACCAAAAACCCTCCAGAAGGCAACAGGAAACCACTAGAGTAATATCCCTAGAAATAAATCACATGAATCACACACGAAACATACGGCCCTCAGTTTCCGGCAATACGAGGGTGCTAAGAATCTCCGGAAGTAAAACAAATCAACACCTTAAAATAGAAACGTGGAATGTGAGGAGTTTATATGAAGCAGGAAAACTAGCAAACACCATAGTCGAAATGAAAAAACTTAAGATCGACATACTAGGCATTAGTGAATCTTGGTGGAAAGGATCAGGCTAATTTTACAATGGTAATGTAAAAGTATACTTCTCAGGTAACCAAGACCCAAACCATAGAAAAGGAGTAGGTGTTATTTTATCTCAACCCGTAGCTGATAATGTAATAGAGTTTCTTCCTAATTCTGATAGAACTATGCTAATAAAAATTAACACCAAACTCCTTATAGTCAACGTCATCCAAATATATGCTCCAACACTAGATCACTCAGATGATGAAGTAGAAGATTTATATGGTGAAATACAAAAATTATTAAAATTAACCAAACCCCACGAAATTAATATCATAATGGGAGATTTCAATGCAAAAGTCGACAGCGACAAAGTAAAGTTTAAAAACATAGATATCTTAAGATACAAAGAACTTCATAAAGTAATTAAGGCAAAAATTAAGAACGCAAAAAACGAATGGCTTACTCAAGAGTGCGAAGAATTGGAAAGATTGCATAGGATACACGATGACTTTAATTTACATAAGAAGATTAAAGACTTATCAGGTGTCCATCGCAAAGTCAATCATTTTGCTTTGGTAAATGACGAAAACGAAATAGTGACTGATCCCCAGATAAAGAACACAATATGGGAAAACTATATTCGAGAGTTGTTCTCTGATAATGAAAGATCTCCAATTCAAGAAAATGTAACAAATCAGGAATTGACAGGTACACCAATTACCAAAGCTGAAATCCAATACGCGGTTAGAAATTCAAAAAACAATAAAGCTGTTGGCCCTGATGAAGTTCCAGCCGAAATAGTGAAACTAATCGATGAACAGAATATTGAAATTTTCGAGCTGATATGACACTGGTATCTACCTTCTAGATTGGCTTAAATCCACCTTTATAACCTTACCGGAGAAGAGTTGTTGTTGCCAGAACTTGCAATGAATACAGAATAATTAGTTTGATGGGTCACACATTGAAAATTTTTCTTAAAATATTACACAATCGACTGTACAAAAAGCTAGAACTACATATGGGTAACACGTAATTTGGCTTCAGAAATGGTATGGGTACTAGAGAAGCTCTTTTTTCCATTCAAGTTCTGGTACAAAATTGAAGAGACGTACAGACGTACATAATATGTTTTTCTATGTTTCATCGATTACGAAAAAGCTTTTGACAAACATAACAAAGTGATCGATATTCTAAAACTTTCAAACATAGATGAAAAGGATATTAAGTGTATACAGAATCTATATTGGCACCAAACTTCTGAAATTCGCATGGGTAATATTATAGCAAACGAAATTGAAATCCAGAGAGGAGTTCGGCAGGGCTGCATATTGTCAACATTGCTCTTCAATTGCTATTCAGAATTTATTTTTCGGGAAGCAATCAGTAATAGGGAAGAAGGTATAAAAGTTAATGGCATCACTATCAAAAACATAAGATACGCAGACGATACAACTCTTCTATCGGATAATATAGAAGATCTTCAGTTATTGCTGCAAAAAGGCAATCACCATAGTAAATTATTTGGCCTTAATATGAATACAAGTAAAACCAAGTTCATGATAGTAAGCAGAAGAAATACCTATGGTAATACTACTAAATTAACGCTAAATGGTTTAAACGTTGAGCGTGTCACCCGTTTCAAATATCTAGGATATTGGTTAGATGAAAAATGGAGAACCTTATCTGAGATCAAATGTAGAATAGAAATGGCACGTGAGGCCTTCTGCAGATATAAAAAAATTTTGTGCAATAGAGAATTTGGTCTCAGTCTAAGATTAAGACTCGTAAAATGTTACGTCCGGTAAGTTCTTTTGCATGGCATGGAGACTTGGACGTTGAAGATAGAAGATATGAATAAGATCGTGGCGTTTGAAATGTGGACCTCTAGACGAATTTTAAAAATATATTTGGGTCGATAGAGTGAGTAATACCGAAGTTCTGCACAAAATAATTTTTTTTTTATTCAAAAACATTAGCATTTTGAAGTAAGCAATTTATTATATTCTTAATTACATACTTTTAAAACCAAATTTTTTTACTACATATGTATGTTGGTACAAACATGTACAAAAATGGTATGCATATTTTTATGTGTGCTGTACTATTAAAAATCTGCTAACACAGTCACACCAAATTCCCGAAATTCCCAACTATTATTATTTAGTTGATTTATCGATTTATTATTTTTTAATATGTAGGCAACAGTTATATTTATATGAATGTACGGTAAACATAAACGAACAAAAAAAAATTTTATGTATGCATATGAACGGACGATTAACATAAACGAACAAAAAAAAAATTCAGAATGTTCTATAGCTAATAATTTCTATTTTTGAAATAGACTGTATGCATAAATTTAATATTAAAAAAAAAAAAAAATTCTTAGCGTACCTAAATAACAGAAAAAAAAAGTAAATTGTAATACTGGAAGAAAAATAAAAACGAATAGAAAAAAAAGAGAACAAAAAATGTTACTTTGATTGTTTTTAAATATTTTTAAAGGCTATTTCTTATGTATATGTGCAGATCTGATATTTACCGACATAACAGATACAAAAAAGAACTATTAAAATGTTATGATTTTAAAAGAAAGAAACATACGTTTGATATTTCCGTACATAACAGACAAAAAAAAAAAAATATTAAAATGTTATGTTATGAAAAGAAGGAAAAAACAAGGCAGTGTATGAATCAAAGTTTTTAAAGGGTCGCATTTTAAGTGGAAATAAAGAACTTTATAAAATTGCAATATTTTTATTTAAATTTTGAATTTAGCTATGCAACGTTTTCTTACTTTTTTAAAAATTTTGCTGCATTATGATATAATGCAACAATGAGAAGTTCAGCTCATAATATGGATACATATGTATATGAATGAATATATGGCTATTTATGTATGTAGTTATAGATTTATTATTTTTTAATATGTAGGCAATAGTTATATTTATATGAATGGACGGTAAACATAAACGAACAAAAAAAAAATTTTATGTGTGCATATGAATGGACGGTAAATATAAACGAACAAAAAAAAATTCAGAATGTGCTATAGGTTATAATTTATATTTTTTAAATAGAATGCATGTATAAATTAAACATTTAAAAAAAAAAAAAAGAAATACTTAGCGTACCTAAATAACAGAAAACAAAAAAAAAGAAAATGTAATACTGGAAGAAAAATAAAAACGAATAGAAAAAAAAGAGAACAAAAAATATTACTTTGATTGTTTTTAAATATTAAGTCTATTTCTTATGTATATATTGTGGACATCTGATATTTACCCACATAACAGATAGAAAAAAAGAACTATTAAAATGTTATGATTTTAAAAGAAAGAAACATACGTTTGATATTTCCGCACATAACAGATAAAAAAAAAAATATTAAAATGTTATGTTATGAAAAGAAAGAAAAAACAAGGCAGTGTATGAATCAAAGTTTTTAAGGGGTCGAATTTTTAAGTGGAAATAAAGAACATTATAAAATTGCAATAACAATTTTATTTAAATTTTTAATTTTGCTATGCAATGTTTCCTTAATTTTTTAAAAATCTTGCCACAATAAATTAATAATAAAAAAATTCAATATAAGTATTCTATATTATAACAGGTAATAAAATAATTATAGGCTGTAAGGGCAACTGTAAAAATTCAAAATTAAACAAGGAAAAAAAAAATATCAATTTAATACTTATATTTGTCGTTACTAAAAAGAATGAAATAAAATAAATAAAAAAAATTTTTAAAAAAACAGCTTTTTTGAACTAAAAAGTAGAAAATAAATTTTTAATAGCAAATTTTTCTGTAATTTTCTAAACTATATTGTTACAATCGAGATTTCTTTGAAAAAGTTTATTTCAATATGTCAAATATATATATCATCAAAAATATATATTGGTTAAAAGTTTCATTACTATATTCAAGAAATGAAAATAATTGTGTTTTGTTTTAGAAAAAAATTGCTTAAAATTATGCATTATAAATTATATAGCTTTTTTGTTTTCTTTATTTCAAAATGTTAATAATAAATTTTATAATATATTTGTATATATATATATGTATATAAATTTTTTTGTTTGCTTATGACCCTAGCTTTCGCTGTGTGGTCTAATAGAATTATAAATAGTTTCAGTTAATCTCTTATGTGTTACAAAATTTAGAGTATTTCAATTTTCAATTAAAAATTGAATAAAAATAAAAAAACAATAAAAAACATTATTTAGTAAAAAACAAGAAAAAAGAAACCTTTATAAAAAAATAAACTCTATAATATATACGAAAAACTAAAAAATTTGATAAACAAGGAACACAGATGATTGACAAAAATTCTTGGAAATCAAAACTGCTGGGAATTGTTAGACAATGTAATATATTAAATAAACTTTTGGAAGTTTGTGTATTATTTTTATTGGCTTTTTGTTCAATATATCCAGTTTATTTAAATATAATTGGGGCGAAGTACACCATAGTGGATTTAGATACGTTATATTCCACAAGATATATGAAGAATAAATAACAAATAAAGTATTTTGTGTGAAAAAGTTCCGTAGTCGCTTAAGAATGAAAACATATGGGGAAATTTTCCTGACCAAGTAATCTACATGTACATCCCACTTTAAATTTTTATCAATAAAAATCCAGGTAATTAAATGAATTTACAATTTCAATGTTAGTATTATTAAAACTAAAATAGATATTGTTAAAGTTTTTGTTGTCAAATAATAATATTTTTATTTTGCTAATATTTAATAGTAATTTGTTCTTCTTTAACCATTCATTGTTTAATTGGAGGTCCTTATTTATTGCACTCTTCAACTGTATTTCGTTATCAGGGACGTATTTTAATACCGTATCGTCGGCATACAATTCCAATGTCCCTACTAAATTTAATTTACAAATATCATTAATATAAATTTTAAACAAATCGGGTCCTAAAATTGAACCTTGAGGTACTCCTTTTATCACAGTTTTATCACAGCTTAATTTATTATTAACACGTACTTTTTGTTTTCAACCAAATAAATATGCAATCTGTTCGGAATCGTAGCTAACTTTTAAAATTTTATGAATGAGTACGTCGTAATCAACACAGTCGAATGCTTTCTGTAGGTCTAGAAAGATACATCCGACATATTTTCCGGTATCCATATTTTTGCTAATAAATTCCGTTGGATTCAAATCGGCTGTCACTGTATTCGAGTTTTTCTCAAAGCCGAATTGATTGACACTCAGATTCTGGTTGCTTTTCAAAAAAGTATATAAACAATTTTTATAACTACTTCAAAGACTTTTGAAAAACTACTAACTATTGAAATCGGGCGATAATTTGATCTGTTAGTGGCCTTGTCACTTTTAAAAATTGGGATAACTATTGCTGTTTTTAAACATTCTGGAAACTTATTAGTCCTAAAACATATATTTATAAATTTAACTAATACTGGAATCAACCGGTTATTGCTTTTATGCAATTATTTATACTCATTTGGTCATCGTTATATAATATTTGCTTATATAGACACCAAAACTTTCTGCCGTTACTTGGGGTTTGTGATATTACGTTGGAACAATGATTTTTTTTTGTTTGAACAATTAATTTACACACTTTAGTTTTATAATGCTTGTACAAATTTGCAATGTGAATATCGTCAGGGTAATTCTTTTTAAATCTTAAGTAAGAGTCACGGATTTTCATATTATGTTGTATTTCATCATATTATTATTTGTAAAATTTAATTATTAATTGTAAATTTTAAAGGAAGAGTTTGAGTATTTGCTTGAATTAATATACTAAGAACTATTTCATCAAAGGAAGTTAAAATTTCGATACTATTCCAGATTTCATTTCTAGCACTACTTTCATAGTCCCAAATAATTTTGTGATTACCGACTTTTTCTTTAGTAGGTTTGAAATAAATACTAATCAAAAACATTTGATGATCAGACAGACATGTGTCTAGCACGTGAAAATTGTATTTCATTTCAATCATGTCAGAAATAAGATGATCAATGATCGTTCTGAAATTATTGCCTATTCTTGTTGCGAATTTTAAATTATTTTTGTTCACAATAATAAATCGCTACTAAGAATGGTACTAATATAGTTTTTAATAATATATGATTATATATCTTTGTAAGAGATTTAAATTTACAACACCAACAAAAATTGTTCTTTTATTCCTAAGCATTAATTCCTCTATTTTTTCGATATATACATTAACATTTGTTTCATGTGATCTATATATTGCAAATATATTAAAATTGTTTTTTAGTAATTTAACACCTAATATAGTTGAATTTTGAAATTCTTCTTTAAAAATTATACTAATATTCTTTTTTACATATATTGCAACTCCCCCATAACTATTTTTCCTATTCACGAAATACGCCACATAAGCTGGCAAATTATAAAACTTATTCTCGTTCTCATCTAACCAAATTTCTGACAACGCAATCATATCTACATTTATATTATAAGAGTTTAATAAGGCTTCTAAATTATAAACTTTATTTAAACTCTGTATATTTAGATATCTATAATATAATAAACAAGATGTTGGCGAGACCTTGCCAACATGTAAAAAAATATATTTTATATCTATAATAAAACACTCACACTGAATGTAAACTAAACTGGCAATGATGATATTTCTGTATATTTATTTAATAAGTTAAAATTTTATTACCAGAGATACAAATCTTTGACTCAAAGTATTATCAAGAGACACAAACCGTTCATTAAAAATATAAATAAATTTAGTAAATATTATTACCCGAGATTAAATTTTCCACTACAAGTATTATCAGAGACACAAACCATTCATTAAAAGTGAGTACAGTCAAAAAAGGAAAAGTACATACTTAAAAAACACACATTTTCAATAAAAATAAATTCAGCAAATTTTAAATTTTTAAATTTGACTGCCACATCCATTATGAACTGATCGCAGCGGTAAATTAAAAATAAATTATTAATCTTCTGTTGGCGTTTTCAATCCGTCACAAAAAAAAAAGCCCCCGAAAATTTATGAAATTTCATTATCAGAGACATGAATCTTTTATTAAATATACCAAAGACCTCTTCTAAAGTACATTTAAATTAAATAAATTCAAATTTTTTTCAAGCAAAAAAAAATAAAGGCAAAAGACTTGAAGTAGTTTTGGTAATTAAAGTAATTTCGCGGCGAAAACAACTGTTTTTCATCGACATAAAATTTTTTTTTTTAAAACTAAAGAAAAATAGAGAGTAAAATTTTAACAAATATTAAAATTATTTCGATTATTGGTATTGTTTTAAGTTTAACAAAAAAAAAAATGTAGTAGCGGTTGGTGTTGGTTGGTTTTTCGCCGGTTTTTATTGTGCACTTTATACATGTGTTTTAAACAATTTTTGAGATATCGGCACGAACTTTTACCCTGAATGTGTTTTTAGCTTGGACCATTTTTTCTCAATGACTAAAAAACTGTCAAAAATTACCGCCACGAAAAAACGGCGTGAAAAAATTAATAAACTGTACCTAGCTTTATTTTATGTGTTTAGATTTGGTTTATGTATTTTTCCTATTACATCAAGTAAGTGATTCCAACGTTTTTTTAATGGTGCTGATGTAAAAATGCAATTTTTAGGGAGTTTATTAAGGGAGTCAGTATGATAACGTAAATGTTTTTGCATGTATATAAATTGTGCAATTGCACAAGGGATTTTCTAGTATAATATTAAAATTATGCTTGTATGAATTATTTAACAGATTCCCCTCGTCAGTAAAATATTGCACGTTTATGTCATCATTCAAATTGATAATATCATTAAAATCTATTAATGATATTATCAATTAATGATATTATCAAAAAAACCACTATTTGTGGTTTCCATTTTTTAGTAATAAATTAATAGTATTGATTGAAGTGGAAAATGATATGAAAATAAAAGTGATTTAATATAAAAATTTTTAAAATATATAAATATACTATATTTATATATAAATATATTATATTTATAAATATGTAACTATAATACGGTAATGAGATTACTTATATAAATGCAATATTGCTGAAATATGACATAAGTGTAAAAGAAAAGGAAATAATATAAACAGGACCATATGCTGGAAAAGATAGAGAAAAAAAAATAGAATAATTACAGTTATTGATTTCCAAAAATTTATACGATTTACAGACTGCATGTAAATAAGCAGTTTCTCTGTTAAACTTCCTCGTGTTCGGTTTATTTTATTTTATTTTTAGTTAATAAATTTTTAATAAATAGGATATTATATTTAGTTTTAAGAAAATTATTATTGTAAATTAATATTGTGTGAACCATATTGTTTAAGAAATTGTGTAATTTAAATGTAAATATAAAGAAAATAAATTTTATGTGAGAATAAAAATGAATAAATATAGATAATAGCAGATAGTTTTGAATATATGTTATGGTATTAAAAACTAAAATATCATATGTAAATCTAAAAAAGTAATTTAAGGTGAAAATTGTTTTGATTTTTGATTAATTTAAAAAGTCATATTTATTAATTATGAATTTAAGTAAAAATAAAAATATAATGTAAGAAAATATATTTAGATAAATAGATATAGCAAAAAAAAAAATATAATAGTTTTAAAATTACAAAGTATTCTGTGTTTTGTCTTGCTTTTACATATATTGAACGAATAGTTTTACTTAAACACACAAGAAAAATAAACAAAAAATAAAGGAAAAGAGATAAATAGTGAATTAAAACAATGCATGTGAAAATAAAAGGTGTTAAAATGAGCATAAATAATATTAAAATTAAATATAAGAAAGTTAAAAAATTATTCAAGTTGGAATACTTTTTTAATATTGTTAATATCATTGAAATTTTTAATGTTGAATATTTTGCTCTTGTCATCTTTCCTAATTTTGATGATGTTTTCTTTGACCTATAAAAATTGAATTGTGTTAATAATTTTAAGTTGTTTAGCAAAGTGATAAAGTTTAGCCTGAAGTGGAGATATATGATTAAGAAAAAATATCTCTCTAATTTGTTTCGCGTGTACTTCCAATCCCGCCAAAAAAAGATCATTTTTTTCCTTTTTTGTTAGGACATCATCTTTGGCTGTTTGTCAATTTAGCTTTACTATGTATAAATATTTAGTATTTTCATTGGCGGTTTCAGTATTGTTTTGTTTTTTTGTATCAATTATTTTAACATTCAAAATGTCGGGAAGACTGATATTTGCGCTAATTTTATGTGCCATTTGAAGAAAAATTTCATTAAAATTATTAATATTTTTCGAGAGTTCAGCAACCACAATATCATTTTTATATTCATTTTGAAGTTCTTTATCTCACTCTCTTCTAGTAAATTATGTTTTCCTTCCATATCCACTAGTTTTTTATTTAAAGTTTTAGTATTTACCTTAAGGTTACTGTAATTAGTTTGTAAGTAATAGTTGTATTGTAAGTAATTTCGCTTTTACTTTCTTCTTGGTATTAAAAATACGTCTTAACAGTTCAACAATCAAAACAGTTTTTCCATTATTCCATAATTAAAATTTAAAAAAAAAAAACAAACAAAGAGTATATACTAGGTATAATCTATCTATAGAATCGTATATTGATATATGTATATTGTATATTAATATAAATTTAAAGTTACTAGTATTCACCCGCCCCTCGAAACTCGAGGTGTTTTAATAAGCAATTGCATTTTACGCAATCAATAATGGGATTTTTAAAATTTACTCTATCAAATGTATATGTTTTCTGAAAAGGATTTTTGTATTATTATTGTTTTTTTTTATTTATACGTTGAACTCGAAATTTGAGATTGTTTGATAAATAACTGTGGTTAAACACAATTATCCGTAGCCAATATTTATAATTTTTTTAATCTATTCTAACTCTAACTTTTTTAATTTACTCTAAGTATTTGGTAGCCCTCCAAAGGGCTTTATTTATATTTGATTTTAATTCCCCATTTTAAGTTAAAAACGAAATAAGCTATATTTTTTTATTTTATCGTAAAGAAACTATATGTACAGTATATACAGTAAATACAATTTTAAAAATGTAAATTTCTTTGTAAATCATATTTTTTGTAAAAACATGGTTATTATTATCTTTTAGAAGATGTCAAGGTCATTGAGTATTGAGTATTGGATTATTGAGTATTGAGTATATTATTTATTGAGTATTGGAAACTCAATATATATCTATTATGTATATTGTAAGATGCATTTTATAAGATGCCTAAGATGGTAAATCATTGAGTAAAATGATTAAACAGATCAAATATTATGATATATAAGAATTTATTGCATTTAAAATATAAAAAAAAAACCAAAAAAAAAAAAAGAAACAGAACTAAACTGAATCGAACTTGCAAAAACAAAAAGCACCTAATAAGAACCGCACACTCTATCACTGCACTAAACACTAAACTGTGTTTTCCACGTTTATATTCAGTTATATTGTGAAATTCCGACTCCCACCATACAACCGATATTTTAAAATTTTTAATCGAAAAAAAAATCAAAAATTTCCCGGAATAAAAGAGCGTCTTATTTGAATATCTATATTATAAATTATACATACTATATACATATCTATGTATATTCTTTACATGGGTTTTTTATAAAAATGGAAAATTATTAATGAAAATCAGAACATTTTCAAAAAATATTGATCTTGTAAGATGGCTGTACTTAATATTTATCATTTAAAAAGAAAAAAATGAAAGTTGGTTGGTAAATCATTGAGTAAAAGGGTTTTAAATGTCTGTCATTTACAGATTAAATATTATGATGATTTTCATTCCCTCTAAAAAAATATACTTTTTTCTTTTTAATCATTTCATTTGCTAAATAATTTTTACAATATTTTAAAAATGCAAACGACAAGCTATTTAGTTTAATAGCAGATCGATATTTATTATCAGAATATAATGATCCACTGTTGAGACAATCAAAAAGTTTATCAAACACTATCCATTAATGTATTTTTAAGAGATTTAATAAGATGGGGAAAATCGAATAAACAAAAAATGTTTTATTATTATAGTTATAAAATGGTTTATCAGGTGTTATTTCTAGCAACGAAAAAACTTTGGCTAAATCTTGGTCATAATTAGTGTTATAATACCAATATCGAATAAACTTCTCAAATTTTTTAAATAATTTCTAAAAGTGTTACAAGACGAATATCTGTATTCTATATTTTATATTCTAAAAATATTATTTAAAAGTGTTACGAGAGAAATATCTGTATATATACATATGTATGTTATCAATACATCAGTTACAAAAAAATATTCATAAAAAATTTTAAAATATTTTATAAACAACGCCTAAATATTTTACAAGCCGGATCGGAACACTCAATATATTTTCTACACAAATAGTTTTTTTTTCAAAGTTTTCGTTGTATGTTCCGGATTGTAAGTGTAAAGGCGTTGTTATAAATATCGTGCATTAAAATAACTTTTTGTTGTACATGTAGTTGTTTCTTCTTAATTTAATTTTTTTTTGTAAAGATATGGTAAGTTGTTTAACCCCTTCGTGCCGAATGTTTTTTCTTTTAAAAAATACCTTCTTAATTTTT
This sequence comes from Poecilobothrus nobilitatus, assembly GCA_947095535.1. Taxonomy (NCBI): domain Eukaryota; kingdom Metazoa; phylum Arthropoda; class Insecta; order Diptera; family Dolichopodidae; genus Poecilobothrus; species Poecilobothrus nobilitatus. The sequence continues at coordinate 100,862,976 of OX352772.1, forward strand.
AAATTCTGTTTTTTAATATGACTATGTAGCTACCTTCCAATATCAAAAAATACTTTTAAGAATTTTGCTATCTAGAAAGAATTACATGCATATCTATTCTATAATTAAAATTGTACATAACCTAATTTCTTAATGTTTATATTAATATTTAGTTAAAAATTTAAAATTTTTTATTTATAAAGTTGTAAAAAATAATATACTACATAGTTTATTAATAATATTTTTATACCGATAATATAGTCATTTTAATATATATAGTTTCTCACTAAAAAATAAAATTTGAACATTTGTTTATTTTTTTGACACTTTAAAATTTAAATGCCTTGGTAGTAGAATTTTTTTTGTAAAATGTACAATTTTTGCATACATATGTATGTAATTCGTAGATATTTATGGTTACTTTCTTGGATATTTTCAAATGTTTCATGGATATTTTTTTAGCTTAATATCTTTCAAACACATACCATTTTTGTATGTTCTGCCTATGCTCTAACATTTTCGTGGATATATCAAAAATTGTTGGCATGTAACTCGACACCTATTTACTAAATTTCACTGCTTTTCCTAGCTTCAGTAGACACTGAGTTATTTTCATTTAAAAAGAGAAGTCGTATGGCAGCTACCTGAACCTGTCATATCATCACAACCAAATTTTACAGAAGTTGTTACCATAAAACTTGATCATCATTTGGAAAATTTCAGATACCTAGCTTGAATAGACACTGAGTTATTCCATTTAAAGCAAGAAGTTGTATGGCAGCTACTCGATGTATGGCAGCTAACTTAGCAAAAGTGGCGTAAAAAAATTTCAGCGTCCTAGCTACTTTATTTTTTGAGTTATCGTGCGGACGGACGGACGGAGGTACATGGCTTAATCGACTCGGAATTCAATTCTGAGCCGATCCATAACTTTGACACTATATCTAGCTCGACTCCTTTAAGGTGTCACAAACGTAATGGTGAATTTATTATACCCTTGAACATAATTCATACGGGTATAAAGAAAAAAATAAAAACAAATAGATCTCCGTTACATTACAATACTATTTACATCACACTTACGCAATATTATAATAAAATTTTGTTGGCCTTCAAATATTATCTATGTGCTGGGTAGAGTTGTTCTCTATGAGATCTATAAAATTACATTTTAAAATTATAAGAACATTTGTTTGAGATGAATAGATAAATATGTATGTATGTATGTTAACAATATAAAATCAATTTTTAGAGGAAAAACAAATCAGTTCGATGAAAATGAATATTATGAACTGAATGAATGAAAAAATAATATTTTTTTGTTTTGTTTTTCTTATGTCCTTTGATGGTATACCAAAATACAGCCATATTTTTACGAAATAACCCCAAATACAATCTTGGGGTGATTTCAAATCAATGAAATGGACTACGATTTTTTCTTCTCCGTGAGTTCTCTATGTATATATGTAGTTACTTTATGATGCAGGTTTAACATTTTTATGTAAAATCAATTGTTTAATAGTGAAATGAAACACTCATATTGTATATAAATAAGAAAACAAGTAATGAAAAAGCCAAGCGTTTTCACAAAAGCGCATTTCCAAAATTAGTTTTTGGTGAAGCGTGCATAAATATTAAGTAAGTATATTAAATAAAATAAATTTATCATAATATTGAAAGAAATCGTTTGTTGGAGAAATTGGGAAAAACACGTCACACTTTCGTCAATTTTAAGGTAACCCTATATTATTAAGAAAAATTTTTAACACAAACAAAAATATAATGTTGGAGCTTTAAGTTTTGCATATTACTTCAAAAAAATTTGGACAGGTGCCCAAGTTACAGATGCTTAGAAATAGAGAATTTTTGGTTTTTGGCCCCTTACAACTCCTAAACGGGGTCTGAAATGACTCATTTTTATTTCCAAAGATCTAACTCTCAAAATTTCAAGCTTCTAAGTTAAATCGTTTGAAAGATACAAGGGGTTCAAATTTTTGCAAAAATTGAGTTTCACATAACGGTATATTAAAATAACGCATGGCAAAGGCAAATGTTTATTTTATATACATTTATAAAGTTTATAAAACCTGATATCCAAATTGAAAATACTGCTCATAGAACCTTTTTTAGAGTTTAAAGAGTTTTGTAAACATCCAGACGGGCGGACTGACGGACGGACAGATATAGGGACAGAGTGAAATAAGCACATTTTTTCAAAATTTTTTTGTGATTAAAAACAGCCAAAATATATTCAAACGCTCGCAACACATTTTAATATTTCAATCAAAGATTACCTATTATAAGAAGATGAACCACTTCCATAGGAAATTGTATAGGTGATCAACTAGTTCAATACTGTCAGGAGGAAAATTTTAAAATAATGAACACATACTTCAAATTACCTCCACACAGGCTCTACACCTGGAAATCCTCTCAAGACACAACAAGTCACATTTTACGTAAACAAATCGATTTCATACTAATTAATAGAAGATTCAGCACAACAGTGAAAAAAGCATGTACTTATCCTGGAGCAGATATACCGACAGATCATAATCTCGTACTTGCTAAAATTAAACCAAAGCTAGTAGCGCGTCCCAAGCAGCCGCGGCAAAATAGATTAGATCTGGATAAACTGAAAAACGAAAATATCAGGGCTACGATTGCTGCAGAAATAAATGCTCATTTATGGAGCATAGAGATGGATAATGAAACACAATCTTTATGGAATCAAACAAAAATGATCCTAAACAATGTATCTAAGGAACATTTAGGCACAAGAAAATATACAGCAAAACAGAAGTGGATAAACGGAAGAGATACTGATGTTAATGGAAAAAATAAGACCGCACAGGAACAAAAATTCAAACGAATATAAAATAATAAATATATTAATCCCTGCCAAAATCAGGCAGGCAAAGATTAGATGGTTACAGCAAGAATGTGCAGAAATAGAAAGACTGCAGAACTAGAATGACACGTTTAACGTGCACAAAAAAAATAAAGAAGCTGCAGGGGTTTACAAGAAAAAACAAGTGGCTGTGGTAGTAAACAGTGAAGGATGTATCATGATCATGCCAGAAGAAAAAGGAAAAACGTGGGAAGAATATATTGCAGAACTGTTTTCAGATACCAGTCGATTAAAAATCAGACAAAACAATTCACTAGTCCAACTTTCAGGACCACCTATTACGAAAGATGAAATACGTAAAGCTATTGAATCATCTAAAAATAATAAAGCTGTAGATCCAGACGAAATACCCGCTGTTAATAGTTCATTAAAGACGACAACATCAAAATATTGGAAAAAATATTTAACAACGTATACAACATCGCAATTTTTCCAGAAAACTGGCTTAAATCTACTATTGCCTTACCCAAGAAAAATAATGCTCGAAAGTGTAATGAGCACAGATTTATTAGTCTTATGAACCATACACTGAAAATATTTTTGAAATTTATTCATAATCGACTGTACAGGAAATATCGAATACGATAATGTGATACGGACGATCGCAATTTGGATATAAATCCGCTTTAGGCACACGTGAGGCTCTATTTGCGCTCCAAGTGCTTGTTCAGAATTTCGAACATGTATAAAACAATGTTTTACTAGGGTTTATCGATTATGAAAAGGTTTTTGATAGAGTCCAGCACAACAAATTAATAGAGATTCTTCAAAATCTGGATATAGTTGGTAAAGATATACAGTGCATTAAAAATTTATATTGGCATCAAACTGCAACAGTATAATCTGGAAACGTAACTACGGCGGATCTCAGAATAGAGGGGTATGTCAAGGATGCATTCTGGTGATTCTTAGTCTATCTATTCAGAAAAAATATTTCAAGAGTCAATAGCTGAAGAAAATAGAGGAATAAAAGTAAACGTAACATGTATCAATGACATCCAGTACGCTCACGACACCACGATAATTGCAGATAGTATGGAAGACTTGCAACATCTAATGAGCAGTGTTAACCATCACAGCAAAGAATTTGGTTTGAAAATGAATACCAAAAAAACCAAATATATAATCATATCTAGAAACAAAGTACCACATTCAAACGCCTCCATCTTCATCGAAAACATTACCATAGAACGAGTGACCTGTTCTAAATATCTAGGATCTTGGCTACACGAGATCTGGGTCTCTGATAAAGAAATAAAATGTCATATAGAGATGGTTGGAGGTGACTTTTTTAAATACAAAAGTGTGCTAACCTATCGAGATGTTAACATCGAGCTAAGACTACGCTTTAGGGGTACTATGTATGTTCAATTTTCCTGTATGGTGTTGAAAAATGGATCCTAAAAGTAGCAAGCATGAACAGAATTGAAGCATTTGAAATATGGACATATAGGCGCATGTTAAAAATACCATGGACACATAGAATTACAAATGCAGAAGTTCTGAACAGATTGAGAAAACAAAGAGAACTACTTTTAACGAGCTAAAACGAAAAGCTGCCTATTTTAGTCATATTATTAGGGGTCAGAAATACGAACTTCTGCAATTAATTGTACAAGGGAAAATTGAAGGTAGAAGAGGTGTAGGAAGAAAACAAATGTGCTGGTTAAGAAATATTAGAAATTGGACAAATATAAGAAATATAGAAAATTTAGCCCACACAGCATCGAATCGAGAAGAGTATGCTAATGTCGTTGCCAACATTCGTTAAACCAACAAAACTCAAAGGTACACGCTTACATCCAGTAATGGATTGGCAGAGGAAGAAGAAAAAGAAAAAAGAAAATATAACAAAAATGATTTGTAAATTTGGACGATTCGATTATTTTAAAATTATTAAGTCCGGACTGGATTAATAATACCATACAATATTTAAAAAAAAACTTTTTTTTATTCGCCGTGCGCCCATCATATGATCTCTCCTAATCAGAATCTGGCACATGTACACTATATATTCACACATGTATGTATCTAATTATTCTGGAAAAAGAGTTAACCCTTTGAATTTGTAATCAAAAATAAAATCAATACTTATATTTATATAAGTCCATGTTTGCATTAATTTCATACAACAAATTTTGGTCACATTTTCATGGGAAAAACTAATTAACTTTCTCCTAAAAATTTTAAACTTCATATTTCTGATTTTATATTGAAATTACAAATTTAAATACAGAATTAAAAATCATTATCTCCATCATGGTTGACGGTCATCATCATCATGACCAACACTACCAACCTTATTACGTAACCAACAACAAAAATATCATCTAACAAAAAATTAATGTCAAATGTCCCATTTGCAAATAAAATTTTATGCGAAGTATCGAATTAGTATATATGGCAGTTTGCTAAATGTCTTTTTATGCTAAGTGGCTTTATGCTAACACTTTTTCTATGCCAACTGGATTTATGCCAAATATCTTTTTAAGAAATGAGTTTACGCCAACTGGGATGGACCCAGGTTTTACATAAGTAAACTGTTTTAACCAACGCATAATAAATCCAAGAGTTGAATTAGCTTTATTCATTATCGAGTTGTAGTGACTCTTGAAATCTAATTTACTTTCAAAGATCACTCACAAATGAGAAGTCGGTCAGTTCTTTTCATAGATTGATCGTTGAGAATGTAATTTAAATTGTTTGCTGAGTTGGGTCGCACCCTTGAAAAGCTCATAATTAGGAATTTACTAACGAGATGGCATTACTAACGAATTAAGTTTGAAATGGTTGTTTCTGCACGCTGAACCAAATTGATTGAGATGACAATCACGAGTCGAGTTATAGCTTAGCAGATTTTTGTATGATCAGCAGAACTAAGAGGATGTGAATAGATACTGTACGGACAGTAATGTAAATAAAAAACGCAGGTGGCTTCCCTGTGGTATTCCTGAATCTGCAACATAAATTTTAAACAACATAGATCTAAGAAAGGCTTGTTGTAACCTATGTGACAGATAAAATTATAATAATTTAAGGCTGTGACTTAAAAATTCTATTGCTTTATGCTTTTCAAGTATAATTTTATAGAGAATTCGAATCGAATATGGGGGATCGAAAGTCTTACTAATATCAGTAAATACCACATCTATTTGCTTTTTAGTTTACATGGTGTTTAAAATATGTGAAATGAATTCAGACAGATTGGTCTATCTTGGATCCACCCTTTAGAAGACTATTTTGTTCTGGTTGTATAAATAGTTGACAATAATCAATAAAGTCAAATGAGCACATTATTTTTTCAAATAATTTGGGAATAGTTGACAGATCGACAGATTTGGCGATAGTTGACAGATGGGTTGTTATTGTTTACATTGTAATGACCCCGACTTTACATTGTAACGAGGCTGATAATGACTTTCTTATATATTGGGTTAATAACAAAAAAATTCCTGGGTTGGGCGAATGAATTGACAAATTAAATAATTTGCAAAGAGAAGATGCCAAATGATGGGTACAGTTTTTTTTTTTTTTTTTAATTACGATATAAAATTAATTATACACAATTTGGTTTTAGCAATACATACATAATAGATAGATTGAGACTTAAGCTTAAAGCTGTGTGCTCATATAATTTTTTGTAGAAATTATTTTCACTAAAAGTTTGAAATTAAGCTTACCAAATTCTTTAACAAAATCTGTATAAATGGTATCTACCTGGTATTCAGATTCCAGTGCATTTTGAGCAAAATTAACAAAATATGGTTATGGTTATATGTTGTGATTGATATGCCTATGGTTATTCGTTGTGATTGTTCTGCCTGTACAAAACCCATGTTGTCGAGGAGAAACGCCATCCTTAACAATTAGATGTCTCTTTTGATTAAACTTTCAAGTAACTTTGGTATAATTAATAATTTAGAAATTGCTCTGTAATTATTTACTAGATGTTTTAAGTCTGATTTAAATAGAGCAAATCTTCCATCTATCTAAAAATACACCTTGCGATAGTAATTTATTAAATATTTTCACCAAAGATTGTGCCAGCTTAGCAGAACGCTTTTTCAAAAAAGAGTTGCAAATTCCGTAATCATCCAGACAGATATTATTGTCCAAAGAATTTAAAACATACATAATCTCAACTTCATTAATAATTCAGGATCCAATATCAGTTATTGGCGATATGTCTCCATAATTTGGTTCGTTGTTTTAAAATAATTTGCGAACAGATTACTTCCAAATTGGAGGATATAGAACCATTAAACTATAATTCTTTAGGAATTTGAGTTTCTTTCGATTTTGTAACTGTTTTAGATAAAACCATAAAACTAAAATCTCACAGAATTATTCTTAATATTACTTTCAATCGTATAGATATATTTTTTGTGAAGAAACAGATGTAAAAATTCGAATTCTCTATGAAGTTGAACAAACCTATTTCTTCCTAATAAACCTAACAAACCTATTCACAATCAGACATATTACTTAAATATTTTTTATGAGCTTTATTTCTGGCATAATATACCTTTTTAGTTCTCTCGTATATCATGAAGGATGCTATGCCTTAAATGAGTTACTACGAGGTATAAAATTATTAATAGCAAAATCAATTTTTAGCAAAAATTTACTATAATTCATTTTTAAATCAATATCCGACAGTGTCCCAATTTAATGTGTCAAAAAATTCATGAACTAAATTATTATCAGTATCAAAAAACTTAAGTTTTGAAATTTGTTCATCTAAACTCTAGAGAATCATAAAAAAATTTATAAAAATTATAAAAAGAAATGTTACATGGTATAATGTGTTTTTCTTTACTTATAGCTAATTAATCAACTTCATATAACTTACTGTTCCAGCCATCGGAAACAAAAATTAAGTCAAAATATCTACCCTTAAAAGTAGGGACACTATTGATTTGTTTCAGATTTAAACTTAAAAACGAATCTATAATTAATTTTTCAAAATTAGATGTAACATTAAAAGGCAATAAGAGTTTATCATCTAAAATATACTTCCAAATCAAGTTTGGTAAATTAAAAGCATGCATTACAAATATTCATTAATTAAACCACAATTATTAATAGCTTGATCAAAATTTGTTTCATAAAACTGATAAGTCTCCATATGACTAGCTGAAGGAATGTACGTTAAAGAAATTATCAATTTCAGTTTTTTACAAGGTGAAATAACAGAAATGACAATATACTTAATGTTTTTGTGCACCAAAGTTGATCAATCTATAGTTGAATTTTGATTTACGACTTAGCAAAATACCGCCACCAATTTAATTTTTTTTGACACCTGTCCTTCCTGCACACAAAATATATATTTTGATTAAAACACTCGGAAGATAATATAGTTGGATACAAAAACGTTTCAGTTGTAATAAATTTGTCCTGTCATTAGAGTCTTCCCTATCATAATATTAAAAATTTTTAAGGTGTCCTAACACTTTCTGATCAAATTAGATATGAACATACGTATAGATTCACCAAATAATTGGTGCAAAACGTTTCTTCTCTTATTTTAACAGTAAGAAGAAATTGCCTGTCACCTGCAAAAGATAATTGCCTAATTTTCGATATTGTCAAGGTACAGCATGCCAAAAATAGAATATTCAAAAATAGATATTTAATTGCATGTTCCTACCAAAGTGAAGTGCTGGTTTGTACAGATCAAATATTAAATTAAATAACAGACTACATCGTTTTGTGATATGAAAATATGTGATTTTTATTTTCAAAAATCAATCCTTATATTCTATTTTGGATTTTACCAAACCCATACAAATTTTATCAAAGACCATATGTAATAATTAACCAAAATATTATCAAAAATATAATTGCATACAAACATGAATCATTTACATAAAAATCATAACGTTTAAAAATCTAAACGAAAGATGTAATTTGTTTTTCTTCTTTATTAAATACATTATATGAAAGTAAATGTACTTGATATTGTATTATACAAAATAAACCGATGTTTCCAATTTAAAGTGTGACCACACAAAATGTTAGGTCAGCAATTTCATGTTATACAATTTCTAAAGTTATTTTGGTAATGCTCATTTCTCTAAACTAACTTATTTTAAATTTACTATCATATTAAATTATTTATCAAAGTATAATTTATTCTTAGACCTTAATAATAAAATTTTATATAGAATATATCAAAACAATTAGCTGTTTCCGCCACAGGACCGACCCCCTCCCTTTTATATTTTCGTCAAAATAGCCGTAAACCTCTTTTATATCCTTTTCTACTTTGTCAATATATGTTTGAGAGTATATCCTAGTTGGATTTTTCTTTAAGTTTTTGAATAAGTTACTTAGTCCTTTAATTTTACTTAAGTCCATTCATATTGGCAAAACAAAAATTTTATATAAATGTGAGTGAGAAAAAATAATCTCAAATTTATTTACATTTAAAAAAAAATTAATTTAAAATTACATTTAAGTAAAAATAATTTTTTGTAGGACCCTAGCCTTAGTTGTTTGGTCACATGAATTTAAACATAATATATATATAAATGTATATATAAATAATTAATTTTACAATAAATAATTTTCATTCAATTCAGTCAGTTGCCAATTCAAAAATTAGTTGCCAATTAAAAGAGAAAAAAAAACACAAAAATAAAATTACAAAAAAATTTCAAAAAGTTCAAGAATAAAAACTATACTCCAAAATTAAAAAAAAAATCAAAAAAGAACAACAAAATACAAGACAAAACAAAAATATAAAAAAACGAGGAAGAATACAGTTGCCTTTGCCAACTCTTAGATACCCGTACGAACCGTTAGTATGTTCACAGCCTTACAATATTATATTTTTCATATTTTAGTATTTTAAAATAATTTGGGTGAGTTTTATAATTTCTAGAACTATGGGTTGTACATATATTCAAACTATATGTTTATACATTCTTCAAAAGCAGATTTTAACCTTCCACATAACGATTATCAATCCAAAACTTTTTCACATATTCTATAGTACCATTTAATAATAAGCGGTAAATGTATATTAAATTACAAAATAGTAAATATAATTTTAAATAGGTATTATATTATATTAATGCGCACATAGTATATTTATATTGTTATAAGTATATCGCAATACATGGCAATATTTCTTTAAAAATATTTCCATTTATAGAATAATTTCTTATAAGTACAATAAAATACATATATGTATGTAAATACGGCGCTATATAATATACATCTATACTCTTATCATTCATTCATCAGTGACATATACGATATGTAAATAAACATGATATTATATAAGTATGTATATCAATATCATATAAATAAAAACTCTTCAAGCAACCATTATGTTGTTTGTTTGTTATGTTATGTTGTTTATTTACATTTTTGTACTACGCATTATATCTTCAACAATTTCAAAATATCGAATAAAACAAAATGCAAAAAATTCGTTAAAGAAATTTGTTAGAAAATTTGAAAAAATCAAGTAACACTTTCGTCAGTTTCAGTAACCAGAAACAAAAATAAGAGTATAATGTTGAAACTTTAATTTTTATGTATTACTTCAAAAAACTTTTACCTGTTGTTCAAGTTACAGGTGTTTAAAAATAGGAAATTTTCAGTTTTTTACCCCTTACAGCTCTTAAACAAATAATGATGAAATATGATACAAAAAAAATTTCTGAAATGACTCGAAGGGTTAAAGGATTTTGCAATAATTCAGTTTCGCATAACGGTAAATTAATACACCGTATAGCACAAGTATATATTTATTATATACATATTTGTAAAGCTCATAATAGCACCTATCGTTTGAAATTTTAAGATTGAAGATATATCTTATAGAACTTGTGTTATAACAATTTAAATATAGAGATATTTGGGGGCTTTGGGGGGGCTGTAGCTCCTTAACGGGTTGTGCTACAGAAAAATTAATATTGTTATAAAATTAATATTTTTTATGATATCTATCAGCCGTTAAAATTTCATGGCTCTATTTCAGAAAAATAGTGGAAATCTAAAAGTTAGTTGTTCGGGAGCTACCCGAAGTTTTGTTCGGAACTCAACCAAAAAAAATAGGGACCTACAAATTGCTCCCAGAATATTTTGTGTAAATTTCAAGATTCTAGCTTTCTTAGTTTTTGAATTAGCGTGCTGACGGACATACGGACGGACATGGCTTAATCGACTCAGAATTTGATTCTGATCCTACCCATACCTTCGAAGGTATATTTAGCTCGCTTATTTCGTGGTGTTACAAACGGAGGAGTAATTTTATTATACCCGAACCTATCGTACGGGTACAATTACTTTAGAAGAAAAAAATAAAATACTTAATACGTAATTGTACTTTTTATACCCGTACGATAGGATTTTGAAAACGCCAAACGATTACTACTTGTATTAGCTTTAAAAGTGTATATACAATAAATATATATTTGTGGCATACGGTGTCTTAATTTACCGTTATGCGAAACTCAAATTTTGCAAAATCCTTTAACCCTTCTATCTTCTAAATGGTTTAAGCTACACGGTTTAATTTTGACAGAAGTTAGATCTTTGAAAATAAGTATGAGTCATTTCAGAAATTTTTTTTGTATCACCCCCCGTTTAGGAACTGTAAGGGGTCAAAAACTGAAAATTTCCTATTTTTAAACACCTGTAACTTGAACACCTGTTAAAATTTTTTTAAAGTAAACACAAAAATTAAAGCTTTTACACTTTGTAATATTTTCAATACATTTTAAGTCATTTAGTAATTCATTGTAAGATTTAAAAAAAAAAAAATGTATAAACAATTACTCTTTTATAAAAACTTTTTTTATTATAAAAATAAAAAATATGAAATATTGAAATAAAAATTATTAATTATTTTATTTATAATTGTCTTTTGAAATCCGTAAAACCCACTTTTATAAGTTAAGTATGTAATTTTTTAAATAGACAAAAAAATTTTAATACACCTTTAGTGCTCAACCTATTCACACCTGTACGTCGGTACTTATAATAAAATCTTTATTATAATATCACTGTTTAAAAAAAAGTAATAAGTACCACACGTATTTTTTAAAGTTTATAATAAATTACAAAAAATTACATATTGAAAATGTTGACGATATTGAAGTGCTAGAAGATTTTACGGTTATTAGATTGTTACACAAACGAGGAAGAATACAGTTGACTTTGTCAACTCTTAGATACCCGTACGAACCGTTAGTATGTTCACAGCCTGTCACTTTGCTAACAATATTATTTTTTAAATATTTTAGTATTTTAAAATAATTTGGGTGAATTTTATAATTTCTAGAATTATGGGTTGTACACATATTCAAACTATGTGTTTATACATTCTTCAAAAGCAGATTTTAACATAACGATTATCAATCCAAAACTTTTTCAAATATTCTATAGTACCATTTAATACTAAGCGGTAAATGTATATTAAATTTACTTAGTACAAAATAGTAAATATAATTTTAAATATTATATTATACTATATTTAAATATTCCATTGACAGAATAATTTCTTATAAGTACAATAAAATACATATATGTATGTAAATACGGCGCTATATAATATACATATATACTCTTATCATTCATTCACTAGTGACATATATGATATGTAAATAAACATGATATTATATAAGTATGTATATCAATATCATATAAATAAAAATTCTTCAAGCAACCGTTATGTTGTTTATTTATTTGCATTTTTATGTACTACGCATTATATCCTCAACAATTTCAAATTATCGAGTACAACAAAATGCAAAAAATTCGTTAAAGAAATTTGTTAGAAAATTTGAAAAAATCAAGTAACACTTTCGTCAATTATAAAGTAACCCTATATTATTAAAAAAAGTTGTTAACAGAAATAAGAGTATAATGTTGAAGCTTTAATTTTTGTGTATTACTTCAAGAAAATTTTAACAGGTATTCAAGTTACAGGTGTTTAAAAATAGGAAATTTTCAGTTTTTGACCCCTTACAGCTCCTAAACGGGGGCTGATACAAAAAAAATTTCTGAAATGACTCATACTAATTTTCAAAGATCTAACTTCTGTCAAAATTTCAAGTTTCCAACTTTAACCGTTTAGAAGATAGAAGGGTTAAAAAATTTTGCAAAATTTAAGTTTCGCATAACGGTAAATTAAGACACCGTATGCCACAAATATATATTTATTGTATATACACTTTTAAAGCTAATACAAGTAGTAATCGTTTGGCGTTTTCAAAATGAAGATATACTTTATACAACTTGTGCTATAATAATTTAAATATAGAGCTTTTTTGAACCTTTGGGGAGCTGTAGCTCCGTAACGGGTGGGGCCACAAAAAAAAGTTATTAAAAATAAAATTAATATTTTTGTGAGATCTATTAGCAGTTAAAATTTCATAGTTCTATTTCAAAAAAAATGTGGGGATCTAAAAGTTAGGTGTTCGAGAGCTACCTTAAGGTTTGGTCCAAACTCAACCAAAAAAATAGGGAACCTACAAATTACTCCAAGAATATTTTGTGTAAATTTCAAGATTCTAGCTTTCTTAGTTGTTGAGTTAGCGTGCTGACGGACGGACGGACGGACATGGCTCAAAAGTCTTAGAATTTTTTTCTGATCCGATCCATACCTTTGAAGGTATATCTAGCTCGCTTATTTCGAGGTGTTACAAACGGAGGAGTAATTTTATTATACCCGATCCTATCGTACGGGTATAAAAAAAGGCGCAATATAGTAACAAAGAACTCTTCAAAATGTTTTGATTGTTTTTCAAATCTATATGGATTACGAACAATTCAAAACATTATTAGAAACAATTCTTCCCAAATTATTTGTTTATGTTTTATATCTTTTATTTCACATGCGATTTTTTTCACAAACATTCATTAACCGATTCAACTAATTCAACTAACTTTTTACTATTTAGCTAATAATAAAAAAACCTTGACTAAATCTATTTAAAAGTAAAATACCTACTACAATATACATACTTCCGATTTTGCATAATGATATCAAAATATAAAAATATATTTTATTTTTTCCATTTTTCAATAAGTTCAAGATAGTGTGTAACTGAATTCTTTAAACATTCTTAGCTAACTTCACCATATTTAATTACTGCAACGTTAGCGTAGAGTTGAATAGTGCCATTTAGTTCTAATCGAGATATCTCATCAACATAAAGTTTTAAAAGTATTATATCTAATCGAGTTATGTCATCAACATAAAGTTTGAAAAGTTTTAAAAGTATTTTTTTTTTTTTATTTAGTTGTGCTATTCTTTTTATTAACAGCTTTTTATTAACTTGGTTGGGTAAAGGATGGAATCTTAGAAGCCATTTTAAACACACTTCCCGTTGAGCTAGAGACTTGAAATTTTCTTCATTAGATCAGATCCCGATGGCAATACATGATTTTAAAATAATAATATCGAAAAAACATTAGAGAAATTAGCTTAATTTCAAAATTAAATTTTCATACAAAGATATAACAAAATTTTTAACAGAATTATTACAGAACCAAAATAAAACATTTTATCTAAATTTACTAAACTCACCAATACCCAATACCAATACGTATACGTAATACATAAATGTTTTTTTTTTTTATAAAAGACTATTGTTTTTTATGTAGCCCATTGCATTGTATGCATACATATACATAGCTACATACTTCAAAATATGTAATAATATGTGATTCGAAAATATTTTTGGTTTGAAAGCGATGAATTTGAAAGATATGAATGTGTAAACAAATTAATGTGCCGCACTTGAGAACACAGTGTAAAATTTAATATGCATTTACTTAAAATTTAGTAAGCAAGTGTTAAATTTAAGTTTTTTTTCATCAAATCAATTGATTTTTAGTATACATTTTTATTTATAAAAGCAATGTGTTTATTTATAATATTTATATAGATATGTGTTTTTCCTTTCTTAATTATAATTAAAATAGGGCTTTTCTTTCGAAACTCTTAACATATTAAAATCGCATATTATGGCCCTACCATTGATATCTAAATTGGGAGCTGCCTTTAAATTAAGATCTATTAGGGAATGATGATCTGCACCACTAATGCCTTTTTCTGAAGTATAAAAACTAAGAATATATTTCCAATTATGTAAAAACATTAAACAACAAAAAGAATATATTAAAAATAAGAAATCCAGTCTATTCTAAAAATAGTAAATAACAACAATATTTTTCTTTTCAACAACAATAATTATGAAATAATCATAAAATATATGTTATGTACATACATACATATATATCTACATCGTCTAGAAAAAGCAAAATAATTTTTTTTTAATTCAAAAACATTAGCATTTAGAAGTAAGCAATTTATTATATTCTCAATTACATACTTTTAAAACCAAATTTTTTTACTACATATGTATGTAGGTACAAACATGTTCCCAACTATTATTATTTAGTTGATTGGGTAAATTCCCAACTATTATTATTTAGTTGATTTATCGATTTATTATTTTTTAATATGTAGGCAACAGCTATATTTATATGAATGGACGGTAAACATAAACGAACAAAAAAAAATTTTATGTATGCATATGAATGGACTGTTAACATAAACGAACAAAAAAAAATTCAGAATGTTCTATAGCTAATAATTTCTATTTTTGAAATAGACTGTATGCATAAATTTAATATTAAAAAAAAAAAATAAGTTCTTAGTGTACCTGAATAACAGAAAAAAAAAGTATAATGTAATACTGGAAGAAAAATAAAAACGAATAGAAAAAAAGAGAACAAAAAATGTTAATTTGATTGTTTTTAAATATTTTTAAAGGCTATTTCTTATGTATATATTCTGCACATCTGATATTTACCCACATAACTGATAGAAAAAAAAACTATTAAAATGTTATGATTTTGAAAAAAAGAAACATACGTTTGATATTTCCGTACATAACAGATAAAAAAAAAAATATTAAAATGTTATGTTATGAAAAGAAAGAAAAAACAAGGCAGTGTATGAATCAAAGTTTTTAAAGGGTCGCATTTTAAGTGGAAATAAAGAACTTTATAAAATTGCAATATTTTTATTTAAATTTTGAATTTAGCTATGCAACGTTTTCTTAATTTTTTAAAAATTTTGCCGCATTATGATATAATGCAACAATGAGAAGTTCAGCTCATAATATAGATACATATGTATATGAATGAATATATGGCTATTTATGTATGTAGTTATAGATTTATTATTTTTTAATATGTAGGCAATAGTTATATATATATGAATGGACGGTAAACATAAACGAACAAAAAAAAATTTTATGTGTGCATATGAATGGACGGTAAATATAAACGAACAAAAAAAAATTCAGAATGTTCTATAGGTTATAATTTATATTTTTTAAATAGAATGCATGTATAAATTAAACATTTAAAAAAAAAAAAAAGAAATACTTAGCGTACCTAAATAACAGAAAACAAAAAAAAAGAAAATGTAATACTGGAAGAAAAATAAAAACGAATAGAAAAAAAAGAGAACAAAAAATATTACTTTGATTGTTTATACCCGTACGATAGGATCGGGTATAATAAAATTACTCCTCCGTTTGTAACACCTCGAAATAAGCGAGCTAGATATACCTTCAAAGGTATGGATCGGATCAGAAAAAAATTCTAAGACTTTTGAGCCATGTCCGTCCGTCCGTCCGTCCGTCAGCACGCTAACTCAAAAACTAAGAAAGCTAGAATCTTGAAATTTACACAAAATATTCTGGGAGTAATTTGTAGGTTCCCTATTTTTTTTGGTTGAGTTTGGAAAAAAACTTAGGGTAGCTTTCGAACACCTAACTTTTAGATCCCCACATTTTTTTTGAAATAGAGCTATGAAATTTTAACTACTGATAGATCTCACAAAAATATTAATTTTAATAACTTTTTTTTGTATCCCCACCCGTTACGGAGCTACAGCTCCCCAAAGGTTCAAAAAAGCTCTATATTTAAATTGTTATAGCACAAGTTGTGTAAGGTATATCTTCATTTTGAAAACGACAAACGATTACTACTTGTATTAGCTTTAAAAGTGTATATACAATAAATATATATTTGTGGCATACGGTGTTTTAATTTACCGTTATGCGAAACTCAAATTTTGCAAAATCCTTTAACCCTTCTATCTCCTAAACGATTAAAGTTGGAAACTTGAAACTTTGACAGAAGTTAGATCTTTGAAAATAAGTATGAGTCATTTCAGAAATTTTTTTTGTATAACTCCCCGTTTAGGAGCTGTAAGGGGTCAAAAACTGAAAATTTCCTATTTTTAAACACCTGTAACTTGAATATCTGTTAACATTTTTTTGAGATAATACACAAAAATTAAAGCTGCAACATTATACTCTTATTTCTGTTAACAACTTTTTTTAATAATATAGGGTTACTTTATAATTGACGAAAGTGTTACTTGATTTTTTCAAATTTTCTAACAAATTTCTTCAACTAATTTTTTGCATTTTATTTTACTCGATAATTTGAAATTGTTGAGGATATAATGCGTAGTACAAAAAAATGTAAATAAATAAACAACATAACGGTTGCTTGAAGAATTTTTATTTATATGATATTGATATATATACATACTTATATAATATCATGTTTATTTACATATCGTATATGTCACTAGTGAATGAATTATAAGAGTATATATGTATATTATATAGCGCCGTATTTACATACATATATGTATTTTATTGTACTTATAAGAAATTATTCTGTCAATGGAATATTTAAATATAATATAATATAATATTTAAAATTATGTTTACTATTTTGTACTAACTAAATTTAATATACATTTACCGCTTAGTATTAAATGGTACTATAGAATATTTGAAAAAGTTTTGGATTGATAATCGTTATGTGGAAGGTTAGAATCTGCTTTTGAAGAATGTACATATAAACATATAGTTTGAATATATGTACAACCCATAGTTCTAGAAATTATAAAATTCACTCAAATTATTTTAAAATACTAAAATATTAAAAAAATAATATTGTAAGCAGAGTGACAGGCTGTGAACATACTAACGGTTCGTACGGGTATCTAAGAGTTGACAGAGGCAACTGTATTCTTTATATATATATAAGTATATATAAGTTTTAAAGTCTGTGAAATTAAAATAAAAGCTGGAGGCAACAAACGCATAACTATAA
Organism: Poecilobothrus nobilitatus; assembly: GCA_947095535.1. Classification (NCBI taxonomy): domain Eukaryota; kingdom Metazoa; phylum Arthropoda; class Insecta; order Diptera; family Dolichopodidae; genus Poecilobothrus; species Poecilobothrus nobilitatus. The sequence continues at coordinate 100,881,040 of OX352772.1, forward strand.
ACTTATATTTTTAAATTTTGTCTCCAGCTTTTATATTAATTTCACAGACTTTAAAACTTATATATACTTATATTTATATATATATTTGACATATTGAAATAAACTTTCTCAAAGAAATCTCGATTGTAACAATATAGTTTAGAAAATTACAGAAAAATTTGCTATTAAAAATTTATTTTCTACTTTTCAGTTCAAAAAAGCTGTTTTTTAAAAATTTTTTTTATTTATTTTATTATTGTATTTGTTTTGTTTTCATCAGATTTTATGAAGGGCAAACTGCTATATGTAATACTTAATCTCGTTTTATTAAATTTTTTATCTCCCCTTTTTCTTGTTTTGAGTTTTGCTCCCGGTTCTACTCATCGATTATGATTGTTCTTTTTATTATTGTTGTCTTCTTTTATTTCTTCTTTAATAAGTTTGTATTGTCATTTCAGTCTTCCCTAACATATATTAAAGATTTTTAATGTGCCCTAACACTTTCTGATCAAATTAGATATGAGCATGCTCACCAAATAATTGATGAAAAAAGTTTCTTCTTTTATTTTAACGGCAAGAAGAATTACCTGTCACCTGACAAAGTTAATTGCCTAATTTTCCGTATTGTAAAGGAACGGTATACCAAAAAAAGAATATTTAAAAATAGATATTTAATTTCACCTTCCTGCAAAGTGAATCGCTGGTTTGTACAGATTAAATATTAAATTAAATAATTGACCGTTTTGTGATATGAAAACATCTAATTTTTATTTTCAAAAGTCAATCATTATATACTAATTTGGATGTTATCAAATTCATACAGATTTCAAATCAAAGGCAATAAATTATATTATTTATTGGTTTGTTACATAGAATTTTATTTGGGACAAAAATGCAATACAATTTATTGACCTAGTGTTGTTCTACAATATTATTTCCATATGTGATAATTAACCAAAATATTATCAAAAATATAATTGC